>WOXC01003614.1:0-600000 GCA_011680675.1 Gymnobelideus leadbeateri | reverse complement strand
AACCAGCAAATTGACCCTCTTACCCCATTTCATAGCACCTAAAAAATCAGTTTCATCATCAGAACCCTGACTGCCAGGGTTGAGTGCCCAACCTCCTTGTCTATAGAGAATTAGCAGCACACTAGGAAGTGGGTGGCATAACTCTTAGTCCAGCATTTTCTTGGAATCAGCCTTCAGGAAGATTTACCCAATAAAGAAAGACTGCTTTTAGACCTGGTTCTGGCCAATTTTCTCTAATCCTTACTTACTCCATCCCTGACACTACCGTTTAGGGCCCCGGCATCCAAGAAAATTTCATCAGGTGGCAAGCATTTTTTTCTTCCTAGACAATTTCGATGGTTCCTTCCAAGAAAAGCATTAGGAGGTCAAAGTTGTGATACTATAGAGTAGTTCCTTGTTCTCTAATGACGTAGCAGAGGTAAAACTGTTGCTGCTTTATTATGACAAATGTATAGTTACCTAGAAGAAAGAGGACCCCCTAGTTGACTTGGTGCCAATGCTATATCAATGGATGAAAGTGAGGGTCTTTACCCAAGCCCCATGGAAGAAGAAGACCACCCCTCAGCAGAGACCTCCAAAGAAGCAAAGATTTGGCATTACCCCTTAGGTAATGGAACCTTTAGGGAAGAGGAGGTTAGTAGACTTAGGAATACTGAGGAGGGGATGGCATCAAACAAGTTTATATATTGACCCTGGCACTGGGATAGGTTGCATGCAAGAATGTAATGAACAGAGGCAGCTAGGTAGTGGAGTGAGAAGAGCACTGGCCCTGGAGTCAAGAGGACCTGAGTTCAAATCCAGCCTCAGATACTTAACACTTACTAGCTGTGTGACCTTGGGCAAGTCATTTAACCCTAATTGCCCTTCTTTCCCCCTCCAAAAGAAAAAAAAAAAAGAACATAATGAGCTTCTAGCTACTTTACCACAGAGGATACTAGCCTTTAACAAGTGCTGTAGCTCATGTTGGAAGTATCATATCTTCTGTGGCTCTTCTGTTTCTGTGCTACTCCTACTGATCATCATCACTTTGAATCAATGTCGAGAGCTTCAGGATGAGCTATTACAACATCACCCACCCTCTAGGGTATTCTGGATGTGGTTCTTCTGAAGAGAGTACTGTAGTTCATGCATAATCATCACAGATTTTATGACAATTTTTTTTTGCAAAATAGTGGGGTGCAACCAATTTGTGAAACTGTGTTTTTGTTTTGTTTTGTTTTTTAATTGTGCCAGTATTACTCAAAAATCATTTATAACTAACCTGTCTTTGGAGCAAAATTGGGATGCACAAAATACTTGTGAATACATGTTAAATTTGGGAAAATGCAAGTCTTACTATATCATGTAAGTTATTTGTGGCAGCTTCACCTGTGTCCACCTTGCCTCTACAGCTCTTCATTGGGTTGAGTGACAGTACTGTTAGTACTGCAGCATTCTAAACAAACCACACAAGTCAGCTTTTAGAAATATACTGACAATGTGCATGCACTGAAAATTCTAGGCTCTCAGCTTACAATTCTTGAGAGATAAATGCATATCCATATGCCACAATTGCTCTATTTACCTTTTAAGTTACTTGAACTTGATGATTACATGATGAAAAGTTATATACCAGTTTATTGAAAAAACAGGTTGTGACGATTATGTGGTGACAAAGCTTGAAATTTCCAGTCTGGCCTTTATTCCATTCCACATTCCTCCGGATGTAGTGCTTCTTCCAAGGACCATCCCACTGCTTGCTTTTTGTTATGGTTCTGGTTTTCTTGTGTCTTCTATAGTGCTGCCTATTTCTGGCTCCTTACTCACTTGGTCAAGGTTGTGTAGTAATGGAAGGTATGCTAGAAAAGAAGTGGTAAATATGTGACCACGGGCCATGTGTCACCCAGAGAATTCACAAGTGTGGGCCAAGCCAAACTAAAATATGGTTAGGAAATGTTTAACAAAATAAATAATAGATACCACTGCTCTAAAAGATCTTACTTTACCAAGGGGTGAGACATGATAGAAGCAACATCTTCTAGGGTCTCTGCCACATGGACTAGGCAAGCTTTTACTAAGTTCCTGACCTCATGCAGGCTAGATTAGTTTTTCCTTAAAACATATGGAAATAATTTTTGAGACTTAATTGTTTCAGGGGACTTAGGCTTCCAGGTGACATAAAGGCAAAAGCCAATATATGAGAAGTCAAGTCCTCCCTTGGCACCAGCATACCATCGTGGCAAGTGGAGAAACAGAGAAACTGAATCAATAATGGTTCTTTACTAAATATCCTTTCCATGCTACAAGCGTCTTTTTTTTTAACTCTTAGATAGTCTATACATGTCTGCGTTCATTGGGACTAGTCAGACCTGGTCTACAATATTTTATATTAATTGGCAGTATTGGATTAGAAGGACAAAAGGGGAGGAAGTACAATAATTAGATGAAAAAGACCTATGGATTTCCGTGGTCTACAATAATAGTAAACCAAAATGCTATTGTGACTATAGTGTTCATCAACAGAAGCAGAATATTCAGAATGAGAGAGCCCTGGCATATTCTACCCAGGCTAGTCCATACCTGTGATTCTTCAAGCCACATTTGAGGGAAGGCATTGATCACCTGGAAAATACTCAGAGGAGGATGACCAAGATACTTTCAGTTTCTTTGTCTATGAAACTAGTAAGACAGACAAAATGAACTCCATGGTAACCTCTGTCCTTGAAGCAAGCATACCAACCACCCTTTTGAAGTTCTAAGAGGTTTAGATTTTTTTTTTAATTGTTAGGGAAAACAGTGTAAAATGAATTCTTATTTACCTCCCTTCTTCCCTCTTTTCCTTTATCTCTTTCTTCTATCTAACAATAATAATAGCGGTCATTTATAGAACACTTGAAGGTTTACAAAGTGTAATATGTAATATCATTTGAGCCTCAGGACAACCTTGTAGAGAATCAATAAGTATTTCTGAAGTGCCAAAATATAGACGCTGCGCTAGGTGCTGGGTTACAAATACAATTAATGGGGGCAAGGTAGTGTTACACGTAGAATTATTTTAGTTTTATAGCTCAGAGAGGTTGTGGCTTGCCCATGGGAAAAACAACTGCTGGGGTTTTAAGCCCAAGTCTTCTTAACTCCAAATCCATTACTTTACTCACTAAACCGTGCTGCTTTAGAATCACAAATTTTTAGATGAAAAGATCTCAGCAATCACCAGTATCAAGCAAGACCAGATAAAGAATCCCCACTCCAGCATGTGTAACTGGTGAACCTTTTCCTCAAAGAAGAACCCAGTACCACCAGAAGCAGTCCATTCCATTTATAGATAACACTTACTCTTGTTAACTTTTCCCTAACACCATAAATTTGACTCTTTGTTGCTTCCACTTGGGGTTCCTGATCTTGCCTTAGGGGATGTAAGAGTAAATTTAGTAAGAGTAAGAGTAAACAGAGTAAATTTAATCCCCTCTTAATGAGACTTGAAAGAAGCTATCACAACTCTTATCTTCTCCAGCCTAAACAGCTTCTATTATTGATTCTTACATGATGTGGACTCTACACAATGCCTCCCGGTCTTCTATCTGATGTTGCAACGGGTTCAGTCGTGAAGCATCCACCTCTGGTGAAATGAACTCTCTTTCATCACATTCATTGGCTGATTAAATTACTCACTAAAATTATGGTTTTAATAGTAATAGTAAATTAGATTGTTATTCAAGTCTAAGGGTTCCCTAAAAGGAAGTAAAATATTTATTCCATGGGGGTGGCTAGATGGCACAGTGAAGAGAGCACCAGCTTTGTAGTCAGGAGGATCTGAGCTCAAATCCAGCCTCAGACACTTAGGACAAAACTAGCCATGTGACCTTGGACAAGTAACTTAACCCCAATTGCCCTGCCCTCTCGCCATCAAAGAAAAAGGCAAAAAAAAAAATGTAATCCATGTGCAATATGAATCAGGTATGGGAAAAAGAATTTCTTCCTAGAAACAAAAAGGAATGCTAAAGTCAGATTACTCATAAATACAAATTATCAGAATGAATTAAACAGGATTCAGTAATTTAACTTTCAACTAGTTTTTTTTTTATTAATTTATTAGTTTAGTTTTAGTTAACAAGATTCAATTCCATAGTTCCTTGATTTTCAAATTTCCTTTACCTCCCTTCCCCCACCCCCACGACAGCATATAGTCCAGTATAGGATCTGCAAATACATTCATATTAGACATTAGTCCAATTACAAAGGCGTATTGTACTAGATGGGATGAAAAATGGTAAAGAAGAAATAAAACCAAACAATGAAAAGAAAAAAAACAATTAGTTTGCTTCCATCAGGATTCAAGCTCAGTTCTTTCTAGTTATATCTCTGGATGTCGCATTTCTCTCCTTCATGAGTCTTTCGGGATTGACTTATATCACTCCATTGCTGAAAAGAGTCCAGTCTATCACAGTTGGTCATCACACATATGTTGTGTCTGTGATTGTATACAAATTTCTCCTGATTCTACTCTTCTTGCTCAGCATCAGTTTGTATAAGCCTCTCCAGGTAAATATGAAAACTGTCTCCTCGTTTCTTATGGCACAATAATATTCCATTACATTCATATACCACAACTTGTTTAGCCATCCCCCAATTGATGGGCACCCCTTCAGTTTCCAATCCTTTGCAACCACAAAAAGAGCTGCTATAAATATTTTTGTACATATGGGTCTTCCTCCCTCTTCTATGATCTCTTTGGGATATAATCCTAGAACTGGTAACCCTTTGCTGGGTCAAAGGGTATGAAATTATTTATAGCCCTTTGGGCATAATTCCAGATTGCTCTCCAGAATGGTTGCATCAGTTCACAACTCAGCCAGCAATGCATTAGTGTTCCAATTTGCCCACATCCTCTCCAGCATTTGTCACTTTCTTGTTTTGTCATCTTAGCCAATCTGACTGGAGAGATGTGGTATCTCAGAGTTGTTTTGATTTGCATTTCTCTAATCCATAGTGATTTAGAGCATTTCTTCATATGCTTATAGATATCTTTAATTTCTTTCTCTGAAAACTGCCTGTTCATATCCTTTGACCATTTATCAATTGGGGAATGACTTGTATTCATATAGATTTGGCTCAATTCTCTATAAATTTTAGAAATGAGTCCTTTATCAGAGACACAAGTTGTAAAAATTCTTTCCCAATTTCCCACCTCCCTCTTGATCTTGGTTACATTGGCTTTGTTTGTACAGAAGCTTTTCAATTTAATGTAATCAAAATTATCCATTTTGCATTTTATGATGCTCTCTAATTGTTGTTTGGTCCTAAAGTCTTCCCCTCTCCACAAAGCTGACAGGTAAACTATTCCTTGCTTTCCCATATTGTTTACAGTATCATCCTTTATACCTAGATCATGCACCCATTTAGACTTGATTTTGGTATATGGTGTTAGATAATGATCTATGCCCAGTTTCTGCCATAATGTATTCCAGTTTTCCCAGCAGTTTTTGTCAAATAGTGCATCCTTATCCCAAAAACTGGGGTCTTTGGATTTATGAAACAATAGGTTATTATATTCATTAACTGCTGGGTCTCCTGTGCCCAATCTATTCCATTGATCCACTACTCTACCCTTCTGCCAGTACCAAGCAGTTTTGATGACTGCTGCTGTATAATATAGATTAAAATCTGGCATAGCTAGTCCACCTCCCCTAGCATTTCTTTTCATTAATTCCCTTGATATTCTAGACTGTTTGTTTTTCCAAATAAATTTTGTTATTATTTTGTCTAACTCTAAAAAGTAGTTTTTTGGTAAATTGATTGGTATGGCACTAAATATATAATTTAATTTGGGTAAAATTGTCATTTTTATTATATTAGCTCGACCCAGCCATGAGCAATTGATATTTTTCCAATTAGTTAGATCTGATTTTATTTGTGTGAGAAGTGTTTTATAGTTGTGATCATATAGGTTCTGGGGATTGTTTTGGCAGGTAGATTCCCAAATATTTTATAATGTCTACACTTTAAATGGCATTTCTCTTTCTATCTCTTGCTGTTGAGTTTCATTAGAGATATAAAAGAATGCCGAGGATTTATGTGGGTTTATTTTATATCCTGCAACTTTGCCAAATTTATTTATTGTCTCAAGTAGTTTTTTACTTGATTCTCTAGGATTCTCTAAGTATATCATCATATCATCTGCAAAGAGTGATAGCTTGGTCTCTTCTTTGCCTAATTTGATTCCTTTGATTTCTTTTTCTTCTCTAATTGCTACTGCTAACGTTTCTAGCACCAGATTGAATAAGAGGGGTGATAGTGGGCACCCTTGTTTCACTCCTGATCTTATTGGAAATGCTTCTAGTTTATCCCCATTGCATATAAAACTTTATGATGGTTTTAAATAGATGCTAGCAACTATTTTAAGGAAGGCTCCACTTATTCCTATACTTTCTAGTGTTTTTAATAGGAATGGATGTTGTACTTTGTCAAAAGCCTTTTCTGCATCTATTGAGATGATCATGTGGTTTCTGCTAGTTTTATTGTTGATATGCTCAATTATACTGATGGTTTTCCTAATATTAAACCATCCTTGCATTCCTGGAATAAATCCTACCTGATCAAAGTGTATTATTTTTGTGATAAGTTGTTGGAGTCTTTTGGCTAATATTTTATTTAAAATTTTTGCATCTAAATTCATGAGGGAAATTGGTCTATAATTTTCTTTCTCTCTTTTATCTCTTCCTGATTTAGGAATCAGTACCATATTTGTGTCATAGAAAGAGTTTGGTAGGACTCCTTCACTAATTTTCCCAAATAGTTTGTAGAGTATTGGAATCAATTGTTCTTTAAATGTTTGATAGAATTCACTAGTAAACCCACCTGGCCCTGGAGATTTTTTCCTAGGGAGTTCATTGATGGCTTGTTTGATTTCTTTTTCTGAGATGGGGTTATTTAAGTAATTCAATTCCTCTTCAATTAATCTGGGCAACTTGTAATTTTGTAAATATTCATCCATTTCACTAAGATTGTCATATTTATGTGCATATAATTGAGAAAAATAATTCCTCATTATTTTTTTGATTTCCTCTTCATTGGAGGTAGATTCACCCTTTTCATTTTTGATACTCATAATTTGGTTTTGGTTTTCTTTTTTTTTTTATCATATTGACTAAGGGTCTATCAATTTTATTGGGTTTTTTTTTCTTCATAAAACCAGCTCTTAGTTTTATTTATTCATTCAATAGTTTTCTTAATTTCAATTTTATTAATCTCTCCTTTGGTTGTCAATATTTCTGATTTAGTACCAAATTGGAGATTTTCAATTTGTTCTTTTTCTAGCTTTTTCAATTGCTTGTCCAATTCATTGACCTCCCTTCTCTCTGCTTTATTCAAGTATGCACTCAGGGATATAAAACTTCCCCTAAGAACTGCCTTTAATGCATCCCACAAATTTTGGTATGTTGTCTCATTATTATCATTCTCTTGAATGAAATTATTGATTGTTTCTATAATTTCTTGTTTGACCCACCCATTCTTTAGGATTAAATTGTTTAATTTCCAATTAGTTTTTAGTCTATCTTTCCATGGCCCTTTGTTGCATATAATTTTTATAGCATCATGATCTGAGAATGATGCATTTAATATTTCTGCCTTTCTGCACTGGATTGTGAGGTATTTATGCCCTAGTACATGGTCTATTTTTGAGTATGTACCATGCACTGCTGAGGAGAAAGTAAATTCCTTTTTATCCCCATTCAGTTTTCTCCAGAGATTCATCATATCTAGTCTCTCTACGATTCTATTCGCCTCCTTAACTTCTTTCTTGTTTATTTTGAGGTTATATTTATCAAGTTCAGAGAGGGGGAGATTAAGGTCCCCCACTAGTATAGTTTTGCTATCTATTTCTTCCTCTAATTCCTTTAACTTCTCCTCTAGGAATTTAGATGCTATACCACTTGGTGCATATATATTAAGTAGTGATATTGCTTCATTCTCAATGGTGCCTTTTAGTAGGGTATAGTTTCCTTCCTTATCTCTTTTAATTAGATCTATTTTTGCTTTTGCTTTATCTGAGATAAGTATTGCTACCCCTGCTTTTTTTACTTTAGCTGAGGCATAATAAATTTTACTCCAACCTTTTACCCTTACCCTGTGGGTATCCCTTTGTTTCAAATGTGTTTCTTGTAGACAGCATATTGTAGGATTATGGTTTTTAATCCATTCTGCTATCCACCTCTGTTTTATGGGAGAGTTCATCCCATTCACATTCACAGTAATGATGACTATCTGTCTCTTCCCTTCCATCCTATTCCCTCCCCTGTTTATGTTTTTGTTTCTTCCTTCTCCCTTCCCCTCCTTGAAGTTTTCCCTTTTGACTGCCCCCTCCCTCAGTGTTCCCACCCAGTGACCCCCCCTTCTTAACCTACCCTCTCCCCTTACTACTATTTCCCTCCCCTCTAATCCCCCCTTTAGTCTCCTCCTATTTAACCCCCCCTTGCCCTCCCACTACCTATAGGACACAATAAATTTTTATACTCATCAGAGTAAGTTACTCACCGTTTGACTCCAAACCAATGAGACTAAATTTCAAACAGTGCTCCTCTCCCTCCCTCCTTTTCCTCTATTTAATGAACTGATGCATCTATTCACATTAGAATCTTAAACTTCACTGATTAAGTTGATCCCTCTTTGAACCAGAACCAGTGAGAATAGTGTTTAAATGATGTTCCTCTACCTCTTTCTTTCCCCTCTACTATAGTGTGTTTTGATGCCTCTTCAAATGGTATATTTTACCTTTTCCTATCTCATCCTTTCCTTTTTCCCATTACAGTCCCTTTGATCCCCTTAATAGGTTTTTTTTTTAAGTCTTCACGTTAGTGCATTCATACACACACCCTCTAAGTATAACCCTTTTGAAGGTCATGATAATCATAAAAATTTCAATATTGACAGTTATCAACTCCTCATGTAGGGATGTGAACATTTTGCACTTGTTGCATCCCAAGTAATGAGCATGTGTGTATGAGTGTGGGTGTGTATACAAATGTATGTGTGAGTCTGTGTTTTCCTTGTTTACCTTTTTATGTCTTTCTTGAGTCTTGTAATTGGAGATCAAATTTTCCATTGAGCTCTGGCTTTTTCATCAGGAAAGTCTGGAAGTCCCTTATTTCTTTTTTTTTTTCCAGTTTTTTTTCTCTTTTTTTTAATTAATTAAACAAATGCTTTATTAACTTCTGGTTTACATCATTCATTTCCACCGGATTATGAGTTACATTTTTCCCCCATTTTTTCCCTACCCACCACCCCAGAATAGCAGTCCCACTAGATATCCCCTCATCCAATCTGCTCTCTCCCATATCTTCTCCCATACCCCCTTCGACTTTGCCATTAGGGCAAGGTGAATCTCTGAGCACCAATGCCTGGACATCTTATGAAACATTTAATTTTAAAACTTCGATTTTCAGATCCATTCCCTTCCTCCCTTGTCACCCACTCCCTCTCAGAAGATAAGCAATTCAGTATGTGTTGTACATGTATAGCTATGCAAAACATTACCATAGTAGATATATTGTAAAAGACTGCTTATATTTCCCTCCCACCTGGTCCATTCCCTACTTTGATCCTGTCCCTCTTTGATAGTGGGTACTTCCAACCTCCCCTCCCCACAGAATGCCCTCCCCTCCATCATCTCCCCTCTCATCCCCCTTTCCCATACTCAGGAGAGTGAGGGTAAGATATTCCATTTAGTATGTATGTGATTCTCTTCTTGAGCCAACTTCAATGAGAATATGCTTTTGTCTATTTGCCTTCCTGTTCTTCCCCTCCCCTGCAACTACTTCCCCTTGCCTCTTCTACATGAGATAGTTTGCCCTACCCTGTCTCTCTCCATCTCCTCTTGCCACTTTCCTCTCTCACCTCTTGACTTCACCCCTTAAGAATCATCCCTTCCTTGGGGCGGCTAGGTGGTGCAGGGAGCAGAGCACCGGCCCCGGAGCCAGAAGGACCCGAGCTCGGATCTGGTCCCAGACACCCAACACACAAACAAAAACCCAGCCGTGTGAACCTGGGCAAGTCACCCAACCCCAATTGCCCTCCAAAAAAAAAGAAAAAAGAATCATCCCTTCCCATCAAATTCAACCTGTGCCCTCTATCCATGTATACCTGTGAACATATGCCACGTACCCTTCTTCAATTATTTCATAATGAGAAAGGTTTCATCAAACACAGTTATTGTTTTTCCATGTAGGACTATAAATAGTCCAACTTTGATAAGTTCCTTTTGATTTCTTTTCCTTGATTACCTTCTCAGGCATCTCTTGCTTCTTGTGTCTGAATGTCAAATTTTCTATTCAACTCTGGTTTTTCATCAAGAATGCTTGAAAGTCCTCTATTCCACTGAATGACCATATTTTCCCCTGAAACAAAATACTCAGTTTTGCTGGGTATGTGACCCTTGGGTTCATTCCCAGCTCTTTTGCCCTCTGGAATATCATATTCCATGCCCTTCGATCCCTCAGTGTGGAAGCTGCCAGGTCCTGGGCTATTCTGATTGTGTTTCCACAATATTGAAATTGTTTCTTCCTGGCTGCTTGTAGTATTTTCTCCTTGATCTGGGGATTCTGATCGAACCTGGCTGTAATATTCCTGGGAGTTTTCTTTTGGGGATCTTTTTCAGGAGGTGATCTGTGGATTCTTTCAACCTCTATTTCCCCCACTGGGTTTAAAACATCAGGGCAATTTTCCTCGAGAATTTCTTGAAGGATGATTTCTAGGTTCTTTCTTTGATCATGGCTTTCAGGTAGTCCAATAATTTTTAAATTATCTCTCCTGGATCTATTTTCCAGGTCAATGGTTTTTCCCATGAGATATTTCACATTGCCTTCTATTCTTTCATTGGTTTGGATCTGTTTAATAGTATCTTGATTTCTCATAAAGTCACTAGCTTCCATTTGCTCCAGTCTAACTCTGAAGGAATGAATCTCCTCAATGAGCTTTTGAGATTCTTTTTCCATCTGGCAAATTCGACTTTTTAGGGCATTCTTCTCCTCATTGCCTTTCTGAACCTCTTTTGTCATTTGAGTTAGGCTATTTTTTAAGGTGTTATTTTCCTCAGTCAGGGTGTTGACTGTCATTTCATACTTTTCTTGCATCTTTTTCATTTCTCTTCCCAAATTTCCCCCACTTCTCTTTCTCTGCTTCTTAAGGTCCTCTATGGCCTGTAGCCAGCTTGTATTTTCATTTGGGGCTTTTGGTGCAGAAGTTCTGACCTCACAGTCCACCTCCATGCTTTGAGCCTCTTTGCCCCTAAAATAGGAGTCCAATGTCGAACTTTTCTGTTTATTTTGTTTCATTTGCCTAGGCATATTGCCGCTTAATTACTTGATTTTTGGGTTTGTTGCCACAGTAGGACTCTGCCACCAGACAGGGGAGCTTCCGCCCAAACGTGGGGTCTTCACAACTTCCACCAGTTGGGTGGCCTCTGTAAAGCCTCCACTCACTCTGGCAAGTTGGATACCCACCCCAAACTTCCCCCCCAGACCACAATCCAGATCCAGGCAGTTTAAAGCAAGAGCGATTAACCCCCAGACTGATTGCTGGATCTTCCTACAGTTCGCAGACCAGGAGCTAGAGCCACTACTGACACTACAAAATGGCTTCTGTGCAGCTGTTTCTTCAGCAGCTTTTCGCCCCCAGGGAAGGAAGCCACGTGTTCCCCACATACTCGTCCCAAAGTCCGTAGGGCACTAACCTCTCACTTTGTCCTAGGCATATCTGTGCTGATAATTCTGGAATCGCCACAAATGCTGGTGTTCTGGGGTTCCTCCAGCCGGCTGAAGACCCAGCCGCCCTGGGGCTAAAACCGCGGACCTGGGCTCTGCATGTTGCGCTGTCGGTTCCCAGCGCACTGTGGTGCCTGCTCTCAGAGCACTGCGCTGGCCGCTCCCTGCCGGGCTGCTGGGTGTCCTCAGCAGGAGGTTAGCTTCTCTGTGCCGTTCTGTGGGTGCTGTGGCTCCAGAAGTTGTTCGGAGCGCCCTTTCACATTGTTTGAAATTTGTGTGGGGCAGAGCACATTCTGGAAGTCCCTTATTTCATTAAACTACCATCTCCTTGCCTGAAAGATTATGCTCAGTTTTGCCGTGTAATTAATCCTTGGTTGTAGTCCTAGCTCTCTTGCCCTACGAAATTCAAATTCCAGTCCCTCCGCTCTTTTAATGTAGAAGCTGCTAGGTCTTGTGTGATCCTAACTGTAGTTCCTCGATATTTAAATTGTTTCTTTTTGGCTGCTTGCAGTATTTTTTCCTTAATCTTGTAATTCTGGAATTTGGCTACTATGTTTCTTGGAGTTTTTAATTTGGGATCTCTTTCAGGAGGAGTCCAGTGAATTCTTTCAATAACTATTTTATCTTCTGATTCCAGGACTTCAGAACAGTTTTCTTTGACCATCTCTTGGAGGATGTTGTCTAGGCTGCTTTTTTCATCATGGCTTTCTGGTAGACCAATAATTCTTAAGTTATCTCTCCTGGATCTGTTCTCTAGGTCAGTTATTTTTTTTCAGTGAGATATTTTACACTTTCTTCCAATTTTTCAATTGTCTTGTTTTGTTTGATTGACTCTTGGTGCATCATAGAGTTCTGAATTTCAATTTGAGTGATTCTAATTTTTAGCAAATTGTAGTCTTCAGTTAGTTTTTGAAAGTCCTTTTTTAGGGAGGTATTTTCTCCAATAACTTCACTAATTTTACTTTTTAAGGATCTGTTTTCTTCACTAAGACTTTTTCCAGGTTGGTCACTGCCTCCCTGGTTTGGTCTTTAAAATCTTTCTTAAGTTCCTCCAAGAATGCTATTTGGGCTTGAGACCAGTTCATATTTCCTTCTGTGGTCTCAGGTGTGGGTAGAGAGTCCAAATTGTCCTGTGTATTTGGTTGCTCTTGACCTACATAGTAAGCTTGGATCGATTTTCTTGCCTTCCCCTTCTCCTTCTCAGCTTCCTTCCTTCCCATTGTGATTTCCAATTTCTTAATTTCTCAGGCTGTGAGCTAAGGGCCTTGTTGTTGACTTTGAATGCTGTAGCCTCTGTGTGGCTAGTTTGTGGCTAAGGCAGGAATCTCAGAGAGGAATGTAGATGTGCACAGAGTAGTCAGTGGAAGTGGATCATTCTGACCACTTCAGATTTCTGCCTCTATACCCCTCAGCTATAAGCAGGCTTTTGTTGGTCAGATGAGGTGGGGCTTATTGGGACCCCTCCCTCTCTTCCCTTCAGACTCCTGGCTGTCTCAGTTACACCCCTTCTTGGAGACTCCCAAGCTTGAGGTTATTTCCACTAACTTGGGGTTTCAATCTGGGTGGGAGATTTATCTTTGGGTTTTCTACTTCATGAAGGAGGGATGGGAGGATTGGAGCAACTAGAATTTACCTTGCCATTCTAGCCCATGTATTATACAGGCAGGCAGTTTCTAAACTTCCAGGCTGGGGGCCGAATGCTGCAAGAGAAGCTGTTCTCTCCACTGGGGGCCCGACTCTCCTACCTGGCTCCAATGATTCCTCTTGTCCCCTTGTGAGATGAAGGCGAGATGACTGCAGTTTGTCCTCGATAAGTCTGCAGGCTGGGGCTTCTTCTCTCTCTGGTGTAGTCTGCTTGCCTGCTCTTAAGTTTGAGCTGTGCAGACCCCACGCGCTCTGCACTCATCCTGTCCAGACGCACTGGGAACTTTCCTGGGCTGGATTCTGCCATGCTCAGTCTCCAAGTGGATTTTGTCACTCCATAATCCATTCCGATTCACTTTTTAAGGTTTAGTGAGGGAGGAGCTTAGTGAAGTTACTGCTTCCTTTCCGCTATCTTGGCTCCAACTTACAACTAATTATAATCTATTGGGAGACCAATATTTAATCCTATCCGTATATAAAGTAGATCTATAAACTGATTATCAAGCATCTTACATTTCACCTTGGCACTAAATCCTCACTTTACTCCAAATCCAGACCCTTTGGAAGTCTCTCAGCTGGTTCTAGTCACCCACTCCTGGATCTACCTCAACCAAGCACTCCAGGAGACACTGATGCCACCATTCCTTGTGGATACTGCTGCTACCACAGGTCCCTCTGTGACCTTCTGAACTCATAGTGTCATTTTCAAGCCTGGAGACCTTCATCTGCATATTGTTACTTGGTTAACTGCCCATGAAACAAAACACAAAAGAGGCCTGGCTTCCCTGTGCTCAAAGCTGCATGGAGTTCAGGTGAGACATAAAGGCAATCACAACTTCTCCCTGGGAAACAACTTAAAACAGTCCATACCCATTGCAGTCAGAATGAGAGAGACCAAGGGGTCCTCTTGAGCAGCCAGGCATCAGCATCTCTGTCTCAGTAGCCCATTATTGGCACTCTTTGACATCTCAAATTATGAAGCCTTTGGCTCTGAGCCACACGTGACCAGAATCCAGTCCCAAAACTCTGTCATGCTCCTCCAGAAGTGGGCCAGGAATATCTGTACTTATTTCTGTACAATCCACATTACATTAGGTCTGGGCCATGGTGAAGGGTTTGGGGATGGAGTAGCTCAAAGTAGATTCCTCGACTTTGATGATTCATGGAATGGTTACGTTTTCTATCTCATTTGAAAAACATCAGATTGTTAGCTCTATTGGTAGCCGATGATCACTATCAAAAACCGAAGAGAGCTTCCAAAATTTAGCTTGCCGATGTAAAACTCATTACGGCTTTGTGCACTATTGATTAATTTTTAAGGCATGGGCATATATAAAATTTAATTCAGAATTTGAGAAATGACTAAAATACTCACTATCAATAGATCCATCACAGCCTGGGGTGCGCAGCCTGCATGACTCTGCTCAGACTGGGCAGAACCCCTCTCAAATGCAGGCACACCCACAACTGGAAACTTAATTTTACTGACTGGTGCCAGAGGGAGCTTTTCTGTTTGCAGTCAAAATCTTCCAATGGATCAGTGTCCAGTGGGTGGGCAAGGTACAGGAACATGGAGTTCTTATGAAATCTCTCCCAAGCAGTGTGGGCTGTGTAGTATTCAGTTTCATTATCCAACAACCACCATCTCTGCTCATTTCAGCAGCCACCATCCAGGCTCCTCAATCCCCAGCATTTTTCATGGGCTTTCTTTTAGTTTGTTCCCCTTAAGGAGTCTTTTTGCCCCGCCCAAAAAGCCTGCAGGAAAAGAATAAAGTGTAGGCACCATTCTTCCAATATCCTCTTTTGTGCTTAGCTTAGCCACAGTTTAAAGTCACTCATTCCTTTGAGGTTGTTTTTGTTTTTTCTTTTCTCCTTCCTTTCTCAACTCCAAAGTTTTCTGGAATGGGCCCAAACTCCCAGTCCAGCATTCATCTATTATTACATTCTCCATCCAGTGAATAATTTGCCATCCCTGTAAATCACCTAGCAGAACATGAGCATCTATGAATACACAAACATTATAAATTAGCATACAACATATTCAAAAGAGAATTATCCCAACTACACAGTACAATGTACATTCAGGTACTTAATATATAGAATTCATATGAGTGCATACAAACAATATATAACACATACAGTACTATGTTAGACTATAATACACAGCACATGTAATATATTAATACATTAATTTTCACTAAGTTTAATGAAAAGCATAATGCATAGTATCACATAGGATGCCCCCAGGGAGTAAGGCATTGTATATAGTGACCAAATGCAAAAACATAATACATGCATAGCATAACATACTAGCATATATAGCAAAGAAACAAAGCAGCAAGAAAATGTTTGCTTTTTCTTTCATATACAACAAAGAATGTTGTACATGACAGGTCTCTCACAATGCATAATATGTTGTAGTTACATACAAAGCATTATCACATGTACCTCAACAATGAACATCATATGACTATGTGGATAATTGATCAATGAATTAATAGGCCTGAAACTTCTACTATAACTTTTTGAGTTTGTGAGTAGCCCAGGTAGACTAACATAACATTCTCCAGGGTCTAGGTTTGCCCTGTGTCTAAGGGTATGCTGGATATGCTGGATCCAGCTTGTAGGGAGAGCCAATTGTTAAATTTTCATCTTGAATGTTTATACCTTGGAAATCAGCGAATGCTACAAATCAGGATTTCTTAAGCCTAGACCAGGGGTGGGGAACCTACAACCTCAAGGCCACATGTGGCCTTCTAGGTCCTTGGGTGCAGCCTTTTGACTGAGTCCAAGTTTTACAGGATAAATCCTTTAAGGGGATTTCTTCTGTGAAGTTTGGATTGCCCTGGTCTAGATAATGAATAATAAATAAAATCCTGATTTGTAGCAT
The DNA here is from genome assembly GCA_011680675.1 of Gymnobelideus leadbeateri. NCBI lineage: Eukaryota > Metazoa > Chordata > Mammalia > Diprotodontia > Petauridae > Gymnobelideus > Gymnobelideus leadbeateri. The sequence goes on along the minus strand of WOXC01003614.1, from coordinate 583,728 downwards.
TTGCTGATTTCCAAGGTATAAATATTCAAGATGAAAATTTAGCAATTGGCTCTCCCTACAAGCTCGGTCCAGCACATCCCTGCATGGGGATCTCCATACATGCAGTATTAGAAAGGGAAACACTGGTTTCTCATCCATACTAGAGAGGCTCCCTGGGGCTAGTATAGACTTGATTTATTCCCAGATAGAGGATACCAACACTCAGTTTCTTCATCATCTGAATCATTGTCTTCCAATTTACCATCTAGCCCTAATAGTCTCTCTGCAACTAGTGAACAGGCTTTTTTGAGAGTCCCACTGTCTGATTCTCCATTTGCTTTCCTTATGCTTGCTAAGAAGTCCTATGAACTCATGTAGAGGCAAGAAAGGGATGTAGTGTAGTCTTGGTAAGGTCCTAATCTCTCTCTGGAGCTATTTTGTAGTCTAAGTTGCTCAGTCTTTCTCTTGCTTAGTAACTCAACATTTCTCTATCATTTTGCTGAAAAGCTAGACAATGAACTTGAGTATCACTATCATTACATGTTTCTGTCAGGGCTGAATTTCTGAACTGAGGGCAGCTAAGTAGTAAACTTCCTTCAGTCCACCTTTCATCTGAGAGATATACTGGTTTTGAGTCTTCACATCATTATCTGTCTTTGCAAGTTCCAAAGCATAAGTTAGTAGGCAAACATGGTTCTAACTTAAACATCAAAGATTATAAAGTAAAGTTTTCTTCATAATTCTCAGTGGCACTATATGCATGCACTCATGTTGATTCCTGTGGGTGTTGGGGACTGAAAGTGTTCATCAAGATTCAATTAAAACGCTCAGGTTGTAGATTTCTTTGGGAGTAGTAAAATGTAGTCCAAACTTCTTGATTTCTGAAAAAACCAATACTTTCTTTTTTTTCTTATTTAATATATTATTTTCCCAATTACATGGAAAAATAATTTTAACATCCTTTTTTTTTTCAAATTTTAAGTTCCAAATTTTCTCCCTCCCTCCTTCCCCTCCTCATTGAGAAGGAAAGCAATTTGACATAGGATATATATGTCTAGTCATACAAAACACATTTCCGTGTAAATCATTCTGTGAAAGAAAACACAATAAGAAAAAGAAAAGTAAAGTAAAGAAAAAGCATCTTTGATCTGCATTCAGGCTCTATCAGTTCTTTCTTTCTTTAGAGATGGACAGCACCTTTTAACATAAGCCCTTACAGAATTGTCTTGGATCATTGTATTGCTGAAAAGAGTTAAGTTGTTCATAGTAGATAATCATATAATATTGCTGTTACTGTGTACAATGTTCTCTTGGTTCTGCTCATTTCACTTTGCATCAGTTACATAAGTCTTTCCAGGTTTTCCTGAGAGCATCCTTCCCATTATCTCTTAAATCACAATAGTATTCCACCACAATCATATATAACAACTTGTTCAGCTCTTCCCCAATTGATGGACATCCTCTCAATGTCCAATTCTTTGCTACCACTTAAAGAGTGGCTATAAATATTTTTGTATACATTTTTTCTTTTTGTTTTTTATCTCTTTGGGATACAGACCTAGTAGAGGTATTGCTTAGTCAAAGAGTTTTTATATCCCTTTGGGCATAATTCCAAACTTCTCTCCAGAATGATTGAACCAGTATACAACTTCACCAATAGTACATTAGTATTTTAATTTTCCAACATGCCCTCCAACATTTTTCATCTTTCCTTGTCTGTCATATTGAAGAGGGAAGGGTGATAAGGAGGGGGGGAGGGTAAGTGGTTCTGCCAGGGATACCTCTCCTGGCATCCAGTCTGGAAGGAATTCACCAGGCTCAAGCAGACTTTGAAGCCGAAATTGTAAAGTTTATTGTTACGCTGTAGAGAACAGCGGGCTAGATTCTTATGGAACCTGCAAACTCGCAGAGGCCGCAAGCATAGTTTTAAGGTGTCAATTATGCTAACTAGGTGAGTAAGGGTGGGATATGGGAGGAGTTAAGGAGTGGTCAGTGCTCAAAGGACCATACACTTTTAATATCAATTGCGCAGGTGTATTGCCCATGATTCACTGGGAAATAGCTCAAGAGGGGGTCTATCTGGAGGTGTGGTTTTAGGCCTGATACGTCACTAAAGAGTGCCCAGTCTGCCTCCCACCAAGGTCATCAGAGACAGTGTGGGTATATAATTGACTAAGGAGTTACCCTATAGATAAGGTATTGAAGAATTTCTGGTGGGGCTGGCCATTCTAACTAAGGGAGATAGCATTTACATAACTTATTGTTTCAAGCAGAGATAAACAGGTCATGAGTTTTTGCTGGGCAGAGTGCTGGGAGGGGGAAGGGGCAGAGTCAATACTCTGAGGCTGGGGGGGGGTGGAAATGTGATCTTACAGACTGCTTTTACAAATTGATTTTACAGACATAGATCCCAAAGCACCCCATTTACAAACTGATGTTACAGATTGATACTACAAACATATATATATATATATATATATATATATATATATATATATATATATATATATATTTTTTTTTTTTCAGAAGGACCCCATCAATATTGTCCAATCTGACAGGTATGAGGAAGTAGCTCCAGAGTTATTTTAATTTGCGTTTCTCTCATCAATAGTGATTTAGAGCATTTTTACATGATTATAGATAGTTTTGATTACTTTGTCTGAAAACTGCCTGTTCATATCCTTTGAACATTTATCAATTGAGGAATGGCACACATTTCTGTAAATTTGACTGTTTGAGAAATATGTTTGAGAAATGTCTTATCAGAGAAACTCATTGTAAAAATTTTTTTCATAGTAATGATTACCAACTATGTTTTTCCCTCCATCCTCTTTTCCTTCTGTTTATGCTACTTTCTTTCTCTCCTTTTACCTTGTCCATTCTCAAAAGTGTTTTGCTTCTGACTTTTACCTCCCCCAAACTGCCTTCCCTTCTATCAGCTCTCCTTGCCACACACCCTTGCCTTCTTGTATCCCCTTCCCTTTCTACTTTCCTGTATGGCAAGAAAAATGTCTACACCCAACTGAGCGTGTATATTATTCCTTCTTTGAGCCAGTTCCAATGAGAGTAGGATTCATATGTTCCCCTTCCCACTTCCCTCATTTTCCCCTCCACTATAAAATTTCTTTCAGGCCTCTTTTGTGTCAGATAATTTATCCCATTCTACCTCTCCCTTTCCTCTTCTCCCAGTGCATTTTTCTTTCTCATCGCTTAATTTTACTTTTTCTGATAATCATACCATCACATTCAACCCACACCTTTGCTTTCTATGTATATTTCTTTTAACTGCCTTAATAATAAGAAAGTTTTTAAGAGTTTTAAATATAATTTTCCCATGTAGGAATATAAACAGTTTTAACCTTATCAAATCCCTTATGATTTTTCTTTCCTTTTTACCTTTTCATGCTTCTTTTGCATTTTGTATTTAAAAGTCAAATTTTCTATTCAGCTCTGGTCTTTTCATCAGGAATGCTTGAAAATCCTATATTTCATTGAATGTCCTTTTTTCTCCCCCTGAAAGATTATACTCAGTTTTGCTGGGTACGTGACTCTTGGTTGTAATCCTAGGTCTTCTGTTTTCTGGAATGTCATATTCCAAGCCTGCTGATCCTTTAAGGTAGAAGCTGCAAAATCTTGTATTATCCTGATTGTGGCTCCATGACATTTGAATTGCTTCTTTTTGGCTGCTTTCAGTATTTTCTCCTTGATCTGGGAGGTCTGGAATTTGGCCATAATATTCTTGGGAGTTTTCATTTTGGGATCTCTTTCAGGAAGTGATCAGTGGATTCTCTCCATTTCTATTTTACTGTCTGCTTCTAGACTATCAGGGGAGTTTTCCTCTATCATTTCTTTTTTTTTTTTTTTTGGAGGGCAATTGGGGTTAAGTAACTTGCCCAAGGTCACACAGCTAGGTTTTTGTTTGTGTGTGTTAAGTGTCTGAGGCCAGATCCAAACTCAGGTCCTTCTGACTCCAGGGCCAGCATTCTACTCACTGCGCCACCTAGCCGCCCCTCCTTTATCATTTCTTGAAAGATGATATCTAGGCTTTTTTTTTTATCTTGAGTTTGAGGTAGTTCAATAATTCTTAAATTATCTCTCCTGGATTTATTTTCCAGGTCAGTTTCTTTTTTTCCAATAAGATATTTCTTTTTTTTTAACACTTAAAAGTATTTTATTTTTTCCAATTACATGTAAAGATAGTTTTCACCATTCATTTTTGTAAGATTTTGAGTTACAATTTTTTTCTCTCTTTTCACCTCCCTTCCCTCCTTCCTCCCCAAGAAAGCAAGCAATTTAATATAGGGTATACATGTACAATCATGTCAAACTAATGTGGAAATATGTTTAACATGACTGTACATGTATAACCAATGAGATATTTCACATTCCCTTCTATTTTTCATTCTTTTGATTTTGTTTGTTTTTTGATGTCTCATAAAGTCAGCATCTAATTGCACAATTCTGACTTTTAAGTAATTGTTTTCTTCAGTGAGTTTTTGTATTTTGATCCTTTTTTCCTTTTCTACTTGGTCAATTCTACTTTTTAACGAGTTCTCAGTGAATTTTTGTATTTCTTTTTCCATTTGACCAATTCTGCTTTTCAAAGCATTCTTCTCTTCATTAGACTTTTGTTCCTCTTTTACCACTTGGCCTGTTCTGTTTTTTAAAGGTGTTATTTTCTTCAGTATTTTTTTGTGCCTCCTTTACCAAGCTGTTGACTTTTTTTCATGATCTTCCTACATCACTCTCATTTTTCTTCCCAACTTTTCCTCTATCTCTCTTACTTGATTTTTAAAATCCTTTTTGAGCTCTTCCATGGCCTAAGACCAATTCATATTTTTCTTTGAGGCTTTGGATACAGGAATTTTGACTTTATTGTCTTCTAAGTGTGAGTCTTGATCTTCCTTGTTACCATAGTAACTTTCTATAGTCAGAATTTTTTTCTGTTACTTGATCATTTTCCACTCTATCTCTTTATTTTTAACTATATGCTAAAGTCGTTCTCTGCTTCCCAAGAGGAGGGGGTCACTGTCCCAAGCTTCAGACTTTTTTGTGCAGCTCTTTTCAGAGGTAATTCTGGGGACCTTGTGAGCACAAGCAAGGTAGGATTTTTGTTGTTGTTGTTGTTGTTTTTCTTCTTCTTCTTGGAGTTCAGTTTCCCAGGCTCAGGCTAAATTGTAACCATCTAAAGGATTAATCTCCTTTGAACCCTGACAATTCACAGCTGTGCTGAGTCAAATAGGTTTTGTGCTTTTTGGCTCTGAGCCAATCAGGGGCCAAGTCTTTGTTATATATTCTGGGAGGTTGGCATTTTGTTTTGGGGTTTCGCTCATGAGAAGGATCTTTTGATTTACTGATTGAGACTTTGAGTAGCCATATGTTCAGAGCACCACCCCCCCCACTGCTCAGATTTCTGTGCTCCCTAGATGCAGTGATGTATGTAAAGTGGATAGCAATATTGCTCTATTAAGACAGCTGAAGCCCTGTCTGTTGATCTTTGTGCTAATTTCTCTGCTTGTATTTTCTCCATGTTCAGGGTGCTGACCTTTCCCCTGAACTAGTGAATGTAAAATTAAAAGTAGAATTGTTAACCCCTTTTTTGAGCAGTCTTTCTTTTAAAAGTAGAATCTGTGCTAGCAGGCCATCCTGGGTGTACTAGGGTGCTTGCTGTTACAGATTTGTAAGTGTTTGGCTATTCCAAGATGGTATGATCTAGGGAAAGATATATTTACTACTTTCCTATACTCTTTTCCGTTCTGGAACTGTAACAAGGGCCCCTTACTCCCTAGCAGTCACAAGCAGTGCTGTGTTAATGCTACACTGGAACTGTGACCCACATCCAAGTGCAACAGAGTCCTGGCCCCAGTGCCAGCAAAGGGACCCCTGTAAATTTCCTTCTGACCTGTTGTCACATTCCCTTACCATATGTGGGCTGAGAGGTCTGGAAACTGCCACTGCTATCAGCACCCCAAGGCCTGCTCCTGGTTTGCTGGGATCTGGTCTGCACTGGACTGCACTCCTCTCTTACCCTGGTGTAACAGACCTTTCCTGCCAACTTTCTAAGTTTTATTCTGATGGAAAATTGTTTCACTCTGTATTTTTGTGGGTTCTACCACTTTAGAATTTGTTTAGAGTCATTATTTAAAACATTATTTATCTGGAAGGGTTTGGGGGAGAGCTCAGGTGAGTCCTTGCCTTCACTTTACTTTACCGTACTTGGCTCCAGCCAACCAGGGAAGGTCAAAACCAACTTCATTAAGCAATGTGTTCTCAGAGGCCCTACTTTGAACTGAGTGAATCCTGTCAAGGATGCCTTATATGTAGACATACTTGTTCTATAACACATTAACAATTGTGTCGTCGGATCCTTTCTTGGGGCCTTCCGGACGCCACGTGGCGGGGAGCGCCAAGCAGAACAAAGCACACTTACACAGCAACTCAGGGGGCAACTACAACTTTATTTCCTGCTCTTCTACATATATAGCCTATCCTACGCAAGCACTTTCCATTTTGGCTCTTGGCCAATTACAACACTTTTTGCCTTTTAAGGTCAAGCACACCTTAACCCCTGAGACTCTTATCTTGTGATTTCTACCTGGAGCAAGGATATTCCTTGTGGGCCCAGATGTGCGTTGCTCCTTAGAACAAGGCGGGGTCAGCTGGGGGCCTAGCAGTACCTCAAGTGCCTAGAGGGTTAATGGGGGCGAGAGGCCTTGCTATCATCGCCTAAGCCCGGAGGCAGTGCCGTCACAGGTCCAGGGACCTCTCAAGGGCACTGAGGTAAATCCTCGTTGGCTCTCCTACATATCCCCCTTCCTTTTTAAGAGAAGCGGAAAGGGCCTTTACAGCCAACAAGGTGTCTTGGTGGGTATGCACAAGCTTATGGCCCTAAATGCCCAAATAGTCTCGAGAAGAAACACATAGAAGAGTCCTAGGGTGAGGCGAGGGAGGGAAAACCATGAAGTGAACTCATGGAAGAGATCATTAAAAAAGGAACTGGAGAGAGTAGGGGCATAGCGTGTTTCATTAAGGCGCACGATAGCAAAGGTAAAATTGGCCAATTCTTCACTCAGCCGGGCATCCCAGGGCCCGGAGATCCATTCACTGAGTTGCTTAACGGCAAGCGAAACATTTGTCTAAGCTAAAAATGTTTATAGATAGTTTTGTGAAGGATTCAGAAATACCTTATTGTTTCAAGCAGAGATAAACAGTTCATGAGTTGTTGCTGGGCAGAGTGCTGGAAGGGGGAAGAGGCAGAGTTAATGCTTTGAGACTGGGGGTGGGTGGGAAGTGTGATTTTACAGACTGGTTTTACAAATTGATTTTACAGACATAGATCCTAAAGCACCCCGTTTACAAACTGATGTTACGGATTGATACTACAGACATATACATCCCAAGGACCCCATCATTCCCCCCTTAAACAGATGGCACCCAAAATCATTTGGGGACAAGGGGCGATGGTCTCAGCTTCCCGAACTGCTTCTCACTGGGAAGGGGCGTAGAGCTGTCCCTGCCTCACAGGGTTCTATCATTCAAGGGGTGGGGTCCATGGCCAATGTCCAGAATCTGGCCGATGCTAGATCCAAGGGGTGATGAGTAGCAGCTTCAGGTAACCGTTGGTACTCAGTCTGAGCAGTCATCTGCAGATGGAAAGCACTGAGCCTAGAAGAGATAAACCTCGCAAGGAGGTTAAGCAGGCAAGAGCCAAAAATAAGTAAGAGAAATTTGACCAGAAGTGGGGTGAGGATGGGCTAGCATAAGCCATTACTCAGACTATTTCACTTCCCTTCCTATTTCTACATACTACATAGACAAGATACCTCATAAGTCTTTATTCTTTTACTAACATAACTGTACTGCCTTTAACAAAAGAGGCTTCTGACTTGAACCTCACAGCTAAATGGTACACATACATCCTTGTTTCACAAAGCTTGTTTATCCTCTGATTATATTCACTCTGGGAGAAAGAGACACTTCAGAAATTGAATCTTGTACATGTACATTCAGTTACAAATGTTAACTTTTGCTTAGACAATGGAATAACTACAAATTCAGATCAAAACAGCAAGATCTCTTTTGATTCACAACTCATTACATTAGTTTAGCAATAAATTTATCTTGCAAATGAAAGTTTTAATAGGCCTCTTAAAATTACGCTAGGGATTTGAAAATTTCTTCTGAAAGTATTTTCCCTTCTTTTAAAACAGTTTCAAGATTTATAATTGATCACTAAACTTTTATGGAGAAAGTTAGTTGAAAACTTTTAAAATGATCTTAAGCAATTTGCATACTTTCTGCACATGTTCCAATTCCAAATGAAAAATACTAGATTTTCCAGTAAGCTTACACGAAAGAACCCATATCTGTTACTGACTACTTGCTCTGATCATAGAAACTTGCTATAGAAGGAGAAAGCAGGGACATGTGACATTCCAAATATGACAGGGTAAAACATCCTTGACTCTGTTTAAATTCAGGTAAGTCACAGATATCCAACCATGCAGTATCTGTTCCATCTTATAGCTAGACTCAGGAATAGGTGGGAAACATTCCTTTTCAAAGGAATCCCATGGGTAAACTGAGCCAGGAGGGATCCCATCCCAGACAGAGGCTAAGATTGTCCCTTCAGCCTTTACCGAATGTAGACTTCCACCTATCAGCAGTACAGGATCACATTCCCTCTGAGTAGCTTGTGGCATTTTCTCTGAGATACTGATTTAATGCAACTATACCCAAATTCAAACTCAAAATAAAATTTAGTTCTGGTCCCAAGTGCCTTTTACCTTAAACAACAAGCTTCACCGATCACAGCTTAGAGCTAGTTATTTTTATTTTCATGGAGCTGCACTAAGCAATGAAGATTTATCAGGTCTCACAAATGTAAAGAATTCCATTTACCATCTTTCCTTCTGAAATCTAAATGCCAATTGATAGAAATCCTTCTAATCTTTGCAACTCCTTATCAAGTTAGGTTCATTTAAAACTACACTTAAATAAGTTCCTTTCACAGGCTGAAAGACCTTGCCTAATAGAGATAGTTTTTTGGGGGAATTTGGCAGTTTTACAACATAAGGAAAATTTATATGAATTCTAAGGAGGAGAGACTGGGGGAAGGGCTAATAATGATGCCCCTGCTTAGCCAATTCTCATACAAGCAGGAGGACTGTTCTGAATGGGCAGAACTAGTCTGAATAAAGTTTTCATCCAATCTCCTCCTTTCCACATACAGTAATCAATTGACAATTTTAGGTTTTAACATTAAAACAGTAGCCAAAATAACTTAGTTAACAGTCTTACAAGTTTTAAACAGTCTTAACTGAAACTTCCTTTTAAACAAATACAGACTTGGAAGCTTATGATTTCCCAAATTACAATACTCCAAGACTAAGAAAACTGCTTCTTATACAGCATAGATAATACAACTTTTTACCAGTAACAATATCATAAACAATTATCATGTTCTTAAATTTGAACTTTGAAATAAAACAAATGAATTACTAATCTGGTGACTTTAAAAATCAAGTTTTTGAAGTTACACAGAACTAAAATTTTCTTGATGCCACATACCCAATCAACTTATCACTAGAAATCAATTACATTCTGGAATCTCACATAGATGGTGAATGTGGTGATCCATAAACCTTCAAATTAACATAAATACATCCTTAGATGAAGCAAGCTTGAAAACCACATCCCTATATTTTTCTTTCCTTTTTTTTCCCCAAGTTTCTCATTTGCTCAATAAGAATTCTACAAAATGCCTTTCCAATTCCCTGTGTACATTCACTTCATCATTAGTAATGTGGAAACTATAACTTTAAGTCACTGCATATTTCCAGAATAGCCAAAAAGTTAAATGAACAACCAGCTATCACAATAAATATCAGCAGTATTATTACTACATGTTTGTCTTAATACACAGATTTTTCTTCTTTTAGGTGAGGCAGGAAATAGTTACATTTTCGTCTGCCTGCCTCTTTGATTTGAGGGGAGAAGATTCCCTCGTTATTTCTTATCACCTTCTCCTCACTCCACTTGGCCAGAGTGGAATGAAGAGATTTTCAAACTTTTAAAGATCTTAAAACTTCTGTTCACACTTTTCAATACCAAATACCATCTCTATCTTAACTTACCCATGCTTCTTTCTTTGCTACATGCTTAAACTTTCTTGCTTTTCCTATAGTCTTAGACTTGCATTTATCATAAACCTTATATGATGTTAGATTACACACTCACTCATTCACACAGACACACACAAAAAAACAGAACAGAGAGAAACTGACAGGAACATTCCAAAAGCTCACAGAGGATTGTTAGAAATCCCCAGGCACAAATCATGTTTGCTTGGCTTCCAGATAGATGCTAATGGAGGCCAGGTAAGACTTGCTTTAAGATAATCTAGGCTCAGATCCCCAAATGTAGGGGGAAACACTGGCCCATCCTTCCTTCTTGGGGTCGTGAAGACCGAGTTGTTTGTTTTGTTTTGTTTTGTTTTGTTTTCAACTGCTCAAGAGACATGGGTGGGGGGTAGTCTCGGGGTATGGAGACAGAATGTCAGGCTTGACAAGATAGATGTTGGGAACCAAGGCCATCAGAGACACAGTGTGGGTATAATTGGCTAAGGAGTTACCCTATAGATAGGGTACTGGAGAGAAAGGGGGCAAAAGCGGGGGAAGGCGATATACGACCTGCTAATGAGAGGGGCTCCGACAGCGACTAGTGCTGTGCAGAGTCCTGGGTTTCGGCACCATTTGTCGTCGGATCCTTTCCTGGGGCCTTCCGGATGCCACGTGGCGGGGAGCGCCAAGCAGAACAAAGCACACTTACACAGCAACTCAGGGGGCAACTACAACTTTATTTCCTGCTCTTCTACATATATAGCCTATCCTACGCAAGCACTTTCCATTTTGGCTCTTGGCCAATTACAACACTTTTTGCCTTTTAAGGTCAAGCACACCTTAACCCCTGAGACTCTTATCTTGTGATTTCTACCTGGAGCAAGGATATTCCTTGTGGGCCCAGATGTGCGTCGCTCCTTAGAACAAGGTGGGGTCAGCTGGGGGCCTAGCAGTCCCTCAAGTGCCTAGAGGGTTAATGGGGGCGAGAGGCCTTGCCATCATCACCTAAGCCCGGAGGCAGTGCCGTCACGGGTCCAGGGACCTCTCAAGGGCACTGAGGTAAATCCTCGTTGGCTCTCCTACACAATTGTAGATTGTTTTCTTGTTCCTGTGTATAAGGGACATGGTGAGATTTTTCATTGTCTAAAATATATTACTGAAACTATTGGATTTTGCCTTTTTTTCCAAAACTAGTTTGTTATACTTACAAAAATAATATTTTAAAAATATGACATTTTTATTTTTAAAATAATTTTATATCACCAGAATAATTCCCAGTATCCCACCCCTTATCCCTCCCAGCAAATATTTTTTAAAAGAAAAAGAAGCTTAAAAATTAGCACAACTGGTTAATATATCAAAAAATTCTTGTCCACACTTGTGGACAGCTCAGTTCTACAAAGATGTGAGGTTGGGGTGTCTTCTCTTATTTCTTTTTTGGGACCTTGCTTGTTCTTTGTAATTTTGTTGTTTTTCTCAGTCAGGCTGTAGACTGTCATTTCATACTTTTCTTGCATCTTTTTCATTTCTCTTCCCAAATTTTCCCCCACTTCTCTTATCTGCTTCTTAAGGTCCTCTATGGCCTGTAGCCAGCTTGTATTTTCATTTGGGGCTTTTGGTGCAGGAGTTCTGACCTCACAGTCCTCCTCCATGCTTTGAGCCTCTTTGCCCCTAAAATAGGAGTCCAATGTTGAACTTTTCTGTTTATTTTGTTTCATTTGCCTAGGCATGTTGCCACTTAATTACTTGATTTTTGGGCTTGTTGCCACAGTAGGACTCTGCCACCAGACAGGGGAGCTTCCGCCCAAACGTGGGGTCTTCACAACTTCCGCCAGTTGTGTGGCCTCTGTAAAGCCTCCACCCACTCTGGCAAGTTGGATACCCACCCCAAACTTCCCCCCCAGACCACAATCCAGATCCAGGCAGTTTAAAGCAAGAGTGATTAACCCCCAGACTGATTGCTGGATCTTCCTACAGTTTGCAGACCAGGAGCTAGAGCCACTACTGACACTACAAAATGGCTTCTGTGCTGCTGTTTCTTCAGCAGTTTTTCACCCCCAGGGGAGGCAGCCATGCGTTCCCCAAATACTCATCCCAAAGTCTATAGGGCACTAACCTCTCACTTTGTCCTAGGTATATCTGTGCTGATAATTCTGGAATCGCCACAATTGCTGGTGTTTTGGGGTCCCTCCAGCCGGCTGAAGGCCCGGCCACCCCGGGGCTAAAACCACGGACCTGGGCTCAGCTCTGCCCGCTGTGCTGTTGGTTCCCAGTGCGCTGTGCTGCCTGCTCTCAGAACGCTTTGCTGCCTGCTCCCTGCAGGGCTGCTGGGCTGTCCTCAGCAGGAGGTTAGCTTCTCTGTGCTGTTCTGTGGGTGCTGTGGCTCCAGAAGTTGTTGGGAGTCCCCTTTCACATTGTTTGAAATTTGTGTGGGGCAGAGCACATTGGAAATGCTGTTTCTACTCCGCCATCTTGGCTCCGCCCCCCCTTTGTAATTTTGTAACATTCACTTTTGATTATCTTATGGCTCTTTACATTAATATTATATATATTGTTTTCTTGGCTCTGCTTACTTCAGTTTGTAAATGTAAATCATGTAAATCTTTCCATGCTTCCCTGTGTTAATCATACTCATCATTTGTTACTTTAAGCCAGTTACTTTATTTGCCTGATTCCAAATTGCTTTTCAAAATGGTTATACTAATTCATAACATCAATGCATTAGTGTACTTTTTTCCCATAACCCATTCAATATTAACTATTCTCACTTTTAACAACTTTGACAATTTGCTATACATGAGATGAAACTTCAGGGTTGTTTTGATTTGAGTTTCTATTATTATCATAATTATCAGTTATTTTAGAGCATTCTTTCTTGTGGTTGTTAATAGTTTACAATTCTTTTGGGAACTCTTTGTTACTATCCCTTGATCATTTCTCTAAGAGTTTTTTGGCCTTACATAGGTATGCCTGTTTAACTTGGATATCAAACTCTTATTTGAGAAATTCGGATGAACGTGTTTTCCCACTCAGCTGCTTTCATTCTCATCTTAGATGTATTAATGTGATTTGTGCAAAAGCTTTTCAGTTTCCTATAATTACAATTATCTACTATATCTTTTGTAAATATCTCTATCCCTTTAGTTATGAATATATCTCTTACCCATATCTATGAAAGGTATGATTTGCTTCTTTTCTAATTTTTTCACTGTGTACTCTTTAATAGTAAGATCATATATCCATTTTGAATTTATTGGAGAATATAAAATAAAGATGGAGAACTTGGTGACCCCTGGGATGGAACAGGGAGTGAAGTTTGGAGACTCTGACCTGTGGACACCAAAGCTCTCTAGGGGTAGCTGGAATCCATTAATCTCCGTCTTGTGGTCCATATAGAGAGCCTGCTGCCATCAAAAATATAGATTAATTTAGAAGAGCATTACACTATATGACTATGAGAAAAGTACCAAGACTGGCAAAGCCTCATTAATGATGTATATTTGATTTATTTAATTCATAAATTTATGTAGTTCATCAAATTTACTCCTGGTGTTCTTAATTTAGATGAAGTTGCAACAATATGTCAATCAATAAAAATTTATTAAGCACCCACTATATGCCAAGTAATGGGCTAAACACCGAGGAGACAAAAAGAAGCAATAGACAGTCCTTCCCCTCAAGAAGTTTACAATCTACCTTGGGAATACAGAAGCAAAGAATGCATAGCATCACTAATGTATTACATAGAATTGTCTTCATTCAAAAAAAATTTAAGAACCATATTTAGTGAATAGCATCTGATCTTGGTTGTACTGGAACAAAGGTACCCAAGCAAAAGAAGATAAGGGATGAACTTACTGATTTAATTGCAATGGAAAAGGCTTTGGATGAGTTAACTGAGGATTGTGCTTAGCAGCTGTTTGAACTAACAGATGAAAAAGAAAATAAAAGATTAGTTTATGTGACCTATTAAGATATCTATAGCATTCAGGCTTTTCATGAACAGGTTGTTATTGTAATCAAAGTTCTAGAAGAAACCAAATTGGGAGTGCTAAAAAAAAAAAGACTATAAAATAATACATATAAAGAGCACAAAGGGACCTAAAGCATTTGAAGACATGGTGACTACTTTATCTGAAAGCAAGTCTATAGTTCATCCTTCATCCTGATCAAGAAAGAAGTATACATCAGAGTGAATCAAGTGGAAAAACAACGTAAATGATCGTGAATATTGAAACTCTGGAAAGATTTTGGGGATATTTGTCAAGTTGGCTTAATTTCCACTGGTCTAAGACTCATTTTTCCAGTTCACACGCAAAAAAAAAAAAATAGCCATAGAGGATTTCTGTATTCAGTTTGACATCAATATTAGATATAATAGTTTTAGTAGTTCTCTTATATACCAACAGTTTATAAATAATTATGAAACTATAATTTGGCATTTGCATATGTAAAGCAAGAATTTTCCCTACTAAAAAAATTTCATGGAAACATTTTATCTTTAAGAGTACAAATTTATGGGGCGGCTAGGTGGCGCAGTGAATAGAGCGCCGCCCTGGAATCAGAAGGACCTGAGTTCCGAGCCGGCCTCAGACACTTAATCCACACAAACAAAAACCTAGCCGTGTGACCTTGGGCAAGTTACTTAACCCCAATTGCCCTAAAGGGGCCGCTAGGTGGCGCAGTGAGTAAGAGCGCCGGCCTCGGAGTTTGGATGACCCGAGATCAGATCCGGCCTCAGAAAATGAGCACCCACGCATAAATAATGACTAGCCGTGTAACCTTGAGCAAGTTACTTAACCCCGATTGCTTAAAAAGGTGTTGTGGTGGGGGTGGGGTGGGTGGTTGGTGTGTTGTGTGTTTGGGTTTTTTGTTAAAAAAAAAGAGTACAAATTTATTAGTACTAAAACATTTGAACTATTATGAAATTAAAGAATGTAGTATATCATTAGCTTCCTTCTTTTCAATATATAAATACATATATACTATGTATGTACCAAGTGAAATTATATTTTAAATCATGTGAGTACTGTTTGTGGTTTTTGTATTCAGCTGTCGTAGATACATCTAAGTCACTAAAGGTATATACAATAAAACAATGTGATAAACTCTCTATATATTTGTATAATGCTTAGGTAACTCATGAAAGATGTGAAACATTCATCAAATTTTCACCCTATAAAGCAAAAAATAAAATGTAAATATAAAATACGTAAAAATTTATATGCATATACATATATATGACATCAGTCATTATTCTAAGACTAATCTGCCAGACTGCTTTATAATTTTCCAAGCAGTTTTCATCAAATAGGGAGTTCAACTGGGTAGATTTCAAACTGATTGAATGAATGTAGTGCCAATGCAATATTTACAGCACCCACAATCACAATAAAGACCATGACTATAAATATTGCATGACATTCAATCACAAAATATACCAAATTCTCCATATAGAGGACAGAACTAAAACATTTATTTAGACACCAGAAAACCCAATCCCAAAACTAGTAAGCCAATTAAGAAGCATAATAACACTGAGAGCCACAGCATCCTTCAGCCTTCCCACAAACCAATACAAGACCAATATCTACTCACAAGCCTATCTGACCCCCTGCCTGAGGTCCTCCTCTCTCCCCCACCATATGGCTAGCTCTGACTCCCAGCTTCCTGTGAGCTCTCCTTCCCATCAGCAAAATCCTCCCACCACAGGTTCCATGTGATTACATTCAGCCTACTAGGGGGCAGAGTTTACTTTCAAAACAGGGGAGGTCTTCAAACTCCCCCCCTAGGTCTATTAAAGGGCAGGGAAGATCTTCAAATTCCTGTTCCCGTTACAATGAACAGATCCAAAAAGTATTTGTTAATGGATCAATGTGAACTCACAGACAGTATAAAAGTGTCCCCAGGATCTATCCTGGACCCTGCATATTAAGATATAAATGGCATACTTGTCAAATTTGAGGAGGAAACAAAATTTGGAGGCATATATGACACATGAGAATCCAAAAAAGCTCTGGATAGGTTGGGATGATGAACAAAATAAAAGAAAATGAAATTTATTAGGGATGAATATAAAGGTCTACATGGGTTAAAAAATTCAACTTCACAAATAATGGATGGGGAAGTCATGATTAGATAACAGTTCCTATGAAAATAATCTGAGGGTTTTTTTTTTTGGAGGGAAAAGGTAGGGCAATTGGGGTTAAGTGACTTGCCCAAGGTCACATGACTAGTTTTGTGTTAAGTGTCTGAGGCTGGATTTGAACTCAGGTCCTACCAGGATGTTGCTCTATTCACTGTGCTACCTAGCTGCCCCCTATCTGAGTTCTTTAGTGGACAAGTCATGAGTCAACAATGTTACATGGTAGCCAAAAAAGCTCCACTTTTCTAGGCTGTGTTCAATGGTTTAATGTCTGGAATGAGAGAAGTAATAGTTCTTCTATATTCTGTCCTAATTAGACCACATATGGAGTTATGTGGTCAGCTCTGAGCACAACATAGAAACTGGAGCATATCCAGAAGGTGACCAGAATGGTGAAAGAACTGTAAAACATGCCCATGAGAACCATGAGACTGAGGAGGTTTAAGAAGGGCACATTCACTGTTCATGTGTTTGTAGGGCTGTCCTATCATGGCAGGAATCATACTTTTTCTGCCTGATCCCTGATAGCAGATCTAGAAACAATGAAGGATGTTAGAAAGAAGCAAATTCAAGCTATGGTGAGGAAAAAAGCCCTAAACCACAGATAGCCAAAAATGGACTGGATAGCCTAGGAAAGGCAGTAGGCTTCCTCTTATTGAAGATCTTCACCCCAGGGCAATGTGGCCGCTGTTAGTGGTGTGGTAAAAAAGATTCTTCGCAAGCATAAAAACAAGATTAGGAGTAGAATAGGAGTAGAATCTCTTAGGGAAAGTATATGTTTATATATGTGTGTATGTATGTATGTATGTGTGTATGTATTTATATATATATATATATGTATATCTGTAATAAATATATCCATGCTCAATTGTAGCTTTGGGGTGGCATGTAGCGAGGAGGAAGGTGGAAAAAAGAACAAAGTAAAAAGTGTACAGCAGAGAACAAAAGAAAACCTACAAGGAAGCAGAGATGGACAGCTTTCAACATAATGTACAGTATTTAAAATATAGGCTTTCTTGAAATGGTAAATTATTGCTATATATTCTGAATCTTCTATGTTCTGCTGTGCACATCACTTTTTTTCTTTTTTTCTTTTATATTTAAGCTTAATATTTATGTTTCTTTTTTCTCTCTCATATATTTAAATTTTAGTATTTGTCTAAAAGAAAAGAAAAGTAAAAAAAAAAAGAAAGAAAGAAAGATTCTTGTTTACACCCGGGTTGTATTTCTTAGTTTCTCTGGATTAGTTATGGTCTGAGTTGACACAGTCTCTCTGGAATCCCAACAAGTGGGGCAGAGTGCCTACGAGGTAGTCTCGAAGGAAAAGGAATCTCACAGAAAAGTGGCCAATTTATAAAGGTTCCTTTGGGAGCTCTAGAAGACTTTTAATATGGGGTGGCTAGGTGGTGCTGTGAATAGAGCTCTGGCCCTGGAGTGAGGAGGACCTGAGTTCAAATCTGGCCTCAGACACTTAACACAAAAACTAGCTGTGTGACCAACTGCCCTGCAAAAAAAAAAAAGAAGAAGACTTTTAATACTACTCTTAGTGTCAAGATTGCTAACCAGCAGCCATAAGGATGGTGACATAATATGCCAACTCTTTCCTAGCCCAAAGTCAAGGTGAAATCACCTAGTAGAATTTGAACTGCTTCCTTTTTTTTTTTTTTTGGAGGGCAATTGGGGTTAAGTAACTTGCCCAAGGTCACACGGCTAGGATTTTGTTTGTGTGTGTTAAGTGTCTGAGGCCAGATCCGAACTCAGGTCCTTCTGAATCCAGGGCCAGCGCTCTACTCACTGTGCCACCTAGCCACCCCTATGAACTGCTTCCTTTTACCCATCAAGGCCTTTAGTTGTGGTGAATCTCTCCCAGTTTACCTTCAAGTACATTATAGTACAGTGGGTAATATAGGGGATATGTCCATGGGCTCCATTTCACACAATGCTTAGAAGTAAGAGGCCATTGGGGGAAATTTTCTTAACTGCTCTTCTTAAAATGTTATGGATGATCCTGAAATATAGTGATATCACCAGGAAACCAGTCTGGGTGAAGAGATTCTACAAGGTGCAGACGGTTTAGGATAGGGCTGCATAGCCAATGGTATACCTGTGTGAACAGGAGAGTTAAGGAGCTGTAGGAGTGATAGGGGTATGCAGGCTACAGCTAGGAGGAAGATGACCATGGTCATGGTGGAATGTGTTCTGAATCTCACATCTAGAACATCAGGGTGAATATAGAACTGAGATACAAGCTACCACCATTCTTCAGTCTTCCCCTCATGGAAAGACCTCGGGCAGCAGATCACAACATACATAAACATCCCCTGGGCTTGTGATTGCAGAGCAATTGTGACCTACCTCTTTGCTGGCAAGTTTGAGGAAGTGCACTATAATTCCTCTAGAGGTGAAGATTTTGCCACACTTTGTGTACTTAATTCTCTTTCCTGTTACTTATGTTACTTTGTGTTTCCGTGTCTTCTCCTACTGAATGTTTGCATCTTTGGTATGCCTAGCCATGGAGTGACCTAATGGGTCAGGGCTTGGGTGGAGACTGGAATATTTCTCACTCCCTGGAAGCATGCTAAACCTAGGTATAATTCATAGACATGCAACAGGAGTTGCCAGTGCAGTCTGAGAAGTACTGGGTTTGACCCACTCCTGTTGCTTTGACGGGAAGGGAGCCACCAGGAGTGGTTTCCTGCTTCTACAGATAAAGGGGTAGTGTGATCCATTCCCCCACATTCATCTTCACATCAGTCACTCTCTACATCCTGCCCTCTGGTTCACCTATTGAAGACTTGGCTGTGGCAGACTGCAGTGTGGATACTCCCCTGGAGTCGTGGGATTTGGGCTTACATTCTACCTCTGACACTAATTTCATGACCTCAGACAAGTCACCTCAGTGTCCTTATTTGTAAAATAAGGGAGTTAAAGTAGAGGGCTTCTGAGTTCCTCTAAGGCTCCTTCCGACTCTGTATCTATGATCCTATTTTGGTCCAGGAAGAACCCCAAAATCTGGTGCTGCTCTAGGCATGGTAAAAATCAATACAGGTACACACCTTGGTCTGAACCTAGGAAACCGTGCCCCAGTCAGAAAGCAATGCAAGGTGCTCTTCTCATTCCCAACCCTTTGCCCCAGTAACACTGGAGATTGAATTCATAGCTTATGGTTTTCAAGTTGGAAGGGTCCTTAGCTGTCATCTAAGTGAGAATAACTGCCAACAGGGGTGCCCTTCCTTCTTGCCTTCCTTTCTCCCTTCTCCTGTCTTGGGTACCCAGACTTCATGCAGCAACACAGTGGGAAAAGTAACATTACTGCTCATGCCAGTCGCATGGGCTGGGAGTCAAGAACTACAGACATTGCAGTGAGATGAAGGACAGCCACTGTGTCCTGAAAGCCTCCAGCTTTACCATGTGACCTGCTCTTGTACCCTAGAGACCCCTAAGCATTCTCATTTCACCTACTACTGTATCCTAAGAACACTTGGATCTTATCAGCTGCCCAACCACCGACCCCTTAGGACTTTCAGGCCTTGAGCTGACTTGTTATATGTGATTCCCCTCCAGTTTTGTGTCTTAAGGTCTTGTTTTTTGTTTTTCATTTGTATCCCCAGTGCTTAGCACAGTGCTCGTCACATCTTTTTAGTCATTCATCTGGTCTAACCTCTTCATTTTACAGGTAAAAGAACCAAGTCCCAGAGAGGCTCAGTGACTTTCCTGAGGAGTCCCCAACTCCAAAGCCAGGGTTATTTCACCTGCACCACACTGCCTTCTTGTGGGCAATACATGACTGAGATCAACCTGTTCCCAATACTGAGAGATGCATTCCTAGAATAGATGAATAATGTATCCAGAGATACCCTAACAGCTGAGCCACAAGCCTCGTACAAGTTTATCAAGATGCTTTTTAGTATGGACAAGATGGAGTTGTCCCTGAACAGGCCATCTAATCTAAGCAAATGAGTTCTAAGAGCCCTAGTCCTGATCAGAAAAATCTACATATTGATTGGATCAGAGACAAGCAGCCTTGTAGGAATTCTTGGGAGAGAGCTAAAAGAAACCCCAATGATTTCTGTTAAAAATAAAAGTGAAGAATTACAGCTTTATCATGACTATAGAGCCTTGAGTACCATTACCAACCAGAAGTAGCTGTGTACTCCTGCGAAAATGGGGATAATAAAACAAAATAAACAGGCACTTAATAACTGTTTATTCCCTCCCTCTCCTCCTTTCTATCCTTGATTCCTGAATTAATTGACTCATTGTCAGGGGTGATATTTATCAATTTGAACTTTAGGGGTAAAAAGCATGTCACAAACAACCGGGTCTGGATACAAAGGAGTGATTAATATTATTTGATCTTCCAGAGCTGGTAAAACCTATATGAACATTAAGTTACACCACTTAGATTATGCAACACCATGAAAGTCTTCCACTATTTCAATACTTTTTGGAGGGAGGTGAGGGGGATGGGGAAGCAGGAGAGTGGTGTTTTACTGCAGTGATATCTCTGCTCCTGGGATCAGCCTGCTCAACAAGTCAAAGTTCTCCAGTGCTTATTCCAGATCAGCCATTTGTTAATTTGGAAAAATGCTGACCTGAAGAGGAGTACATAAAGTTCCTGTGGGACTTACAAGGGTAATAAGGAATCAGTCTGGAGGAATCTATTCAAAGTGGAGGCAATCCTCTGGGGGAGGGGTCCCTGCCTTTATGGTTCTTCAGCTCTTCAGGGTACCACTGCCATTTTATCTTCAGATTCTTGACCCTGGCAGTAATTCTCAATGATGTGCTAAAGAATACCAAGGTTTTTCAATTGATAGCAGAGGGAGGAGGTGAATTTAATGACTATTAAGCACCAGCTTGCCTCATTCCCTATCTAGCTTTCTCCAGATAAGCAGAAACAGTTCTTCAAGGTGACAACATTTAACATTACCACTGGTGCTGTCCTAACACAAGCATCACATCCTGGTTCTATGTAGACTTCTCCCACAAGCTGACTAATTAAGGAAAAGAATTATACAATCTGAGCAGTGATGCTTGAAGTCAAAAGCACATTTGAGACATGGAAGTCCCTCGAGGGACTGTAGTCCCCCATCATATAGAACCCCATTGTTGTTCACATGAACTATTAGAACTTAGATCACCTTCAAATACATAGCAATCAGTTAACTAGTATTTATGTGACTCCCATGTACCAGGCATTGTGCCAAGTGCTGGGCATACAAAAAAAGACAAAATAGGGGCAGCTAGGTGGCGCAGTGAGCAGAGCGTCGGCCCTGGAGTCAGAAGGACCTGAGTTCGGATCTGGCCTCAGACACTTAACACACACAAACAAAAACCTAGCCGTGTGACCTTGGGCAAGTTACTTAACCCCAACTGCCCTCCGAAAAGCAAAAAAAAAAAAAAATAAACTCCCTGATCTCAAGGAACTCACAGTCTAATGGAACTCACATGCAAACAACTATGTACAAACAAGATATAAGAGGATAAATTGGAGATAGATAGTCTTGGGGCAAAAGTACTAAGATTAAGAAAGACTATGAAAACTTGCAGAAGGCTGGATTTTAACAGAGACTTGAAGAAAACCTACACTAGGAGATGAAAAGGAGGAGGGAGAGAATTCCAGGCAAGGAAAATGCTCAGAATCTGGTGATAGAGTTGTGTGCAAGGAACAGCAAAAAGGCCAATGTCACTGGGTTGCAGAAAATATGGAGAGAAGTAAAGTCTAAGAAGACTGAGAAGGTAGGAAAAGGCCAGATTACGAAGAACTCTGAAAGCCAGAAGATTTCATATTTGATCCTGGGGGTAATTAAGGAGCCATTGATGTTTATTGAGTTAGCGGGAGTTGGTAATATGGTAAGATTTGTGTTTTAGGAAGATTAAATTGACAACTGAATAGAGGATGGACTAGAGTAGAGAGAGACTGAGCTCAATCCCAGACTGAATGGAAATTAAGCCTGAATTTGGATAACTAATGGATATCCTGATAGACCCACTTACAGACTATAATTTTGCAGTCAGATCAACCTGACCTATTAAAATAAATTGCCTGAAGTGAAAATGGAATGTCTATATTTAGGCCCAGCTATCTACCCTTCGAAGGTGGGTACAA
This sequence comes from Gymnobelideus leadbeateri, assembly GCA_011680675.1. Classification (NCBI taxonomy): domain Eukaryota; kingdom Metazoa; phylum Chordata; class Mammalia; order Diprotodontia; family Petauridae; genus Gymnobelideus; species Gymnobelideus leadbeateri. The sequence goes on along the minus strand of WOXC01003614.1, from coordinate 561,374 downwards.
TGATTCTTCTTAAAGAATGGGTCAATCAGCCTTTTAGACCTCTACTTGTATCTGTCCATTTCTCCTAGCAAGACTCAATGGGCAGTGTTCCATCCCTATTATGATAACCTGGCAGAAGACTTCAGAGGCCCTTTCAAGTACTTACACAATTACCTGATACTCTTGGTATCATTGGCCTTACAATATGTGTTAATAAATAATCAGTCATATGAAATATGTGTAACAGGCCTTCAAGGAGCCAGCAAGGTAGCCAGCCTTCCTGTAAAGATATTTTCAGATTCTACAGTCTTAAGGGGAGATGAAGAAGAAAATGACATCACTACTGGCAGCATGACCCTGGCAGTTTGGGGGCATAAAGATAACATTTATTAAAGTGTCTTATCTTAAGCACTGTAACTCATTTCCGCAGTTCTTTCTAATTCAAGTTTGGTTAGGTGCATGTAATTAATAAAGCTAATATTTCAAAACAGGTGAAACTATTTTCTATCAAATATCAAAAATATCTATTTTAAAACCAAAGGATAATGGATTTTTATTTCATCAAAGAATTATCTTTCTTCGTGTGATTTATATTTTATTGTTCACTACAACCTAATGAGACTTGCCGATTTTCTTACTTTCATTTTTTGTTTTTTTCTCCCTGGTCTCTGTATCTCACCCAGGCTAGAAGCGCTGTATAAATGCTGGCTTTTGTTATTGTTGATGGTGATATTCCTTGAAATATATATATATATATATATATATATATATTTTTTTTTTTTTTTTACTTATTTATGTCAGTGTTATATCCTCCCAGGAAAATGAGAGGGCAGAAGCAGTTTTGTCTTTGCAGCCCTAGCATCCATCAAAGTGTCTTGCTCGTAAAAGATGTTTAAGTATTTGTTGAATTACTGAATAATCCTGTAAAGACATGTGAGAATTGGTTAAATAGATGGGAGGAAACCTGGGAGAGAGCAGTGCCATGAAAACTTAGGGAGAAAGAGTATCAGAAGAAGAGAGAGAAAAGGCAGCAGTGTTAAATGTTGTATAAAGGTCAAAAATGATAAGGACTGAGTAAAGGATGGTGACCTTGGAGAAAGCAAGGTCAGCCAAGTGGTAGGGAAAGATGCCAGATAACAAGGAAACAAAACAACAAAAAAAAGACAGCTTTTTCCGGGGAATTTGGATAAGAAGAAATACAGAATGATTGCTTGAGGGAACTGATGGTAGGATCAGGTTAAAGGGTTTTTTTCTTTTTACTTGGCTTTGACTATTTATAATTCAAGGTTTTTAGTAACACACAAAATCTCAATTTATTCTGTAAGAAAAATCCATAACTTAGCACTTTATGCTATGCCGCTCCTACATTGAGGAAGTCTACTTTTGTTTTTTTTTTTAAACAAATGCTTTATTAACTTCTGTTTTACATCATTCATTTCTGCCAGATTTTGAGTTACAATCATTTCCACCCCCCCGTTTTTCCCCTACCCACCCTCCCAGAATAGCAGTCCCACAAGATATTGCTTCCTCTAATCTGCTCTCTCCCATACCTTCTCCCATACCCCCTTTGACTTTTACATTAGAGAAAGGTGAATCTTTGTGTCCCAATGCCTGCACATCTTATCTCCCAATTACAAGCAAAAGAGTATTAATAATAGTATTTATATATATTTGAAACATTTAATGTTAAGACCTTGAATTTCAGATCCATTTCTTTCCTCCCTTGTCACCCATTCCCTCTGGGGAGATAAGTAATTCAGTATATGTTGTACATGTCTAGCTATGCAAAACATTATCATAGTAGATATATTGTACAAGGCTGCTTATAATTCCCTCCCACTCATCTCACCCCCCACCTGGTCCATTCCCTACATGATCCTGTCCCTCTTCTATAGTGGGTACTTCCAACCTCCCCTCCCCCCAAGGATGCCCTCCCATCCATCATCCCTCCTCTCATCCCCCTTCCCCCTATTCTGCTGCAGGTTGAGATATCCCATTTAGTATGTATGTCATTTTCTCCCTGAACCAAATTCAATGAGAATGTGGTTTTGCCTTTTTTGCCTTCCTATTCTCCTCCTCCCTTGCAACCACTTCCCCTTGCTTCTTCTACATGAGATAGTTTACTCTACCCTGTCTCTCCCCATCTCCTCTTGCCACTTTCCTCTCTCACCTCATAATTTCACCCCTTGAGCATCCTCCCTTCCCAACAAATTCAACCTATGCCCTCTATCCATATATAATTGTAAACATATACATACACATTCACACATGTATTCATATGACCACACACCCTTCTTCCATTATTTTCATAGTGAGAGATTTCATCAGTCACAATTATTATTTTTCCATATAGGAATGTAAATAGTTCAACTTTCATAAGTTCATTTTGATTTCTTTTCCTTGATTAGCTTCTCAAGCATCTCTTCCTTCTTGTGTCTGGATGTCAAATTTTCTATTCAATTCTGGTTTTTTCCTCAAGAATGCTTGAAAGTCCTCTATTCCACTGAATGACCATATTTTTCCCTGAAACAAGATACTCAGTTTTGCTGGGTAGGTGACCCTTGGGTTCAGTCCCAGCTCTTTTGCCCTCTGAAATATCATATTCCATGCCCTTTGATCCCTCAGTGTAGAAGCTGCCAGGTCCTGGGCTATTCTGATTGTGTTTCCACAATATTGAAATTGTTTCTTCCTGGCTGCTTGTAGTATTTTCTCCTTGATCTGGGGATTCTGGAACCTGGCTATGATATTCCTGGGAGTTTTCTTTTTGGGATCTTTCTCAGGAGGTGATCTGTGGATTCTTTCAACCTCTATTTTTGCCCTCTGGATCTAAAACATCAGGGCAGTTTTCCTTGAGAATTTCTTGAAGGGTGATTTCTAGGTTCTTTCTTTGATCATGGCTTTCAGGTAGTCCAATAATTTTTAAATTGTCTCTCCTGGATCTAGTTTCCAGGTCAGTGGTTTTTCCCATGAGATACTTCACATTGCCTTCTAATCTTTCATTTGTTTGGATCTGCTTAACAGCATCTTGATTTCTCATAAAGTCATTAGCTTCCATTTGCTCCAGTCTAACTCTGAAGGAATGAATCTCCTCAGTGAACTTTTGAGATTCTTTTTCCATCTGGCAAATTCGACTTTTTAAGGCATTCTTCTCCTCATTGCCCTTTTGGGCCTCCTTTGCCATTTGAGTTAGTCTATTTTTTAAGGTGTTGTTTTCCTCAGTCAGGCTGTTGACCCTCATTTCATACTTTTCCTGCATCCTTCTCATTTCTCTTTCCAATTTTTCCTCCACTTCTCTTATTTGATTTTTAAAGTCCTTCTTAAGGTCCTCTATGGCCTGCAACCCGCTCATGTTTTCCCCTGGGGCTTTTGGAGCAGGACTTCTGACCTCACAGTCCTTTTCCCACTCTATGTCCCCAAAATAGGAGTCTAGGGTTGCATTTTTTCTTTTTAATTTGTTTCCTTTGCCTTGGCATGTTGCCACTTAATTACTTGACTTTTGGGCTTGTTGCCACACTATGGCTCTGCTGCCAGACGGGAATTTTCATCCCGAATGTGTGGGGGACAACTTCCATTTCTGGAAACCCACCCACAACCTCCACCCCAGATCACAATCCAGAACCAGGGAGGTTAAAGCAAGAGCAATTACCCCCCCAAGACTGATCACTGGATCTCCCTACAGTTCGCAGGCCAGGAGCTGGAGCTGCCTCTGAAAACTACAAAATGGTGTGTGTCCTCAGCGGCTTCTAGCCCCCAGGGGAGGGAGCCAACGCATTCCCCAAATACTGGTCCCAAAGTCCATAGGACACTAACCTCTTACTTTGTCCTAGGCATGTCTATGTTGATAATTCTGGAGTCGCCACAGCTGCTGGTGTTCTGGGGTCCCTCCAGCCGGCTGCTGGCCCAGCTGTCCTGGGGCTAAAACCACGGCTCAGGTGGACCTGTGCTCGGCTCCCAGTGTGTGCTGGCTCCACTGCGCTGGTCCTTCCTGCAGGGCTGCTGGGCTGTCCTCAGCGGGAGGTTAGCTTCTCTGTGTCGTTCTGTGGGTGCTGGGGCTCCAGAAGTTGTTCAGAGTCCCCTTTTACATAGTTTGGGGGGAATCTGGGGGCAGAATGGCTTGGATGAGCTGTTTCTACTCCGCTGTCTTGGCTCCGCCCCCTAAAGGGTTTTTTTTAAGGATAGGGGAGAACTGGGCCTGTTTGTAGGTTGCAGGGAGAGAGAGAGCAAACTTCCAAGGGAGAATATAGATAGCTTGAGAGTAGGGACTGTGTCTTATTTACAGCTCTTAAACAAGCATAGGGCCCTATGTGTAGCTATAAACATGAATGAATAAATGAGATTGCTAGGGAAGATAAACTTAAAAAACACACACACACAAATTTGGAATTCAAATCTTGTGGAAATGAATGTTGAAAACTAACAATTAATTAATTTTAAAACACACACACTTCCATGTGACATTAACTAAACATATCAGAATTTTATTTTGTTTTTCTAATTTAGCAGGTTTTTTTTAATTAACAAAAATCCACCATCTCTCTCTCTCTGTCCTCTCCTCCCTTCTCTCTGTTTTACTTGTTTAACCATAAATGATGAGGATCTTCATCTATCATTCTTCTTTTTTTCTTTTTCTTTTTCTTTTTGGAGGGGGGATGGTAGGGCAATTGGGGTTACTACATTGTGGCCCAAGGCCACATGTAGTAAGTGTTATATGTCTGAGGCTGGATTTGAACTCAGGTCCTCCTGACTCCAGAACCAGTGCTCTATTCACTGCTCCACCTAGCCACCCCCATCTATCACTCTTTTTTTTTTTTTTAAAGCAATTGGGGTTAAGTAACTTGCTCAAGGTTACACGGCTAGTCATTATTTATGCGTGGGTGCTCATTTTCTGAGTCCGGATCTGATCTCGGGTCATCCCAACTCCGAGGCCGGCGCTCTTACTCACTGCACCACCTAGCCGCCCCTTTAGGGCAATTGGGGTTAAGTAACTTGCCCAAGGTTACACGGCTAGGTTTTTTTTTTGTTTGTGTGGATTAAGTGTCGGAGGCCGGCTCCGAACTCAGGTCCTTCTGACTCCAGGGCCGGCGCTCTATTCACTGCACCACCTAGCCGCCCCCATCTATCACTCTTAATACCAAATTATCACAGAATGAATGCTAGGATTTTTAGATCTTCAGTTTTTCACTTTAAATTTAAAGTCAAATTTCAGGCCTACCTGGTGTTCTCTCCAAATAGGAACAATTAATAGCAAATAATTGATACCTGATTTGACCAATCCATCTCCAAAATATTAAATCATAGAACAGACTTCTAGAAGCACACATACCCAAAACTTTCATTCTTAGGCTAACAAAATCAAAAGAAGCTTGGGTTTTTTTGTTGTTTTTTTTTTAGAAGTGAAAGAGCATGAGAGAAATGGTTAAAATATTGGCTTTGTCTAATTGCCCGTTCTAAGTAAATCTCAGAAGACTATACCAGAAAAGAGGCTTCCCTTAAGGGCCACACTATTAGTTGTTTTTCCATAGGCTGCCCATTTTTGTCAATTTAAATTCCATGTTCCAGAGCCAAGACCTCTACCAGTAATAACAGGCAACTGGTCATCAAACATTGCCAGGATGACACTGACTGCTCCAGAGATTCCTGGAAGGATGATCTCTGAATATGTGTGTGTGTGTGTGTGTGTGTGTGTGTGTGTGTGTGTGTGTGTGTGTGTGATTTTAGGGAGGATAGGTAAGGAAGTTAAATAAATAAATAAGTTAAAAAGCCTACTATTGCTTACCTAGGATTCTCAATACCTTCCCTTCCTCACTGGAATTATTTTGCAGAGATTTTTCTTACCCCCACTTCATCCCCATCAAACCCTAACCAAAAAGTTATTACCTGTTCCTGTCCTGCACATGAAGTAAGGGTTCTTAGCCTTTTTAATAACATGGACCCCTTTGGCAGTCTGTTGAAGACTATGGACCCCTCCTCAGAAAAAAAAAGCTTTTAAATAATCGAAGGAAACAATAAATATGACTTGGAGGTTAGTAAAATTAAGATATTTTTTTTTTCTCATCCAAATTCATGGACCCCAGATTAAGAACCTTTGCTTTAGAGATGGCATGGAGAGAATTCCAAATCTGGAATCAAGAAAAGTTTATGTTAAAATCCTTCCTCTGAGACAGGAGCTATGTGCCTGAAGCAACTCCCTAAGATTTATCTACTAGAAAGGTTGCAATCTTTGTTAATGGAGAGAGCACACACACACACACACACACACACACACACACACACACACACACACACACACACATACTGCAGTAAACACAGGTCCTTTGTGTATTTCCATTTACCCCTATGTACATGTTCACAAAACTGAACTGCTCATCTTATTTTAGAAGGGATAAGAATCAATTGATGAAAAAAGTAAATGCGTTACTTACCTTGATAAAATTGAATCTTTCAAGCTGAAAATGATCTTTCCCTCTTCAGTTCTCTCATAGTACTTTGTTCATGCCTCTTCTATATATTTAAGAAATTCTGTTTTATCTCCTTTATTAGAAGATTGTAAGCCCCATGAAGATAAGGCCTATCTTTTCATCTGCACATTACTCAGTACCTAGCATAGTACATTGCTAAATTGCACAAGTATTTAATTGACTGAATTGTTCATATTGTATTTTTATATTTAAAGCGACTCAGACTGGTTTCCTATGCCTAAAATCCATAAGTTGTCATTCTTTGTTACTTCTCTGAGTCTACTTGTCTTGTACTGATGGGCAAGTTTGCAATTCCATTTAATTTACCTTTGCAGTAGCAAGGATCCGTGGGAAAATTGGGGGTACCCTTTGGGTTAAGGGACCCAGAGGAAGTTGTCTGACCTTCTATGGGGATTGTCTGTGCTAGAGGGACCCCTAGAGAATTTTGATTGACCTTAATGCACCGAGGGAATCATTGGAAGAGTCTCCATCCAGGACAGTTTTCTCATCTGAGAAAGAGACAATTCCAAGTTGACCCCATGTCCCAAATCTCTGTGTGTAGAATAGCATGTAGTTGGGAAAGCTCACGGTGAACTAGGATTCTGATGAAGACAGAAGGTGTATATTGTCTCTGCCTCTGCTCTTTCTCTTTTCCTATAGGCTGAGAAAAGTCATGTAGGACTAAATAAGCAGAAATATATGGCAAACTTTGTGAAATATTCCTTGTTTCTGCAAATGTCCTTGAATCTGCAAAACTTTATATTGGGGATAATTGTGGTTTTTATTTCTATATACACAGGATTGTAGGTACTCCTGTAACACTGGCTGTTTTAAGGCTTGGCAATAGGGAAGCAAGAAAAAGGACATGGTTTATGCCTCCCCAGAAACCACAGAAGTGACCTGAATTTTAGATGAAGACTGTGTTAAAAAATGCATCCCTGTCTATTTACCTAAACAGCAAATTCTGAACAGGAGAAAAATGTGTAACATGGCTTACCACGACTTGTAAGGTAGCCCAGGTCACCTAACATGGAGGCTTCATAGTCTGCTATCATGTAGTGGAGTAACCTCCTTTGATTAGCTGCATAGCTGGAAAGGCAGAATCTTTAAAACTGGTCCACCTGGGACAATTTCTCCTTTCTGGCTACTCCCTGTTGCATCTATACAGTGAAGTTCCTAGTCCATCCATTATAAGGTATTAACATTAGTGTGCCTATCTTCCCATAGCCTCTCCAATATTTACTGTCTGGAACAGTTTTCTCAAAGGTTACTAACAATTTCCTTTTTTTCACTTCAAATTTTTTTATTCCAAACAAACATACTACCCCCTAAAATGTACATTTCCATAGGCATAGCAAAACACAAAAAGAAAATTGTATATAAAACTGTGAGTCTCTATTTCATGCCACTTGCTTTTTAAAAAATGCAGTGAAATTCACAAATTACTTCCAAAACTGTCTTGCTTGCCTATGCTCCCTTTGGGACTTTATTTTCTGCATTGTAAGAAAAGTTTCACCGACCCTCTTGAGGTGGGGGTGGGGATTATGACTATTACTAACCCTCTTTTTCTCCCATGACTCCCACCCCCCATTTTAAAAAGAGAAAAAATATCTCATAACAAATAAGAATAGTCAAGCAAAACAAATTCACACCAGGGTCATGTCCAGAAATGTGTCTCTTTCTATGACTTCTTTGTCAGAAGATGCATAACATTTCATCAATAGCCCTCTGGAGATAGGATTGATCACTGCATTGAATCTTAAGTCATTCAAAGTTATTTTTCTTTACAGTATTGTCCTTGTATAAACCGTTCTATTGGTTCTGCTCACTTCACTTTTTATCAGTTCATACTACCAATCATTTCTTTGTGAATGATTCTGCAGTTGTCTATTTCATCTTTTCTTTTGGTAGCATAATATTCCATTATATTTATATACCAAAATTTGTTCAACCTTTCCACAATTTAAAGATACCTCCCATTTCTATTTCTTTCCTTTCTTTTCCTTTTCTCTCTTTCCTTTCCTTTCTTCTTTTTTAACCACTCCCTTCAGGATCACTAAGTTGGTTTTTTTTTCACCTGCAACTACTGAAATGATATATATGGGGGTGACTAGGTGGCACAATGAATAGAGCACCAGCCCTGGAGTCAGGAGGACCTGAGTTCAAATCCAGCCTCAGACATTTAACACTTACTAGCCATGTGACTTTGGGCAAGTCACTTAACCCCCAACTGCCCTGCCTTTCCCCCTCCAAAAAGCAAAAAAATATATATATATATATGTGTGTGTGTGTGTGTGTGTGTGTGTGTGTGTGTCTGTGTGTGTCTGTGTGTGTGTGTCTGTGTGAATATATATATATATATATATATATATATGAAATTATGACTTAAAGTAAATTAAGAAGGTATTAGCTGCCCCAATTTTGGCACATAGTTCTAGCAGATGTTCAGAAAACTCAAGTTCCCCTATCAGTACTATATCATACCTCTCTGTTTCAGCCTTGTGATATTTCCCAAATTTCTCATTTATTTCTTCTTTTTGTCCTAGTAGTCTATAGTATACTTTGGATGGAAAAAAAAAAACCACTTATATTTCTCCCTCCTTTGATCTTCCCCCAAATATTCTCCATCATACTTCCCTACCTTGGTTTCTAGATTTCCTCATATGGTCTTTTGAATAAACAATACTGTCCCCACCCCCTGCACACTTCCTTTCTACCCATCCTGTTAAGAAATAACTCCAGAATCATAGTCCAGTCATGGATTTCATCCCACCGAGGCTCAGTGATAACCATGAGAGCAAATTTTCACCCTTCTGTGAGAAATCCTAGCTCCTCTTATTGTTACCTAAACTTTGAGCTTTTATGTCTGTACTTTGGTTTCCTGTGATCTTCTAGATCTCTCAGTTACAAATCTTCCTTTTTAGAAAAAAAACTGGTATCTAACTTTATATAGTACCTAACATGAATCTCCCAAAGTGGGTACTTGTCATCAATTTTGAGAAGTCTTATAAAGTTTTCTGTTATATGTTGGATACGTGTACCAGGAAGGCAACAGACTTCTCTGTTATTATCAGGTCTACAAGTAGGGAATTGCCAACGATCACCGTTCTTCTCTGGTTCCTCTCTCCTTACTGGATGTTCTCTCACCTGATAGCTTCTATTATAACATTCTTGGGAGGACAAACAGCTTCTTCCTCAGAGTACCTATTTATTCAGGAAGAGCCTTAAATTAATTTCTAAGTTATCAGCTCTCTGGTGTAACCCTCTTCCATGCTCAATCACCCTACAAGGGTCAAACATTCCCTCCTCCACCTTAGATACCATTTTTCTTCATTAAAGCCTTACATCTGTTTCCTTTAGAAATCAGAGTGGTGATGGAGTCCCTTTACCTTCTCCCCTAGGAGAGAGATGAGCTTACACTTGCAACACAGATAACTTGGTTGTGACATAAATAGAAACATCACACAATATAAATCACTGAACAGTTTTCCCTATTCCCCAAAATGGTTGCAATTTCCAGCTTTATTTCTTGAACTACTGGTTCAAGCTTAAGTATCTAGTTAAAACTTTTACAATCAATCATCTCTTGTTAATGATTTGACTACCTCATTCAAATTCTTTCCTTTGTCTCAACAACTCCACACCACAGGCACTCCTACTTGCCCTTAAGATTTCTGCCAATCTAGTCTGTTTGACCAATTTGCCCTACCCACCCATCAACCTTATCAATTTGCCTAACCCACTAATTGTTCCACTTACCTTATCTCTTTTGGATTGGCTGTGAGTTGTATTGGTAGATGGAACTTTCAGAACCATTTCAGTATGTATTAAATTAGTACATACCATGTGCCATTTGTTTTCTAAATTGGGAAAGACCACTGCTTATTTCTTTTCTGGTTCCTGCTAAGAGCTATCTAATTTTAGTTAGCACTGGTTATATTTAAGAAAGATTGATTCTATAGCACTAAATCCATCATATGAACTAATTAGGGTATCTCAAATCTTTGATCTTCTTAGATCTCAATAGTATCATTATATTTAATGACTAAGTACTGGGAATAAAGTACTATACCAATTACTCAGAAGATTTACCCAGCACTGGTAACTCTGTCTACAATAACATTACAACGAGACAGGAAGGTAATAAATTTCAAATTATCCTACTGGGAACCAAGTAAATTGGCAGCCTGTCTTCTTTCCTTGTTTTGCCAGCGGCCTTCCCTCAAAGTTATATCAGAGTGGGGCCTTATATACTTAAAAAAAAAGAGGGATAGCTTAAGTTTGATCCTTTAGAGCTGAAAGTAACAATGAGTCCTTATTGTGCTGCACATCTTAAGGAGTATGTCCTGCTTGCTGCGAGTTGTAGATGGAAATGTTAAAGTGGGAGTAGAGGCTAGGATTGAAGCACCAGGTAGATTCCCATAGTGCTAGCTCCTACACAAGGCCTCTCACAAGGCCCCTCAGGGGCCCCAGGAACCTAGCGTAAAGGTATGACCGTTGTGAAACCTCGCCCTTCACCTGCCTTGTGACCAAGGTGTAACTAAAACAAAGATCTGCCCCATTCGCTTGTAGCCCCCCTTAGTTTACATCCCTAGGTAGCAACGTTGCCTTGCTGACCCCTGTTTGTTTCAGGAAGTACTTTTTACTGTGTAAAAGCTTGCTGGACAGAAGGGGCAGCCTTCCCTTTTGGGAGACAGCCGCAGGCTAAATAAACACTCTGCAAATTGTGATTGGCTTGCCGTCCTGTATTTGTCTCAATTGTCCATTACAGGATTACTTATACCAGGTCCTGACAATAATCTGTTAGTGCTAACTCTACTACCATCTGCTAAACTGAGAGAGAAAAGAAACACCATTCTAGAAAAAATCATGTGACTAAGGTGACAAGCTCCTTCCTCTGGGAGGGGCTTTCCAGCCAAAGATCTGTGAGCCAGGATGATGATGAGCACTAACAGCCTGGTATAGCAACCAATGAAGTTCAGGAATCAGCTTTCCTTGTACCCCAATGGTCCAGTTAAATGCCACAAAATACCGCAGATTGCCTGTGAAGTCTAAACAGTCTTGAAAGATACACAAATTAAAGCCATACCCTAGGTAGTAAGATCTGTTACTAGGGAGCAATCTTTCTTAGCATGCCAATAAATTTCTTTTCCTTTTAGTTTGGCTACTCACTTTATTTGACTTTCAGTCTCTACAGAACCATTAGTGAGTGAACTTTCCCCTGGGTTTGTTGCGCCCAAAGGACCCAGATAGAAGATTCCCAAGATTAAATTTGAACATGCTAATTTGGGACTGTTGGGGTAACTTTGCCCAAATCAGACAGTGAGTTGGCACAGACTGTGTGCCAGTTTTTATAGAGATTCAATATCCAAGTTACATAAGTCGAAATTACAATCACTGATTGGTCAGTATACCTTTGAATTTCCCACTCAAGAAACCCTAGGCTGAAACTCCCGCCCACAGATCAATTAAGGGAAGGGTAAAGGTAGGGGTTGTGCTTGCTTACAGAACAATTAAGGGAAGGGGAAGGTGGAGTCATGTCCAAAAGGTTCTCTAGGAAGCCCAGCAGAGAAATTTCCCAACATAAGTCAGTGCTACATATCAGTTTCCAACAAAATATTCCTCAAGGAGATGGTACACAAAAAACTACACTTTTAAAATGTCGAAGTTATTTTAAAGGTTAAGGATTACATTACTACTACGACTACTCACAATAACAATGATATTAATAGCTAGCATTTATATTGCTTTATGGGCAGGCACTGTGCTAACTACTTTATAAATATTATTTCACGTGATACAACAACCCCTGAACATAGATGCTATTATCCTAATTTTTTACAGTTGAAGAAACTGAGACAGAGGTTAAGTGACCTGCCCAAGTTCACACAACTTTTAAGTATCTGAGGCCAAAATTTAATTCAGGTCTTCCTGACTATAGGCCTTGCATTCTATTACTACATTATATACATTCCAATGCTGATAATAGCATTGGATAAACTGTATCACTCTTAGAAAATTTCACAATATAAAAACATTTGCCGTGTTAATACAATCATTCAGTTTTTCTTCTTGCAACAGAGGACACATGTATGACTTTAAATTAGGTTAGTCATCAATTATACCACCTCTGTAGAGTTCAAACTCCCTAGAGGTTCCAACTAGCAGCCTTGGGAAGTAAGCTAAGGTAATAAAAGTCTTTGCAATGTAAAGTTTCCACTGCATAATATCTTTTGTCTGAGAAGTCACCCACACAAATCACTTAGTAGATGCTAAAACAAGACAAAATGTTATCCTCAACTACTCGCTATCTCTTATCCTGCCCCCACCCTACCCCCATATCCAGTCCATTGCTAAGTTCTGTTGATTTCATCTTTACAACATCTCTCTAATATGCTTTGTTCTCTCCTCTGACATGGTCATTACACGGGTACAGACCTCATCACCTCATGTCTGAACTACTCAAATCTCTCCCCAAATTAATCCATCTTCCGTTCAACTGCCAGAGTGATTTTCCTAAAGTGCAGGTCCCATCATGTCATCCCCCCCCACCAATAAACCCCACTGGCTCCCCATTACCTCCAGGATCAAATACAAAATGTTTTCAAAGCTCTTCAAACCAGTACTTTCCCATCTTTTCAGTCTTCTTATACCTTATTCCCCAATGCATACTCTGACACTACATTCCATAACATTTTCTCTGGTTTTCTTTCCAGGCCTGGAAGACTCTCCTTCCTCCACTCCTCCTGGTGACCTCCTTGGTTGGCTTCCTTTAAGTCTTAACAACATCCCATCTTCCACAGGAAGCCTTGCTTAACCTCTTAATTCTAGTGCCTTCCTTCTGTTAATTATTTCCTATTTATCCTGTATATAATTTGTATTTGTTATTTGCGATTTGTTAGCTCATTGGCTTTTTTTGTATCCCCAGTATTAAACACAGTGCTTGGTGCTTAATAAATGTTTATTGACCAACTGCTCGACAAAGCAAAATGTTTGAATTCTATTTTTTTCTGCTAGACAAGTTAAACAGACAAACAGCTGAGTGTCATGGGAGTCAGGATGCCAGTAGCAAAGAGCTGTCAGGGAGGGTAAGGAGGACCTCTGATAGTACTGGCTATGTGATCATGAATAAGAGCTTTCCCCTCTCTATGCCCCAGGCAACTCTTAGATTTCTTTTGTTAGAGAATTTCCTCACAAGGATTTACCAGTAATGATAATACAGAACAAGAAACAAAAATCATCTGCCAGCCTGGAAGTACAAATCAAGGAATCTGCAATTGTGTTAAGTAGAAGAAAATGATCCCCCAGTTTTCAGCTGACTAAAGCTACTCAAGACTCCAACACAGTTGTATAACCCAGGACAATCTTTACCTCAAACCACCTTACAAGTCCTTATCTCTAGCCAGGTGGGACAGTGAGTAGAGCTCTGCATCTGGAGTCAGGAAAACCCGAGTCCAAATTCTGCTTCAGACAGTTCCTAGCTGTGTGACCCTAGCAAGTCATTTAACCCTGTTTGCTTCAGTTTCCTCATCTGTAAAATAAGCTAGAGAAGGAAATGGCAAACCGCTTCAGTATCTTTGCCAAGAAAACCCCAGATGGAGTCATGAAGAGTCAGGACTAAAACCACTGAACAACTTTAGTTGTTTGCCCTATCAGAGATATCTAACATGTCATTAAAGGCTTTAAGAATGTCCTTTGAAAAACTGAAGATTATAGATATCCCACTTACATAATTAGTCCGTTGCTAATTTTTTTTAGTATATGACACCTTCTGTTTAACAAAAACAATTTTAACCCATCTGTATTCTTTTTTTTTCCAAAAAAGACAATTGTGCCAATATGATTTCAAAATAAATAGACCAGAGTACTTAAGTGAGTTAAACAGTGAAAGGAGAAAAAATCCTCTTATGTTAACAAATATCCTAAAGTTATGGATTCCCAGCTATAACAAGAAATAATGCTGACATCTTTTTGGTAAAGTGCTAAATAGCTTTCCAAGTAACAAATAAAATATACTGTAGTCTTAAAAGGATAACATCTAAACTTGACATACAAGTATTATTTGTAAACAGCTTTGGAAAGTCCTTCATATTGGTTCATTCAACAGAAGAGTTTATCAAATTCTAAGCTGGAAAGAAAAAAAGGAGGAGGGGGCCTTAAAGCATATTCTCACAATTAATGGAAATTATATACACTTATGTAATATGAAAAATAATTTTCCATGTTCTGTCCCAGAAATAAAATTTCCCTATATTTCTGATTAGAAGTATATTCAAAACTCTCCTTAACTAGTAATGTGGTTTTTTTATATGGCATTCATAGTGGAAGTTCCTCATCAGGCAGGCCCTAAACCAATGAAATCCCAGGTGCTGCCTCTGTCTCTATGGACTGCTTAATCAGATAACAATTCCAAAGACAGTGACTGTCAGAGCAACACCCCTCTAACTTCCCTCATATAGTCTGGCCTAGTAAATCAGATAACAGTAGATCGCTTATTCTCATTTGGCTCAAGTTACTACTGTGACTCAAGACTTCTAGAATATAGATGAAGTGCTATTTGTTCTCTGTACTATGAACAAAACAGATGTATGAGAGTAAGATCCCTTTTAAATGGGGAGCCAATAGCTCCTCCTATAGACTGGAAAGAAAGTGGGCCTGAGTTCTGGAGTCCATCTGAACTTTCTGACCCCACTGGCTATCACCCAGTATATAAGCTTATATTTGGCAATTATGGAAAGTCAGACAATTTTAGAGTAGCTGAAAGACATTTTTCTAGGGAAAGAATAGTACGATTGGAAATAGCACATATTTTGAATAAATGAATAATCCTGTTTTTCTAATAGAAATCTAATCTCTTAATCTGTATTAATCAGTAAGTAGCCAGGTAGCAGCAAACTATTCCCAACTTACCTCTTTTTCTTTCACTCCCTTCTTCTTCAAGCCTACCCCATCCAGGTGCACTCCAGTTATACCCATTTCTTCCATTGTACCCTCTGGAATTCCCATTCCATAGTGAACTAACTTCCCTTCATAATAAACCTTTTTCTTTTGCATTCCTTCCACTTACAAGTTCCCCCTAAAACCTGGCTTCCCCTGATCCTCTCCAGCACTGGATATACTTCTTTCACCAGAACTCACTCATCCCAAAGAGAAAAACAGAATATTTCTTGCTACCCACTGCCATCTTCAAATTCTCTCTTTACCATCATCATTGAGTAAGCTCCTCTTCTTTGAAACTCATTCAATCAGACTTTTCTACCATATCCAGCTCACAATGGCTATTATATGCTGACCCCAGGTAATTTTCCTACATTGCCAAGTCGTATAGCACCATCTTCCTCTTCCCCTCAATTCCTGCACTTCATGACTTCAACATTCACAATCATGATCCTTCAAACTTCCTAATCTTTCAATTGCTCAGCCTCCTTAAATCCCATGACTTACTCATTCACTCCCCCTCAATCATTCTTAGGGATGGTCACACAATGGATCTTACCTATGTTTGTTTCCCTTCCTTAATTAGAAACTCTGACATTTTTCTATCTAACCATATCCTCCTATCATTCCATATTTCCCTATGCTTCACCCCTCCCAAATCTATTCCTCACCCACTTCAACACCTCTAATCTCTCTCCCCCTCAGTACTTTCTCTGACTACATTTATCCCTTTCCAATCTCAACCCTAAAATTAGCTATTTCAACTTTACACTCTTCCTATTTATACTACTACTACTACTACTACTACTACTATACTACTACTACTACTACTACTACTACTACTACTAATAATAATAATAATTACAATAATATCTAGAATTTAGTGCTTTAAAGTTTGCAAAGTGCTGTACATGTTATCTCATTCTATCTTCTTAATGACTCTGGGAGGTTAAGTGCTATTATCTAATTTTATAAATGAGGAAACTGAGGCAAAAAGAGTTTACATGACTTGCCCAATTTCACTCAGCTAATTAAGTATCTTAAAGCAGTATTTGAACTCAGGTTTTACTGACTCCCAATTCTAGTACTTTATCCACTATGCTACATAGCTGTCAAATCCCTTCATTCCTTGCCCTACTGCCACTCATCTCTTGCTAAAATTCAGTTCTAGATTATCCCCACCATGAGCCTCCTCCACTCCTGTTCATGGGCTGCTAAATGGAGCAGGAGGAAAACACGAAGTTCTGTGGGCTAAATACATTATAAATTCACATTATCCACTTTCAGTAGTGTACTCACTGCATCAAGGCAGTCCTTTTATTCCTCCCCATTTAATTTTCAATCTTATTCCCCACAAAAAACAATTCCAAACTATCTCTTCCTTCCCCACGTCTCCCACACTTCCTTCTGAGCACCCCTTTCCTTATCTAAGGACCTTGTCGGTTATACTAAAAACATTGAAGTCATTCAACATACTTTTCCTTTTCTTTCCTCTCCTTCATCTCAAAATTCCTTGGTATCATCCTCTACTCTTTCCTCTTTTTCCCATTATTTAATGATGAGGTGACCTTACTAAGGTTAACGTCTCTACGTCTGCCCTTAATTCCATCCCCTTCTATCTTCTTCAGCAGAATTCAACTTTAATCCTCTCTCTACTAAACTTCCCTGCTAACATTAAACATGCCTTTCTCTCCAACCTTAAAACAAATTTTAAAAATTCATTAGAACTAATAAATTCCTCAAGCTATCATCCTCTCTGTCTTAGCCAAACTACTTAAAAGAGTTGTCTATATCAGCGGTGTCAAAAATCAAATAGAAATGGAGCCCACTAATTTTTACATAGGGATCCCTATAGGCTGCATGTGGCCTTAGTTTTAAAATATAGTATTACTTGTATTTTACTTAGGTTTATTTTGTTAAATATTTCCCAATTATATTTTAATCTGGTTCAGGCAACCTATGGTCTGCAATTTCCATTCTAGCCTCTAACCTCATTGATGGGGTGCTTGAGTACCTGTGTTTGAACCCCAATTTGTAAAATAACATTTCTCCCTAGCCTCAAATCTCCACAGCCTCAGAGCATTCATTATCTCTGCCTGCTTTTCCCCATGCCAGTACTCTGCCTAGCAATCATTCATGATCAAGCCCCAGACAAATGTTTAACTCCCCTTGGTATAATAACAAGCTGTACCTATGAATCCTTCACTAGATTATCTATAAGTAACTCCCTAGCTCATTATATACATCCTGAATCCCTCATTATGTATGCCTTAGGCTTAGGACATATGTATATTCCCAATATCCATCTTGTCAAACATGACATTGATGGATGGCAGCTTGGTCAGCCCTGATCACTAACTGATTTAGTGACATTTCAAGCCTAAAACCACACTTCCATGCAGTACCTCCTTTGGACTATTTCCCAGTGAATTCTGGGCAATATGCCTACATAGTAGATATAAAAAGTGCATGTTCCTTTAAGAACTGACCACTCCTTAACTCCTCCCTAATCCCACCCCGACTCACCTAGTTAGCATAGTTGGCACAGGTTCTACTATAGATTATCCTAAATTAACTTTAACTGTACTCCTCTAAGGTTACAGGTTCCCTAAGAACTCTTGCCTACTGTAAAGCGTAACAATAAAGCTTTGCCACCTTGACTCAGAGAATGCTTGAGTCTGTGAATTCATTCCAGATTGCTTTCCAAGGGACTCTGTTTATTGGGGTTCCTGGCCTCCCTGAACTCCTTGACCCCCACGTCATCATCACTCAACTAAAACTGTTCTCTCCACAGTTACAGAGATCTCTTCATCATATCTGATGGTCTTTTCTCATTCACCTTCCTTAATCTCTCTGCTGCATTTAACACTGTTTACTGCTATCTATCTCCTGGATACATTGTCTTCTTTGGGCTTTTGTGACACTATTGTCTTATGATTGTATATCATTGCACCTTTATCTCTTTTGCCAGTTCATCATAGATGGGATTCCCCCTAACTAAGCATAGTCCCCATAGTTTTTACCTTGGCCCTCTTCTGTCTTCTTTTTTTTACTCTCTCTCCCATAGTTTTAATTATCAGCTATGTGCAGACAACTTACAAATATATAAATCTAGTCCCGCTTCCATTTTCCTTAAGCTTTGGGACCATACCATTAATTCCTTCTTAGAAATTTCAAACTGGATGCCCCCTAGTCATCTCAAACTTAGTTAACGTTTCCAAAAGTAATCTCATTATCTTCTCCCAAAAAAAACTTGCCCTCTTCCACACTTCCCTATTTCTATCCAAGGCACCATCATATAATCCATTCTCCCACGTTCATAACTTCAGTGTTATCTTTAACCTTTCACTCTCCCTCACTCCACATAGTGAATCAGTTGTCAACTTTACCATTTTATATCCAAAACATTTCTTTATTCCGACCCCTTCTCTCTCTTCACATGGCTTACCTCCTTGGTTCAGAGCAGGGATGGAGAACCTGTGGCCTCAAGGCCACATGTGGTCTTCTAGGTCCTCAAGTTCAGTCCTTTGGCTGAATCCAAACTTGACAGAACAAATTCCCTTAATAAAAGGGTTTGTTTTGTACAAATTGAACTCAGCCAAAAGGCTATACCCAAGAACCTAAAAGGCCACCCTTGGTTTAGGCCCTCATCACTTCTCATCTAAATTATTTTTGATAATATTTTATTTTTTCCAATTACATGTAAAGCCAATTTTTAACATTCATTTTTAAAAATTTTGAGTTCCAAATTATCTTCCTCCCCGCCCTCACCACACCTCCCTAAGATGGTAAGCAGTTTGATATGTCTACTTAAATTATTACAAAAACTTCCTAATTGACTTCCCTATCTCATGTCTGCCCACTGAGACCAAGTGACCTTGCTTAAGTGCAAATTTGAACTCCTGAGTCCTGCATTCAAAGTCCTTCACAACCTGGCCCCAATCATCTTTCAATTCTTACTGAACATAACCCCCACACACATACTCTGTAATCTAAGCAAGCTGGCTATTTTTTCTATCCACTGCATTCATTTCCCACTCCATTCATTTGTACAGGTCATCTCGCCCATCCCTGAAATTCACTCACTCCTCACCTCTATCTCATAGAAGCTCTCTCTTCCTTCAAAATGTATTTCAATACCACCTACTACATCAGGGGTTCTTAATCTGAGGTTTGTAAACTCTTAAAAAATATCTTGAGGGGCGGCTAGGTGGGGCTAGGTGGCACAGTAAGAGTGCCAGCCCAGAGTCAGGAGGACCTGGATAGGTTCTGGCCTCAGATACTTAACACCCACACAAAAAACTAGCCCTTAACACCCACACAAAAAAACTGGCTGTGTAACCTTGGGCAAGTCACTTACCCCCAATTGTTTAAAAAAAAAAATATTGATAACTCTATTTCAATATAATTGGTTTCCTTTGTAACACTATACATTTTGTTTTATGCACATAAAAACATTTTTTCTGATAATGGATTAATGGGTTTCACCAAAGGTTAAGCTCTCTCTTGGGGCAGCTAGGTGGTGCAGTGAATAGAGCACTGGCCTCGGACACTTAACAAGTTAATATCTGTGTGACCTTGGGCAAGTCGCTTGACCCCAATTGGCTCTCTGCTCTCCATCACAACTACTTTGTATTTATTCTCCACACATTTCTTCTTGTCAATTTCATCTTTAGAATATAAATTCCTTAAGAGTAGGGATTGTTTACATGACTAATGTGGAAATATGTTTAACATGATTGCACATGCATAAACTATATCACATCACTTGTCATCTTGGAAGGGGGGAGGGAGAGGATGAAGGGAGAAGAATTTGGAACTCAAAATCTTATAAAAATTAATGTTAAAAACTATCAATATGTAATTGGAAAAAATTAAAATTCTATTTTAAATAAGAGTATTATTGGGGCAGCTAGGTGGCGCAGTGAACAGAGCACTGGTCCTAGAGTCAGGAGCACTGGAGTTCAAATCCTGTCTCAGACACTTAACACTTACTAGCCATGTGACCTTGGGCAAGTCACTTAATCCCAATTGCCCTGCCTTCCCTCCCTCCAAAAAGAAAAAAAAAAGGGGGGGTATTGTTTCATTCTTTGTATCCCCAGCACTTAATAAATGCATGTTAATTGATTGATTGACTTAAAATATTTGATTCTCTCAGTAAGGGTTTAGGGTAAAAGGAAAGAAGCAAAAATAGTAACAATTTATAGCTGGCATTTCCTTCCTGAGTGATAATATATGAAACACATTGTGTTTAATTTTCTAAGAAACACCATACTTTAGCCATGAAACTACAGAATAAAATAGCCTGCATCAAGAATAAAGCATGTAACATAGTAGGAGACATTAAATACTAGTGAATGACCTTTCATAAACTAATGTAACTCAAGAGGGAAAATTGAGCCAAGAGAGCAAATTACAGGATATACTCAGCTTAAAAGCACCCATGTATGTAAACTGCTGGTTAAAGAGAGCATCCAAAGGGAGCTCTCTCCCTGAGCCTTTGAAGCTAAAGAAGTACCTTCTAAGTGGTCTGAAAACTTTTTGGATTGGGCACCTCTAGTAGTAAAAGTTTATGATCATGTAGCCTTATAAATTATAAATATATACAACCATATTAATGTATATCATGTGATAAAATAGACAGAAAAGTAGACATTAAAAATGTAAGATAAAAACAATATTAAAAATGTTTTTATTATATTTAACAGTTCAAAAAAGTTTTTGTAACTTCCACGGAGCTCTCACCCACACCACTTCAAAATTATGTAAAAAGGGGACTCTGAACAACCTCTGGAGCCCCAGAACCCACAAAATGATATAGAGAAGCTAACCTCCCACTGAGGACAGCTTGGCAGCCAGCAGGGAGAGGCCAGCACAGAACTCTGGGAGCCAAGCCCAGGTCCCCGGGAGTCAGAGGTTTTAACCCCAGGTTGGCCAGACCAGCAGCTGGCTGGAGGGACCCCAGAACACCAGCAGCTGTGGAGTTTCCAGATTATCAACACATAGATGCCTAGGACAAAGTGAGAGGTCAGTGCCCTATGGACTTTGGGACTGGTTGGGAGAATATGTGGCCTCTTTTCCCTGGGGGCGAGAAGCTGCTGAGGAGCTGGCACAACTTGTGCCACGTTGCCACATTGCAGCTTTAGCTCCTGGCCTGTGAACTGTAGGGGGATCCTGTGATAAGTCTGAGGGGTAATCACTTTTGCTTTAACCTCCTTGGATCTGGATTGCAGTCTGGGGTGGAGGTCTTGGGGTGTGTGACCAGCTTGCCAGAGAGTGTGGAGGCTTCAGAGAGGCCAACCAACTAATACCTCCCACAGCTGAGACCTCCCCAGTGTTTGGGACAGAAGCTCCCCTGGCTGGTGGCAGAGTCCTACTGTGGCAACAAGCCCAAAAGTCAAGTGATTGAGTGCAACATGCCTAGGCAAAGGAAACAAAATAAACAGAAAAATTCAACACTAGACTCCTATTTTGGGGGCAAAGAAGATCGAAACATGGAACAGGAGGAGGACTGTGAGGTCAGAAATCCTGCACCAAAAGCCTCAAATGAAAATACGAGCTGGTTACAGGCCATAGAGGACCTGAAGAAGCAGATAAGAGAAGTGGGGGTTAAATTAGGTAGAGAAATGAGAAAGATATAAGAAAGGTATGAAATGAGAGTCAACAGCTGTAGCAGCAAGCACCCCAACATCCCCAGGGTGACTGCCAACACAGGTTCTTAGATCTGCTTTTCAAAAGGAAAGCAACTCAAAATGGGTTAACAAGCTTACTTTAATCAAACAAACACACATTACCTAGTTTAGGGGAAAAAGGTCAGCACCCCAAACTTCAGAGTTACAGAACTTACAGATCAAACAGACAGGCTTCCAAACTGTCCAACCATTATATCAATACCAAATCACAGTTACCAGAGAGGGAAGCATCAACATCTGGGTTTTCAAAGCCGGGGGGCTCTCAACAACGGCTTCCCAGAGTCTCATCTGGTCAAATCACAAAACACTTCTCAAAGTGAGCCCCAAAGCAAAGCCTCTCCTCAGGGCTTATATAGCCTTCTCTTGGCTCAGAGAATGTAACAACCTCCTTGACCCACTGCCCAATCACAAAGTATCAAGGTGTGGGCTTTCCTGAAAAACAAGCCTCCCACCACAGGCTCCAGGTGCACTTAAGCTAGGGGCAGGGAAGATCTTTAAATCTGCATTTCCATTACAACAGCCTGACTGAGGAAAATAACACCTTAAAAATCAGACTAACTCAAATGGCAAAAGAGGCTCAAAAAGGCAATGAGGAGAAAAATGCCTTAAAAAGCCGACTTTGCCAGATGGAGAAAGAATCTCAAAAGCTCACTGAGGAGAATCATTCCTTCAGAATTAGACTGGAGCTGGGGTGGCTAGGTAGCACAGTGAGTAGAGTGTCAGCCCTGGAGTTAGAAGGACCTGAGTTCGGATCTGGCCTCAGACACAACGCACACACAAACAAAAACCTAGCCATGTGACCTTGGGCAAGTTATTTAACCCTAATTGACCTCCAAAAAGCAAAAAAAAAAAAAAGAATTAGACTGGAGCAAATGGAAACTAGTGACTTTATGAGAAATCAAGATGCTATTAAGCAGATCCAAACAAATGAAAGAATAAAAGGCAATGTGAAATATCTCATGGAAAAAACCACTGACCTGGAAAATAGATCCAGGAGAGATAATCTAAAAATTATTGGACTACCTGAAAACCATGATCAAAGAAAGAATCTAGAAGTCATCCTTAAAGAAATTCTCATGGAAAATTGCCCTGGTGTTTTAGAACCAGAGGGCAAAATAGAGGTTGAAAGAATCTACCTATCACCTCCTGAAAAAGATCCCAAAAATAAAACTCCTAGGAATATTATAGCCAGATTCCAGAATTCCCAGATAAAGGAGAGAATATTACAAGCAGCCAAGAAGAAACAATTTCAATATTGTGGAAACACAATCAGGATAGCACAGGATCTGGAAGCTTCTACACTGAGGGATTGAAGGGCATGGAATATGATATTCCACAGGTCAAAGGAGCTGGGATTAAAACCAAGAATCACCTACCCAGCAAAACTGAGTATCTTGTTTCAGGGAAAAATATGGTCATTCAGTGGAATAGAGGACTTTCAAGCATTCTTGAGGAAAAAAACAGAG
This sequence comes from Gymnobelideus leadbeateri, assembly GCA_011680675.1. Taxonomy (NCBI): domain Eukaryota; kingdom Metazoa; phylum Chordata; class Mammalia; order Diprotodontia; family Petauridae; genus Gymnobelideus; species Gymnobelideus leadbeateri. The sequence goes on along the minus strand of WOXC01003614.1, from coordinate 537,842 downwards.
TTGAATAGAAAATTTGACATTCAGATACAAGAAGCAAGAGAAGCATGAGGAGGTAAACTGGGAAAAGAAATCATTATGAACTTATCAAAGTTGAACTATTTACATTCCTACAGGAAAAACAATAATTGTAACTGATGAAACTTTTCTCAGTATGAAAATAGTTGAAGAAGGGTATATGGGCATGTGAATACATATGTGAATGTGTGTATATATGTTTTTAGGTATACATAGATAGAGGGCACAGGTTGAATTTAATAGGAAGGGATGACACTTAAAAGGTGAAATTAAGAGGTGAGAGAGGAATATAATGAGAGGAGATGGGGAGAGACAGAACAGGGTGAACTATCTCATATAGAAGAAGCAAGGGAAAATAGTTACAAGTGAGGGGAAGAACAGGAAGGCAAAAGGGCAAAACCTTATCCTCATTGAATTTGGATCAGGTAGAGAATGACATACATACTAAATAGGGTTTCTTACCCTACAGGAGAGTAAGGGAGAAGGGGATGAGAGGGGGGTCAATGGAAGGGAGGGCAGGCTGGGGTGGGGAGTTGGAAGTATCCACTTTTGAAAAGGGACAGGACCAAAGTAGGGAGTGGACCAGGTGGGAGGTGGGATAGGAGGGAGGGAAATATAGTCAGTCTTTTACAATATATCTACTATGGTAATGTTTTGCATTGCTACACATGTACAGTATATACTGAGTTGCTTATCTTCCTTTTAAAACCAAAATTTAAAAAATATATAAATACTATGATTAATACTAAAGTGCATATAATTGAGAGATAAGATGTGCAGGCATTGGGGCAGAAGGATTCCCCTTTTCCTACTGGAAAAGTCAAAGTGGTATGGGAGAAGAGATGGAGCACATTGGATGAGGGGATATCCTGTGGGACTGCTATTCTGGGGTGGTGGGTAGGGGGAAAATGGGGAAAAATGGTAACTCAAAATCTGGCGGAAATGAATGATGTAAACCCAAAGTTAATAAAGCATTTGAAATCCAAAAAACAATTTTGTAAGGAAAGAGTAATGTGATCGAATGTACATAATCATTTTTTAAAATATCATTTTGCACTTTAGCAATGCTTCACAATATACTGGAAGTGAAAAAACAAGGGAGAAAGCCACTGTCAACCCCTGTGTTGTGAAGCTACCACCTTTTTCTCATGATTCTTTGTACCCTGAACTTGACACAAGGCCATTAGCATAAGGGTTGACCCGAGAGTGTCAGTGTCAACCCATATATATTAAATATTAGTCAAGCTTATTAAGCTTTATTTTGGTGTTAATCAGCATTTATAATTTGTTTTTCCAATATGTATACAGGCACCAATTATGTCTTACTCTTGTCACATCCTATTAATCAGCAGCAGCTGATTTGCTGTAAATAAACACTGAGAGTTAGGTAGAACCTGGGCCTTATAGAACAACACATGGGAAACACAGGTGCCAACATTCTACATGCTTAAGAAAGTTGGGTTATTAGAATTCTAGGCAGGAAAGAATGATTGATTGAAATGTGCCTCACTAATTTATGATACCAATTCTTGTCTGAAATCCAGAGAGGCAGACATATTGCAGCGGCCATGATGGAACACTGATTTTGGGATATACTTATAGCTTTCCCTGAAACACTGCTTTGTTCTGTGTCTCTCCCATCCACATCCCATCTCATCCCCTTTAGCCCACCCATGAGTAACAAGGTGAACATAAATTCTTCAGGATTTTTTTTTCCTTTTAGGATACCATGCCATCAAGTTAGTCTTCAAGATCTGTACCATTTTTGAATGTATTTGTCAGTTACTCAGATTCCAAACCCTTTTTCTCAGTCACAGAGAAATTGGTAGGAATGTTTTTCTCTCTGGCTACCTTTTTTTCCTTTCTTGAATTAGGGATCCTGAGATGTATGAGCTTTTGGCATCATCCTCCTCTTTTACAGGAGCATCTAAATTGTGCCCCAGATCTAGTTCTTCATCCAAACGGTCCCCAGCTCATTGTAATGAGGGAGTGATTTTTCTGACAGACTTTTGAACATGGCCTGAGGTCATTTTTACCTGCAGGGCACCAAATGGCTGGCATCATCAGACATCATATCAGAGACTAGCCATAGATGGGCTTTGATTTTAGCTGGGGGAGCTCTACAGAAATTGTATGTAGCCTGGACTAACTCAGAGGTCATATTTAGCCAGAATAATGGAGGCTTTTCTTGGAAGCTAATGACACAGAAGGCTGAGCTCTGTCTAGAGATGAAATTTAAGCATCCCACTCTATTTTTTATTTTAGCAAAATGAAACTGAGGAGCCACAGGTAGGGCAAAGAGGACACTGGGACTCATCCCCTTCCTTTATCTCCCCCTTCATTTTTTGCCTCTTTCTCAATACCTTGATATGTCCCAATTAAATGACAAATTTTGTTTTGGAATAATTTTCCTATTGTTTCCTTTTTCATAGGTTTTTGCATAATAAGTTGTCTTTTTGGTATTTAAAGCTCTTCACAACCTGGTTCTACCTTATATTTCCCATATTTTCCCCCTTCATGCACTCTTTAGTCTAAACTAAAAGTCCTCCTTATTGTACTCCATCTGCTATCTCTGTGCCTTTGCATCTCTGCCTTTTCAAATTCCTGGTATCCTTTAAGACTCAGACCAACATTCTATATGAAACCCTTCCTAACCCCTGACTTAGTAGTGCCTTTCCTTCCAAATTACCATGACTTATCTGTCTATAAATTTACGTGTTGTCTCCTACATAGAATGTAAGGTCCTTGAAGGTAAGACTATGTCACTTTTGTCAGTAAACACCCCCCCTATACCCTCAGCTTGCATAATGCCTGGTACTGGGTAGGTGATTAATAAATGCTTGCTAATTCATTGTCACCTTCCAACAGCAATGTGCCACACTGCCACCATCACCCATTCTTGTTGTTACCACTGTACCTTTGATCAGTCTCTATAGGGCCCTGCCCTCACAGCAAAGCCAGCTCTGGTGCAGGCCAAGGCAAACAAGCCTACAATCTTCCAGATCCATCAAAAATGGCTATACATGTTAGAGACATATATAGCATACAGGGCTATGCATCCAGAGGCAGAAAAAAGTGGAATATTTTCATAAAAGCCCTCTAGGTTATCAAAATTCCGCTTTGGGAACCCTAGAAATGACATGGAGTAGTAATGACTAGTGGAGGTCATAAGAACACGCAGATCAGTATAGCTGTGGCCTCTGAGTTCTCGAACAATTTGTCCTGAGAAGCCATATAAAACCAATGTGGTTTGGGGGGCGTTCAGGGACCCCCTAAGGAATGAAGTACAGGACAGGATCATCTGGAAAGAATTCACAAACTCAAGCAATCTTTGGGTAAAGCTGGCAAAGGTTTATTTTTATGCTATTCAGTGGGCAAAAGTTCTTAAGGAACCTTCAACCTTAGAAGGGTACAGTTAAAGTTTATATAGGAAAAACTACAATAAAACATACAAGTGGGGCGGCTAGGTGGCACAGTGAGTAGAGCTCTGGCCCTGGAGTCAGAAGGACCTGAGTTCGGATTTGGCCTCAGACACTTAACACACATGAAAAAAACCTAGCCATGTAACCTTGGGCAAGTTACTTAACCCCAATTGCCTGCCAAAAAGCAAAAAACAAACAAACAAACAAAAAACATACAAGTATGCTAATTAGGTGATTCAGGTCAGGATTAGAGAGTAGTTAAGGAGTGGTCAGTTCTTAAAGGAATAGGTACTTTTTTATCTACTGTGCAAGTGGTTACCCAGAGTATACCAGGGAAAGTCCAAGGCGGGGGCACAGAGAGGTGTGGATTTTAGGTCTGTTACATCACTAAGTTAACTATCTGTCAGGGCAGACTGAGGATTGCCAAGTCTGCCACTATTGTTTGACAAGATAGATGTAGTCTAGGATACACATAATGAGGAGCCCAGGATGCATATAATGAAGTAGGGAGTTGGTATAGATAGTCCAGTGGGTACTGAATATCTTTATGAACCAGTACAAAGACAGTTCAGACTAATAATTCCTATAGGTGCAGTTTGTTATTATATCAGGGAGAGAGATAAGTGTTTTGCTGGAGCCCACACATGATTAATTGCTAGGTATAATGTCCTTGGGCAGATGAGAAACTTCCAGGGATAAGTGTTTTTGAGGCTAGGGAGAAATATGGTCTTGGAACTGGGGTCTGAGCACAGGCACCCAAGTATCCCATCGGAACCTCGAAGGTGTAATGGAAATGCAGATTTGAAGATCTTCCCTGCCCTAGGCCCTTTGATTGGCTTAAGTGACTCTGAGAACCTTCCTTGATTTGAAAATATACTCTGCCCCCTAATAGGCTGAATGTGGTCATATGAAGCCTGAGGTAGGAGGCTTGGTTTTCAGGAATGACCACACCTTGATGCTGTGTGACTGGGCAGTGGGTCAAAAAGGTTGTGACATTCTCTGATCCAGGAGAAGGCTATATAAACCCTGATGAGAGGCTTTGCTTTGGGGCTCATTCTGAGAAGTGTTGTGTGATTTGACAAGATGAGACTCTGGGAAGCCGTTGTTGAGAGCCCCCCAGATTTGAAAACCCAGATGTTGATGCTTCCCTCTCTGGTAACTGTGATTTGGTATTGATATAATGGTTGGATAGTTTGGAAGCCTGTCTGTTTGATCTATCTGTATACTCTGAGGTTTGGGGTGCTGACTTTTTTCCCCTGAACTAGGTAATATATGTTTGATTGATTAAAGTGAGCTTGTTAACTGATTTTGAGTTGCTTTCCTTTTGAAAAGCAGATCTAAGAACCTGTGTTGGCAGCTACCCTGGGGATGTTGGGGTGCTTGCTGCTACAGAAGGGTGGGGTGGGAGGCTGACCAGACATAACCCAGAAAGATAGAGGTCAGCATGGGAATTAAATGTCCTAGGTAGAGACCAAGCAAAGCCAATCAATCCCCTTACCAAAAAGTACAGCAGGAGATAGTGACTGCCTGGTGAAGAGCCCCAGTTCAGCAACATAGGCTGCAGAGAAGAGTAAACTAAATACAACACAGACCAAAATAAAGAATTACTATGGATCCAGAAATGTCCAAAAATCCAACCTAGAAGAAAGTTACAATTACAAGCAGAGACTCCAACAGGGGAAAAATGGATTTTCTACAAAGACTACATGAATACCTGGAAGGACCAAAGCAAGAGACAAATGTCAAAATTAAAGCTCTGGAGGGAGAAATTGGAGAATAAAAAGCTAAGAGCTAAAAGTGGCAAATACCTTGGGGGTGGCTAGGTGATGCAGTGAGTAAGAGCGCAGGCCTCGGAGTTGGGATGACCCGAGATCGAATCCAGCCTCAGAAAATGAACACCCCCACACAAACAATGACTAGCCGTGTAACCTTGAGCAAGTTACTTAACCCCAATTGCTCTAAAAAAAAAAAAGTGGCAAATACCATCCAAATAACAGACTCCCTGAAAATTAGGACAGACCAAACAGAAATCAATTACTCTATGAGACAGTAAGAAATATTGGAACAAAATCAAAAGACTGAAAATAATAGAAGAAAAAGTAAGGTATCTAATATCAGAACCAACTGATCAGGAAAGCAAGGTTAGAAGATAAATTAAGAATCACTGGTGTTTCTGAAAAACCATAATAAAAAATTTCTGATTTTTTAATTTTAAGAAATATTAAATTAACACAAACAAAACCTATTAGTACAAAGGGACAAAGGAAAGCTATCAAGAATCCAACTGGGGCAGTGTAATGGGAATGGGAATTTGAAGATCTTCCCCGCCCCTTTAATAGACCTAGGGGGGAGTGTGAAGACCTCCCCTGCTTTGAAAGTAAACTCTGCCCCCTAATAGGCTGAATGTGATCTCATGGAGCCTGTGATGGAGAGAATTTGCAGAAGGGCAGAGCAGAGGCCACAGGAAGGTTCCCTGCTGTAAAGATAAACTCTATCCTCTAATAAGCTAAATATAGTCACATGGAGCCTGTAGTGGGAGGAATTTGCTGAAAGGAAGCAGAGCCCACAGGAAGCTGGTCAGAGCTAGCAAGATGGTGGGGGAGAGAAGGTGCTCATTAAGGAAACAGGCTTGTGAGTAAAATATTGATTTTGTATTGGTTTGTGGGAAGGCTGAAGGATGCTGTAGCTCTCAGCATTATTATGGCTTTTGAACAGCTTTGGTTATGATGGAATTGGCTTACTAGTTTGGGGATTGGGTTTCTAGTATCTGAATAAATGTTTCAGTTCTGTTCTCTACCTGAGAGTTTGGTATATTTTGCGATCAAACATCATGCGATACTTATAGTCACAGTTTTTATCATGATCGTGGGTGCTGTAAATATTATATTGGCCCTACAGGCAACTAGATAGCACTCTGGATAAAGCACGGGCCCTAGAGTCAGGAGAACCTAAGTTCAAATCCGACCTTGGACACTTACAAGTTTTGTAACCCTGGGCAAATCACTTGACCCCGACTGCCTCAAAAAAAAAAAAAAAGAATCCATGTTAATATTCTGAAAGAAACCCCAAAATGAAAAGTCTTCATAACATAACCCTTTCTCCAAACAACAGCAACAACACCATAAGCTTCCAGAAAATAAGAGTTCAAGTACCAAGGAACCACAGGCAAGATTACAACAGACCTGGAAGCTTCTATTATATAAGAGAAAAAATCTTGGAATAAAATATTCCAGTAGGCAAAAGATATGGGTTTACAGCCAAGAATAAACTTCCCATGCAAAGCTAAGTATAATCCCCACAGGGAGAAAAATGATTTTTAATGAAATATTTTCAAGCATTTCTGATAAAAATGCCAGAGCCAATTAGGAAGTATGAAATATAAACACAAAAGTTAAGAGAAACTTAGAAACATTAATGGATTTGAACAATTGAAGAGTTATATGATGATGTAGTGCTAAAATTCTAATATGAGGGAAAACAAGTGTCCCTTCAGAATCTTCATGTCTTCAAAGGATATTGAGAGTTAAATTAAACACACACACACACACACACACACACACACACACACACGGCCTGGGGATAGATTCATTCTGTTCTGAAGGCTTTAGAAGGGGAAAGAGAAAGGATTTTAAAGGAATACATTAGTGTAAAAAGGAAGAAGGAAAAGGTCAAATGTGCTATTTCTCATCATTGGGATATGTAAGAAGAATATGCAAATATGGAAGAAGGAGAAGAAGGAGTTAGATGAATTTCACTCTTATCTGAACTGGACAAAGAAAGGCTAGACACAACACTCTACAGTATGGTGCAGAAATACGTTAAACTTAACTGGGACACAAGAAAAGGGGGAAAATGAGTTGTTAAAAGAGGAGTTAAGAAAGAGGATAATACTGAGGATTGAAGACATGCTACACCACCACCTAGTTGCTTCAAGATTAGGTTTATAGATTGTTATAATGTCATAAAGATGGATAGTTTCCTATTGATTTGGGAAGAAAGTTGAGGTACCAAATAATAGAGGAAAACAGTTAACTACTAAATAATTATATTTGTTTGAGACTCCCTTTCTCAACTCTTTCCCATTTCCAGTTCATCTTACTTGCTACTAAATCTCATTCCCTTATTTACAAAATTCCAGTTTTTCCCACTGCCTAAAGAATAAAATCCAAACTCATTAGCCTCATACTCAAAACCCTTTGGTCTTTATCTAACCTCTTTCTGTCACTTCTTTCTTTAGTCTTTCTTTGGTCATGCTTATCGAATCCATGTCCCTTATCATGACATGCTCATTCCTGCTTCTGTATGTTTTTTGCTTAAATGCTTACATTAAAGCCCAAGCTTGAATTTTACTTTCTTAAAGAAGTATCTCTTGACGTGTTCTCCCCACTAACTGTGGGAGAGCCAATGCGGATTTACCTCAGTGCCCTTGAGAGGTCCCTGGACCTGTGACGGCACTGCCTCCAGGCTTAGGCGATGATGGCAAGGCCTCTCGCCCCCATTAACCCTCTAGGCACTTGAGGGACTGCTAGGCCCCCAGCTGACCCCGCCTTGTTCTAAGGAGCGAGGCACATCTGGGTCCACAAGGAATATCCTTGCTCCAGGTAGAAATCTCGAGATAAGAGTCCCAGGGGTTAAGGTGTGCTTAACCTTAAAAGGCAAAAGGTGTTGTAATTGGGCAAGAGCCAAAATGGAATGTGCTTGCGTAGGATAGGCTATATATGTAGAAGAGCAGGAAATAGGAGCGGCTAGGTGGCACAGTGAGTAGAGCACCGGCCCTGGAGTCAGAAGGACCTGAGTTCAGAGCCGGCCTCAAACACTTAATCCACACAAACAAAAACCTAGCTGTGTGACCTTGGGCAAGTTATTTAAACCCAACTGCCCTAAAGGGACGGCTAGGTGGCACAGTGAGTAAGAGCGCCAGCCTCGGAGTTGGGATGACCGGAGATCAGATCCGGCCTCATCTGAGCACCCACGCATAAATAATGACTAGCCATGTAACCTTGAGCAAGTTACTTAACCCCAATTGCCCTCCAAGAAAAAAAAAAAAAAACCAGCACACGGTCTGTGCTAACCCGCTGCCTGATTTGGGTAACCATGTAACCCTGGCAGTCCCACGGTAATAATAAAATCCACTTCCAAATTTTAATCTCAGGGATCTTCTATCTCACTCCTTTGTGCTCTACAATACAACGAGAGGTGGGTAGTACAAATTGATTTTATCCCAAAATTATGGACAAGGAAACCAAAGCACAGAAAGTATGAGTTCAACAGTTTGTGGTCCTCTAGCTAGTATCTGAGAGAGAGCTGGAACATAGGCCTCCCCTGTCCAAGCTCCACTGTGCTAGTTTTGGATCTATTAACAAGATCAAAGTGAGCAAACTCTAATAATTTCCAAATGCACTAAATCATCAGAAACAGCATAAAATGCCACATACCAAAGGACTTAGGGAAAAACAGCAGACAGGTAAAAGACATCTAAAACATTTCCCCCTTTTTTTCTTTTATTATTTTTGGAGATAATAAGTTTAGAGGGGGAAGTCAACAGAAATATTTTGTTTGGGAATGAGTGGGGAATGTGAAAAACTTCTCAGACTATGTCCTAGAATCTAGTGGCAGGCTTGAGTTTGTTTCACTCTTTCCCCTTCTTTGCTACTGCCACATCAGCATTAAGCCCCCTTTCAGGAGTCTTTGGACCTCCACCCTTGTTTGCCACACCCTTATCAGCATTTGACTTCCACCCTTGCTTTTGACCTCCCCTCCTCAATTTAACATTTGCCAAATAAGGACAGGAACAATACCCTGTTTCCTTGCCAGCCTCCCAGACAATAGGGATAGTGGTGGGCTTCTTTGTTAGTTGCCATTGGGGCAGATTTCCTGTTGAGACTGTAAGCCCACCTCCCAGCCAATGGGAGAAGGGAAGGGGGGGGGGCCTTGACTGTGTTAGGGTATATGCCTCCTCTCACTGATCCTTCATGGAGAGGACCGCCCTCTTCCGAGGTTGGGGGGGCAGGGCAAGAGGAGGAAGAGAATAAAATTTCCTGTTTGTTTTTTAAAGCAGTTGGGGTTAAGTGACTCTCTCAAGGTCACACAGCCAGTCATTATTTATGTGTGGGGGCTGAGTACTGAGGCCGGAACCCATCCCAGCTCCTCCTAACTCCAGGGCTGGCATTCTTACTCACTGCGCCACCGAGCTGCCCCAGAATTTCCTGTTTTTATCCTGAGCAACCTCTGTATTCTTCATTAAATTTTAATGGGGTTTTTCATCCCACACAGGGGACAAATGATGAACGAAACTATTTTAAAACTAAGAGTAAGCCCTGGCATTCCACAGGCTCACGAGGGGCCCATCTTTGTATCCTGAATTCCTGAATCCTCTCTTCGGCTTGAGTGTTGGACAGCCTGTCTTATCTAAGAGTGCCCCCGCCCCATATCCTGCCTGACCAGTCTGCCCCATCATTGTTACTCCTGATATGATGGTGGTTTTTGGCTATTTAACCTGTGTGTCTACTGGGGTTCGGGGCAGCTCCTGGGACTCTATCCCTAGGACTGCTGCCGGCAGGCTAATAAACGCTTCCTGAATTCGATTACTGGTGGTCTTGGCCTGTTGATTCTGTCTGAGTGTCCATTTTATAGTTTTCCAAAGTAAGCATTAAACAGAACACAAAGGTCTCATAACATAAATTGGAGTCCACCTCTAAAATGAATATGTGCCCCTTATTTGCCAAGACAATCCTGGTTTTCAATATTGTATCCTGGTAGCCTGAAAAACCTCCACTCCCAATAATTTCCAGTTTGAGGTCTTGGCTTCTCCTAGAGTTATTACAAATTTGAGAAGTCCTCCCTCCTCACCTAAATCCCAAGAAGGAACAAATTTGAACTGTAAAAAGTCAAGGGAGGAGAGAAATAAAAAGCAAAGATATGTCTATTGTATTTAAACACTTAAGTACAAATTGAAATGAACAAGTCTAAAGATTCCCCTACTGGGATTAGTTCACTAAGCTGTTCACTTAGTTCACTGGCTCCTATATGAAACCAAGTGGCACCTGAGTTTTACAGGGACCCAGGAAGGCAATATGTGGGAGAGAAGGTAGGCCGCCATCTAATACTGAAACAGTCCAGATTGTCCACATAAATATAACCTGTATTTAAACTCCAAAGGCCTGGACTTGGCTACTGGCCATTCCTTTCAGTATTTTCTACACACACCCATCAAACTACATGCTATACTTCAATGACAACACCCCCCTTCTATTAGCCTTCAAACCTGCCCTTAGTACTCACTGTAACAACATTTTATCCCTGAAAAAAGTTAGGAAAGTGGGGCACACAGTGTGATTTATCCTAAACCCTATACTTGTCAAGGGATATCCCCAATCTGAGTATTCTTAGAATTGAGCCTTCCACATCTGCTGCGCTGGATAAAGGCCCCCATCTTCTTTCATAGACTTAACCTCTAACACATTCAGTTGGCTTTTACCTATTTTCAGGGGTAAAAATCCATTACTTTCTGAAGAACTCAAACATTAATAATACTAATTCTCTTCTGGCATTATCAAGCAACAAGAAGCAATGTATACAATACTTATACAACATATTGAATTCAGGACAATGATATTTTAGAGCAGTCACACATTATTTCTCTGTGTTTTTCTAGGTTCAAACTAGAAAAAAAAAACATGATATTCATAGGTACCTAGGTAGATACTTTAAGAGAATGTGTTTCTCATATTTTTTAATAAAAAATAATTTTAAAAAAACATACTGTGGGCTATGATACTATGTTCTATGAGCCTGAATTATAAGGGAATCTGTTGGGGGGGGCAGGATTCACAAGTTTTAAAAATTCTTCATTAGGGGCGGCTAGGTGGCGCAGTGAGTAGAGCTCTGGCCCTGGAGTCAGAAGGACCTGAGTTCGGATTCGGCCTCAGACACTTAACACAAACAAAAACCTAGCTGTGTGACCTTGGGCAAATTACTTAACCCCAATTGCCCTTAAAAAAAAAATTCTTCATTAGTTCTAACATACAGCTCATTAGGTGGTCCATTTCCCTTTGTTTTTGTTTTTTTTCTGAGTGGGGGAAGGCAAGGCAATTGGGGTTAAGTGATTTGCCCATGGTCACACAGCTATTAAGTGTGTCAAGTATGTGAAGCCATACTTGAACTCAGGTCCTCCTGACTCCAAGGCCGGTGCTCTATTCACTGTACCACCTAGCTGGCCCCATTTCCCTTTTTGTAATAAAAAACAAGTCCAATTCCCAAAACAGGATCTGAAACTTAAGGCTTTAAACTCTAGCTTAAAACATTGGAATTAGTCTTATCTATGTTTTACTGACATGATCTCCTTGAAAGTATCAAAACCCTTTGGACATATACCTATACATACATACATATATACACACATGTGTGTACATACACACATATAAATACATATACACTTATATGTGTTGTATATGTGTGTGATCTGGTCATTAGATATACAAGGGGGAAGAAGGGGGGAGAAAGGCATTCACCTTTAAGACAAGGATTGAGTATGGGAACTATTTTTTAAAAATCTTTGATAATTGCATTTCAAAATAATTGGTCTTCTTTGTAATATGTAGGATTATATGTATTTTATTTTGTATTTTATTTTGTATTTAAAAGCTTTATTTTGAGAAGGGATTCATAAGCTTCACCAAGACTGACACAGAGATCCATGCAAGAGGGTGCTGGTAAATATTTAATAACAGAATTTCCAAAAATGCACAATATACTTTTAAGTTTAATCTGCATTGTTAACATTTTCTCCATCACTTTCTTAAGTTTAGACAATAAAAAAGATGATAGATCAAGCCCTGATTTGTAGATTTTGCTCATTTCTAATGTGTAAATTCTCACATTGAGCATTTAACAATGAAAACTTAACAACTGGCTCTCCTGAATCAATATGGGTTAGCTTCAGCAAACCCCTGGCTCAGAGACACAAAAAGGATTAAGAACCTCTGACTTTATGTTTTCACATATACCTAGAGCATAGCAAGAGTGATTTATCATCCAACCAAAGAAGCCATATAGCAGAAAGATTGTAACATTCATAGATATGTAATAACTGTTCATAAATTTGACACAAAAGAAAAGTGAATCTCCAGAGAAGAAGAAATTTCTCCAGAGAAGTTTTCAAACTGCACTAAGACTTTGGGGATACCCTGTATCACCCCCACAAAGCCTCAGTTTTCTCACTTGTAGAGAAAATAATACCTGATAAGATTTAATGCAGGCATCAAATGAGATAAGTATAAAGCCCTTTGTAAACTATAAAGTGCTATTAAAATATCAGTTTTTATTAAGATTAGGACTTAATACGTGGTCTTCAAGAGCTGTTGGGACCAAAACCTTGAATAGTATGGAGTCAACCTGGTAATGAAGCTCTCCAAAATCCTATCATTTTTAATATATTAATTGTGCCTACTGTGGTTTGTCTTCATACAAACATTCTGATGGTATTTTTGCAGAACCCTTTAAGCTTTACAACATACTTTTCTAAAACACACCCTGGGAAGTCGATAGGGCAAACATTATTAGTTCTAATACATAGGTGAGGAAACTAGGCTCCAAGAGGCTGTGACTTAACCATAGTCACACTATCAGTAAGTGTCCAAAGAAGTATTCAAACTCCATTCTCCCAACTCCATGTCCAGGACTCTTACTTCTAGACCAGTGGGATCAAACTCTAACAGAAAGAGGGCTGAAGAGGAAAAGGGTGATAAGGATAGGGAGAGAAAGAGGTTCTGCCAGGGACCCTGATCACTATCAGTGACCAGAAATCATGCAATTCAGTCTGGAAAGAATTCACCAGTCTCAAGCAAACTTTGAAGTCGAGTTTGTAAAGTTTATTGTTACACTGCACAAGCACAGTGGGCAAGGATTCTTAGGGAACCTGCAAACTTACAGAAATCACAGGCATAGTTTTAAGGAGTCAAGATAGTAAATCAGGTGTCAACTATGCTAACTAGGTGGGATCAGGGAGGAGTTAAGGAGTGGTCAGTGCTTAAAGGAACATGCACTTTTAATATCAACTGTGCAGGCATATTGCCCATGATTCACTGGGAAATAGCCCAAGGGGGGGCTACCTGGAGGTGTGGTTTTAGGCCTGACACATCACTAAAGTCAATACTCGGTCATGGCTACTAAGGAGTGCCCAGTCTGCCACCCCTCAATGTCAGGCTTGACAAGATAGATGTTGGGAACCAAGGCCATCAGAGACACAGTGTGGGTATAATTGGCTAGATAGATAGGGTAATGAAGAATTCATGGTACACCTGGCCACTCTAACTAAGGGAGATAACATTTGCCTAAGCTAAAAATGTTTATAGATAGTTCGTTTCAAGCAGAGATAAACAGTTCATGAGTTGTTGCTGGGCAGAGTGCTGGCAGGGGGAAGAGGCAGAGTTAATGCTTTGAGACTGGGGGCGGGGGGAGTGTGATTTTACAGACTGCTTTTACAAATTGATTTTACAGACATAGATCCCAAAGCACCCCATTTACAAACTGATGTTACAGATTGATATTACAAACTGATGTTACATAGACTGATGTTACAAACATATATACATCCCAAGGACCCCATCAGGGCCACATATTAACTTAGAAAACTGTGTTGTGTTGTATATTTGTTTATTTTGTTTAACATTTCCCAATTACATTTTAATCTAGGTCAGGCTGTTCTTGGTCATTTTCCACAAGTTTGACACATTTGGACTAAATGACCTTCATCCCACCTTGGTATGAATGATATCAGAAATGTTTCTTTCAAAAAGAAAATGGAAAAGAAGAAAGGAGGATTTAAATTATCTTTCAGTTTAAAAAGTCCATGATTACATAATTACATTTCAGTGATTTAAATTTCTTTTTAGGAAAACCACAAACCTGCATTTACTTGACAAAAAGAAATGAAAAATTATACTTTAACAGTAGACCTAACAGTCAGTATATCTGGGCTTTCTGAGTGACTCCACCTCCAGTTTCTGTGTCTTTGCATGCCTTCTGAATCAATACACCTCTGAATCATAGAAGCCTTCACTTTCTTCAAGATTCAGATTAAATACCACTTCTACATGAAGTCTTTCTTGATGTGGCTATGCCTTTCTCTCAAACTATTTGTCTTTAACTACTGTGTTTTTATTTGTAGTTGTTCTCTTTGGATCTATTCTGTATAGACTATATATATACACACACATACACACACACACACACATATACACACACACATACTCTACTCAACTTGCACCACCTACCATGTTTCATTTCAGCGATCAACAGTTCCAAAAGTCCTTTATCAGATCATTATTCCCTATCACCTTCTATCTTCTATTCTGTACTCCACTCCTAAGCCTAAATTTCTCTGTCCCTCAGTACTCTCCTGGACTAAGGTCAAACTTCACCTTCTGCCCTTCTCAATCTCAATCCTAGAACTTAATCAGGTCAATTCTACATTATCTGTGGCTCTTGAATCCCTTGCTCCCTGATCTACCAAAGTTCACACTTTACTAAACTTCAACCTTATTGTACCTACTCAACTGAATTGGAGGAAAGCATGATTCAGACTGGGATCACTAAAAATTTATGCTATATGATATCAACAGAGACCTTACCATATCAAGACAATTCTTTTATTCCTTTCTAATTATCTAGCCCACTCCCTATTGTAGCTATTTCGCATCTTCTTTCTTTAAACCTTCTCCTCCTTCCTTACTCTCAGTGGAGCACTTTGCTTTATACTTTAGTGAAAAAGGGAACAATTGCTATGAGCTCCATCCTTCCCCTTTCTGTTTATTTGATTGATTGGTTGATTGATTGGTTTGATCAATTCTCTACATCCTAAAATTACTTGACATTTTCACACTTTATTCTCTCCTTCACTCCAGTGAAGATGTAATCCTCCTCACCAAGGCTAATCTTATTAAATGTTCCCTTGACACCATTCCTTCCTGTCTTCTCCAGAAGATTGTTCCTATAATCAGTTTCCTTCTCTGCCTAATATTCAGTCTCTCCTGATCTAGTCTTTTTCATACATATCACAAATATGACCAAGTTGTGCCCATCCTGAAAAAAAAAAACTCGTTACACCCTACCATCCTTTTATCTCTCCTTTTCTCAGACAACTTTTAGTAAAGATTTCTACACTTCCTCTCCTCTTCTCATTTCTCATGCCTTTGCATCAGGCTTCCAAACGCATTACTTAACTGAAATGCTTACTCCAAAGTTATCAACAATTTTTTTAATTGCCAAATCTGATGGCATTTTCTCGACCCTTCTTTTTTAACAACTCTCTGCCACATCTGACCCTCTTGACCACTTTCTCCTCCTTGATATTTACTCCTCTCTGGGTCTTCTTAACATTTATTTCTTGGTTTTCCTGCTGCTTGATTAACCCACCATTTCAATCTCCTTTGCTGGTTCATTATCCATATAATACCCCCTAACTCTGAGTGTTCACTAAGGCTCAAGTACTGAGTTCTCTATTTTCTCTTTCCATACTCTCTGAATACCCTCATGAGTTAGGAGTAATTATCATCTCCACAAATGACTCTGAAATCTATATATCTAATCCTAGTTTCTCTCTGGAGTTCCAGCTCTAGTCTCAAATCTCTATTAGACATTTTCAACTGGATGTCTCAGATTCATCACACCAAAAGCAGAATTCATTATCTTTTCACTGAGACCCATCCTGCTTCCAAACTTCCTGAATTTAAGCACAAGTATCCTTCCAGTCTCCTGGAAGTACTAATAAATAAAACAGACCCAAGAAATATACTGGTGTGGGAGACTGAGCAAGCAGGAGGAATATAACTTTACTAGTTATTTGGGAAAATGACCAAAAAACCAAAACCAAAAACAAAGACAACCTCAAAAATAGGGAGATAAGAGTACCAAAGACAAACTTAACCATTTTCAACTTTCACATTTTCACATTTTTGTCTAGGGATGGCCCTGGCCAGCTGGGAAATTTTAGTAGAGGAAGGTTAACCAAAAATCCACATCTGACAATCTACCAAGGACAATCTTAGTAGTTTTGTGGTCCATAGCTTTCCAGATCAACCAAAGGCTTAAGTAAATAAGTTGTTATTCATCTATTTTGTGTTCAGCATTGTTATGTGTCTGTGGCACAAAAGTAAGATAGTATCTACAAGAGGTTACAATATAAGAAAGACTCGGATTTACAGAGCACTTTAGGGTGGGGGTCCATAAAATTACTTTGTTTCAGTATATTTTGAAAATTGCATTTCAATATAATTGGTTTCCTTTGTATTTTATTTTTTAAGAACATCTTTCTGAGAAGGGGCCCATAGATTTCATCCAATTGGCAAACAGGTCCATGACACAAAAAGGTTAAGAACCGTACTTTAGAGTTCTTTCCTCAAAACCACCTCTTGAATAAAAAAAAAGGTAGGGCAATTATTATCCCCATTTTAGAAACAAAGAAACAGGAAAGAAAACGGCAAAGCCATTGGTGTCTACAGGTCCCCTGGGGGAGGGGCGGGGGTGGGGGTGGCGGCGGCGGCGGTGTGCGTGCGTGAGAGAGAGAGAGAGAGAGAGAGAGAGAGAGAGAGAGACAGACAGACAGACAGACAGAGACAGACAGACAGACACAGAAAGACACACGCGCGCGCGCGCGCGCACGCACGCGCACGCACACACACACACACACACACACACACACACACACACACACACACACACATATCCTTAGCCAACCAGTTCATTAGGAAGCTGTTCTCTGGCCAATCAGGCAGCACGCCCCGCCTCCTTCTAGAAGTCTGTCCCCGTTGGCCAATGGACTGCCGAGATTGACGCAGGCGCAGTACCAGGAAAGGAAGCTCTCTCTCTGATCTTGTAAGTCAGGACCCTTGGGCCTGTGTTTATCCTTTACCAACCCTGGTAGGAAAGACTTGACGGACCGACTTTAGCCCTTGACTTTCCAATAAAAGTAGGGGGGGGAGAAAAGAAACGCACGGGAAGTGGGAGCTTTTAAGGCCAAAAACAAAAAAAGACAATGCCTGGCCTCAGCCAGCCTGCGCGCCCCCTTCGCCCTGCCTCCCCGCCAGCCTTCGCAGTGCGCATGAGCAGCCTGGCTCTGTGGCTTCGGGACTGGCTGCGCGGAGGTTGGGGAGCTCTGTTGGTTATCTCGTCTATGCGGATGTTAACGGGTTATTGGCTCAGACCCTCCCCCCTTAGAGAGGTCTAGGCCAGCTTCCTCATGATAGAAGTGGAATCGTGGCCCAGAAAAGAGTGTCATATTAACAATAACAAATGTCCCTTTTTTGTGAGGTTTGTCAAGCGCTCCACCGGTGACGGTCCGAGCCTTCTGTGCAGGCGGCCGCACTTTCCCCCCCAGGGACGCTCTCCCTTTCATCCCAGCCTTTCATACCCTCGTGGTTGTCATTTTGTATAGTTTGTGATAGTTTTTATGTCATTTTTCCCCTTTTGTCCCTTTATCAGAAGGAACAGAAGCTTGTTCAGGGTCATACGGGGGCAGCACAACCTCCGTCAGGTACCGCCTCTGAGTCTGTGCCCAGGGGACCAGCCAGACAGGTTCAGGGACGCTCGTTCCCAGAAGGCTGACTGCTGAGAAATGGTTCTTTTTTACCACTTTGGTCTCCCAAGCCATGCAGGGGTCTGTATCTGCATTTTGGGGCAGAGTAGCCACGTTGATGAAATTAGAAAATCTTGAAGCACTAAAATAAGCAGTATAGTTTGTTGTCCATACGTGACTGATGACTGGCAGGTGAACTAATAGGAGTCCTTTCTGTGTGTGGCCAGGTCTCACGATGCTATTTGGAAACTTTGCACAGCCGTTACAGAGCTTAAAGAAATTTCCGTGCTTTTGTCAAAACCGACACTTCTGGGGGTGGTTGAATGCAGTGTTTAACAAGTAAGTTACTGGAACCGAATAATCACAGGGATTGTGGCAGCTGAATGAATTCCCAACTGTACTTTTCTTGAATAAAAAATTTCCACTGTAGTTTAAAGCTGTAGTCACTTTGGAAGAGAATAAAAGCAAAACAGTAGTGTCCAAAGTTAACAGGTGAGGTGCTTACAAGTAAGATTTCGGAGACTGATGAAACTGATAATTTTTTTAGTTAGTATCCTATTTTTTTAAGTTACTGTTACCAAAATATGGAATAGAGGAAAAAGTATCATGTGCATCTTGAAAAATTCCTGAATGAAGTTAGAAGAGGTGTTTTAGATTTAAAAAAAAAATCAAATCTTGGGCAGCTGGGTGGCACAGTGAGAACTGCAGTAGCCCTGGAGTCAGGAGGACCTGAGTTCAAATGTGGCCTGACCTTGGGCAAGTCACTTAACCCCAATTGCCCTGCCCTCCCCTCTCCAAAAAGCAAAAAAAAAAAATCTAATCCTCTCTGTCACTAGATTTATTTTTTGTTTTATGATAAAAAGTTATATTCCCTTTTAGAAATATACTACACAGTACAATTCACTTGAAAAATGAAAACACAGGAAGGTACCAGATAAGTATCATTCCCATTTCTTGACCGTCACTTTCTTTGCTTAGCAAAATTTAATTTTTTTTTACTGTTATGTTATTTTTAGATTTAAAATATAATGAAATCATAAATGATCATAGGAAGAATTAATCTGTTTGGTTTCCCACTTTTAACAGAGTAGATTATGAACGAATAAAGGCTGTTGGTCCAGACAGGGCAGCATCCGAATGGCTCTTGCGTTGTGGAGCATTGGTACAATACCATGGCCAAGAAAAATGGCAGAAGGACTACAATAATCTTCCGACTGGTCCTTTAAACAAATACAGGATAAAAGCAATTGATGCCACTGACTCTTGTATCATGAACATTGGATTTGACTACTTAGGTAATTACCACATAATTTTATCAGAAGTGGTTAGAAATTTTTCAGATTTGCAGTAGCCAGTATCTGACTTTGTCATATTGATGTACTATAATTTGTTTTTCCCTTATATTTGTTACTTAATTTTTAACAGATTTACAGAATGTTACCTTACCTCTTGACATGCCTTTGTTCTGTGGTATATCCACTCAAACATCAAAGTCTTTGGCATCTCTGCCAAACTTGAACCATTCAGAGACAGTGAAGACTGTAGAAAGTAAGAAGTTAAGATAGCTTGACCCACATGGCTGCTGTGCATTGACATTTCTTACACTCATAGTCTGAGAGCAGAATGGCAATTTGTAGCCCTGCCTTTCACCAGGTTTCTGAATAGTTCACTCTGATTTGTGCTCTTTTTTTCAGAGGGTCTAGAACATGTGGAAGAAATAAAGCTGTGCAAATGTCACTATATTGAAGATGAGTGTTTGCAGAAGCTGAGTCAATTCAAAAACTTTCAGAAAAGCGTGTTACAGATGGAAATAATTTCCTGTGGAAACGTCACAGAAAAGGGCATTATTGCATTGCATCACCTAAGGTAGGTTGTCACACAAAACTGCAAGGATAAATGTGGTTTTGATAATGAATAAAACGGTCAAAATTAAATACCATTGGTGAGAAGACTAGGGCCATGGGGTTTATAGCTAGAAGAAGAGACCTTACAGATCATCTAGCCAAACCTTCACATTTTACAAATTAGGAAACCAGAACCAGAAATGCTGTCACCCAAGCAGTGAGTGACAGTGCTTCTGTTGATGAGTAGAGACCTCTGGTTCTCTGACTTGAGATCCATTGCTCTTTCCACTTTACCAAAGTGGATTTGTTTTGTGGATTCTTTATCATTTTGAGAAATATATCATTTAACAACAGATTTGATTAATATACAGCATTTTCAAATAAATGATTATTTAAAATATGTTCTGTCTCTTTAAAATACAGAAGAATTAGGCATTTTAGACTGAAATTTATAAAATTCATAGCTGTACAGTAAAGAGATATTATAATTCAATAATACGGAATCTCTGGTTAATACCTATGATTATGAAATGGATCTCCCAATAATCTCAGTATCAAACAAAGTGCTATTTAAAAGTACTGAGTTTTATGAAGTTGATAAACAATAAAGATATTGGATGGTTCTTAACATTAGCTAAGGCTCCATGTTAAATATATGAAAATCTGAATTCCTGTCAGAATGTATGTAATTTATTATT
Organism: Gymnobelideus leadbeateri; assembly: GCA_011680675.1. Classification (NCBI taxonomy): domain Eukaryota; kingdom Metazoa; phylum Chordata; class Mammalia; order Diprotodontia; family Petauridae; genus Gymnobelideus; species Gymnobelideus leadbeateri. The sequence goes on along the minus strand of WOXC01003614.1, from coordinate 517,291 downwards.
TTCTGGGTTAAGATTCTGTTTACATATTTTTTTTGCAAAGGAGTCGTTGAAATTGTCATATAATGCACAAGAAATTCTACCAAGTCCAGTTCAACTGACATTAACTAATAGGTTCTGGAGATACAAAGACAAAAAGAGAGCTGGTATTCTATTTGTATTCATTTGACAAGAGAAATTATCTCAACAGAAGTATTGAGATTTTAAATTACCATAAATATGTTACTTCTCTTGTTAAATTTCATTTAAGTAAAAGAACTGTTAGATTAATTGGAAAATCATTCAGTTTCTACAAGCAGGTCTTTTAGTAACATTCAAAATCCAGAAAAACACAGATTTGCATTCTGAATATCATTTTCTCAAAACCAATGCACCATTCCAAACAATTATTATTTGTACAAGAATAAGTATTCAGGATGAGCCTATAATAATATTCTTTTCTTATTCTGTGTTTACAGGAACCTTCAGTATTTGCTGTTACAAGACCTTCCGGGAATAACAAGCTTAGAAGATGTTAGTCAAATCTTTAAGAGATCTTTACCTTCTCTGCAGTTAAAATTAGACCTAAAGTAAAAAAAAAACACATTAATAGTAGTGTTTACTTCAGCAGTTCATTTGTAATCTATGAAAAGACTGAACAAAACCATATAAGGACTTGTATCTTTTGAAATTGCTGCTTCTAAAGGTAGAATTTACAAGTTAGACACAGGTCATGAATAGAAGAACACTGATCCATTTTTATGAATTTTTAGTGTGGCAAAAGGGATGCCAAGTCTGTTGTATACAGAAATTCAAAAAACTCAGTAAGGTTATTGATTCTGAAAATGAAAGTTTATATACATAAAATGATTTTATTTGAGAAAAGTGCAAAACAGCACTTACTAATATATTTCTGAAAGAAGCTATAAAATTGTTCATAATGCTATTTAAAATATAGTGCTTCTTATTTTGCATTTTAATCATTTGAATTTCGATGTAAATTCCACACTTAGAAGATTTGAAAGCAGTACTTTAAATTTCTCCAAGTAATTGAACAATGAGCAGTCTGCTGTTTTTCTTATTTTATACTGCATTTTATACCGCATGCATCAAATCGTTCTCATGATGGTCACTTGTATTGGGGTTTTTCATGCTTCATGTTCCCCCCACACTTTTAGAATATGAATAATCATCTATTTATTGTAAATAGGGTTTTCTCTAAGAAATATTTACAGGAATAACCAAATGTCCAAATAGCTCAAAATAAACAAAAAGATAAATATCATGAAGATTAAAGATGGTAAGAGTAACATTCTATTAAGGTTTCTGTCAATGTAGAATTACATTTATATATAGGAAATTTTAGTATGTTGGTTAGAAATCTTTTGTTCTTGGCCACTCTTCCCTTTTAATCTGAGCTGCTATTTAGGATGTCCAAAAGGAGAATTTGACCCTAACAATTCAATAATAGATCTAGAAAACAAGAGTGAAGGATGATTATCTATACTAAGCAAATGAAAGTGTTTTTTTAAACAAGTAATTAACTTCAGTGTTTTGTTGTAGTTTGCTTGGAGTATCTAATTTTGTATTTAGTTACAGTGTTAGTTTTATCTAACTTGTATAGTATCTTTATTTTTTCTTGCACTGTAATATATATGGAACACTTTAAAACTAGACTTTTATGTTAGCCTTGCTTTAAAAATACCATGATTCAAGAGAAACTGGAGAAATATGTTCTAGCAGTGTTAAAAAAAAAAAACTTTTTGGATTAAATATTGCCTAGTTCATAATATATCAATAGATATTAAGCACATGCTGAGCATATAAAGACAAATGTAAAATAGTCCCTGTCCTCAAGAAACTAACATTCTTTTGAGGAAGGAAACATGAATCTAAGTAACTAGATAGATAGACTTAGGAACATCTCAATTTAGATCTAACCTCAGACACTTCCTGTAACCTTTACCCACATACCTTGTTTCCTCATATTAAAAATGGGAATAATAATAGTAAGTCACTATGAGGATAAAATGAGATAACAAAGCACTTTGCAAATCTTAAAGCACTATATAAATGCTATTTATAGCTGTTATAAATAAATATAACCAGTAGGTGTTGCTATAAGGCAAAAATTGGTTGAGCACTAACTTTTTTTTTTTTTTAACTGTTCTAACAGGAGAGGGGAATAACTAATTCTTTCCAGACCTTGCCCAGAAGAGGGGAGGTTTGCTTGAGGCTGCTGTGGCTTAAAACATCTGTTTCTAAAGACCAAATTGTTTCTAGGCTACCAGTCTTTGTGATTTTAGGACATGCTAGGTTAAGATCCTGAATAAATATCACTGTAAGATTCTCTCACTGTTCATGGAACCCTCAGGTGAAGACAAACCCCAACATTTTGGACAGTAATTCAGTTTCTAACTTGGTCAGATATTGTATATTTCTCACCAACCACTGGACATTTGCTCTTTCCCAAGATACATTAAACATATAGACATGCAGTATAAAGCAATTGTAATTGACCATGGATTTTTTCATGTAAAACAAAATCAGGAAATAGAAATGATTTAAAGAAATAGCAACAAAGTCATAAAAGTACCTAGCATCAGATATCTGATAGAGAAAGTTCAAGAAAGTAAAATATCTTTTGCAACATTGACTCATTTTTTAAAGGGGTGAGTAAATTCAGCTTCTTCCAGTGACTCCTAGTCCCAGAGCTCCCACCTCAAGATGGCTGCAGGGACTGGACTTCAGTGCTATGCCCTCGCTGCTGTTGCTAGGACACTCTTTTTCTCTCTCTGCTTGTGTAAGACAGATGACTTTAAAACTCCCAGCATTACTGATGTCTACCCCTGGCTTTACTGCCAGCTCCATACTTGTCCCATACCAGTCCCTGTAACTTAGAGGGTCAGGTCAGAGAGAATGCTATCCTTTGGGTACTGTGAATTCCAGGATTCCTGGTTAGGATTTCAGAACTTTTTTCTCCACCCATGGAGAAATCTCTTTGAAACTCGGGTTTCATTCCTTCAGAGTTTTTCAGTCCAATTGCAAAATTAGCTACTGTGTTTGAATTATGTAGCACATCATCAAAATATATATTGACAGTATAACAAGGCTGAAACCTCACATGCCAGGCAGTGTCACCTGAGAGAACCGAATGGGTTGGTGCCAGAAACTCCACAGCAAATATATAGGGGTTGTCCCAACAGTCTTAGAGCAGCTTTTAACAATTCAAGCCTATATATTTGGTTTTTTGTTGGTTTTTTGCTTTTTGGAGGAGGGGAGGCAGGGCAATTGGGGTTAAGTGACTTGGTCAAGGTCACACAGCTAGTATGTGTTAAGTGTCTGAGGCTGGATTTGAACTCAGGTCTTCACCGTGCCACCTAGCTGTCCCAAAGCCTATATATTTGTTATTAAAATGTATATATTTGCTGTTGAAGCTTAAAGCTTCACTAAGACTGCCAGGACACCACACACCGCATATAAGGAATACATGCACATGCAAAGCATTACTTGGCAGCCTGCTTCAAGGACTACACATTTCAATTGTATGTAAAACATTACGTGCGTATCCATATAACAAAACAGTAAGGTAAAAGTAACATTAGCAACAGTATATCTACAAAATAACCATTCAAAAACAATAAAACTATATGCAAACAACAAGAATATGCTTAAAGTAGCTACAAGTAACTAAAGTAAATGAATGAAAAAATTAAGCTGCTTAAATGTGTAGCAACGCACATACGCTGTAATGAATATGCACATACTACATGAGTCAACATTAGCCTTGCCACCTAGATTCCTAAGTAATCATTTCACTAGTTTCCTTGGGATAACATGTTACTGGTCACTGGTCAAATAGCCCTAGATCTGCAGCCTGTGACCTGGCTGGGACTGTAGGATTATGGGGTAATTATAATCTTTGTCAAAAATTGTAGACCTTTCTAACCAATCCAGGAATTGTAGAGGGCCCAGTCTGGCTTGCAATACTGTTTGACTCTGTGGAGTGTGTCTGGATCCTAAGAATCTCTACTGTCAGAATATTAGTCATAAAATGTATTGCTTTTGTGCTCTGTTCTCTCCCATCCACTTGCACTAATTATTGAGATGCAGTCTTTTTGATTGAAATATCTGTTTCTGAGCCATTGTTTAGATCAGGCAGTCTACATGACTGGCAGGGGATTTGTTTTACTTAGTATCCACTAAGGTAAACATTGATTTCAATCTGCTCACTAGTTAGTCCAAATACCTAACTAAGTGCTGATAAAACTGGGTGTGACGAGCTTGCCTTACAGGACAGAGTCATTAGGGCTATTTTTCAAACAGGCAAGTTAATTCTTTCCATTGCACTACTAACAGATGAGCCTCAATAAATACAAAGATTTTTGAGCAAAATGCCATCACCTTGTTGAAGGTCTCTTAATTGCCAAATCCAGTTCTTTTTTCTTCAATTTTTATTCTTAAGCTCTTTGCAGCCTTTGACACTGTTCACCCTTTTCTCCTTGATTACTTTTTTTAGGTTTTCAAACTATATACAGAAAAAAAAATTGGACATAATTAACAGAGGGAGAGTTTTGGCATTAGGGGAACCAGGAAATGCATCTCAAAGAAGGTAAGATTTTAGCTGGGATTTAAAGAAAACCAGGGAAGCCAAGAGACTGAGATAAAGAAGGAAGGAATTTCAGGCATAGGGAATAGCCAACAAAAATACATGGAATGGGGAAATGGTAGTCTTGTTCAAGGATCAGCAATGAGGCTAATGGTGGAAGACAATACACAAAAGGAAGCTGAAAAGGGAGAAATAGGTGGCACCCAAGGGTGCTCTGCCTAAGAGTATGATATTGGTTTAGTTGAAACTAAGCAAAGCAGCTGATAAAAAAATGAAGTTAGCTTGAAAGTTCTGGTCCCTCTATAAAAGGAAGTATTGGGCCTTCCGATCATCTTTGCTTATGCCTGAGGTGGGGTAAAGGAGTAAACCATGTCAATTAGGTTGAGGAATTAGAAGGTAATAGTATTTGAGGGAGTATCGGTACACATGTTGAAGCCCCCTAGTTTAAGGGCAGGAGTTGGGGATGGGAGAAAAATTAAGCCAGTCCCTGAACTCATTGAGGAAAGAAGGGGAGTGACCTGGAAGTTAAGAGACAAGGGCCTCTGGAATTTTGATTGGGTTGTAGATAAGGGGAAGGAAAAGCAATATAAATATTTATGTAGTCGCTGCTATATGTCAGGCACTGTGCTAAATGATTTTTATAAATATTATGCCACCTGATCTTACAATAACCCTAGGAGATAAGTGCTATTATTATCTCTATTTAATAGTTGAGGGAACTGAGACAAACAGAAGTTAAGTGACTTGTTGAGTGTCACATAGCTAGAAAATATCTGAGGCCAGGTTTGAGCTCAGTTTTTTTCCCAGTTGTAGATACAGAGCTCTACCCATTGTACATACCAGGTGAGCTCTATTCAGTATAGTTTGAGTGAACCTAAAGAGAGATTACTGAGCAATGGTGGTCCAAGACAGTGTCATTGGGCAACAAGGAAAAATCCAAATTCCCCACCTCAACTAGTGAGTTGGGAGGAATAAATGAAAGTAAACTAGAAGAAGAAAAATTCACCAAGGAGGCTGTTTCATCTGGAGAGAGCCAGACCTCAGTGAGAGACAGATTGAAGAAATGAGAAAGGAAAAGATTTAAAATGAAAGCAAGTTTATTACATGTAGAACATCATTTCAGAAATGGGATATGGAAAGGAGGAGGAAGAAGTTGGGTTGAGGGGAAAAAGAATAAAAGATAAGGTAGTGGAGGACAAAGAAAGGAATTCAAATGATGACCATATGTAACGCCAACATGATATTCACAGCACATGCAGTGACTATAAATATAGTGGCATAATTCTGAACTACAAAATGTAACAGATTCTCCACATGGAAGACAGAACCAAAACATTTAATCAAAAACCAGAATGCCAAATGCCAACATGAGAAAGCCAATTTCATCATAGAAACAAAGAAATCTATACACGCTAACAATGCAGAGGGGCACCACCATCCCCAAGCCTTCCCTCTGCTAGGGCCTTCCCATAAACAAATACTCTCTCACAGCTCAGAGCCTGCTTCCTTTCTCTCCCTCAGCTCTAACTGCTCTGACCAACTTTCTCTAGACTCTGCTCCATCCATTCAACAGGCTCCTTCCACCACAGACTCATGTGTCTCAGCCTTCCATGTGACTCAGGCAGGTCACATGGGCCTATTAATGGATGGGAAAGATCTTCCCATTCAGCAAAAATACATTAACAATACGCCATGGGGGAGGGAGGGATTGGGAATATTAGAATGGAAAAGGTGTGGCTGAGTGGAGAATGTTCATCAGTGAGGAATGAATTCAGGTAGGTTATGGATGTCCTAGGGGTCTGATGCAGAGGCCTCAGGTGGAGTACTCTAAGGACCTTAGGCAAATCAGGTGAGGAGACAGCAGACCAGGCAGGAGACCTTGCAAGATAGAATGGCATTTCTCCTCCTACCCTAAAGGCAGGTGACTGGTGGGTGAGGAATATCATTTATTTTCTATTCCTCCCATCTACTGTCCAATTTCAGAGAAAACCATCCTAACAAATATGCAATCAAGCAAAACAATTTCCTTGATTAGCCACATCTAAAAATATATTGAATCCATTTATCTTGCCAAGATCTATCTTTGCAAGAATATTATCTGTCCTCTGAACTCAGAGCCATAACTAGGAATTCTTACTCCTAGACAAAATTTAGTTGTGGCAGGTGACAGGTGACCAGATAAGAGCCAGTTAGTCAGTAAGCATTTATTAAGTGCCTATTATTACTTAATAGTGCCAGAAACTGTGCTAAACTCTGGGGATACCAAGAAATGCAAAAAATGATCTCTGCCTTCAAGGAATTCACCTTCTAATTGTGGGGAAACATATGGATATGACTAGCTCTATATAAGATATATACCAAGTAGACAGGAGGTAATACAATAGGGGAAGGCAGTAGCAGCTAAGGGAATTAGGAAAGGTCTCCTGCTAAAAGTGAGATTTGGAGTAATTATCAAACCAAGGAATCGAACAAGGGAGAACATTCCTCAAAAGATGGGAGATTGAGTGTTAAAAGAACAGCAAGCAATCCAGTGTGGCTGGATCCTGGACTTTGTGGAGGACAGTAAAGGACAAGAAGAATGGTGCTTCCAATCCCCTGCTTGCCAGATTCTTTTTGTATGTTTTCATCCTCAATTAAATTGTAAGCTCCTTGAATACAGTGTTTCTTTTTCTTATTCGTATTCTCAGTGCTTGGCACATAATAGGCACTTAATAGTATTTATTGAATTGAATTAAAGGGGACAGGTTATGAAGAGCTTTAAATACCGAACAGAAGACCTTATAGTTGATTCCTACACTTTAGGAAAAATCACTTTGGTAGCTGAGTGGAGGATCTGTTAGAGGGGGAAGAGACTTGAGGTAGAGAAACCAAATCAGGAGGTTCTTTCAATAGTCCAGATGAGAGGCAATAGGAGCCAGCACCAGACGGGTAGCTGTGTGAGTAGACGTGTTGTGAAGATAGAACTAACTGGACACGTGGAATAAAAGAAAAGGAAGAGTTGAGGATGACGCTGAGGTTGTGCACCCAGATGACTTGGAAAGGTGGCCATGCTTCTGATGGAAATACAGAAACTTCAAAGAGGGACAAGTAGGGTGGGGGAGGGGGAAGAAATAGTGAGTTTATGACACGTTAAATTTAAAATGTCCACATTTGATGATACAGCACTGTCTGTAGCTTAGGAGAGTCTAGGGCTGAATAAGACAGAGATTATTTAGAAATAATCACTGACCCAAAGGGAGATGGTGAGATCATTGTATGAGAAAGGTTAGAGCAGAGAGAGAAGAGGGCCCAGGACAAGGGCTTGGGGAACATTCATGATCAATGGACTTGACAAGGAAGAATATCCAGAGACTGAGGAGTGGACATATAGGTAGCAGTAGAACCAAGAAACATGGGCAAACGGTGAACCCAGGAAGGAGGAAAAATTATCAAATTCTGCTCAGAAGTCAAGGAGGCTGGGGATTCGAAAAGACCTTTAGATTCAGACATGAAGAGATCATGACTAGCTTTGGGGAAGGGAATTTCAGTTGAATGATGAGGTTGGAAGCCAATTGCAGAAGTTTTAAAAGAGAGTGAGAGGGTTACAAATGGAAGTACCTAAAGGTAGATTATTACAAGAGATTATGTGGCCATCCTCCCACCCCCACCATTCACATAGATCTTTCATCTCCCAGAAGGAGGCAGGAAGGGCTAGAGGACTCCAGGAAGGTAAGTCCTCTAAATTGGGCAACATGGGCCCTAGAAGGGAGATGTTCCAGGTCTGGGTAAGAGAGGGGAAAAAATATAAGATGTTGGGGATGAAAGGAAATGTGTCCCAATGGTGGTACTCTGGGGCACAGCTGGGATCACCCTATCTGAATACTTTGAAATTTGTTTTCCCCGAATCTCGGGTATAATTCGGAACTTACATGAATGTAACTGCAAAACGCACTACAAGAACAATGACAAATAGATATGATGGGGTGCTTGGGTGTTTGTGCTTGGACTCCCAATTCTGAGATCACATTTCTCTCTTACCTTCAAAACACTATCCCTGACAGTTTTCTCCCCAGCCTGAGGATATTATGCCTAGCAATTACTCATAAGAAGTATTGTCATGTATTAATTTTCAAAGTTATCATATTCAATCCAGAGGTAAAGCTACAGACATCAAATCTCAAAGTTATCTTGCTAGAACCCTAACAGACCAAAAATATACCTCCTTCCTCTGGTTTCCAATAATGAATGATGCCTGTGACCAAGGTTGTAATTTATCACTTAATTAGCATATCTTTAACATAATCTCCTGCTTTTATGACAGAAACTTTAGCATCCTTCCCATTAGGTTGCAAGTTCCTTAAGGAATGCAAGTTCCTTAAGGAGCTCTGCCTGCCATATTGGCATTACAATAAACATTTGCCAACTTGACTTGAAGAATGCTTGAACTTGTGAATTTATTCCAGATGACTCCATCCAGTATTCCAATATTGGGGGGTTCCTGAACCCCTTAAACTGCATCAGATATATAGTTATTCAAATAGAAATGTGTTCATAGTTTGGTTGTATTAACATAATAAAAATGACAGTACAACCTAAATTAATTTAGAGATTTAGTGCTGTACTAATCAAACTATGAAAGTATTACTTTATAGAACAGGAAAATAAGAAAATTCCCTAGAAATAATGAAAGAGTGAGGCAGGAGTGAAGAGACCTACCAGTAGGCCTTATTCTATTTTACAAAGTTGTAATCATAAACATTATTTGTCACATTTTGAACTGGATGATCTATAGGCATCTCAAACTCAACAAGTCCAAAACAATTTATTTTTCCCCTTAAAAACATTTTCTTCTACCAAGCTCTCTTATTCTAATCAAGACCACTGCTGTCCTTTCAGTCTCTCCACACTCCTAATTTCTACCTTCCAGCATGTCTTCTTCTCTCCTTTCGCTACCATTGCTCTAGTTCAGGCCCTTATCGTGTCCTGTCCAGAGCATTGCAATGGCTTCCTCATTGGTTTGTCTACCTCCAGTCTCTCCCTTCTCTAATACATTGTTCTTCATACAGTTATATTAAAGTGATTTTCCTAAAGCCCAGATGTGACTATGTCACTTCCCTATTTAATAACCTACAATGGCTTGCTGTTATCTCAGATACAAACTCTTCTATTTGAGCTTTGAAGATTTGTCACTATCTGACCCCAACATACCTTTCCAGTGTTGGTATACATCGTTTCCCTTCCCACACTCTAGTCCAGCCAAACTGACGTTTTGGCTGTTCCTCACACAAGACTCACTTCTCCCATTTCCATGCTTTTGCACTGGCCATCCCCAATTTAAAAATTGATATGCTGGAAAACAATAGAACAACCAAATTGGTTTACAGCAATATAGAAAGTGTTTCTCTGGGTGTGTGTGTGTGTGTGTGTGTGTGTGTGTGTGTGTGTGTGTGTGTGTATGTGTGTTTGTGTCTGTCTGTGTGTCTGTCTGTGTGTCTGTCTGTGTGTGCATGTAAACCGCAGAGTAATTTTACTATTTGGTCTAAGTTGCACAGAAGCCAAAAGTGAAGGGCATTAATAATTAAGACAATAATCTCATATTTTATTGGTTTTTACATTTTATAAAGCAATTTCTTCACAATAATCCTATGAAGTAGATGGTACAAACATTATCATCCTCATCTTACAGAAGAGAAAACAGGCATTTTCAGTTTTAACTGAATACACAGAGAGTAATTATCAATAATTTTATGTAGGAATGCTAAAAACTAAGTAGAAATTGTTTATTACCACATGTAGTAATATATACTTGCTCTATGCTTCATAATATTTAACACATAGAGAAAAATAGAAGTAAATTCTATCATGCATCACCAGGCAATATATATTTAATGTCTGTCTAATGTCACTAATGGATCAGTAAAGGTTAAGAAGGCAGTCTTTTTAGTTAGCCATTTGATGTTATTTTATGTATTGCATGTAGATAAATAAGCCTTTGACTAGATAGAATTACCTCTCATAGAAACATGATTTTGCTCTTTTTCATGGATATGCCAAATTAGGTGAAAGAATACAGATGGACTAGTGCAGATCTGTCACCATTACTGGAAAACAACTCTGAATAGCTGTTCTGTTGACAATATACTCTATCATGATAGAGTTATATATATAAGCAGCAACCAACACTTTTCTAAATGGTTGTCTTTGAAAAATAATTTGGTCTATACACTGATCCAAGCACTTTGTCGTCTATGGATTATCTATCTATAATGTTTGTAGCTGTTGATGATACAGGTGGCATGTGAGTCTGAGTCAATGACCAAGCACTCTTATCATCAACATCGCACTGACTCAAGTGAATGCTACCAAATTTTCAGATTAATGCCTTTTACTGTCTTTCTTGCTACCTTATAAGTAACTTGTTCGTGAGAGAGAGAAAGGAATTCCAATACCTGGTATTGGTTCTGCTGAAGAAAGACGTTTTGTACAAGTGTGTACCTAATCCTAGTTTCCATCTCAGGGGATGACTTTTGGAGTTGTTAGGCATCTCAAATTTCTACTGGATGCAGAAGGATTAGGTAATGGGTGGCCCTGATGGGGTCCTTGGGATGTATATATGTTTGTAACATCAGTCTATGTAACATCAGTTTGTAATATCAATCTGTAACATCAGTTTGTAAATGGGGTGCTTTGGGATCTATGTCTGTAAAATCAATTTGTAAAAGCAGTCTGTAAAATCACACTCCCCCCCACCAGTCTCAAAGCATTAACTCTGCCCCTTCCCCCTGCCAGCACTCTGCCCAGCAACAACTCATGAACTGTTTATCTCTGCTTGAAACAATAAGCTACTTATGAATCCTTCACAAAACTATCTATAAACATTTTTAGCTTAGGCAAATGTTATCTCCCTTAGTTAGAGTGGCCAGCTGCACCATGAATTCTTCAGTACCCTATCTATAGGGTAACTCCTTAGCCAATTATACCCACACTGTGTCTCTGATGGCCTTGGTTCCCAACATCTATCTTGTCAAGCCTGACATTGAGGGGTGGCAGACTGGGCACTCCTTAGTAGCCATGACCGAGTATTGACTTTAGTGATGTGTCAGGCCTAAAACCACACCTCCAGGTAGCCCCACGTTGGGCTATTTCCCAGTGAATCATGGGCAATATGCCTGCACAGTTGATATTAAAAGTTCATGGTCCTTTAAGCACTGACCACTCCTTAACTCCTCCCTGATCCCACCTTTACTCACCTAATTAGCATAATTGACACCTTAAAACTATGCCTGTGACCTCTGGAAGTTTGCAGGTTCCATAAGACTCCTTGCCCGCTGTTCTGCGCTGTGCTGTGCTGTGCAGCGTAGCAATAAACTTTACAATTTCAGCTTCAAAGTTTGCTTGAGCCTGGTGAATTCTTTCCAGACTGAATTGCAGGGTTTCTGGTCACTGATAGTGATCAGGGTCCCTGGCAGAACCTCTTACCCTTCCCCCCTCCTTATCACCTTTCCCTCATCAGTACTAACCTAGGATAATATCTTGGAATGGGTTGTCTAGGATGCACTGATTGTCATACATATTAGAAAGACGTGTGGGCCACCAAACATGAAAGAATCATCCATGTAGTTTGCCCAAGCTCTTTCCAGGGTCTCTCTGATTTAATTGTTTGAATCCTTGTAGAATATTTCTTTATACAATGGGGGTCATTTTTAATAATTCTTGTTTACATATAAGCTTTGGATGGGAGCTGGCCTAAGATTTCATTGCTACAGGGAACTCTCAGATGAGGAAAGCCCCTCAACCTGTGCAGGTTGGCACCTTCTCTACAATTTATAGTCTGGAGAGTTGCTTAGGGCACTGAGAGTTTAAGTGATTGACTGAAAAGATGATGCAGTTGGAATGAAGCAAAACTGGAACCCAGGTCTTCCTGATTCCAAGACTAGTTCTCCATAACTACACAATGCTACATCACGGTATAATTTCCTTTAAAGCCTTGTTCTAATGATGTATTATATTGTGGATGATCTCTTAAAATTAGATGCCCCACAGTGTGAGTTCCAGGAGGTTCTTTACCAAGATGAAAAAGTTCTGAGTATAGGTCTAGTTGCAGGTTCCCCACCCCTGGTAGTGACTTTTTAGTTCCAAGACCAGTCTGGCAAAGTGTGGAAAGGTTCATCACCAGATTGGCAATAAACTTTTCAGCCTTAGGGCCTTTCAAAGACTCTCTGCCAAGTCATTGAGAGATTGTAATCTGTTTTGGAGAAAGAAATTCTCACACTAGTGAAATAATGGGCATTGGAAATAAGTATATAAATATAAAGGCCTGACAAAGATAATTTGCTTTTTCAGATCCCTAAATTACTCTTAGAACATATTTTATTTTTAAAACTTTTTAAAGAGAGTATATACGATTTTTTGGACATACAACACTAATAACATGCATTCTATTGAAGAGAAAAGTATAATTAGGATATAATTTTAAATTATGTTAAAATGTGATGCTTCACTGTGTGAGTATTATTTTTAACACTAGTGGAATTTTTTTTTCCTGGCCCTATAATTTCATTGGTATAGGGAGTTACTGGTAAAGCTTCTACCAAAAGAAGCTTGGCACTTTCTCGGCAGCTTAGTGCCTTTAAGAATTGGGGGGGAGGGCAGGAGAGAGGCAGGCCCTGAGAAATTAAGTGACTCATCATGAGTCATACAGCAAGTATGTGTCAGGGGCAGCCCTTGAACTCTGTTATTCTTGACTCCAAGGTCAGCTTTCTGCCCACCATTAGATATTGTCTCTCCACACCACTGAAATTATCTGAAGTCTTTATAGTTTTTCTTGATTATATTTTCTGCATTTCTGCACATTCTGTTTTGTTTTATTTTCACCAGGATGCTCATTCTCATTCTCTCCTTCCTACCCCTCCCTCCCCAACTGAGAAAGCAAGAAAAACAAAACTCTTGTTAAAAAAGAAAAAAAAAGAAAACGCATTGCTACATTGGCTATACTCCAAAACTTTTAAAAATTCAATTTCATTTCATTTTTCTGCGTTTCTATCAAAAAGGATTAAACTTCAATTCAAAAACTCGGGTTACATGGGAAGGCAATAATATTTTTGCATAGTAAATAATCCTCACGGCATTCTTTGGTTATGTATAGGATGTTTTAAATAGATTTTTTTTTTCCATTTCAGTCATATGTTATATAGATTAAAAAGATCCTCCCAACTGAGAAGGAAAAACAAAGGGAGTTCTCTCTCCCCCCGTTTATTTCTGAGCAGGCTACAACATATGTTCTCAATGATCTTAAGCATTTTAGTCCAAATGTGAACTATACTTAACACTCCTACAAAAGAACTTCACAAATTCTCACCAAAAAACTAAAACAGAAAACCAAGATCAAGGAGAGAGGGCAACAGGAAATGGATTTTTAAGACATTTGGAATGAAAGGAATGAAAATCATTGTGTTTTCAGATTGGGAGGAGGGGAGCTTCAAGCTAACAGAGGCATCAGAGGAACATTAGTTGGTGTTTGGAGATTTTTCTTAAAAACATTTGATATCTGATTCCTTTTTGATGTCCAAAGCACATTCAGTCAATATGGTTGCAGTCCTGCCTGTAAGCGTTATTGCTTAGAAAACCCTTCTCATTTACTTGACATGGAATAAATAACAAATTAAACATTGTTTCCTGGTATGCTCAGGACACTTGCCCTCAAGCACCCAACTCTGGATCTTCCTTTTCTCTCCATTTCTTGCCAAGTTCTCTAATGATGTACATTCTGTAAAGATGTCATGTGGGGGCGGATAGGAGGCAGAGTGAATAGATAGAGCAATGGCCCTGGAGTTAGGACAACCTAAGTTCAAATCCAGCCTCAGACACTTAACACAAAATTAGATGTGTGACCTTGGGCAAGTCACTTAACCCCAACTGCCCTACCTTCCCCCTTCCAAAAAGAAAAAAAAGATGTTATGAGCTTATACTTAGTCTTTTACAAAATTTGTATTTTGTTACAGGAAGTTGCTTATTTAATCCACTTTTACTAGGGATCTATCAACTTTTTAAATTTTAGGAGATCTGTAATGAAGTTTTCTTGTGGTGTGATGGTATTTTTCCTGGCAAGATTCTATAATTGATTAACTGTGATAAGTACTGTTCTGAAAATACAGAATTAGGTTTATATTCTTTGAAACTTGTATCTGATTTAGATATATAGGTGCATAGCACAACATCTAGAAACAAATCCCCAGTAAATTAAATAATCCAGGCTTGATTCTAGTAAGTGCTTTCTACTATACCTTGTGTGTTTTACACGTTCCTTTGCAAAGTCTCCATTTTCTTTGATGCTTTCAAGGTAAGGAGTTTCTGTGACTGCTCACAGGCCAGTTCCTTAGCAGGGCTCATATGTAGATATCCCTAAAAGAAGAAACAACGAAACTCCCACCATTCATTTCTTCCAAAAGGGATTAATTTATCTGCACTATTCTTTTTTTCATTGTTTATATCATCATTGGCTTCTGGGGCACAGGAGTATATTAGTCAAATTTCATTCAATCATTCAATCAACACTCGTTTATAAAGCACCTACTATGGGAGATACCATGCTAGGTGCTGGAGATAGGCCTAAAATCCCCTCAAGAAGCTCACCTTCTGTTAGAGAAGAATAGCTACGTTCGCAGTCCTAAGGAAGGAGGAACTCTATGAGAGAGACACTCCTTAAGGAGCCTTCTCTGTGGTCTGTCGGGTTCAGTTCTGTGGAATCTTGCTTCTGACGAGATAGGCACTAGATTTCCTTTTCTCACACCACATGGCTTCTTAAACCTACATCCTCTTAGGTATTTAGCTCATATCTAAGTTTCCCTAAAAGATGGGAGTAAGAAAGTACAATATGAATTAAGTATGGGTCAGGTATTTATTTCTTACATTGAAAAGATACAAAATACAAGATACTAAAATACAAAAGACTCTTATTTTGCCTAGGCCCACACCTCCATAACCACTTCTAGCCTGCCGCATGCTATATACCTTAGCACAGTACCCAACACGTAGCAGGCCCTATATAAATGCTAGCTATTATTAGGAGACTAATCATAACACTTCTCTATTGTGAGAAGTAATTTCATACTTCTTAGGAACATTCATTAAAGTGATGAACCTGTATAACAGAAATATTTTTAAATATAACAAATTGCTCTGAGAAAGAAAATCCATGTATTTATTTTGGGTATATTTTTGTAGAGTTTAAGTGACTTGTCCAAAGTCACACAGCTAATAAATGTCCAAGGTCAGATTTAAACTCAGAATTTGATTTTTTTTTCCAGTAGCAATTAGGTGGCTCAGGAGATAGAGTGCCAGGCCTGGAGTCAGGAAGATTCATTTCCTGAATTCAAATTTGGCCTCAGACACTAGCTGTGTGATCCTGGACAAGTCACATAACCCTGTTTGCCTCAGTTTCCTTTTCTGTAAAATGAGCTGGAGAAGAAAATAGCAAATTACTCCAGTTTCTTTGCCAAGAAAATCCCAAATAGGTTCATGACTGAACAACAACTTTTGTTTTCCAGATCACTCTATCTACTGTACCACCTAGACTATGGGTATGAAATCACATTATGCATTTTATTTTTGTTGGTCGCTGACTTAGTAGGTACTTAATAATTTGATTGATATACCACACTGATTCACCTTCCATGCACAAGGATATTTTTTTAAATAGTAAATGTTTATTGATTTTTTTTGCTATAGCCATTATTTCCCCAATAAATCCCCCCTCTCTAAAGCCCAGAACCCTCCCTTATAACAAAAAATACAATTAAGTCAAACATACTATACCTCAGCCATGTCTGACCATCACCTCTCTGCTGAGAGAACAGAAATCTTTTTATAATCAGTTCTCTAAAGTAAAGATTGCTCAATCAGAGTACTGATGCCTGTCAGTGTGAGATTCCTTTATGTTTATTGTGGTCACCATACAGATATTTTCATTGTAATATTACAATAGAATTTGAGCTATTTTAAAATGTAAACAAACATGATTTAAAATAGAAAAAAAAATCCAGTGGGGGGAATTTTCTTTTCTTTTCTATAATAAACCAAGGAATTCAGATTTCCTAAAAACAACAGCTGCCAGCTGAGCCCCTGGCAATCTATCACTCCTGGCAATTGCTGCTCCAAGACAGCAATTAATGTTCTTACCTTCATCAGACCCATAGCAGGATATTTGGAAATTTTGATTCAAGTGGCTGCTATAGTTTTGGTTTGTGTGTGTGTTTTTACTTGTAGTTTTTATCCAACATAAGGATACTCTAATTTACAAGTTCATTTTGTGTAAGAGAAAGCACCTTCCTGCTTCTTTCCTTTCCTCTTCTACTCCTTCCTTCCAGCAATTCTTCTCTGTTCCCACCCCCACTTCCAAATTGACCTTCACATTTCACAAGTGTCTTCCTTTTCTACTTCGTTATTATTTCCCTATACTTACTCTTTACTTTTCCTCTACCTCTTGAAAATTCTCATTCAGAGAAATGTATCATTTCAATGAGTATACCATAACCTTCTGCCTCATCTATCACTGACTCCCCACATTGTAGCTTCATATCCACTAACATATTCCCAAATTTCCTCGTGCTTATACCTAGTTTATTGAACTTCTACCGGGTTGGTGCCAGAGTCTCTAGATTCAAATTCATCCTGGCTCCTTAAGCAAATCATCCATCAAATGGGGAAAGGATGGAGTAGAGGGTCTTTAAAGCTGCTTCCATCTCTAAATCCTATGGAGCCTATGATAAGTCCTTTGAATGAAATGCTATACCGTCTGGCCTCTTGCAACATCATACTCAGCAGATGGCAAACAAAAATAAGCTGAGTAAAAACTGTTCCTAGTCTTTTAACTGCATACCTTGCTTGGAACTATATTTTTCTCCCATAAACTCATATGCATCTATTGGTTTTAAGTTTTTAGCTCCCTTACTAATATATTTTTTCACCCTAAGCTTTATTCCCTTCTTAATTCTCTAGGCAAGTGGTCTCCAAATTCTTTTGATTGGGCACTCTTATGAGTAAAAACCATTTAAGTATATACCCCCCCCAATATATGAACATATTTGTTTATAAATTATACATATACATATCACTGAACTAACATGTATATTATAAAATATATACAAGTATAACTTTTAAAGAATGAAACATTATTTTAACAATAATTATTTTACTTATTAATATTAAAATTATTTTGCTTCTACTAAAATAGTATAATAATATTTTATTATAGTACTATTTGTAATAAAACTAAAATGTTACTATTACCATCTTAGTGAGAGCAATGTGATTGAATATGCTTCCTTATTTTTTAATATCTTGGTTTAATGTTATAATAAAGTGATTCAGGGGACTGGTTCTAAATTCAATTTATTTTTAACACTTACTTAAAACCAGGATAATATAATCTGAAACTTCATTTAACTCTGAACAAGTAAAATAATGCATTATAATAGACTAAAAGGGTTTCCAGGGGTGGGGAACTTATGGCCTCAAGGTCACTTGTGGCCCTCTAGGTTCTCAAGTGCAACCCTTTGGCTGAATCCAAACTTCACAAAATGAATCCCTTAATAAAGGATTTGTTCTATAAGACTTGGCCTCGGTTGAAAAGCTGCACCCAAGGATCTAGAGACCTTGAAGCCTCAGGTTGTTCCCCCTGCCTGCCCCCAAACAAACAGAATGAAGGATTGCCAGCCCTTCCATACCTCTGGGTGACTTCTGTGTACATGCACATGAGGAGTCTGATATACAGACCAAATGAGGGCATCAGAACTATGCTGAATATGGAACATTATGAATACCATTTATTTATTTTTAGGTAAAAATATATAGAAATAGAGGTTCTCATGTTTCCTCCTAGCTCTCCCATAGGTCATTTTTGCATCTTAGGTGCACATTCCTCATTCGGGAGATCACAGATGGAGGGTAAAGACCATGTTTGTACAGCACTGGTTCTCTCTTCCTACAAAACCCTGCTATTCTAGTCTAGCATGCAAGATGTTCAGCAGTTTCCCTTCAGTCACATGCTGGGGAGGACCAGGAACAAATAGACAAGGAACACTGAATGCAAGACAATCAAATGCAGGCTAAGAAAAAGGAAACTGCAAAGCTAACCAGCCAACAGCCGAGCCACTTAGTGGTGAGGATTTACTTTAAATAAAGTGGACAAAGTACAGATAAATAAAGATGGCTGAGTGGGTTCATCCAAAGACATATAAACTCAGTTAATAGGTATACACTTAGAGAAATTGTAAACTGAGCACTGGAAGTCAGTCTCCATAGTAAATTTTTCAGTTTTATATAGGTACCATCTTTGAAAAGATCAAAAGATAAAAGTCACTTTGCTGGAGTTCTCTAAAATTTAACAGAATAAAATCTAGAAACAGTTTCATTAGATCCAGGAAGTTTCATTAGATCTTAACTCCTTTGTTTTGCTATCTTAAATTTTTTTTCTCAAGCTATTTCAATGTTTATGTAATCATACGTGGCTTTGTAGGTGGGTATAAACACCTCACTCTATTTAGGGTCTCACACCTTACATCGTGGCACATCAACCACTCCCTGGGATGTGCCCTCACATTGTCCCAGGAATAGATCACTACCATATGGTCACATTGAAACTCTCTCAGGGTCTTCAGGTTTTGAGGTTTAAGGTTTAGGGGTGCTCAAGACCCCAAAATACCAACACACCAAGTCCTGTCAAATGAATTCGACTCAAGTCTTCTCTCTGCCAAAGAAAAGCAAAATTTATTAAAGATTCGCCTTAATGGGTAGACTCTTAAGGAGCCTAAGTATATGTGAAGCTTGTAATAACAGGCCAAAATAATCTGACACAGAGAGTCTGTGCTAGATTGAATTATCGGCCTCTTCATGGAGGCAAAATGCATCTTATATACAGAAAGATTATGGGAGGGATCCAGGGGAGGAGTTTGGGGAGTCTTTGAGAAGTCTAAGGAGGATCTTTGAAGGAACTGAGGTAAGATTCCAGTAATGAGATTAAGGGTGGGAAATAGCTGAAGGCTACCTGAAGAGCTAGGCTAGTTTAAGAGTAACAGATTTGGGTATAGATATTTTGATAGGATCAAGGGTGGGAAGTAGCTGGACAATGGAGAGCTAGGCTAGGTTAAGAGTAACAAAGATTTGGGCCTAGCTATAATGAAAGACTTATGGCCTCAAGCAAATGCTTCATCAAATGGGAAGATTCAATCAGAATTCAAGGGGTTTCCCAGAGCCTGTACCCCATCAGGCATAACCCTCTTAAGTGAAAATATACTTCCCCCACTCAGCTCTTTATCCCTTCTATCCCCACCTGATGTGTTTTCCTGCCTATTGAAAAAGTCACTTGTTGGGTAAGAAATGCACCCATTATGGTATGTGATATTTACACAACCAGTATAATAATAACTTTTAGATTCTAAACATAACCACTTCTGTAACAAAATATAAAAGAATAATGGGATAATGATATATCAAAAATTAACATAAAAATAATACATACCACATGCACATGTAAATCTAAATCACACTCTCCCAAAAACGCACAGAATATCTCTGGTTAAGAGTGGGCACACACTTAGAGAGACCTAACAGAGAAGCACATGAGGAAGGAAAATCTATGCTCTCAGATTAACTCATAGCTCTGGACTGCAGGCTTTGAAGCTTTCAAGAACATCTGAATCACACAAAACTGCTTCTCTGATCACCATTTATCCTTATCACTCTTCAGCTGGGAAAATTCTTTGATTTTTCTACTTAGTCATTCATTAAAATTTGAGGAAAGCCAAAACACAAAGGGAAGTCAAAATATCAGGTTGGGTGGACTCAAAATAAGACTTGGGTGAGTGGACCTAAAACATAAATGTTTTGAATGGATCCATGACTTGGGGGAACCCAAAATTCCTTATAGCCTTCTCTGGCATTCCTGGAGGGTTACTAAAGTCAGGGAGGCATTCTGGGTCCAAGCAAATTCTAATCATATCAAGCTAGATTTAAATAGCATACTAATACGTTTTCCAAACAATATGATAAACTATTTTCCATTTAGGAATATTTGAACCACACAAAACTGTTTCTCTGGTCACCATTTATTCTTTTTTTTTTTTTAAAGCAATTGGGGTTAAGTAACTTGCTCAAGGTTACATGGCTAGTCATTGTTTATGCGTGGGTGCTCATTTTCTGAGGCCGGATTTGATCTTGGGTCATCCCAACTCTGAGGCCGGGGCTCTTACTCACTGTGCCACCTAGACGCCCCTTTAGGGCAATTGGGGTTAAGTAACTTGCCCAAGGTTACATGGCTAGGTTTTTGTTTGTATGGATTAAGTGTCTGAGGCCGGCTCCGAACTCAGGTCCCTCTGACTCCAGGGCCGGCGCTCTACTCACTGCGCCACCTAGCCGCCCCTCACCAGTTATTCTTATCACTCTTCAGCTGGACAAATTCTCTTCAATTTTTTACTTGGCTATAGTATTTACAAATTCTAAAATTAAAATTGTTCTTAAAGGGTGTTTAAAAGCGTTATCTCAACATGAATAGCAATTTTCTTTAAGTCAGAGAACTGCATCATAAACTGACTCTGTAGACTATACCAGTCATAGACCATACACTTACTTAGATACTGCGTCATCCAATCTGAAAGGCAATCACACCCACAGCAACACAGTTCAGGCTAAGCCAGACAAATAAACCTAGCCAAGTTCACTAGGAGAGCAAAGCAGCTGTAAAACTCCTTCTGTTTTTCCTTCTCAAGCTAGAGGAGATAGCAGAAAGCAACAATGCCTTATGAGAAACTTTACTACTCTCCAGTTCTAGGTGGGGTGAAGAAGCAGTTGTCACTGAATCTCTTGGCCAGTGAAGCAAATTCTTCCACCAATCAGGAACCACACAGCTGGAGCCTTTTGTCAACTGATTGCTTCTAACTGCCACAGCTTTAACACATAGTTCATCTCTGCTGTTTCTTTCATTTCTTCTTCTCACAATTTTTCTTCCTATACTTATATATTTCAATAGTTATGAGAACCTCCTGACTCTTAAGTTACTCACAGCTTATGAAATCTCCCTTGTCAAATCAAATATTCTTTTAAAAATCATTCCTTAGTCTTAATCTATACAATTTCTCATTTTTTTAGTTTTACCTTACATATAAAAGTCATATGCAAATGAGCTGAGGAATCATTCTTAACATTCATATTTCTCTAATTTTCAATAAATCTTTCTCTATCTCTTTATAACATCAAGTTATCCCCACACAAATGAAGCATCATTCTACATTGTTCACAAGAGGACTTGAGTCTTTATATATATACCACACTTCATTTTCTGTCCCAAATTGCTCAAATACCATCCTAAAGCTATGTTTTTTATACAATATGTTAGTAGTTTTTATCATGATAAATTTCTTTTCCTATTTCTTTTAGGCATCAAAATGTGCATCTGTAAATAGTGGCAATATCTTACATCTTTTGGCAATATAAATATTTTCCTCTATACAAAAACCCACTTTTTCTGCCATTTGTATATGAAACTGTTCCATCTGAAAAGGGCTTTAAAGGAACAGTGTAATTTAGCTGAAAGTTCTAGAGCATATCCTAGGACATGAGTGTCCAAGCACAATGGCAAATTACTAGAAAATGATTACTTTCTGGATGTGATGTATTTACTTTGCAAGTTTTGCAATGGAGACAAGAAACTAAAGCAGACATCCTAGAAATTTCTTCAGCACATAAAGCCTCTGAACCTGAAACATCTGTTTCCTGTGGCATTATGGAATGTCCCTCTGTAATACTAACCCCTTCTTATTGTTGAGTTCCTCCCACTGCCTCCATTTTGGGGAAAGGCCCAGGCAGTTACCTTCATTCCTCTCTCAGATATTCATCTAACTTTCTAGATTTCAATACCATGTCTCTACATGGCTATCCTTGTTCTCTTCAGCTTTCTTTAGAGTGCTATTGTAGAGGGTAGGGTTAGGGGTGCACGAGACCCCAAAATACCAACGCACCAGGTCCTGCTGAATGAATTCGACTCAAGTCTTTTCTCAGCCAAAGAAAAAGCAAAGTTTTTTAAATGTTCACCATATTGGGTAGACTCTTAAGGAGCCTGTAAGGTTCACATTGGACAAGGAGGCCAGAAACATCTGTTTTAGAGCAAGTCTGTGCTAGAAAAGTCTATGGCGCTCAAAGACAAGATGGGGTCTTATATAACAGAAAGGTTGTGGGAGGAATCCAGGGGTGGTCTACAGGAGGAGTTTAGGGAGGGTCTTCTGGAGCCAGATGAGGTCAGATTCCAGTAATGAGTGATTAAGGGTGGGAAGTTGCTCGAGGCTACCTGGGGACTACAGACAATGGAAAGCTAGGCCAATTCAAGGGTGGATTGATATTTTGATAGGCTCAAGGGTGGGAAGTAGATGGACAATGGAGGGCTAGGCTAGTAACACCTTCTGGGCTCAGCCACAATGTAAGGCTTATGGCCTCATGTAAATGCCTTATCAAATGGTATGATTTAATCAGAGTTCAAGGAGGCTTCCCAGAGCCTATACCTCAAAGATTCAAGGAGAGTTCAAGGGGATTCCCAGAGTCTGTACCTCATCACAACCCTTGCTTTTTTCTTCTGAGACTTTGATGGATCCCAGCTGCTGGACACAGTGATGAGGTGTCAAAGAGATTTCCAAGACCTAAGAGAGATGGTTAGCATGATGGTGCAAATATTTCTAGAAGCAGTTAGTTTTTGTCTCTCCTTCCTTCCTATGAGGGGAAGCTGAAAAAAAAAAGTTGTGGGAAGGAAAGATGAAGTTAATGCTGCCTCTGCAACTTAATTGATTGTGATTAATTAATCAGAATCTATTTATGATACTACTGGTAGACATTTGGCAAAAGGTCTGACACCTTCATTGATTTGTAAAGTAGACAACTCAATCTTCCCTTTCCTTCATTGATTTGTAAAGCAGGCAACTCAACCTTCCGTTTCCTTCATTGATTTGTAAAGCAGAGAACCCCACCTTCCTCTCCCTTAACTGATCTGTAAACAGGCAGGACCCCCACCCCTTGCTTTCCCCTGATTGATCTGTGTACCCAGCCTAGGGTTTCCCCTCTGGCTGGAAATTCAAATGTATACTGACCAGTCACTGTAGTTTCAAATGTACACTGACCAATCACTGTAGTTTCAGGTTACATCACTGTAATTTCAGCTTATGTCACCTGGCTATGGAACCTCTATAAAACCTGCACAATGTGCCAAAGCACTGACTGATTTGGGCATGTACCCCAACAGTCCCATGATAATAAAATCCCTTTTTTAAATTTAATCTTGGGGACCTTCTGTCTCGCTTTATTGGGGTACAACAGACAGTGGAAAGGAGAAAGAGCAGTGATTTCATTCAGAAGTCACAAATGTAGTGGAGGCATAATGAAATAGAATCTTCTTAATTCTCAAAAGTTCCTATAAACAGGAAAGTCTACAGAGAAAGATTATTAACATAAAGGTAAAACTGACTCCTAGGTCTAGTAAACCCTTGATACAAAAACAAGCTAGTGAAGAGGTTACCCACTAAGAGGGTTAGGGTTGCTCTGGAGACCCCAAAATACATGCTGGGTCCTGCCAAATGAATTCAACTCAAGTCTTCTCAGCCAAAGAAAAGTAAAATTTATTAAAAGTTCACTTGCATTAGACACAGAGTAAGTCTGTGCTGGGTCATTCTATGGCTCTCTCACACCACATGGTGTGAGATGGGGTCTTAAAGAAAAAGAAGGTTGTGGGAGGAATCTAGGGGTGGTCTAGAGGAAGAGTTTGGGGAGGGTCTTCAGGAGGAATTAATGAGGTCAGTTAGTGATTAAGGGTGGGAAGCCACCTGATGACCACAAACAATGGTGGGCTAGGCCACCAGTCTAGTAACAGAGTTGCCTCATCAAATGGGATGATTTAATCAAGAGTCCAAGGGGGTTCCCAGAGCCCATACCTTATCACTAGGACCTAATAAGGGGGCATCTTTATGCTTCCATGTGGGTTTCTTCTTCTTCAACCACCTACAGGAAGTGGAGCCAAGATGGTAGAGTAGCAGGAAGCCTAGCAAGCTCCCATCTACACAATTCCTTCAAACAAATTTAGAAATGCACTGGAGGGGTGGCTAGGTGGTGCAGTAAGAGCACCAGCCTCGGAGTTGGCATGACCCGAGATTGCATTTGCCAATTTCCAAAGTATAAATGCCCACACTGAACATTTGATGTTTGGATCTTGAGAGCTGCTATCAGCTATCTCTAGCACAATTAATGAAATAACTGAACAAGTTATGCAGCACAAATGGAATGGAATACTACTGTACTGTAAGAAATGATGAATAAGATCGTTTCAGATAAAGTTGGGAAGACTCGTATGAACTGTAGCGCCACAGTAATATTCACAGTGCTAACAGTTACTATAAATATACCTGCATAGTGCTCAATTACAGAATATAACAGACTCTCCATATAGAAGACAGAAGTGAAACATTTATTCAGACACCAGAAAGCCAAATCCCCAAACCAGTAAGCTGATTCCATCATAGCAAAAAAGTTAATAAGTGGGGGGCAGGTAGGCGTTGCAGTGAGTAGATTGCCAGCACTGGAGTCAGAAGGACCTGAGTTCGGATCCAGCCTCAGACACTTAACACACACAAACAAAAACCTAGCCATGTGACTTGGGCAAGTTACTTAACCCCAATTGCCTTCCAAAAAAAAGGCAAAAAAAAAAATTAATAAGCCACAATAGCACAGAGAGCCATAGCATTCTTTAGGCTTCCCACAAATCAACACAAGCCTAGCTGTCAAACACAAACTTTTATTCACAAGCCCAACTGAGTCCCTTTGGAAGCATCCTCTCCTTGTGTCTAGCTGCTCTCACTCCCAGCTTCCTGTGGGCTTTGCTCAGCAAATTCTTCCCACATTAGATTCCATGTGATTACATTTAGCCTAATATGGGGCAAAGATTATTTTCAAAGCAGGGAAAAATCTTCAAATTCCCTTAGACTTATTAAGGGACAGGTAAGATCTTCAAATTTCCATTATCATTACACTGATGCAGAGCTAAATGAGCAGAACCAAAAGAGTAATGACAACACTATTGTAATCGTTAAATAACTTTGAAAGACTGAGTAATGTAAACACCAACCACAGATCCAGAGGATTAAGGATGAAACATTCTACCCACTACCTACCTCCTCATAGGAAGATGGAGGAAGCATGACCAGTGAAGAGCTTTACTGATTATACATTTTAAAATAGGGGTTTTGCTTTCCTGTATTTCTAAATTTGGAGTTGGAAGGTGGGAGGGAGACAAAAGCTTTTAAATACATATGTACATATTTTTAATTTAAAAATTTTTTTCCCAATTAAAAAAAACTCCTACTGCACCAAGTAGTGATGAAATACTACACCAAGAGGATATCTCCCTAACTATCACTTACATTTTTAACAAGACGAATCCGTTTTTAAAGTTTGTTTTTTTTTCCCCTCTTCTTTTCTCTCCTTTTATTTGGAACTTGTCATTACTAAGAGGTACCTTTTCAATGTGTCTCTATTATTTTTGTGACTTCTGAATGGAGTTGCTATTTTCTTCTCTTTCCCTGAGCCTCAGCCTCACTGAAAACTATTTCTTTATGAACATCTACACTTTTCCTTAAAACTCTCCCTGTATTAGTAATAATTGCACAGAGAAAGGTTAGAAGGTTAGAAGCCACAAGATTTTCTTTTATATAAAGAATGGAATAAAATGATAGCAAGTGAACAATGGAGAATACAGTTTGTTTAGATAGGAACAAATTCATCTTTTTGTCCAACAGTTAGCAACAGCAACTATCAAAATCTCATAAGGAAAAGTCAGGGAACTAAGCAACCCAAGACTAGGTATACTGTTCAACTCTGGCTATCCTGTGGTTCTAAAAATGGAAAATTACCACTTTCTTTTGATTCCTTTTTCTTCAAATTCTCCCAAAAACACAGTTCTATTAGTCTGAATTCAAAAACATCACCAAATAAGGAACTCTGGCGTAGCATTTGTTCATCTCTACTCAATAGCGATGCCTGAAATGTAGGTGCTACATATATCAGGAACTATAGTTTGATATAGAGGCAGGCAGGTGGTACAGTGGATAGAGCACTGGGTCTGGAGTCAGGAAGATCTGAATTCAAATGCAGTCTCAGAATTTACTAGCTGTGTGACTCTGGGCAATTCACTTACCACTTTTTTGCCTCAATTCCTCATCTCTAAAATGGAGACACACTGGAGAAGGTAATGGCAATCTACTCCAGTATCTTTGCCAAGAAAATTCCATGGACAAAGTCCATGGGGTCATATTGAGTCAAACATAACTGAACAACAAATGACTTTTTATGTGTGTGTATACATACATATACACATATATGTATACATACATACACATATATGTATACATACATAAACACATGCATACATACACTCATACACATATATGCATACATACATGCATGAAACTGATATCCCCTGGGTGTGTAGCCCTGCTCATTGTGGAAGCATACTGTCAGGAGTAAAATTGGACAAAATGGTAAAAAAAAAAACAAAACGTAAAATTCCCCATGTAAGATATAATTCCATTAATGGGAGCATGTGACTGTTAAGCCAAGCACAAGCATCTTTCCAAAGGATGGCTGCTGTGAACAGCTTTCAAGGTTCTGATTACATAGTATAGTGAACTCTCTATTTATTCAGTGACAAATCAGAGCAAAACATTCATAGAAAATCAAGGTACATCATTCACAATGTTACAACTTATCACAGAAAATCAAAATACAGCATTCACATTACAACTCAACAACTTATCATTAAAATGGTCACATGGTTTTCAATAAAGTACAATCATTTAGTAACTCAATCATTCAATCATCCTTCTTCCTCCTTAAGGGACACAAAATACAGAAGGTCAAAGTCCTTCACCCATTGGGCACAATAAGTTACAAATCAGTCACTATTCAGTCATCAGTCACTATTCAGTCGTCAGTCACTACTCGGTAATCTCTTAAGGGGTAGTGGAAAATACACAACCTATCCACCCCTCAGTCACAAGTAAGTTACAATTTCATCAATCACTGCTCAGTATCCATGGAGTATCATCTTGACTTGGGACAGGCTTTCAGCTTCCATGGCTCCTCTTCCATGGTCCCAGCTCCTGCCCGAATCTAACCAATTGCCACCTGAGTTCAAAGGCAGACAGCTCCCAGCTCCTTGTCCAGCTCTCCATGAAGTTCCTGCTCCATACTGAAGCTCACAATGTCCAGTCTACCTCAAGTCCTTCACAGTTTCTGTTCCTGGGAAGAGAAAACTTAACAGAGCCACAGATAAAGTATTGATACCACAATCATGCTTCCTCTGGCAGCTCCAGCTGGACTTTGGAAGTCCTCAGAGGCTCCAGCTGGCTCTCAGAAGTCTTCAGCAGGGGCAGCTAGGTGGCACAGTGAATAGAGCCCCGGCCCTAGAGTCAGGAGGACCTGAGTTCAAATCCAGCTTCAGACACTTAACACACACAAAAAAACCTAGCCATGTGACATTGGGCGAGTCACTTAACCCCAACTTCCCTCCAAAAAGAAAAAAAAAAGTCTTCAGCAGCTCTGTTCTCAAAATCAAAATCACTTTCTCCATTGAAGTTCCAGTCCAGCAGCAGCCCAGCCTTCAGATGCTCGCTGAGAGAAATTCTCTCTTTCTCTCTCAAGAAGTTCTGACTGTCCAGCTTGTGCTCTTCCTTAAATATAGTATAGCTCCTCCCTGTTTAGCCCCTTTCTGTTATGTCATCAACAGGGGTTCATACCTTCTGTTTCTTTAACAGAGGCATAATTTGCAACTAGGTACTAAATATCTCTTAGCTTGCCAATACAAAGGGATCTTCACATTTTATTACTATTGCAGCTATCTGCCAATAAAAGGGTCAATGTATGTCTTAGTTTTTAGCCAAAGACCTTGAGCAAAAGGGTAGCTGTCTGAGGAACACAGAACAAAGAACAAGGTAGACTCAAACAATGGACTTGTCTTAGTCACGGGAGAGAAGGAGGAGGCTGTTGCTAAGAAAAGTTCATTGTTTGAGTCTACCTGCAGGATAGTGGTCCAAACTTCTTTGGATAGAAAGTCAGACATCCTTGAAGGACAACTTGGTGATAGAAAGCATTTAGGCCTAGCTCCCTCATGACAAGCTACATCCCCCAAGGTTAGCAGAATTCTTTGAGGCAAGAAGAGAACAGTGATTAGCAAGATAAATTCTGAACTAAGTTCAGAGACAGAGAACCATGACTTCAGCAGCTACATGACAAAATCAATAAAGTGTAAATAGGATCAATAAAAAGAAGATACAGAATCAATTTAATTTTCTCAATACTAAAGTATACTTTGACTATTGCCCATTCTTTCTTTAGGCTACATATTACAAAATAATATTATTGACAGTCTATATATATTCTGCATGAGAAATTTTGTCAATCTTTCTGAAGAATTCTGAATTGTCTTAGATCATTGTATTGCTGAGAAGAGCTAAGGCTTTCACAGCTGGTCATCACACCTAACTCTTCTTCTTAGATTACTTTGGAGGACAGAGTGAGACTGACAACTTTGTGTAGCTGTACCTCACTTAAATCTAATTCATGTGCAAGTCAAGATATCACCCTTGTCATGTTATTGGTCCTCTTTGAGAATGAAGGATAAATAACAACTCTTTGAGGAATTCTTGTTGGGCTTGTGTTTAATTAGTATTTTCTTTGAGGCTTTGCTTATGGCTCTTTCCACACTATAGTCTTTTGAGTTTGTGTCTTGGTCTTCCCTGTCACCATAATAGCTTTTTAAGGTCAAATTCTTTATTTGTTGTCTGCTCATTTTTCTAGCTCATTTCTTGACTTTGAACTTTATGTTAAAGTTGTCTGCTCTCCTGTGGTGTGGAGACACTGTCCCAAGTTTTAAGGGTTTTTTTTGTGCTATTGTTTTCAGAGCTATTTCTCAAGGTCTGCAAGGTTTTGGTGTGTATAATGGTAGTCAGAATAAGAACACTCCACAAAGAATGTAAACTACTCCAACTATCCCATGGGAATATTTGCATGTGACCTCTGGACCATCCCTGGCAATATTCCTTCTTTGTTCTGCTTCTATATAATACTTGACCTGACCTTGGGTTGGTGCATAGATCCACTATTCAGTTTTCTTGCTGCCAAGAACCAGTCTACTGAGGAAGCTCCTCTAAACAACCCAATTAACCTAACAAATCCTAATAAAACTTATTACTAATCAAGGTGACATGAACCTCTCTTTTTTCAGTATCTCAGTGTTCTCTTGGAGGGTCTGTGTCCTTACAATTGGCATATTAGACCAGAACAGATTAGCTTCCTTACAGTTGGCAAGTCTTCCCCCCTACAAATCTTGTGTCTTTACATGGTGCTTCCAAGGTGTATCCAGGGAGAGGTGTATCCTTGCTCTCCTAGTGCTCTAGTTTTTACTCAGAAAGGGCCCCTGTTCCCTTGTAGCTACAAGTGCTAGCAATCCTCTTGGCCATGGAACTGTGACCAGGTACTTAATCACTTTCTAAATAGAGAGGTGTGATTAGCTCATATAGTAGGAGTAATATCCTCAATACTCTTCTAGGCACTTCCCCACCCCGCCCCTATCAAAATTAGCTTAGTTTTTCCTAAAACAGTATTGAAATTGTCCTTGAGATTTAATTAGTTCAGGAGACTAAGGCACTGCCAGTGAGATAACTTCCTGGCCACCTGTATACAAAACATCTAGGATAACAGGGGCTGGATCTCCTCCCTCTGGCTTTTGACCAGAGACCAATGGCTTAAACTCTACTGGGAAGCTGTCTTCAACTTAACCAATGCTTCTTCCTGAGTGAGTACCTCTTCCCTACTCTAATTGTTATTTTCCTGATATGGCCAAGTAATTCTCCTTCTGATAACTATTATAAAAATTGTGAGAATCTCATTTCATTCCAATTTCAAACCTAAACTACTAAACGACTGATGTGACTCAAGTCCAGTCCATGACAACCCTGGAAAGACCCTTCCTTGTAAGTGATCAAGAGTGAGGAAGAATATCTTTGATTAATTTGTAATAGAAATATTTATTGAGTTGCCTTTGTCTAGACTGGAAAGAATATCCTTATGATGGGGTTCAGGTTCTGGGAAACCCCTTGAACTCTGATTGAATCTTCCAACTTAATGAGGCATTTGCCTGAGGCCATAAGCCTTTCATTATAGCTAGGCCCAAATCTTTGTTACTCTTAACCTAATCTAGCCTTTTACTGTCCAGCTACTTCCCACCCTCGATACTATCAAAATATCTATACCCACAACTGTTACCCTTAAACTAGCCTAGCCCTCCATTGTCTGTCATCTCTAGGTAGCCTTCAGCTTTTTCCTACCCTTAATCTCATTACTAGAGTCTGACCTCATTTGACTCCTCCTCAAGACCATCCCCAAATTCCTCCTCTAGACCACCCCTATACCCTTCCCACAATCTTTCTGTATATAAGGATGTATCTTGCCTCCATGAAGAGGCTGAGAATGATCTAGTACAGACTCTGTGTCAGATTATTCTGGTCAGTTTGTCAATACAAGCTTCACATATACTTAGGCGCCTTAAGAGTCTATCCATTAAGGTGAATCTTTTTTTAATAAACTTTGCTTTACTTTGGCTGAGAGAAGACAAGTCAAATTCGTTTGGCAGGACCCATCATGTTGACATTTTGGGGTCTCGAGCACCCCTAAACCTTAAACCTTAACATTTTATGGTTCCTTGACCAGGAATCGGACCTGGGCCTCGGTGTTGAGAGTGCTGAATCCTAACTACTAGAGGAGAAATAGGTAAAAAGGTATTGAAAAGGTTTTAGGAGAAATGATTCTTCAGGTGTGCTAGAAGTTCTGACTATTGCTCTGCTTGCTTAATCAAAATGTTTTCTGCACTCTGATCATGCTTTATCTTATTGTGGAATTTTTATTTTTATTTGGGAGTATCATAAATTGTGAATATATCAGAGACAAGAAGAATTATCTTTTGAGTTTTTCTCTTCATGCAGGGATACTTAGAATTAAAATAATTTAAAATAATAAATTTGTCTTTAGTAGATTGCTATCTAAAAGTCAGACCACAGAAATTTTTTCTATATTTCTCCAATTTGTCCTTGCTATTTGGATCTCCAGAGGTGGCTGCTTCTCCCAAGTTCGAGGGTATATTCTGTAGGGTGGCATTCCTAAAATGATAGCTCATGAGCCTCTAAGGGTCTGTATCCTATTCACAATTGGCCAGCTGGCATAATTAGCTCAGCAAAATCATTTCTTAAAGTGGTATAGAAAAGTAAGTATAAAACACCTCCTTCCCTCATAAACATAGGGTTCACTTTCCCACTGATACAGAGTCCATGGAAAGAATGCACATAAATTTAGGGCATAATGGTGGGGAGCATGTGGCCTAGGCCACACATTCCCCTCTTGTTGCCACACCTCAAAATCCCTTTTTTCCCACGGAGTCTTCACCAAGCTTCCCTTTGGCACAGTATTTGCCAAGTGGGTCATACCACAGGGCTCCCAGGATCTGCCCCTTATCCCAAATTTTCAATCAGGTGTCAAACTGATGGGGTGCTTGGGATGTATATATATATATATATGTTTGTAACATCAGTCTATGTTTGTAACATCAGTCTGTGATATCAATCTGTAACATCAGTTTGTAAATGGGGTGCTTTGGGATCTATGTCTGTAAAATCAATTTGTAAAAGCAGTCTGTAAGATCACATTTCCACCCCCCAGCCTCAGAGCATTGACTCTGCCCCTTCCCCCTTCCAGCACTCTGCCCAGCAACAACTCATGACCTGTTTATCTCTGCTTGAAACAATAAGTTATGTAAATGTTATCCCCCTTAGTTAGAGTGGCCAGCCCCACCATAAATTCTTCAATACCTTATCTATAGGGTAACTCCTTAGTGAATTATATACCCACACTGTCTCTGATGACCTTGGTGGGTGGCAGACTAGGCACTCTTTAGTGACCTGTCAGGCCTAAAACCACACCTCCAGCTAGCCCCCCCTTGAGCTATTTCCCAGTGAATCATGGGCAATATACCTGCGCAGTTGATATTAAAAGTGTATGGTCCTTTAAGCACTGACCACTCCTTAACTCCTCCCTGATCCCACCCTTACTCACCTAGTTAGCATAATTGACACCTTAAAACTATGCCTGCGGCCTCTTCGAGTTTGCAGGTTCCATAAGAATCTAGCCCCCTGTTCTCTACAGCTTAACAATAAACTTTACAATCTTGGCTTCCAAGTTTGCTTGAGCCTGGTGAATTCTTTCCAGACTGAATTGCAGGGTTTCTGGTCACTGAGAATGATCAGGGTCCCTGGTAGAACCTATTACCTTTCCCTCATCAGAACCATTTCATTTCTATCTCAGCCACCTTTCACATTTCTTGAATCCAATCCTTTCTTTTTACTTATGGAACTACTGCCTTAGTTTAGGCCCTTATCATTTCTGGCCTAGATTACTGCTATATTCTCCTAATTGGTCTCCTTCCCTCAAGTTTTCCCTGCTCTAGTATATCCTACACTGTGTGGGATGACTTGCAGCGAAGTTTCCCCATTCTGAATATCATATAGACATTCTTATTACTTCTTTGTATTTTGTAACTAAGTTCAGTATTTTTTCTCCATATATATGTAAATCATTGTGTATTTCAAGGTAATGTAAGAGCTACTGAGTATTAATACAATTGATTGGATATTGAGGCCAAATTAGAGGTGTTTTTAGTTTGGGGAAAGGAATGGTAGTGTGAGAGGTAGCAAAGGGTTAAGTTTCTATAGAACTAAAAAATTGCTAAAACAAGACTGCTGATAAAAAGTACCAGACGGTAGCCTTGGGAAGAAGTTGAGGCAGTAAGCCTTGGGAAGAAGTTTGAGTTCCCAGTTCCCAGAGAACTCCTAGATAATACTAAAATGAAATAATATAGATAAAAGGAGCTGGCAGCAGCAGGTGGATTTGACCAGTCAGAAAGCAGACAGTGGCCTTGGGACACTTGGGCCCAGATAAGGACACATCTAGGTTGGACGGAGTGGGGTTCAGTATTCTGAGGTTGTTAATGTGCTTGTGTTGTGGACCTCATGTATTATGTATGTTATCTAACAAAATTAGAGCCCCATTAGTAATAATTAGGTTAATGTTTGGGTGGGGCAGATAATCCTTGTCTATTTAACCCAGCTTCTGCTCCTATAAGGTGGCCTCCTCTCCTAGTCATTGTTCCAGCTACTGGACTGCCCACTTCTCGTGAGATTCTAATAAAACTTTCTATCTTCATTTTGAGAGGTCTCCGAGCAGTCAATTTGGGTTAGGGTCTCTGTATCCCACACATACACAATGCCCCCAAAATTGATTTTCTTTAAGTGCAGATTTGACTAGGTGTAACTGTTTCTCTTTTGGTAAGGAAGCCTGAGGGTTCTCCCCTCCCAGTTTGATTTTCTTTTTCTTTCTTGATTAAAGGGGTCACCACCTTGATTGACTTCTTAAAGATGCCTACTCATTGAACGGGCATTACCTCACTCTAAGTGAGAACCTGAAAAGACCTTAGCCTACAAGGACCAGGGTCTCCCAGTGCATCCTGGGCCATCTCCAGTCCTCCTGATGCATATCTGGCCACTGGACCCACATGGCCCTGGAGGAGAAGGTGAGGCTAGTGACTTTGCACAGACCTCCCTCACTCAAACCCAAGTCAACTGCAAATCATGTCATCTCCCTGATGTCACAGTCCTCTTCCAGAATAAGGAACAAACACAACAACCCTTACTTAATAAACTTCAGTGTCTCCCTGCTGCTGTATGATCAAAGATAATCTCCTCTGTTACAATTTCCCTTCACCCCTGCCCCAACAAGGTTTAATTTTTTTCCCTATCTTCCTTTACAACAATAGCAGGATGTCAGAAAAATTTCCCCTACTTTTCTAATTTTTTAAAATAAATTTTTATTTATATCTCTTACATTGCCTAATTCCCCATTCCCACCCCTCCTCCTTCCCCTTCAGAGAAGCATTCTATATAAAGTTTTTCTTTTTTTCTTAATCAAAAGAAAAGAAGGAAGTAGAGGGAACAAAATCAGCAAAATCAAATAAGCTGTTGATTTTTCTGAGTTAATATTTCCCCATGTGGTCTACTGTGGTGGGCCAAGGCAGGGAACCCTGCCTTCCGTGGCAGAGCTAAAAGAATGTGGGGAGCTCTGCTGTCCCACAGCAGAGTTGAGAGAGAATTGGGAATCCTACTATTTCCCAGCAGGTCCGAGTGCTATCTCTCCAGAGGCTGTGAGAGAAACAGGGAGTCAAAGAGTGGTGGAAAATAGAGTCTTGTTTATTGTTCTAAGTGCAAGCCTTTTATAGGATACTTCCTAATGGCTTTTCCGTGTGGACATTACACACTGCAGTGTTCCTGAACCGGGAGTGAAAACAGCACCTTCATCTTGAGGGTCCAGTCATCACAACTACATACTTGAACTCTTCCCTGGGGAATAGGGAACCAATTTGGGCCTGGCAGCAAGCCCTTTGCCTGAGGGGGCTTATTCTGCCATCAGGTCTCACTGGCCTGTGGTCCTCAAATCTCACCCTTTTTTCTGTTGCAAGAGTGGGCAGCGCAGGTAAGTGGTGACTTCACCCAGAGCACGAGTCCAACACTGGCAACATAGAAAACAATGCAAAGAGGTGCAATGTAATTAGGTGAAAGTGCCATATATAACCATGTACAAATGCAGCAGTCTAGGTCTCTTATCTGCAGAGAGGTAATGGATATTACAAGAATCACCGACACAATAGTAGATGCAAGCACTACAGAAAATACACTTCTTTCCCTGCCCCCTTCTTGCCAATTCAATCTCAAGTGCCACCAAATCACCTAACACTACTTGGAGGGTAAAAACAGTTTGAATTACAATCTTGTTCCCAACAATAGTGGGGCTCATACACTGTGCAAGCTGACATAGTGATATTCCACAACATTCTCTGTGGTGAGGTGAGCAGATTGGAGGAAAAGACAAACAGCCTATGAAATTGTTCAAGTCCAGAAACCAGTGACCTTCACTATGAGTTACATATGTATAAGTTGTGATCTCTTTTCCTATGAGAGTTTGTAATTTTTAAGAAAATTTTATATTCTGTGTGTGTTTAAGCTTAGCAATATAAATATGTTGGCACGTGTATATTAAGTTTTTGTTGTCTGAGACAATATCAAAGGGGGCAGTGTGAGCAGAAGTAGAATATTAATAACTTTATCATTATTCGAATGAGTGTAGGAGCTTGAATTTCCAGGAAGCTGGCATGCAGAAAAGGTTCCTAATAGTAAACATATATTCCTGTTTCACAAAGCTGGTTTATACTCTGATTGTATTTTGGAAGAAAGAGATACTTCAGAAATTGGATCTTTTACTTATGATAAATTCAGACACTACTTAACTCTTGCTTAGGTTGTAGAATACACTGAGATCAAAACAGTGAAATCCGTTCCACACTATGTTAACTTAGCTATAAATTGTTGTGGGAATGAGGGTTTTAGTAGGCCTCCTAAAAAGGCATACTAAGGATTGAAAATAAATTTTAGAAGTATATTTCCTGTTATCAAAAAAGTTTTTTTTAAACAAATGCTTTATTAACTTTTGTTTTACATCATTCATTTCCACCAGATTTTGAGTTACAATCATTTTCCCCCTGTTTTTCCCCTACCCAACCTCCCAGAATAGCAGTCCCACAAGATATCGCTTCCTCCAATCTGCTCTCTCCCATACCTTCTCCCATACCCCCTTCGACTTTTCCATTAGAGGAAGGTGAATCTTTGTGTCCCAATGCCTGCACATCTTATCTCCCAATTATAGGCAAAAGAGTATTAATAATAGTATTTATATATATTTTGAAACATTTAATGTTAAGACCTCGAATTTCAGATCCATTTCCTTCCTCCCTTGTCACCCATTCCTTCTTGGGAGATAAGTAATTCAGTATATGTTGTACATGTCTAGCTATGCAAAACATTATCTTGGTAGATATATTGTACAAGGCTGCTTATAATTCCCTCCCACTCATCCCACCCCCCACCTGGTCCATTCCCTACATGATCCTGTCCCTCTTCTATAGTGGGTACTTCCAACCTCCCCTCCCCCCAAGGATGCCCCCCCATCAATCATCCCTCCTCTCATCCCCCTTCCCCCTATTCTGCTGCAGGTTGAGATATCCCATTTAGTGTGTATGTCATTCTCTCCCTGAACCAAATTCAATGAGAATGTGGTTTTGCCTTTTTGCCTTCCTATTCTTCCCCTCCCTTGCAACCACTTCCCCTTGCTTCTTCTACATGAGATAGTTTACCCTACCCTGTCTCTCCCCATCTCCTCTTGCCACTTTCCTCTCTCACCTCATAATTTCATCCCTTGAGTATTCTCCCTTCCCAACAAATTCAACCTATGCCCTCTATCCATATACACACACATTCACATATGTATTCATATGACCACACACCCTTCTTCTATTATTTTCATAGTGAGAAAGATATCATCACTCACAGTTATTGTTTTTCCATATAGTAATGTAAATAGTTCAACTTTGATAAGTTCCTTTTGATTTCTTTTCCCTGATTACCTTCTCAGGCATCTCTTGCTTCTTGTGTCTGGATGTCAAATTTTCTATTCAATTCTGGTTTTTTCCTCAAGAATGCTTGAAAGTCCTCTATTCCACTGAATGACCATATTTTCCCCTGAAACAAAATACTCAGTTTTGCTGGGTAGGTGACCCTTGGGTTCATTCCCAGCTCTTTTGCCCTCTGGAATATCATATTCCATGCCCTTCGATCCCTCAGTGTAGAAGCTGCCAGGTCCTGGGCTATTCTGATTGTGTTTCCACAATATTGAAATTGTTTCTTCCTGGCTGCTTGTAGTATTTTCTCCTTGATCTGGGGATTCTGGAACCTGGCTATAATATTCCTGGGATTTTTCTTTTTGGGATCTTTTTCAGGAGGTGATCTGTGGATTCTTTCAACCTCTATTTTGCCCTCTGGATCTAAAACATCAGGGCAGTTTTCCTTGAGAATTTCTTGAAGGGTGATTTCTAGGTTCTTTCTTTGATCATGGCTTTCAGGTAGTCCAATAATTTTTAAATTGTCTCTCCTGGATCTATTTTCCAGGTCAGTGGTTTTTCCCATGAGATATTTCACATTGCCTTCTAATCTTTCATTTGTTTGGATCTGCTTAACAGCATCTTGATTTCTCATAAAGTCATTAGCTTCCATTTGCTCCAGTCTAACTCTGAAGGAATGAATCTCCTCAGTGAACTTTTGAGATTCTTTTTCCATCTGGCAAATTCGACTTTTTAAGGCATTCTTCTCCTCATTGCCCTTTTGGGCCTCCTTTGCCATTTGAGTTAGTCTATTTTTTAAGGTGTTGTTTTCCTCAGTCAGGCTGTTGACCCTCATTTCATACTTTTCCTGCATCCTTCTCATTTCTCTTTCCAATTTTTCCTCCACTTCTCTTATTTGATTTTTAAAGTCCTTCTTAAGGTCCTCTATGGCCTGCAACCCGCTCATGTTTTCCCCTGGGGCTTTTGGAGCAGGACTTCTGACCTCACAGTCCTTTTCCCGCTCTATGCCCCCAAAATAGGAGTCTAGGGTTGCATTTTTCTGTTTCCTTTGCCTTGGCATGTTGCCACTTAATTACTTGACTTTTGGGCTTGTTGCCACACTATGGCTTTAAGGCCAGATAGAGGAATTTTCGTCCCGAACTTGTGGGGGGCAACTTCCGTTTCTGGCAAGCTGTAAACCCACCCACAACTTCCACCCTAGATCACAATCCAGATCCAGGGAGGTTAAAGCAAGAGCGATTACCCCCCAAGACTGATTGCTGGATCTCCCTACAATTAATTGCAGGCTGGGAGCTAGAGCTGCCTCTGAAAACTACAAAATGGCATGTCTCCTCAGCGGCTTCTAGCCCCCAGGGGAGGGCCGACGCATTCCCCCAAATACAGGTCCCAAAGTCCATAGGACACTAACCTCTTACTTTGTCCTAGGCATGTCTATGTTGATAATTCTGGAGTCGCCACAGCTGCTGGTGTTCTGGGGTTCCTCCAGCCGGCTGCTGACCCTGCCGCCCTGGAGCTAAAACCTCGGCTCACGCGGACCTGGGCTCGGCTCGGCTCAGCTCCTGCTCTCTGTTCGCTGTTTGCTGCCAGGTCCCAGAGCGCTGCGCTGGTCCTTCCTGCAGGGCTGCTGGGCTGTCCTCAGCGGGAGGTTAGCTTCTCTGTGTCGTTCTGTGGGTGCTGGGGCTCCAGAAGTTGTTCAGAGTCCCCTTTTACATAGTTTGGGGGGAATCTGGGGGCAGAGTGGCTTGGATGAGCTGTTTCTACTCCGCCATCTTGGCTCCGCCCCTATCAAAAAAGTTTTAAGCTTCATAGAAGATCAAACCTCTATGAAGAAAATCAATGGAAAAGTTGTAACTAAATCTTGATGAAAAATTTTAGCATTAAACAATGTAATGGAAATGCAGATTTAAAGATCTTCCCTGCCCCTAGGCCCTTTGATTGGCTTAAGAGACTTTGATTGGCTTTAAGAGACTCTGAAAACCTTCCTTGATTTGAAAATATGCTCTGCCTCCTAATAGGCTGAATGTGGTCCCATGGAGCCTGTGGTGGGAGGCTTGGTTTTCAGGAATGACCACACCTTGATGCTGTGTGATTGGGCAGTGGATCAAAAGGGTGGTTACATTCTCTGAGCCAGGAGAAGACTATATAATCCCTGAGGAGAGGCTTTGCTTTGGGGCTCACTTTGAGAAGTGTTGTGTGATTTGACCAGATGAGACTCTGGGAAGCCGTTGTTGAGAGCCCCCCGGCTTTGAAAACCCAGATGTTGATGCTTCCCTCTCTGGTAACTGTGATTTGGTATTGATATAATGGTAGGACAGTTTGGAAGCCTGTTTGTTTGATCTGTAAGTTCTGTAACTTTGAAGTTTGGGGTGCTGACCTTTTTCCCCTGAACTAGGTAAATGGTATATGTTTGTTTTATTAAAGTGTGCTTGTTAACTGATTTTGAGTTGCTTTCCTTTTGAAAAGCAGATCTAAGAACCTGTGTTGGCAGCCACTCTGGGGATGTTGGGGTGTTTGCTGCTACAAACAGTAAAGCAACTTAGGTCATAATTTCCTTATGTGACAGTTAAATGGTTTTAGCTGTAGCCTCCTCTTTAACTATAGGTAAAGGTTAAAATGCCTGGTGTAGAGATTTTTTTTTTCTTCACAGTTATAAAGCCTAATTGGGGATTTACAGATTTGAATTCGAGAGGTCTATTTACTTGTCTAAAGGTGTGTGCCTTAGGGCTGCTGTCCGATGGGGTCTTTGATAAATTTAGTACACTTCCTTTCTTTTGTCAGGTTGGGGAGGGCAGCTGAAACTCTCCACTAATCTTTGACATTTTCTCTACTGCTCTAGTCTGGGACAAGAGGCTTCAATTCATCTTTGCAAAGTATTTTAAACCGTACCTACATGTTGGT
Organism: Gymnobelideus leadbeateri; assembly: GCA_011680675.1. NCBI lineage: Eukaryota > Metazoa > Chordata > Mammalia > Diprotodontia > Petauridae > Gymnobelideus > Gymnobelideus leadbeateri. Next base: position 477,197 of record WOXC01003614.1, on the reverse strand, counting down.
TCCCTAAAAACCTTCTTGAAAGGGAGAGCTCCAAACTCTTTAGGCAAAGAGAAGTTGAAAATGGCTCTGTCATTCTCCCTCATTGTACCAGAGGGCTCAAAAACTTTGTGTTTTTTTTTTTATCAGATTCCAAAAACTACCCCGATCTGCCTAAACGCCAGGCAGCATAACACATTCTGACTATCTCTGGCGTCAGGTCAGGTGTAATGCTTCCTGTCATTCCCATGAATTTAATTGACTTACAGCTGCATTCTGAACACACAAAATTTTTCTCTCACAGGGAGGCAAAAATGGTGAAAATGCTTGTCTATTTGCCTCTCTGACCTGAGGGGAAAGTCCCTTATCCTGTCTCTTTTTTGACACTGTATGGGTTAGAAGACCACTTACCCAAAATAACTCAGGGCCTTCTCAAAGTAGAAGCAAAAACTATTACTACCTTTCTCAAGGGCATCTCCAAATCCAACAAGAAAGTCAGAAGGGAGGAGAGCACTACAGAAGGCAAAAGCAAGATTATAAAGCCCTAAGGTGGGAATTCCACACCTTCTCCACTGTCCTTCCTTACCTCTTCTTATTAATGTCAACCAATTGTCGTGAGGCCCTCTCCATTCATTAACCTAATTATTACTAACGAGGCTCTAATTTTGTTAGATAACATACATAATACATGAGGTCCACTTCTTGAGCACAACTCCACCCTTCCCTCCCTCAACTGATTCATGGGCAGGAATTTCAGCCTAGGGTAAAATCCCTGCCTGATATTTCTCCATTCTTCCCCCTGCCCCACCCTGCCGGATCTCCCCATGTCTGCCCATTCTAGGTTCCCTGTCCCTCAGCCTAGGGTAAACTTTTCACGCTCAGGAAATTCAATATACTGACCAATCACTAATTGTAGTTTTGGCTTACATAAACTGAATATTGGGATCTCTTTAAAAACTGGCACACTGTCCATGCCAACTGTCTGATTTGGGTACATGACCTAGTAGTCCCACAGCAATAAAATCCACTTCCAAATTTTACTCTTGGGGATCTTTTGTCTCACTCCATCCTGGAGCTTGACACACTACACAAGTGCAATAACAACCTCAGAATACTGAACCCCTTTTGGTCCAACCTAGATGTGTCCTTATCTGGGCCTGAGTGTCCCAAGGCTGCTGTCAGCTTTCTGATTGCTCAAATTCACCTGCTGCTGCCAACTTCTTTTATTCTACATTATTTCATTTTTAGTATTATCTAGGAGTTCTCTGGGAACTGGGCACTCAACTCTTCCCAAGGCTACTGTCTGGTACTTTTTATCAGTAATCTTGTTTCAGCCATTCTTGCAGTTCTATAGAAATTTAACCCTTTGCTACCTCTCACACTGCCATTCCTTTCTCCCAACTAAAAACACCTCTAATTTGGTCTCAGTAGTTCATCCAATCAATTGTATTAATACTCAATTGCTCTTTACCTTGAAATACATAATGACCTACAGATATATGGGGAAGCAATACTGAACGTAGTTACAACATATAAGGAGGTAATAAGAATGTCTATATGATGTTCAGAATGGGGAAACTTCGCTGCCAGTCATCCCTCACAACACCCATCTTGCAGGGCTGAGTGAGAAAAAGAGGTTCCCAAGCTCTTAAAAGTCTGAACACTTTTGTTCGCACTTTTCGTGCAACTAATTCATGCCTCTCTTAAATTTTCTACCTGGCCCCTCTCTTTACGACATGTTTGAATTTCTTCCTAATTCTGACTTGACACTGCTTCTATACTTGTCGAACCTATAGTGGAATACAGTTTTGCATATATTTGTGTACATTTGTATAATACATTCCTGTAATGGAATTCATTTTCTGACAAGCAAGAAAGGAAAACCGGAGTTTTGCTGTGAAATAAGGAAGTAAAGATTATCTGAGCTGTGTAGGAGGGAAGCCTCACCCAAGGACACCAAACCCTTTGATGTATTAAGGCAGAAGGATAAATAGGTGTAATGTAAAACCTTGATTTTTGGCCTCAGGGGACACCTACAGTAAAATGGTGTGCTCTGCTTTAGGACAATGATGACTTAAATTGAAGTACTTTGACTTCCTGATCAGAAAAAATGGGAACAGTTACCACATGAAGGGAGGGTCAACTAATACCAACCACCTTAAAAGGGATTTGCTATTTAGTTTTCAACTGAAATGCCTAAGTGCAGGTGGCAAGCATAAATGCTTTTACTTTTACCTGTTTTGGTTCCGGCTCTTCAGCATACACCTTTAGCCAGCAAGGGAAATTCCAATGTAACAAGATTAGTGTATTGCAAAATCTAAACTAAATAAAGCTTGCAAAGTTATTCTATCAGTGTCAGTTTGTCTCAGCCTTCAGTATGTGGCCCTCATTTAGCTTATAGTGTTGCTTATGCAGGCAAGGATTCATTCATACTGCACAAGTGTTGGATACAACTCCACTTTCACCTTCCCTTCATTGATTTTTAAAACAGACAACTCCAACCTCCCCTTCCCTTCACTGATTTGTAAAACAGACAACTCCACCTTCCCCTCCCCTAATTGTTCTGGAAGCAAGCACAACCCCCACCCCTTCCCTTCCCCTAATTGATCAGGGGACAGGAGTTTCAACCTAGGGTCTCCCACTGGCAGGAAATTCAAATGTACACTGACCAATCACTGTAGTTTCAGCTTACATCACTATGGTTTCAGCTTAAGTAACCTGGTTATGGAAACTCTATAAAAACCGGCACACTGTCTTTGCCGAACCACTGATTTGGGTGACCATGCACCCCGACAGTCCCGTGGTAATAAATCCATGCAAATTCTAATTCAGGGGATCTTCTGTCTCACTTCATTCAGTTACAACATTTGGAGGCCCCAACAAGATCTGCGGGGTTCCATGGCACTGCAAAGATCCCCAAATAAGAAGAATTCTCAGCCTTGGGAGGTAGGCATCTGCTTGCCCCGAGCCCTAGGGAGGCTAGCCCCTGATGATGTACCAGGGCCCCAGGTGTCTAAGAGAGAAGATTGCGCCTGCCTCCTGACTCCAACTTGCTCCTCATTCGCCCTTGCGTGGATCCAAGACCTCTAGTTTGGGGGTGAGTAAAATTCTGTTCTGGTTCTGGAGTGGGTTGGCTAGATGTGACCATTAGTGAAGTGGGCATCTCTTCTCCCCCACCCTCCCTGCCCCAGGCAAAGCTTGAGACATCAGGCCTCTTGCCTGTTAAAAGTCTGGTTTGGGTTCTGGAGGGGAGCGGGCTAGACATAGCCATTCGTGCAGTGGGTACCTCTTCCCCAGGCAAAGCTTGACCCTCTTGCCCACATCTGATCTGGTTATATGTTTGTTTGTTTATACGTGTCCTATGCTCACTTGAGCCCATTTCCTTCCTGTTCAGAATCTTCAGGAAGCAAACAAGTGGGGGTATGGGCCTTTGTTTGTCTGTGTGTTATCTGTGTCCTATTCACTTGAGTCTATTTGCTTCCTATTCAGAATCTGCAGGCAGCAATCAAGTGGATAAGGATTGAAACGTGTTTGAATGTTCGTAAAGTTCTGTCCTGAGCTCAGTTGTTTAAAGTCTCCCCATTTTTATTCTGCAAAGTAGGTATTCGAGTGGCTATCAGAAGAGCACCTCCAAGGGAGCTTTTCTGATTTCCAATGGGAAGAAAAATTTGTTTCCAGAAAAACCCTCTTCTGTATCAGCCATCCTTCCCCTCAGGAAATCCATTAATCTAGCCTAATTGGCCTTATTGAGCCGGGTGAGGGCAGCCACATGGCTCATGGCCTTGGCTTGCAGGGAGAGGCAGGACAGCTTGGCTCCTGACCCACACCCTGAGTTGCAGCTGGCTCAGGCAAGAGAAGGTGAAGGCCCTGCAGAGCCCTCCTTGTGAGCACTGGGGGAGGTGGGGAGATGGGCCCCTCTTTGGGAACCCCCCCCAGTCAAAAAAAAAAAACAACAAAATACAGAACAGGCAGGCTAGATCTCCTGCCTGACCAATTAAAGCTAATTAATTGTGGAGATTTGAGATTGGCATATTCAAAGCTCACTTTCAAAAGGTCCACTAAAATTCTCCCTGTTGTTGTAATATTTTGAAATTTAATTTAGGAAATTTACAGTTTCTTTATAGTCCTGGTCAGCCTGGAATTATAATGAAAGTTAGAAAAACAGACAAACAAAATATCTTTGCAAATTCTAAGAATTAATCATTAAGAAATTGGAAATAGGATATTGGGATTGCTTAAAAAAACAATGTTTTTTGCTATCTCAGCTTGATTTGTTTCTTGAATTTGCAAAAGGAAAATTAATAGTGTTTGTAATCAGAATTATATAGTGATTGTAAAATATAATGACTGGCATATATTGATATCTTTCTAACTTTGAATCCATGCCAGAATTGATAAGGTCAATTGATCAAAGTCATTTAATGTCATTTGATACTCATTGTTATTTTGTTACCATCTTTCTGAGACTGTATTGTGTCTCTAAAAGTCTATTTAGCTAAGTGAACTTAAGAAACATTTTAAAAGTAGGAATAGTATTACAGCTATTAAAAAGTCTGAATTTTGTATTGCATGTGGATTGGGTCTTTAAGAAAATGTATGCAGTGGTTTAAAGTTATGGAGTTATAATTTCCTATGTAAGGTGGTTTGGAACAAATTTACCTAACATGAGCAATGGGATAGAAGCATGTTTTAAATACATAATGTTTAGGACATTGTACATTTCTAAATTATGTAATTTGGAAAAATTATGAACTCTGATGTTAAAAACTATTTTCTTATTACTATTCTGAAGCTGTTAAGTCATCTAAAGATATAGATATATGTGTTGACTTGGATGTATGTGAAAATACAATGTCTTGGGAAATTTATATTAGGAGCATTTTTATACCAAATTAGTTTTGGGAATTCCCATACTTGAAGGTTTAAATTTGTGGATAATATTTCATTTTTGAAGGCCAACGGTATTAGAACTTAGAAATGTATGGTTATATGATCAATAAGGCATACATTGTTAATTTGACATTTAAGAAATTGATTCACTCTATGGCCCCACAGAGTTTGCTGTCCAGTAAGAGTGTGGTAGAGGGATCCACACCAAAATCCGAATTTATGGGACTAATATAATAGTAAAGGTGCTTGGCACAGTGCTTTGAATGTGAGCTGTGTAAGCCAAAGTTAACTGCTTTGTGTTTGGAGCTCCTCATCTTTTATACCAGAACAAGTTTAATTATGCAAAGACTTTGTAAGATTTCTGGTCATTTTATCAATTATGTATAGATTTTGTAATATTCAAACTTACTGTGAATTTTCTGAAGTTTCTAGATGGGACTCTGGGATTTAGGATCAGACTAAGAATGGAATCTCTACATTTGTGAGTTCTTTTGTCAGCTTAGTGGAAAATCTAGTATTATTTCTCATCTAGAATTAGAACATGTGCAGAGAGTTATGCAAACTGCTTAAGATCATTTTAACAGTTTTCAACTAACTTTCTTGATCAAGGTTTAATGAGATTGTAAAAGCAGAAGAGATCTGGCTCTTTTGATCTGAACTTGTAGTCGTTTCATGCTCTGAGCAAAAGTTAACCTTTGTAACGGATTCAATTTCTGAATTATCTCTATCTTCCCGAGTGAATACAGACCCAGCTCCCTATGAAACAGAGACAGATCTACACAAATGATTTTGGGTCCCAGCTGTTTAAGGGGGGGGGGGGATGATCGGGTGCTTGGAATGACAGTGTACTTGGGTGCCTGATATTTAGCTTAATCAGAGATACTTTAGTTGAGAGAAAAGAAAGATACCATTTTTAACACCAGGTTAATTCAAACTGTCTTTAAGGTTTATTTATGAAAAGCTGAACAAAGCAGAGAAGAAGGTTTGGGACAAATGGGTTTCATCCAGCCCCTCCTGTTTTCAGATAGTTGATATCAGTTTTAGAAGTATGTTGAGAGAGCATAAGGAAGTTTTAGGAAGGCAGAAAGATTTGTAACTTGAGTTTGTAATTAATAGCTCAATCAAATTTTAGATGGCCCTATCTGAAGGACACTAGTCCATATTTATTTGCTATTTATTTGCTAATTACAGCCAGGGGAACACTGGGAGGTTGATCTCACTAAGATAAAACCACATGTGCAGGGCTACGGGTATCTCCTGGTATTGGTGGATACATTCTCTGGGTGGGTAGAAGCATTCCCTGTGAAAAATGAAACAGCCCTCAAAAAAGTAATGAAATTGTCCCTCAGGTTGGCCTCCCCATGAGAACTGGGTCAGATCCTTGACCTCAGAAGATGGAGGCCACTCAGCTTTGACTTCCTTGAGCAGCCCACATCTGAAATTTTCCCAGAGCTCAGAACTCAAGGCTGAGAAAGTCCAGACCATCCCCTGACATTTGTTTGGAGGACCACCACCCATTCTTCCTCTAATCTGGGAAGACCTAAAAGCTGAAATCACTAACTCTTCCCTCATCAAGTTCCTACAGGGTCTGCAGGCACTCAAAAAAACTCCTGCCCTCAGTCCATACTGCCTTCCCGGTCCCAAGCTCTGCCTCAGCTCACCCATTTCAACCTGGAGTTTCTGTGCTGGTAAAGAAATTCACCACTACGGGTCTGGAGCCGAGGTGGAAGGGGCCACACGTCGTGATCTCACTACACCCACTGCTGGCAAAGTGGACTCTATCCCCACTTGGCTCTATTACACCAGAGTGAAGCCTGCTGTCACCTCAGAATGGAAAGCAGAGTCCACGAGGACCCCCTAAAGCTAAGACTTATCCCATCCTCTTCCTAATCCTCTTACCTCCTTGTGAGGTCCCCCACAATCCCCGTGCCCCCAGACCAAGCTATACCTGGTGGTAACCACAGGAAATGGATAATCCTGGACTTTCCAGAACCTGGAGCACACACGGCTCCCCCTCAACTCCCTTTTTCCCCCAGAACTGGACTATTTGGGGGCCTACCAGCAGATGCAGGCTACCTGCTCTGTTCAGATACAGGATGCCCATGTGCCTGTGCTTGTGTCACAGCTTACCACCTCCCCTCTCCTAGCCCTGGTACCTCCCTATAGGCAGGCAGTAGTGGGGGATTGGACCCATTGTTCTGAATCCATACAATGGGGTCTGACCCCTGGCAGCCCATGCTCGATCTCACCATTCAAAATCCCTCTGACCCCACCTGGGGAGTTCCTGTCTCTCAGGTCCTGGGAATCATTGTCCCTGCCTGGGGGACTATGGTGGCTCTGGATGAGGAAGAGGAGGAGGGGCAGGTGGGAAAGATGATAGTACTGACTGTAACCAAGAAGCATCCTGTGCCCCTCCCTGATCATCATCCATTGCTTAGCTATCCCTGTCCCAATAGGGAACCCCGATGTCCAAATCACAATACCAGCTGCCACCACATGGGCCCCAGTCAGGTCATACACTCCCCCATCTTCAAAGATTCAGGAATCTTGCAATTATCAGGTCCCCTTACTTACCCTCCTGTCAGCTGTTCATAAAACACTTAACAGCTCTAACCACATGTTGGGAAAAGATTGCTGGATCTGTGTTGAACCCCAGCCTCCTTACTATGTAGGTGGTGTGGCACCACCCAAGGCTCTCCCTTGGGGATGTACAGGGAACAGGTTTCTGCCTCATCATCCAGCACTCCTTTATCCAGCTCTCAGTATAGCTCAATTTGTGGACAAACCCATGAGATTCAGGCCTCTAGCTCAGACTACTTCCATGCCCCTATAGGAGCCTGGTGGGCATGCCACAATGGCCTTACCCAGTGTGTGTCTGCTACAGTGTTCCTCAGAAGACAACACACTGAGGGCCCCCTGTGCATCCTAATAGCCATAATTCCCCAGGTCACCCTCCTCCCAGGTGAACAAGATTGGCATTACTTTTCCCCAGAAGGGCAACTGAGTCACCACCAAAGGCGGGCAGTACCACTCCTCATTCCCATTTCAGTGGGCTTGGGCCTTGTGGGTTCTGCAGTGACCAAGGTGGCAGCCCTAATTAAGGGGGATGCCAACTATCAGGCCTTAAGTACACAGGTAAATGTTGACCTCTCCCACATAGAGCAGTCCATCTCAGCCCTGGAAAGACAGGTAGACTCTCTGGCAGAGGTGGTTCTCCAGAACCACAGAGGCCTTGACTTCCTTTCTCTTAAACAGGGTGGACTCTCTGCAGCCCTTGGTGAGGCTTGTTGCTTCTATGCAAACAACTCTGAAGTGGTGAGGGAGAGTCTGAAGTTGGTATGCCAGAATATTGCTAATAGAGGGAGCTGGAAAATTCTGAGAATGGGTGTCAGTCCCTGTTCCGGACATTCCCCTGGCTCACTACATTGGTATCAGCCTTGATTGGTCCTCCCTTCCTCCTGACCATAGCCCTAATTATAGGACCCTGTCTCATTAATCACTTTCTACAATTTGTCAAGTCCCGTGTTAACTCCATTAAAATGTTAATTATCAGTGATCCCCCATACCATCCTTTAGGAACAGAATTGGGTAACCTGAGTGGTGTGGCCCCAGCCATGTCAAAGGTTTGACATACCTACAAGGAAGAGTAGGGAATGTTGGATATGACTCCACCTTCCTCTCCCCTAATTGTTCTGTAAGTAAGCACAACCCCTACTCCTTCCCTTCCCCTAATTGATCCCTGGTTGGGAGTTTCAGCCTAGGGTCTCTTGCTGGCAGGAAATTCAAATGTACAGTAGTTTCAGTTTAAGTAACCTGGCTATGGAACCTCTATAAAAACTGGCACACTGTACCAAACCACTGTCTGATTTGGGTGACCATGCACTCCAACAGTCCCATGGTAATAAATCCATGCAAATTCTAATTTCAGGGATCTTCTGTCTCGCTTCATTTGGGTACAGCACAAGAGCTTTCAAGGAGGCAACATTCATAAGAACATTCTCTATAGGCCTCCTTTTTAGGTGCTTCTAAGGAGGCTGTTACATCCTATATCTTAAAAATGCAGGAAGCCCTTGAGTTTTATGCAATTAGATGCTTATTAGCAGTAGTGGAGTTCATTAGTTAGAATTCTAAATTTGGGGGCTGCTAGGTGGCGCAGTGAATAGAGCACCGGCCCTGGAGTCAGAAGGACCTGAGTTCAGAGCCGGCCCCAGACACTTAATCCACACAAACAAAAATCTAGCCATGTGACCTTGGGCAAGTTACTTAACCCCAATTGCCCTAAAGGGGCGGCTAGGTGGCCCAGTGAGTAAGAGCGCCAGCCTTGGAGTTGGGAATGACCCGAGATCGAATCTGGCCTCAGAAAATGAGCACCCACACATAAATAATGACTAGCCATGTAACCTTGAGCAAGTTACTTAACCCCAATTGCTTTAAAAAAAAAAAAGAATTCTAAATTTGTTTCTAAGTACATTGCCATCTAGGAGCTTTGATCCCCAGTGGTTTTGTCCCATTGGATTTGTTGTTGCTGTAAACCTGGGGGGCCACTTAAGGCTGTGGCTATTCCCTATTGTTGTGGTTGGGGCTGGGAAAATGGCCCCTGGAAGAGTCTCCTGAACTACACTGATGGCCAATGAAAAACTTTTCCTGTTTCTTGGGCAAGGGGAGTTGGGCCTGGAGCGTCTGGCTCAAGTGGGTTCCCTTTTGTTATTCTCCTAATAACTACACCGGGCTTGCAGATTTTCTACAATTAAAGCACTTTAGATCCTCCTTTGTCGGAGGTCCCATTTGTCCAACTTGTTGGATAGCTTTGTGGAGTGGGGCAGAACATACTGCACTATTTTCACCTGACTATGCTCTGACAGAAGGGGCATCCAGACAGTGGAGGAGCCGCTGGCTGCTAGAACTTTCCACCTCAATTGGGTAACAGCCTTTCTTTCCCTGTGTACTCCCCTTCTCTCCTTCTTCTTCCTCCTCTACCTCTACCTGAATCCCTGCATCAGACTTCTGCACCTCTGGGTCATATTCTGGCTGGACTAAACACAATTTGAGAACATTATGTAGATGGAAGCAATGTCCTGGGAAATTCTCTGGCTCTGCTCTGGAGTAATGGTCTATCAATTCTTCCCCTATGATTTCTCACTTTTTAGGATTTAATGTGCCCTCTCTCAGCAACCACAGACATGCAATTTCTAACAAATTCAGAAACTCCTTTATCTGGCTGTGCATGACAACAATTCTCCTTCATTATGCTTAAAAATATTTTTTGGTACCTCTCTTGGCTAGGCGGCCTAATCTGCAATTGCCCCATAGCAGTTGCTTGCTCTTGAAAAAGTGAATTACCAGGTGAGGTTCTTCCTAGCCTTCCCCCTTCCTTACCTTGTCCTAGGATGCGTTGCCCAAGGGGGACCTTCTGGGTAAGACCACTGTGGGCCCACACTGGACACCTCATTTGGTCTTTCCTTCACCTAGGCCTGTCCTTCCTGTGTCTCCGTCTGTCAGTGGTTTCTCTGCCTAGGCCTGTCGCTTTTGTGTCTTGGCCTGTCGCTCCTCCGCCCAGGCCATCCCTGTGCCTTGGCCCCCAGGTGGGCCTATCACTTCTATGTCTCACGTAGGTCCTGGGTTGTGATGGTTGTGGGGGTCTATTGCTTCTATGTCTTATGTAGGTCCCCCGTTGTGGTGCCAGTTGTGGTGGGCTAAGGCAGGGAGACCTGCCGTCCCAAAGCAGGGCTGAGAGAATGTGGGGGCCCTGCTATCACCCAGCAGGGTTGAGAGAGTTATTTACCCAGAGGCTGCGAGAGGGTGAGTTAAAAGAGAGACAGGACTCAAAAAATGGTGGAAAATAGTTTCATTTATTGTTTTTCAGCCATCTGGTCGGGGGTCTCATTGGCCCCTGGTCCTCAACAATCCATAGCTTTGCTGAAACTATTGTCTGAAATAGTATCTTTGCTTGTTCCCAGGATTTCCTAAGTAAACTATTATGTCATCAGCAAATGATAATTTTATGTCTCCTTTATGCCTTTCTCTCGTCTCATTGTTACTGCTATATGAGAACTATATCCAATAGTGGGGAGGATGGGCACCCTCGCTTCTCTCTTATTTTTATTAAACTATCATTGCATCCCTAGCATAACTCTGATTTGCTCATAATGAATACTTTATTGGATCAATTGTTAAACAATTTCGAATGAACATTAATTAATGATATTCATCTGTAGTTATTTACTTTTTCCTTCCCTGGTTTATGTACTAGGACTAAATGTGTTTGGTAGAATGCTTTCTCAATTTTTGAGAATTTGTGTAGTATTGGTATTGTTCTTTAACTTGATAGAATTTTGTCAATTTATTAAGTCCTGAAGTTTCTTTTGTAGTCGCTTTACATCTAGTTCTATTTTTCTGAAATTTGGATTATTTGTGATGTTTATTTGGTCTTTTGCTCATTTGGGCATTTTATATTTTTAAAGGTAATTTACTTATTTTGTGTACTCAGTTTTGTTAGGCTGTAACTCCACAGTTAAGTTTTCAGAATTCTTTTACTTCTTTTAGTTTAATTTCACCTTGTTCATGTGTCCATTTTTTTTTCAAATGCTTTAACTTCTGGTTTACATCATTCATTTCCACCAGATTTTGAGTTTCAAATTCTCCCCGTTTTCCCCCAACCCACCGCCCCAAAATAGTGGTTCCACAGGATATAGCCTCCTCCAATCTGCTCTCTCCCATACCCGCCCCCATTCCACTTTTCCAGTAGAGCATGGTGGATCTCTATGCCCCAGTGCCTGTGTATCTTATTTCCCAATTAATTACATGTAAAATAGTATTAATAGTAGTACACACACACAACACACACACACACACACTTAAACATTTGATTTTAAAACTCATGTGTTCTTTTGTTGACTTTTCTTTCCTTTTTAAGCAGGCTGGCTAATAAAGGCTTATATTGCTCTTGCTAGTCTTTTCAAAGAAACCACTTTTAGTTTTACCCTTTCTATATTATTTCTGGTTTCTAATTTACCTACTCATCCTCTAATTTTCAGCATTCTCTTCTTTTGTGCTTATCTTGGGATGTTTATTTGCTGGGTTAATCCCATTTTATATTTTGTAAATATCTTTCTAAGGCTATATTATTTTCTGCTAAGGACTGCTTTTTTCATGGCAGAAAATTTTCTGATAGACTTCAACCTTCAGTCCCTATTCCTATTTCCTTTTCACAAAGTAGGAAATGATTGATTCCTTTCCCCCTCTTTTATTTGCTTATCTATTTCTCCCCCTTTTATCTTTTCTCCCTTTCAAATAAATTTACTATCCCTTCACCCTTTTTTCTTTTCTATGCTTGTTCTTAAAAAAAAAAATTTATCTTGCTCTTTTCATTAACTCTTTCCTTTCTGTTCTAAACTTTTATAATTCGATTTGAAGAGGGTTAGGGTTACTCTGGAGACCCCAAAATACCAACATGCCAGGTCCTGCTGAACGAATTTGACTCATTTTCTCTCAGCCAAAAAAAAGTAAAATTTATTAAAAGTTTGCTTGCATTAGACACTGAGTAAGTCTGTGCTAGGTCATTCTATGGTGCTCTCATACCACATGGTGTGAGATGGGGTCTTATATACAGAAGGTTGTGGGAGGAATCTAGGGGTGGTCTAGAGGAGGAGTTTGGGGAGGGTCTTCAGGAGGAGTTAATGAGGTCAATGAGTGTTTGACAGTGGGAGGTAGCTGGACAATGGTGGGCTAGGCCAGTTATTTTGATAGGCTCAAGGGTGGGAAATAGGGATATCATCACCCAAAAGGACTAAGCCCAGCTGATGCCATGCTTTGGGAAGCCAGACCAGCTTAGCAATGTTCGATACATCCACCATTGAGATTTACACAATGAAATTCATTAATACTCCCTGGAGAAAGGGAATATGCAGGCCCTGTAAGTCAGAAGTAGTAAGTTACCTTGGCCCTGTAACTTCGCTACACCTGGGCCTCACTATTATTGTGCTTTTAAGTTTTTGCCTATTCTACCCACACGGACTCTGAACATCTGTGGAATAATCTCACCAAGTTTTTTTTTTAATGTTTTTTTTTTAACTATTGCTATGCCATTTGAATAGATGCCTTTTCTAAATCCTAATAGAATCTACTGGATGTTTGTGAGGCACTACATAGGGGTTCATGAGTTACTGTGATAGTAGTAGTCACCCACAGGGTTATTCCTAGAAGCTGATGTAGCAGCTGCCCCCCTGGGGAACCACCTTACAAGTGAGTGCAAGTTGGGGGAATGAACACAAAGGAGATACTACACAAACTTCAGCTAATTTCCTCTTTGTCCAATATGACCTTGCAGAATTACTTAGAGGGCCCCGGAGTTTGGATGAATGTCTTTGTCTTAAATCCACACAGTAAGCAAATGAAGAGTCTAATTAAGAGTCTGACATAAGGAAAAAGCATTGTAGCAGTGGTAGAACTAGGTTTGAGACTCAGCATTTACTATTTGGTCTGTAAGTTTCAGACTCATTGGTAAAATGGGAATAAAATGACCAAAGAATGTTATAGCTTGAAAAGACTTTAAAAATCATCACATTCAACCCTCTTATTTTAGTCAGTCTGCCAACATGCATTTATTAAGCACCTACCTGTGCACTACACTAAACACTGAAAAGACAAAGAAAAGCAAAAATGGCCCCCACCTTTGAGGAGCTAAAATTTTAATGAGAAAAATAACATGAAAATAAGGTAGGTGCATTCAAGATGGATACAGAGTAGATGAAAGTTAATATCAGAGAGGAAGGCACTAACAAGTGCCAGGGACTCCTGGCAACACATGAAATTTAAAATATCTTGAAGGAATTCAGAAAACTTAAGAGGCAGAAATAAGGGGAAGGAGGGAAGAAGGTAGGAGAGGGAGAGGGAGAGAGAGAGACATTCCTCTCCTGAGGCATAGATGCAAGAGTCCCTCATTCTTAGAAAGAAAAATCTTCACTAGACACCACCATCCTCTCAAACTAGTACCCTATATTTCTCCTCCCTTTCCTAATCAAACTCAGAAAAAACTACTTATTCTTGTGGTCTCTATTTTTTTCTCTCACTTCTCAGTCCTTTGCAATCTGGATTATGACCTCATCACTAAACTGAAATTGCCTTACCAAACATGACAGTACCGTGCCATGTACCTCCAGTTAAGCTGGGCTTTGACAGGGAATGAATGGGGTAGAGTGGCTAATGGAGCACTATTTTCACATATAAGCAATATCCCCCACACAGTGCCTGGCACACAGCAGATGCTTAAAAGCTTATTGGTGGGTTGATTGATGTAAGTATGCCCCAACCATCTTGTAAGAACACTTTTTATGTTATCATCATATGACCGTGTGGTCATAAAACTCTGCTTCTTTGTAATATCAATCGCATGGAAGTGATAGGATATTCCCAATAATGCTGATCCACCAAACATGTTTTTGGTGGAACCAATGAGCAAGGTCAGATGGGGTATTTTGTGTACTTAAGTTTGATGCCACATGATGCCTCACCCATTTCTGGGCTCATGCTAGCACTCTTTGGTGCAACCATGGTAATTCATCTGTCGAAAGCTCTGTAAGTAGTCTGTTGACACTAATCATCAGATGCAAGGCACTGATTAAATGTTTCTGGAATTGAACTGAAAGATTAGTTACCATATTTCCCTGTTAAAATGACCAAAGAGTTTCCATATTTACATTTGGGGGAAAAAAGTTCTTAAAGTAAATGGAAGAAATGTAAGGAAAAACTACAGCATGTTTTTCAGAGAAATTTTTTATATGTAAATAAGGTTCCCTCAGTTTAATTCAGGTCAAATGAAACCAAGCTTCTTGGAAAAAAACCTTTCCTTTATACTATGTATAATACTGTCAATGCTAAGTAAATTGATACAGACAACTATAACCAATATGACTTTAATGTGGCATAGTAAGATGGTAGAGGGGAAAAAAATTTTAAAACAATGACTCTAAGTTTAATTATTTTTAGAATACTGATTCTCATAATATGTATTTATACTATCCCATCAGGAATTATATTTCACTTAAAGGCATTTTTTTCTTCTTTACCTTAGCCCAAGTGAACATCCTCATGCAAACCCCAAGATACAAGCATAGTTATTTTATATGTATTCCTTCTGGCATAGTATAAATAAAATGTGTCATAAATAGTTAAATATTTTCCCTCCTACATTTGGAATGGCTAAATGTGCACAAAGATTAATGCCTCATGAGTTATCAATAATGTAAAAAGGAATACTACTTCTTGTCAAGAAGACACCTCCATGATAGTCACACATATACACATGCCCTTTTCTAATAATATTTCAATCATCATCATTATATTGCTATATGCACCCTATAACATTATTAGTTTGAAGTATGAAGCTCCCTTTTAAAAGGCAATCTGCACGAAATTGTATTACAAAATATTTTGTTGTATAAAATTGCAATTAAACAGAAAAAAAAACAACAAATTGATATGCTACCCATGACTCCTAACAAAGCACTAACCTAGAAAAAAACCTTTTCTTTATACAACTGTAAAAAATTTTAAGCTGCTTTGCCACCATCCTTTACCAAAAGTTAGATACATTACACCATTCTAGCAGCAGATTAATAAATAAGAATTAAATATTCTATTTTACAAAAACATACAGAATGGCTGATTTAAAAGTAAAGAGATTGGGAGACAATTCCTACAAAATCATATATTTGTTAAAGAGCCAGACCACATTCAAATGAAAGAATTGTCAGTGCTAAAGCCACTCTAGAGACAATCACATGAGTTATTTTAAAATGATATGGCACCTTGGTTGCAAATTTTTTTTTTAAACTGAGCTTCCAGGAACTAAGAAGACTATCTGTCTCATAGCTTTTATTAAGCAAACTTTATATAACCACCACATAGTGGCAAGAGATAGAACAGCTGTTTCCAGCTACAGAAAGCACTGAATCCTACCCTAACATACAGATCACTAAGATGCCACCTACAAGAAGGAAAGAAAGAAACGTTTCAGTTTGTATTTCATTTTCTTGAAGGCATTTTTCATGTGGAGCTGGTCTCATTTTCTTGTCATTTCTGTGAGTGTTGCTCAGTAACTATTTTCATGGCCAGCCAAAATGTAGAGATTGCTGTGTGCTGAAGGATTTTCTGTTGGTCTACTTTCCAAAACAACAACCCTGCAATTAAACCAAAAGAACCGTTTAGAAGTAAAAGCACATATTGCATGCTTCAAATAATAACAATGCACTAGAAATTCATCTCATAGTTCACATTCTTATAAGACTACATAAGGAACACAGAAGGGGAATTAGACTTGGCTTTAAATTCAACACCTTAAAAGCTGTAAAATTCTTTATACAGCACTCTGACAATATCTAACCTTAAGGAAGCAGAAACCTTTGTTAAATGGGATGGCTCTGAGAGGGACAAAGGAGGTATAGAGGGGGAAATTTTAGGCAATGCAAGTCAAAACATATCAATAAAATTTTCTTTTAAAAACCAGAAACACTGGATACCTCAGATTCTGAGTTTATCAACCTGTTTCACTTCCACGTTAACTCCTCTAACTCACATCTTTATGGTTTCAGGGAGTCATACCTTAGATCTTAGCATCACAGTAACTGTCCCACCTCCATGCTCTCAAATTCTAAAATTCCATTCTTTGCTCATAATCTGCTGCCCTCCCATCATTCCCTTTGCCACATTCCTCCTAGATCTGTTCATCATCACCATTATCTTCTGTTCTCTTATTCTACCCCCTATGCTCTGGTCCCACCCCACACTTTCCATGTTTTGCTTCCCTCTGTTGACTTTCACTATTCTGTGAGGTGCCACAGCTCATATTAATCACTGTCTCCTGTGATGTTTTACAAATGAGTTTCTATGTTAAAATGGGGTTGCCCCTGGTTATCATGTTTCTCTGATTGGCAAGGATCCTAGATGCAATAGTTTTTAGGCCCTTTTAGTCTTCTCCTTATGGCCATTCAAAGAATTAGATTTTGGGAGTAAGAAGTGACTTCACAGACGATTTTCTAGTCTAGGTTCTCCACTTCTATAGTCTAAACCACACACAAAAAGAATTCCCACCATAATATAGCTGACCTACTGCTTCAAGTCCAAAAAGGAGGGACCTATCACCTCTCAAGGAAAGCTATAGGAACTTTGGGAAGCAACTTTCCTCTTTGCAGTCTCCACACCCGGCTCCAATTTCTGACCTCTGGAGTCAAACATAATAGTTCCAGTCACTCCTCTAGTAAGTGGACCTTGAAATATTTGAAGACAGCTATGTGCCTACCCCACAAGTATTCTCTGCTCCACTCCCACAATCAATTCACATGTGACATGGACTCATGGCCCTTAACCATCCTGGTTACCTTTCTATGAACACTCTTCAGTTCAGCAATGTCTTTCTGTAATGGAAATGCAAATTTAAAGATCTTCCCTGCCCCTAGCTTAAGTGCACCTGGAGCCTGTGGTGGGAGGCTTGTTTTTCAGGAAAGCCCCACACCTTGATACTTTGTGATTGGGCAGTGGGTCCAGAAGGTTGTTACATTCTCTGAGCCAGGAGAAGGCTATATAAACCCTGAGGAGAGGCTTTGCTTTGGGGCTCACTTTGAGAAGTGTTTTGTGATTTGACCAGATGAGACTCTGGGAAGCCGTTGTTGAGAGCCCGCCCCCCCCCCCCTCCTCCCCGCCCCGGCTTTGAAAACCCAGATGTTGATGCTTCCCTCTGGTAACTGTGATTTGGTATTGATAATGGTTGGACAGTTTGGAAGCCTGTCTGTTTGATCTGTCTGTATACTCTGAAGTTCGGGGTGCTGACCATTTTCCCCTGGACTAGGTAATATATGTTTGATTGATTAAAGTGAGCTTGTTAACTGATTTTGAGTTGCTTTCCTTTACAAAAGCAGATCTAAGAACCTGTGCTGGCAGCCGCCCTGGGGGTGCTGGGGCGCTTGCTGCTACACCTTCTTAAACCCACAACTGAACATAACATTCCACGTGGGGTCTGGCAAGAGAAGAGTAAATGGAATTGTTGCTGGAAGCTTGCCCCATTTAACACAGCCTAAGATCACAATAGCAGTTGTGCTTAGGACCTCACACCACTTACTCATATTGGGCCTGCAGTCCACTAACCCCCTCAACATCTTTTCAGAACAACTGCTATCTATCCATGTCTTACCCCTATTTTTTTGCTGGTGCTGAATTTTTAGTACCTCAGTGCAAAACCTTACATATGTATCTACTAGATTTCATCTTATTAAATTTAGCCAAATGCACTAGCCTATAAAGAAAACTCTTTTGGATTCCAACTCTGTCATCTGCTGTGTTGGAAGCTATTCCTTCCAGTTCCTAACAAACGACTCAGTCATCTATAAGTTTGATGAGTAATGATCTATGGCTTTATCTAAGACAATGATAACAACGTTAACTATTCCAAAGCCAAGCACAGATCTTTCACAGGACTCCCCTGGAGACCTTTTGCTAGGTTGATAATTGAATTTTTTATAATCATACTTTGAGTTCTGAACCATCTGAGTGTAGTAATGTCTAATCCAAATCACTCCATTTTCTCAACATGAATAGTACAAGATACTTTATTGAAAGCTTTGCAAATTTCTCTAAAAGATACTAATGAGAGTCAAGGTCTTAACTCTTATCCATTTCTTACTTTTGGGAGTCAACTTTTTATTTAAAAAGGATGACTTGGTATTGTTGTATTCTTATCTTTATCCTTTCTTCTAATTTGATATTAATTTTTGGCTTTATTTTATATACACTCAATGAACTAACTACACAGGAAGCTAATTCTGATAGGATTCCCACATCAGTAGCCAGTTATTTCCTGCATGATACAGTCAATTTCATTTTTTTGTGATGTTGTCCAGTACCTTTTATGTTTTGGAAGAAAATATTCCTAATACATAGGTATGAGCTTCCGAGTAATCTATGAGGCTTGAATATCTTATTTCTTGATCCCAAACCATATTTCATTGTCCTGCCTTATATAACCTTCACAATAAAACTGAATATAAAAATTTATGCTGAATAAATATGCATGAAGATCTTGTCAAATTCTTTATTAAATTTATTTCATCATTCTTTGCAATGGTTATTTGTTAATAAGTTACATTTATCTTTTTACCATAGTCCTACTTGTATTCATAATGAGTATTATGACAGATAACCAACTATCTCATGTAAAGATTTTTCTTACTGCTTATGGAAACACAGTGAAACCAATGATTCTTTACCATTTACAACGTGAATGACCGTGTGCAAGTCATTTTAACTCCACGAGTCTTGGTTTCCTCATCTATTAAAATGTAAGGTCTTGTTTGGCTCTACATCTTTCTTATGAACTCCTTTATTTGCCTAAAAGAGGAAAACCTGTGAGCCATCCATCTCATTTCATGTCAATACTGATGTGATTGATTTCTTCTAGCATCTATTAATTTACTGGATTTTAGGAAAAAATCTCAGAGTACATAATCTTAAACTGACATTTACAAACTATATAAAAATGATGTGCCTTTCCACTGCTATCACTGCAAGAGTGAAAAGGAGTGCATGAGACTGTCCTATATTTTTATTTTTTTGGTACTATTATTCCCAAATTTATTACCCAATGGCCAATCTGCTCATTTTGATCTCTATTTAATCAGCCTGGTCCTTAGACAGTCTGTTGTTGGGACCAGAAACTTAAGAATTTAAATTGCAAATCACTCAATGAGCAATAGTAGGATAGATGACAGGTATAAATATGCTCTAATAAAATATGGCATATACCACGGGAAAAAGTGGTATAAAAGCATTATCCAGGCCCATTTGTAACTGGAAAAAGAAATATGCCAGTCATGTAACAGGAATGAGACTACAGATGGACACCTCAAGATATTAAATGACCAAGAATGAATTCTCTAGTATGTTAAATAAACTTCTTATAGCATTTATGGAACTATCTACATGAGATGATATGGAAGGAGAAGGGAGGACAGAAAATTTTTTCTGCATCAGAAAAAATCATAGATGTATCATAGATACATGTTTTAACAGCTTTTTTTGAATTTCTAAAGGATAGTACATATTTTAACTAAAGGAGAAACTTGTATTTTAAACAAACATTACTTGAAGGATAAGATGATATTAAATCAAGGACTTGTAGCACTACTACAGCCTTCATGGAGTAGGTTACTTTTATGGCAGGCAAGAAAGAATGAAAATTGTGTTTTTCATGTAGTCTAGCCTGAAAGAAAGAATGGGGGGAGAAGGTTTAAACAACTTTGTGGAATAGTATATTCTGGAGTTTATCTTTAATTTTCTCTACAGAGAGAGCTGTGCCTCTTTAATGTTAGACTGAGTTTCACAATAAACAAGGAATATTGTATTCCTTTTCATGGATGGATGTTAAAAATTCAACCTCATATAATTGTTAGAAAATAATCAGAAAATTGTTTAGAGCAACTATAGGGTCTGACAGTCTTCATAACAAAGATACATAACTTAACTTTGCATGACCATAACACACTCTACGGACACAGCTATGCTCCTTATAGCAGTAAAAGGTTTCTAAATTGACTGATTAAACAAACATATGAGATCATCTCAACATGGAAATCAGAAACTATCTCTAAAATGGCTGAATATACCATGGATCCCATTTTTAGCATTTTCAGACTTATTTATATGAAGAAAACATTTGCATTCCTTTAATGTAATTAAAAAAAAATTGTTTATTACCTGTCAGAGCCTAGCAAACGGAAAACTCTAGTTTCATCTGAAATCTCCTGGGTAACCTAAAAAACATTAATGGTGCAAATCAGTTTAGATAGCATGCCAAATCGTAACTATAAAAGTTTTTCTCATATATGTAAGATAACAATTCTTTCAAATCAATTCAGACTTTCCTAAGATCCTAGCTACATGCAGTGAGAAACCCAGAAGACACATGTGAGACATGGCCTCTGTTCTCAAGAAGCTCATAGTCTTGGCGAGAAGAGGAGTGCATAAAGCGATGAGCACCGAGCACTAGAATCTGTAGAGTTTTGTGGGGCGTGTTATGAACAGTTCAGTTATAAGTGGTTCAGAAAAGTAGAGGCACCAATTCTACCCATGTATTCTATTCACTTACACTCCATTAAGTATCATCGTTTTTGTCTCTGCCTATAACCACGCTCAAATACCTGCTATTCTAAAAAACAAACAGAAAACCAAACCAACCTATGCAGTCGAATGCCTTTAGCTCCTGTCCCATTTTCTTCCTTTCCAAATCTGTTCCTCTTAACTTAGCCTAGCCCTCCTTTATCTGGCTACTTCCCACTCTTGATCCTATCAAAATTATCTATATCCGAATCTGTTACCCTAAAACTATTCTAGCCCAGCAGTGTCTGTCATCTCCGGGTAGCCTTCAGCTCTTTCCCACCTTTAATTTCACTCCTGGAGTCTGACCTCAGTCCCTCCCCAAACTCCTCCTCTAGACCACCCCTAAATCCTCCCCACAGTCTTTCTGTATATATGATCCATCTTCCTCCATGAAGGGGCTGAGATTAATCTAGCACAGACTCACTCTGTGTCAGATTATTCTGGCCCACTTGTCCAATACAAGCATCACAGATACTTAGGCTCTTTAACAGTCTGCCCATTATGGCAAATCTTTAATAAACTGTTTTACTTTGGTGAGAGAAGTCTTGAGTTGAATTCATTTGACCAACTAAGCCATAGGACCATAGATTTATAGCTAAAGAGTCCTAAGAGCTCATCTAGACCATCACTCTCATTTTATAGATGTGGAAACTTCAGCCCAGAGAGGATGTGACTTACTCAGTGTCACAACACTAGTGGGTATCTGAGGCAGGATTGAAACCTAAGTTTTCTTGATTCTAGGCTAAGCTGCCTTTCAAATTTGTTTTTTAAAGACCAGTCTATTTAAACATGGAGAAGCTCTTTGTCAGGAGGCTGGCAGCTTGGGGATGAATTCTTTGGCCACAGAAACCTATTAAATCAAAATTTGAAATGACCCTCAGTCCTGAGTAAGACCCTCTTCAGCAAAGGGGGAAGAGAATAGCAAGAATCATTCAGATCATCTACAAACTTTTATGTGGCTATCTGTACTCTAAAATGTTCAATAATCTGAACAAACTGGACATACTACTGGAGGCACTAAATCATATCAGAGGTGTAATGTTTACTATAAAGGAAAGTATCATAAAGACGGAAATTAAGGCCTATATCTTTTACATCATATCTAGTTTCTTTGATTTTTAGACAGATAGAAGTATGTTCAGAATGATCTTACTTACTCCCCCTCCCCCACATTTCTAATAGTATCCATCCCTACAACAGGGGAGAGGGGTAGGAGAAGGGGTGGGGGAGACCAAACTTAAAAAACCCCTGAACTTAAATACCAAAAAATAACTCCTTCAAACAAACAACAAACTCATAAACTCAGCATTTTCATATACATGGAAAAACAAAAAAAATTTTCCATGAAACTGTGACTATTTCATACTGTTTGCTTTTCTAAAAACAAGTATAATAAATTTTAAATGTTACTTTCAAAATTGTCTGTCTTGTCTATGGTTCCTTTTGTTCTTTTCAGTCAGTCAACAAGCTCTTATTAAGTGCTTACTATGCCACAAGCACTGTGCTCAGTGCTGGGGATACAAAGAGAAGCAAAAGCAATCCTTGCTCTTAAGGAGCTCACCATCTTCTTGGGGGGGATACACACAAATAGCTAGGTACATACAAGATATGACAGGGTAAATTAGAGATAATTTTAGAGAAAAAGCACTAATATTGAGGAAGATCAGGAAAGACTTCCAACAGCAGCTGAAACTTTTAAGAAGGCCAGGGAAACTAGGAGATGGAGCATTGTAGGCATGGGGGAAATGAGTAAAAATGCATAATTGGGAAAGGAAGCGTCTTGTGAGAACAGCAAAGAGGTCAGAGAATAATGAGTTTACATATTTGTACATCAAACTCTTTGTATGTGTATATTTAACCATCTTTTGTCTATTTCAGGGAAGAATGAGGCTTATCCAATACCTACCCATCCCCTCCTTGTCCTTCATGTTTGTATGTTCTGATGCATCCCAATTATGAGAAACATGAAGTTCCATCCTCTTGTTTATCCTTTCTACTCTACTGTATTCCTTTTACCTTGCCTTCTTTTTGCTGTTTTAAAACCCTTTTGCTTTCCTTATTTAACCCCCTGAATGCCCTCTGAAGACATTAAGGCTCTGAAGGGACGTTTGTTTCTTCTCATCCTTGAATGTTCGTGCTACATGAGGATTCTGTTCCAATTACTCAAATACATCTACCTGACTAGGACTTTCTTGACACTTATCTTTCTAGTTCAAGATTCTCACTCAGCTCTGATCTTTCCATCAAGAATGCTTCAAAGTCCTCTATTCCATTAAGGATCCATTTTGGAAGCAGGGGGAGGTGCTGGCCACAGGACATAAGATTATACTGTTTTGTCTTTTGTAATACTGTGTTTCAAGATCTCTTCTGACTTCTAGTAGAGTTGCCAGGTTTTGTGTAGTCTTTTTTTTTTTTTAAAGCAATTGAGGTTAAGTTACTTGCTCAAGATTACACGGCCAGTTATTTTATGTGTGGGTGCCAATTTTCTGAGGCTGGAACAGATCTGGGGCCCTCCTGACTCCAGGACCAGCACTCTTACTCACTGTGCCACCTAGTTGCCCCAGGTTTTGTGTAGTCTTGACCTTGGCTGGTTAGTACTTGAGTGAGTTTCTTTAAGAGATACCTACACTATTTTTCTATGACATGGAAGTTTGGGATATTGGCTATAACATTCCTGAGACTTTTCCTTTTGGAGTATATTTCAAGAGGTGCACAGATAAGATTCTTTCTGTCTCCACACTGTTCTTTTGTTCTAGAAGATCTCAACAGTTTCATGCGTGAATTCTTGAAATAAAGGTGTCTAGATTTTTAAAAAATCATCATCTGTTTTCTAGGTTAGTTGCCTTTGATATCAGATAGATTTTGTTCTACTATTTCTTGGAGTCATTCATTTGTGTCTGATTTATTAGTTTTCAGAAATTCTTATCACTTGGGTAAGCTTTACCATACTCTCTTCCAAGTTATTTATTCTCCTTTCCATGATTTTCTAGTGATTAATTTTTATCTCTTGCTTTTTATAGGTATTAATACAGACATTGTAAGAAAGGCCATTACTCTCTTCTTGAAGTTGTTACTGTTACTTGAAGTTGTTACTGTCTCCTTTTGAGAGATTTCTAGGTTTGCAATAATTTTTTATAATGGTTGGTGGTTTTTTTTTCCTTTTTGGAGAGCAATTGGGGTTAAGTGACTTGCCTAAGGTCACAGGCTAGTTTTTGTGATTTTTTTTCTTTTTGTCTGAGGCCAAATTTGAACTCAGGTCCTCCTAACTCCAGGGCTGGTGTTCTATTCACTGTGCCACTTAGCTGCCCCTGGTGTTTTCTTTGATTCACTTATTAAAGTGATTTTCACTTTGATTCACCATATTAAAAGTTCCTTAACTGGACTCTGTGCCACGGCCATTTTCCATCACCTTCATCACTATCATACTTCAAATGCCGTTTTACTTGGTCTTGCCTGGGGGTCACCTGGGTTTCTGTGTTGGCTTCTACTTTAAGGGGATAGGTCTTCCTAGATATCTGAGATTCAAACTATTAAGCTTTCAGGGCCCTCTCTGGCACCTCTAGGATGTCCTGGTTTGAGTGCTATGGCCTTATGCTGGCTACTGCTGCTCCAAGCTGTTCTCCAGAACTTCCAAGGTAACCTCTGCCCCTTCCCCTGGGGCCTGCTGCTCAAGGACACAAAGGCTTGGCAGTCATGCTGGGAGGCTGCTCTGTGATGCTGCTGGTAGATTTCCTTTCCTACTGGCTTTGAGCTTCTGGCTGATAGAAGGGGTGGAAAGAATAATTTCTCACTGGATTTCTTAATTATTATTTGGTCTGTTATAAATTTTGAAGTTTTTGAGGAAGGTCTGAGGTATGTATAAGCTTTTAAAAAAGTGTCTACAAGATTCTATGTGTTACTTTAAAAACTGTCTTTCTTGTCTAGGCTTCCTCCTAGTCAGTCAACAAACTTTTATTAAATGTTTCCTATGTTGTAAGTACTGTGTTCAGTGCTGGGGATACAAAGAAAGGTAAAACACTATACTGCTTGACTGTATTTACTGGTTATAATATGAAAAAGGGTTATTTTTCACTTCGAAGTAGAGGGTGAGGAGAATTAGGAGGGCAAAAGGGGCTAACAATAGTGATGCTTCCCATCGCCCTCCAAAAGAGGAAAAGTAAGCAGACTGCCAATGAAGCTTCTAAAATAAGTGCACAGAACAGAAGATGAAGCTTCTGAGAGAGACAGTCAAGAACGACTTAACATGTTGGATCGAAGATGCACTTAAAAACAAACAAGTGGAATGTCGTGGAGATCCGCACTTTCATAAACAACCTTCTTTCATTAGATTCTATTCATGTGTTTCTCCCGATGATTATCAGCTGATGTTAACTAGCCAGCCAGTCAGACTTCATTAATGTTTAGAAGTATTTATGAATGTAATAAAATAGCTGGTACAAAACACCCCCACTAATTCAGAGGCCATGAGTCCACAGAGAAGTCTGGGGGAAAGTGAGCCCAGGCTTAAAAGCACACGAGGAGGCAAAGCTCACACCTTGGTGAGGCCTTCATGAAATTATCTTAAGTACATACAGTGCAGCTTTTTGCTGGGCTACTTGTAGGGTCCTGAAGCTGCCTTCTTTCACTGTATCCCCTGCTATTCTAGGGAAGTTCAATTCTATCCTTTCAAGGTTCAACTGCTAGTCAAGGAGAGGAGCTGAGTGGCTGGAGGACAAACACTCTTCTCCATTCCAAGTAATTTTTTCTTGAGGCCTCTCCTCTGGGCTGGTCAAACACCTGAAAGCTGGAATCCAAACTAGCTTGATATTTTATATGAGGAAATGACTAAGCCACTGGTTGCAATCTCAACAAACTTCCTATGTAGTATCTTTTTCATTTCTTTTAATTCACTCTTTCCAAATGTATTATCAGTACAGAGTAGAGACTCTGAATACACTAAATAAACTCACACAGAGACATAAGTACAGGTAATGTTCCTTAGGCCCTTTGAATCATATAAATTTAAATCACTGAAAACAGGCGGAGCCAAGATGGCGGAGTAGAAACAGCATGTCCAAGGCACTCTCCCCCCAGATCACCTCTAAACTATGTAAAAGGGGATTCTGAACAACTTCTGGAGCCCCAGCACCCACAGAACGACACAGAGAAGCTAACCTCCTGCTGAGGACAGCTCAGCAGCCCTGCAGGAAGGACCAGAGCAGTGCTCTGGGAGCCAGCAGTGCAGCGCGCAGAGAGCTGAACCCAGGTCCGCGTGAGCCACGGTTTTAGCCCCAGGGCGGCCGGGCCAGCAGCCGGCTGGAGGGACCCCAGAACACCAGCAGCTGTGGCGATTCCAGAATTATCAACACAGACAAGCCTAGGACAAAGTGAGAGGTTAGTGCCCTATGGACTCTGGGACCAGTATTTGGGGAACGCATCGGCTTCCTCCCCTGGGGGCTAGAAGCCACTGAGGAGACACGCCATTTTGCAGTTTCCAG
The DNA here is from genome assembly GCA_011680675.1 of Gymnobelideus leadbeateri. Classification (NCBI taxonomy): domain Eukaryota; kingdom Metazoa; phylum Chordata; class Mammalia; order Diprotodontia; family Petauridae; genus Gymnobelideus; species Gymnobelideus leadbeateri. The sequence goes on along the minus strand of WOXC01003614.1, from coordinate 450,711 downwards.
TGGCAGCTCCAGCTCCTGGCCTGCAAACTGTAGGGAGATCCAGTGATCAGTCTTGGGGGGTAATTGCTCTTGCTTTCACCTCCCTGGATCTGGATTGTGGTCTGGGGTGGAGGTCGTGGGGTGGGCATCCAGCTTGCCAGAAAGTTGTGAAGACCCCAACGTTTGGGACGGAAGCTCCCCTGTCTGGTGGCAGAGTCCTACTGTGGCAACAAGCCCAAAAGTCAAGTAATTAAGTGGCAACATGCCAAGGCAAAGGAAACAAAATAAACAGAAAAACGCAACATTAGACTCCTATTTTGGGGGCAAAGAGGATGGAAGCATAGAACGGGAGGAGGACTGTGAGGTCAAAAATCCTGCTCCAAAAGCCCCAAAGGAAAATATGAGCAGGTTACAGGCCATAGAGGACCTTAAGAAGGACTTTAAAAATCAAATAAGAGAAGTGGAGGAAAAATTGGGAAGAGAAATGAGAAGGATGCAGGAAAAGTATGAAATGAGGGTCAACAGCCTGACTGAGGAAAACAACACCTTAAAAAATAGACTAACTTAAATGGCAAAGGAGACTCAAAAGGGCAATGAGGAGAAGAATGCCTTAAAAAGCTGAATTTGTCAGATGGAAAAAGAATCTCAAAAGCTCACTGAGGAGATTCATTCCTTCAGAGTTAGACTGGAGCAAATGGAAGCTAATGACTTTATGAGAAATCAAGATGTTGTTAAGCAGATCCAAACAAATGAAAGAATAGAAGGCAATGTGAAATATCTCATGGGAAAAACCACTGACCTGGAGAATAGATCCAGGAGAGACAATTTAAAAATTATTGGACTACCTGAAAGCCATGATCAAAGAAAGAACCTAGAAATCACCCTTCAAGAAATTCTCAAGGAAAATTGCCCTGATGTTTTAGACCTAGAGGGCAAAATAGAGGTTGAAAGAATCCACAGATCACCTCCTGAAAAAATATCCTAAAAAGAAAACTCCCAGGAATATTATAGCCAGGTTCCAGAATCCCCAGATCAAGGAGAAACTACTACAAGCAGCCAGGAAGAAACAATTTCAATATTGTGGAAACACAATCAGAATAGCCCAGGACCTGGTGGCTTCTACACTGAGGGATCGAAGGGCATGGAATATGATATTCCAGAGGGCAAAAGAGCTGGGAATGAACCCAAGGGTCACCTACCCAGCAAAACTGAGTATTTTGTTTCAGGGGAAAATATGGTCATTCACTGGAATAGAGGACTTTCAAGCATTCTTGAGGAAAAAACCAGAGCTGAATAGAAAATTTGACATCCAGACACAAGAAGCAAGAGATGCCTGAGAAGGTAATCAGGGAAAAGAAATCAAAAGGAACCTATCAAAGTTGATCTATTTATATTCCTACATGGAAAAACAATAACTGTGATTGATGAAATCTTTCTCACTATGAAAATAATGGAAGAAGGGTGTATGGTCATATGAATACATATGTGAATGTGTGTATAATGTTTACAGTTATACAGGGATAGAGAACACAGGTTGAATTTGTTGGGAAGGAACGGTACTTAAGGGATGAAATTATGAGGTGAGGGAGGAAAGTGGCAAGAGGAGTTGGGGAGAAACAGGGTAGGGTAAACTATCTCATGTAGAAGAAGCAAGGGGAAGTGGCTGTAGGGGAGGGGAAGAATAGGAAGGCAAAAAGGCAAAACCACATTCTCATTGAATTTGGTTCAGGGAGAGAATGACATACATACTAAATGGGATATCTCAACCTGCAGCAGAATAGGGGGAAGGGAGATGAGAGGAGGGATGATGGATGGGAGGGCATTCTTGGGGGGAGGGGAGGTCGGAAGTACCCACTATAGAAGAGGGACAGGATCAAGTAGGGAATGGACCAGGTGGGAGGTGGGATGGGTGGGAGGGAATTACAAGCAGCCTTGTACAATATATCTACTATGGTAATGTTTTGCATAGCTATACATGTATAACACATACTGAATTACTTATCTTCCCAGAGGGAATGGGTGACACGGTAGGAAGGGAATGGATCTGAAATTTGAGGTCTTAAAATTCACCTTGCTCTAATGGAAAAGTCGAAGGGGATATGGGAGAAGATATGGGAGAGAGCAGATTGGAGGAAGGGCTATCTTGTGGGACTGCTATTCTGGGATGGTGGGTAGGGGATAAACAGGGGAAAAAATTGTAACTCAAAATCTGGCGGAAATGAATGATGTAAACCAGAAGTTAATAAAGCATTTGTTTAATTAAAAAAAAAGAAAAAGAAAATCAATGAAAACAACTGATAGAAACTTACTTCATCAGACTTGAAGCTTTTACCCTGCATTCCATGTTTCCAGAAGGCTAACACACTGTCTTGAAGGCATACTAAAGAAACAGAAAATGAACATGTTAAACTAAAACCAGCATACAATGGTATACTGTGAATTCTGCCTAACAATTTTAATTAAAAAAAGGACCAGGAAGTTCCTTTAATGTTTGATCCAAAATCCCATTAATTCCCAACATTTCTGTACCTAAGCCAATCAACTCTGAGTTCCATAATTTGTTGATAATAGCTTATACTTCAAGACTATATACCCTACATACTAATTTATACCAGAGGAAAATTTTATGACCTTAAGATCAATATTCTTTACATGTCTTTTATAATCCAAAGCTATTTCTTTAAATGGGAGGAACAATGAAAATACCATTCTTACAATAAAAATATAATACTAAAGTAAAATTGTGATTTATTAAATAACTGCTGTATTGTCTCTCTTACAAAATTAAGTGGTTGTTTGTTTGTTTTTTTTTTCTTTTTGGAGGGCAAGTGGGGTTAAATGACTTGCCCAAGGTCACATGGCTAATTTTTGTGTTAAGAGTCTGAGGCCAGAATTGAACTCAGGTCCTCCTGACTCCAGGGCGGGTGCTCTATTTACTATACCACCTAGCCGCCCCACAAAATTAAGTTTTAAAAGATAAACTTGTTTGTAGCCTATAAGACTAGGCTGTAAGAGAATCTAATCTAATAAAATATCTAATAATTAGATTCCAATAATAGATTACCAATTAATTAGATAGTAATAAATGTGATTTGGGATTTAGTAATTAGCATGTCCAAATAACAAAATCATTACAAAAATTCAAATGGAAATAATAGGAAAAGGAAAGCAAGATGATACCAGACAAAGTCCTTATAATATCTCTGCTATTTATAGAAATTAGATACCTTATGATTTGGTTGGGATGGGAGGTTGATTTTTTTTTTAAGATGAATATTCTAGCAGCATAATTTTGTCCAACGTTTAAAATAAATCACAACTGATGGACTCACAAGCTGCTTAAAGAAAACACTTCTATCACTAGAGGCAATTGTGACTGAGAAGCAGAATGGATTAGTGGACAGAGAACCAGCCTCAAAGTCAGGAAAAGTTGGATTAAAGTCCTACCTCTGACTCATACTTGCTAATGTGACCAAAGCAAATCATTTAACCTTTCAGTGCCCAGGATAATTCTCTAATACTGAAACTGCAAAGCGGGTGCCAATCTGAACCGGTAGGGGAACCTTCTTAAGTGGGAGTTCCTTTTAATGAAACCAATAAAGCTTTCTTTTTATTTAATTGCTTATGAAATGATAATGACAATAATAGTAATATATGGACTGTTAGCCAGATTTTGTTGTTGTTTAGTCATTTTGGCCATGTGTGACTCTTCATTATCCCATTTGGGGTATCCTTGGCAGATACTGGAGTGGTCTGTCATTTCCTTCTCCAGTTCATTTTACAGATGAGGAAATGGAGACAATTTAAGTGATTTGCCCAGCTAGTAAGTGTCCCAGACAGCCTCTGAACTCAAGTCTTCCAGACTTCAGGCATAGCACTCTACCCATTTCATCACCTAGCAACCCATATTATAGCCAGAAGGTACCCCTAATATTAATGTAAAGTTTCATAACAAGCAGAGATAACTTGTTAAAGAAATAGACATATTTGCAAAGATTCTGATGTATGCTGGCAAGTCTTGGTAATAATAGACAGGGAACCAATGGTCTAGATAACGCTATCTAGATCAGAAAAACAGCCTTAAAATTAACATGCATGAAACACAGCATAAAGGAATCAGAAAAAAAATAATTCCATTATATAGTTTGTCTTAGCCCCAAAACATCTGGTAGTGAGGGATTTTCTAGTTCAATAAGTTTGATTCCTTTTTCCCCAATTAGTTATTTTCTCTGTTCAAAAGTTCTATTAAGGGATTAATAAAATTTATACCAAGGTTAAATTCCCAGACTTGAATGAAAAGATAAATAAGATTACAGGTTTAGAGCTGGAATGGAAATCTATTCCAAAACTTCATTTACAGATAAGGAAACTGAATTCCAACAATGTTCAGAAAATAAGGCAGTAGAACCAGGACTTGAGCTCAGATACTGTCTCCAAAACCAGTGCTGTTTCCACAGAATCATACTATTCTTCACATTCAAATGACTAGCTTTATTTCCAAATATAATTTCCACCTAATAAAGCTTAAATTTTTTAACAGTTATATCAATAGGGTAAACTTATAACCAAAAGGGAAACTACCAAACCTTTTTAACTTCTCCTGCTTTATGGCAATGTCAATTTTCCAAATTATTAAAAAAAATTCTAGTTCACAAAATCTTTATCACAAATCTTACTGCCAATAGGCTTTTTCTCAAATACATGCCATACTTCATGTATCTGCATATAATTGATGAGATGAATAATATTTCTTATGTAAATATTAGCAAACATGAATGAATACTTCCCTAATATATGCAAACATACTGTAATCAATTAAAGTCGGTTTAAAACTTCTGTTCTGTCTTCAAGGCAAGTGGAAATCTTACATGTAATTTAAAATCACTGACCATCACAACACACCAAGCAGAATTTTAAAGATTAAGAAAGCCTTAATATATCTAATATTCTCTTACATCACACAAATACCTCCAAAGTATCAAAAGAACTGGGCTCAATATAACTCACTTGATGCAGTAAAGGGGACAATGAAGAGAAACAAATGAATGTAATTTAAAACTTAAAAATATTTAGAAATTTTAAAAAATTAGTTATAACCTAGTTAACCTAAATATAGTTTGAACAAAACATGTCTTTCTTCAATAAAATATTAAAGAAAAACTCACTGACTTACCTACAGATTCAATGCAAAAATCAAAACTTAGCTCAGAGGCCAGTTTCTTGCTTGACTTCAGTTTTCCTTGAAGATTTACAATTTTCACAAACCCTCAAAGAAAAAAATATTTACAAAAATCAAGCATGGAATATTATCGAAATAAATGTAAATTGATATAGTACAATAAGCAAGTACACAGAAAAGTCCTGATAAAGTGAAAATAATTATAAGTGAGTCAAAAGTACCTTCTTTTCTCTTAATGTATAGTCAGTAAAAAGTCAAGCGGTCGTTGTGTTGTTTTTTTTTTTTAGTACAATTTAATATATATTTCTACAAAAAACACTCTCTATTAAGATACCTCCTTTGGACAAAAGATAGATATTATAAGTTTCTTACTTATAAAGCACATAGGAAAAATTTTAGCCTTTGTAGCTGAATATTCCTAAATACATCATTTGAACATTAATGTCAACTGAATTATGTATTACTTTCAGAAAGAAAAACAGGCCATTTCCCCCCACAAATTAAATTATTAGTTAACTTATAACTGATACAAAAGTGAACTATCATAATAGTTCATTTGTACAAAGTATAAAAAATACAATTTCTTATGTTTTAATTTCCTTGGAAGAAATTAAATTGACTATGAAATTTAGATAAGAAATAACACATTAACTTCTCAACTTTCCCTAAGTTTTAAGTTTACCAGCTCAATTTCTACTGTGACTATGGCATCTCTTCTTTTTTAAAAACCAAATTCTCATTTATCCATAATCATACTTTCTGGCTAAATATCCATCTTCTGCCTTATGGAATCCTGGTTGTAGTATTACTCCCTGATTGACTCTTGTTTCTTGGGCCCGGGATCTCTCAAATCCCCCTTTTTTCTCTTAAGAAACAAAAAAAATTCCGTGATTAAGAAATCTATGATTGTATTTTATTGATTCTAATTAATAAGAGATTACCAGGGATAATTATATTTACAAACCTGATACAGAGATCTCCCCCAATTAATAACAAAAACAGCAGCAGATACTTATGGAGGAAACTGAGACAAACAGCTAAATGCCTCGCCCAAGGTCATCCCTGACAGGTCATCTAGCACAGCCTCTTCATTTTACAGATGAGGAAACTGAGGCCTAGAGAAACTGACTTGGCAAAGTTTGGGATTCTGAACTAGGGTCTTAGGACCCCAATCTTAGCACATTTCACCTTTCAAACAAGTCGCCCACATATAAGGACTCCATTAGCACATGGCATTGCTTTGCAGCTTGCTAACGTATTTATCAGAGATTGCTGTGCATTATAATGGTCTGTGCTTTCTTCTCATTTTCCAACTGTGTGATGAGCTCTAGGACGAATGCTAATTATATCTTACACCTTCTCCCCTCTCTAGTAAAGCAGCCTATGTAAAACAGGCGCTTTACAACTATTTTAAAATACATTTTACCAAAGAGAATACAGAGAACTATATATAGCACTAAAATTACTCTACGTGTATTTTAATTTCCTTGATAATTCATAGGGCATTTCATGATTTTATAAATACCAATCATCACTATGTAATAGTGTTGAGAAAATGGCAATCTGACCACTGTCATTGTTTGTATGCTATTAGGATGCTAGCTGTTTAAGGGCAGGAACTTTTCCCCTTTTATCTTTATATTTCCAGTGGTTAGCACAGTGCCTGGTTTATAGTAACTGATTTAATAAATGTTTATTGCTTTATCGATCAATAGATGGGAATTTATTACCCCCATATAGAGCAACTCTATAATACTCAATTTTTCTTATTCCTTGTGACAAGAAGATAATCCAAGAAAGGACCGTGGAGAAGTAACAAACACCTGGATAACAAAGCATTCTCATCTGTAAGACAATGATCTTAAATGTTGCTTCTAGCTTTAAATTCTATGATTCTATGACGTGATGTTCTATGGACTAGTTCAGGTAAATAATACTGAAATTTGACAAAAAATACTACAATGTATTCTCTAAAATATTTTTACTACTATAGAGATGACTAAATTTTCCAATTAATTTGGACTGGGTTTACTATAGCTAGTGAAACTGGTCAAATAAGGAGTGTCTTATAGGAATCAGTGCTAGTTTAATAAATCCCACTACTTCCTAATAAAATTTTTTAAGCTGTACAGCACAAATGAATTATTTTAGATATGATAGAATATTTTTTGACAACTGAATGGAGATCTTATTGAAAATTTAAAAAATTCTTAATTAACTACCACACAATCAATATTTTTTTACTAAAAAAAGTAACTAATGTCAACATGAATTAAAATGGAGTAACCGTGAAACTTTTTGAAACAAAACAGTCAAGTTTTGCAATTAGAGAAATTTTTACAAAACAGACAAGAATAGTACTGTACTTACTGTCTAAACACACTAGAACTGTATCTCTTTCCAACTGTGTCACATGAATGGAATCTAACTGCTGGTTGCCTTGATGAAAGAAAGAAAAAGGCTATAATTATGTGGGATCTTAAAAAAAATTCAAAACACAGAAACCAGAACTTGGAAAATAAATACCATTTTAAAATTCTGCTCTGACTTTGGTTCTCTGGGTTTCAAGCAATGCACACAAATCTAACAGTAATTAACATCATCATCTTCATCTTTTTTTTAGCATAAGATTATATTTGAATAAGAAAAGTGGATATAGGGGCGGCTAGGTAGAATAGAGCACCGGCCCTGGAGTCAGGAGGACCTGAGTTCAAATCCAACCTCAGATACTTAACTAGTCGTGTGACCTTGCGCAAGTCACTTAACCCCAACTGCCCTCTAAAAAAAAAAGAAAAAAAGATAAGTGGATATAAAAGCTAAAATGTATCCATAAGGATTGAATTAGGTCTGTGTCAAGGTATATGATGAAAAAGAAAGATGATAAAAGTAGACTTCTATTCTCAGACTATAAAACATATTACACAAAGCAGTTATCAAAACCATTTGGTTATAGGTTAAAAATGAAATAGACCATTAGAAGAAATTATAACTACCAGTCATCCATGCAAAAATATACCAAAAAATGCTTACTACACTTATAAAAACTAAAAAACTGGGGAAAGGATTAATTATTTAATGAATGTACTTGGGAAAATTGATCAAGTATTTAGCTGGAAACATAAAGAACACACATATCACACTATTACCTCAGCAAGTCCAGTTAGATGACAACTAAGCACAAAAAAGAATTATAAAAATGGAAATGGAATAATGTATTTATCAATTGTGAGATTGAAGGGATTAGTCATCTATTAAAAATACAAGGAATCTGAGGGAAGAGAGATGTACCTGATCATATTAAAATAAACTGCACAAATTAGTAAAGATGATAAAAGATGGGAAGAGTTAATGTTAGAGGGGTTGTGGGAAAGATAAGCACACAAATGTATTGTTAGTGCTGGAGCTATGAATTAGTATAATCATTCTGGAAAGCAATTTGTAATTATACTAATAAATGGCTAAATTTTCCATAAATGTGGCCTAGAAACTATGTTGCACACGAATGCTAAAATAAAACTTTCTGCTCTAAATGTCTGTAGTAGCTAACAATTGGAAACAAACTAAATGCCCTGATTTGGGAATGGCAAAGCAAATTGTGGTAAATAATGGAATATTATTGTGCTGTAAGAAAAAAACCCAAAGGAATACAGAAAACATGGAAAGATTTACACGAACTCATTCAAAGTGAAATAAGCTGAGCCAAGAAAACAATAAACACAATGACTATAACGAAGTAAACAGAAGAACACCCACTCAGCAACAAAAACTGAACATTATGAAATTATAAAAGCCAAATTTTGGCCCCAAAGAAGACATATGCAAAGGTGGGGAGGGAGGAAGTCAGGGGATATGGAACACTGGATTTAATAAGGTCAGTTTTAAAAAAATATATGTACTGATTGGTTTTGCCAACTATTTTTCTTTTCTTCCTTTTTTCCTTTTGAAAAGTTCTTTGTTACATAGAATGGTTCTTTGTAAGGGAGAAGAGAAGGGACACAGAAAGAAATCTAGGTGATTTTAAAAGGTATCAATACAAACCTATTTAAAATAAATTAAGCAAAAAACCCAATATAATCAAAAGAAAGAAAATTGTCAGGTTTGTAGTGTATAGGATAGATAAAAACAACATCTAAAATAAATGAGGAACTATTAAAAACGTATATAGTAATTCCTTGTTCCTGGTAGAAAAAAAAAAGGCAAAGTATATGAACTAACAATTCATAAAAGACACAACTTATTACTGATTACTTGAGAAAATGCCTAAACTGACTATTAATCAGGGATATAAATTAAAACAGCTTGAAGTCGCCACTTCATGGATATCAGAATGGCAAAAATAATTCAGCTAATGAAATAATGGTGGTGAGGTAACAGAAAAATATGTGCACTCATTTACTGCAGTACTAGTGGAAATATTCTGGAAAGCAATCTGGCAATGTTATAAAGTCACAATAACAATAATCACACCTTCTGATCCAAGAGCTTCATTGTTGAGAACATGCTGTGGGAATGTGTTCAAAGGTTTTAATAGTAGCATTATTTGTTAGTTGCTAGAAAACAAAAAATGGAAGCAATAGAATGGTTAAGTAGTGTTACAATAATGTAACAGAATACGAAATGCATCTAAGATCAACTATGAGGATCAATAACTACAGAAAAAGGCCTTGGCAAATGACAGAATCAGCTAGCTGCTTCTGAAGCTCTCAGACCACAGACTGGAAGGGTGTTGGACAACTGGTCTGAAGATTACTTTGCTGGCAATGGATGCTGGACTCTGTTACATTACCCATATTTGGATTTGGGTGACAGTTCCAGTGTGAGGAGTACTAGCACACCAGAGCTTGCAGCTGCAGAAGAGCAAGGACCCTTTTCATAGTTCTAGGGTGAAAGAGTGCTTGTGATTGCACAGAGCACAGGCCAGTAGAGTAGGAAACACACCCATCCTTAGACCAGGAGTGGGGAACCTGTCTTAGACCATACTACCCCGGAAGAACTGAAATATACCACTTATATACCACTAAAAACAGGTACATAAAAAACCTGAAGTTTGGGACAGGGCCTCCTCCACCCTAGGGACAGAGTCCAACTTTAATATAAAGCTAAAAGTTAAGAAGCAAGCTGGAAAAAATAAGCAAAAAACAAAAGATCCTGACCATAGAAAGTTACTATGATGACAGAGAATATCAAAATTGTATTTTTTGAGTTTGTAACTCAAAAGAAGACACCAAAATCAAAACTGCAACACCTAAAGTCTCAGAGAAAAATGTGAATTGGTTTCAGGGTCCTGAAAAAGGTAAAAAAGGATTTTAAAAATCAAATAGGGGCGGCTAGGTGGCGCAGTGAATAGAGCGCTGGCCCTGGAGTCAGAAGGACCTGAGTTCAGATTCGGCCTCAGACACTTAACCCACACAAACAAAAACCTAGCTGTGTGACCTTGGGCAAGTTACTTAACCCCAACTGCCCTAAAGGGGCAGCTAGGTGGCGCAGTGAGTAAGAGCGCCGGCCTCGGAGTTGGGATGACCCGAGATCAGATCCGGCCTCAGAAAATGAGCACCCACACATAAATAATGACTAGCCGTGTAACCTTGAGCAAGTTACTTAACCCCAATTGCTTTAAAAAAATTTTTTTTAAATCAAATAGAAGAGGTAGAAAGAAAACCAGGAAAAGAAATGAGTGATGCAAGACAATGATAAAAAAAAAGTCGACAATTTGGTAAAGAAGACACAAAAAATACTGAAGAAAATGACACCTTAAAAAAACAGAAGAGGTCAAATGGTAAAGGAGGCACAAAAATATAATGAAGAAAAAAATGCCTCAAAAAGTAGAATTGATCAAATGGAAAAAGGTATATAAAAATTCACCAAAAAACAAAACAAAACAAAAATCTCCTTAAAAAGTAGAATCGGGCAAGTGGAAACTAATGAATTCATGAGACATCAAGAAGCAATAAAAAAAATTAAAAGAATGAAGAAATAGAAGAAAAATATGTGAAATATCTCAATGGAAAAAACTGACCTGAAAAATAGATCAAGGTAGAGACATTTAAGAATTATTGGACTACCTCAAAGTCTTGATCAATAAAGAGCCTAGACATCAGCTTTCAAGACATTATAAAGTAAAAATTTCCCTGATATTCAGGGCAGCATAAAAATCGAAAAAAATCCAATCACGTCCTGAAAGAGAACTCTAAATGAAAAACCCCAGGAATATGACAGCCAAATTCCAGAGCTCCCAGGTCAAGGAGAAAATATTACAAGTATCCAGAAAAACAATTCAAACTTCATGGAGCACAGTCAGGATAACATAAGATTTAGCAGCTTCTACATGAAAGGATTTGAGGACTTGGAATGTGATATTCTGGAACTCAAAGCAGTTAGGATTACAACCAAAACTCACCAATCTAGGAGAAAAACGGATATTCAATGAGACAGAGGACTTTCAAACATTCCAGATAAAAAGACCAGAGCTTAAGAGAAAATTTGACTTTCAAATACAAGACTTAAGAGAAATATAAAAAGGTGAATAGGAAAGAAAAGGCATAAGGAATTCCTACATGGAAATATTGTAATTGTAATCCCTACTATTTGGGCACTTAAAATGAGTGGGCCTAGACAGAGGGCATGAGTGTGAGCTGAATATTATGGGATGCTATCTAAAAAAATAAAACTAAGGCACGAGAAAGAGGAATGCACTGATATAAGGGGGAAGGGAGGGTAGGAACGGTGTAAATTAATTCACATAAAAGAGGCACGAAAGAGCTTTTATAATGGAGGGGAAGATGAGGTAGATCAGTGGGAGCACTTGAACCTTACTCTTACTGGAAGTGGCTGAAAGAGGGAACAGGGGTGGGGAACCTGTGACCTTGAGGCCTCTTAGTAAAAAGATTTGTTCTGTGGAGTTTGGATTCAGTCAAACAGCTGCACTTGTACCCCTAACAAAGACACTCAATTGGGAGAAGGCTGATAGAAGGAACTGTACACTGGGGAAGGCAGTACTCAGAAGCAAAACACTTTCTGGGACTGACTGGGTGAAAGGAGAGAGGAGGATAAATGGGGGAAATAGGATGGAGGGAAATACACAATAATCCTAAGTGTGAAAAAATTTTACACCTAGTATCTCTGATATATATATATATTCTCAAATACATAGAGAACCAAGTCAAATTTATAAAAATAAGAGCCATTTCCCAAATGAATAGCAGTTTTCAGACAAAGTAATCAAACCTATCTATACTCATATGAAAAATGCTCTAAATCACTATTGATTAGAGAAATGAAAATTAAAACTCTAAGTTACTACACCCATCAGATGGGCTAACATGACAGAAAAGGAAAACAACAAATTTTGAAGGGGATGTGAGGAAATTGAGACACTAAAGAACTGTTGGTAGAATTGTGAAATGATAAAACTATTCTATAGAGCAATTTGGAACTATGCCCAAAGAGTTACAAAGCTATGCATACGCTCTGGCCCAGCAATACCACTACTAGGTCTGTATACAAATATAAACAAAAAAAAAAAGGAAAAGGATCTATATGTATAAAAATATTTGTAGTAGTTCTTTTAGTGGTGTCAAAGAATCAGAAATCGATGGGATGGCTATCAACTGGGGAATGGCCGACCAAATTCTGGTATATGATTGTGATGAATACACAGGATACTCTCAGAAAAACCTGGAAAAACTTACCTGAACTTATGCAAAGTGAAATGAGCAGAACCAGGAGAACAGTGTAAAAATATCATATGATAATCAGCTGTAAAGGACTTCACTATTCTCTGCAATACAATGATTCAAGATAATTCCTAAGGACTTATGCTGAAAAATGCTATCCATCTCCAGAGAAAGAACTGACGAAGTCTGAATGCAGATGGAAGCATACTTTTGTTTACTTTCTTTTAAAGAAATCTTTTGGCCTATGTTTTCTTTCACAATATGGCTAATATGGAAATATGTTTTGCCTATATTCTCAATGAGGGGGGCAGAGGGAGAGAATTTAGAACTCAAAGTTTTAAGAAACAAATGTTAAAATTTATTTTTACATGTAATTGGGGAAAAGAAAATATTAAATAAATAATTAAAAATAACTACGGAAAAATCTTTACAAAACAATTTAAAGAAAATAAAGCAGAGTCAGAAGAACACAATATACACTAATTATAATCACAAGGAAAAGGGACATTACTCATGTAGGAGATTATCTTCCCTACAACTTGTAGCTTCAGAGTTACCTACTGCATTCTGAGAGAAACTGACTTGCCTAGGGTCACATAGCTAGTATGTATTAAGAGTGGTGGACTGAACCTGGATTTTCCTGGGTTCAGTTTCAAGACCAGCTTTCTATCCACTCCAACAAGTTCTCTCTCCATTATATATCGAGTCATTTAAGAGGAAGAGTAAGCTAGAATGAATGGACAAAGTATCTTGATACTAGAAATGATTGAAAAGTTAGGGTATTTTGTGTAGAAATTTACTTAAATATCGTGAAGCAAATTTAATTGATTTTATCAGCAATGGTGTGGTTTTTTTTTGTTTTTAAAGCAATTGGGGTTAAGTAACTTGCTCAAGGTTACACGGCTAGTCATTATTTATGCGTGGGTGCTCATTTTCTGAGGCCGGATCTGATCTCGGGTCATCCCAACTCCGAGGCCGGCGCTCTTACTCACTGCGCCACCTAGCCGCCCCTTTAGGGCAGTTGGGGTTAAGTAACTTGCCCAAGGTCACACAGCTAGGTTTTTGTTTGTGTGGGTTAGGTGTCGGAGGCCGGCTCTGAACTCAGGTCCTTCTGACTCCAGGGCCGGCGCTCTATTCACTGTGCCACCTAGCCGCCCCAAAGCAACGGTGTTTTTCATGACAAAGAACAAACCTTTCAAGTAACTGATAACTTCATTATACATAATTCTCAACTAAAATGTCATTTCTAATGACAGCAATGTGAAAGTAGTTAGTGTAAACAAAGAAAACAAAGATCCAATCATCTGTCAGACTTGGCCCAGAACCTTCCAGGAGCAGCCTTAGCTTAATTGACTGTTAATTGCCTGTAGTCATACTGAAATGGTTTAAAGGCAAAGTTTATATCAAAGCCTGAGAGGCATCCTTTTTATGTCAGAAGATAGTCATTAGATTAAGAAGTTAAAATGTAAAGGGAAATGCCTAATTACTCAGAAAGAATAGCACAAAAAAGGGTCTTCTTTGTCTTTAGAAGAGTTGACTGAAAGGAAAAATACCTTGAAAAATCATTTGTTTGAATTCTTTTTTTTTTTTTTTTTTGCTTTTTGGAGGGCAATTGGTGTTAAGTGACTTGCCCAACGTCACATGGCTAGATTTTTTTTAGTATGTGTTAAGTGTCTGAGGTTAGATTTGAACTCAGGTCCTCCTGACTCCAGGGCTGGTGCTCTATCCACTGTGCCACCTAGCCACCTCATTTGAATTCTTAAAAGAGCTTAAGGAATATTTTATAATGTTTGAAGAAGTTGGCAAAATTTCCTTAGTAAATCATCTTGTACTATGATATAGTCAACTAATTCTTGATTAAAGAATCAAATTATATTTAAATTATTTTCTCTTTAATATGTATTCTAAACATGTAATTAAAAGCTTAAAACCAGCACATTTATTTTTGTTACACACACAAACGATCCTCCACATTCTGAAAGAAGAAAAGAGCTCTACTCACCAGCACCAATTTCTGTAAACCACGAAGATGCAGAGTTCAAGTTGATTGTCTCAAATTGAACAACCTGACCTGGTTCAATCCCCTTGCTGAGAGCTACGCATACCATGGGGTATTCTTGCTCTGGTATCACTAGCATTTCAAATACATTCAAAGGGCTTGGCAAAGGAAAATCAAAGTGCTAGAGAAAAATAAATAAGAGAACTTTAAGATGCTTCCTTTCTATCATTCAAACAGCTACTGAATTTACCAAATATATATTCACTTCCTTGTATGTGTAATTCCAGAAAGCATTACTTTTAACAGAACTTAAAACATGAAGCATGTAATAGTTTCTAAAAACATGTTATAGATTTGACTCAATCTTCAAAAATGTGAAGCTTCTTGGAAATAGATTAGTTTAATAAAATTAAATTTACTTGTATTAAATAAACAATAAAATTAGCAAGGAAATTTTAATAAATGACATAATACTTTTAATTCCGCTGAATTTTGATATCAGTAGTAGCTCTTTATAATTTATGAGAAAAAGAAAAGAAATTATAAATATAGGGAGCATACCTTTATTAACATGAATTTCTGCATTGGCTCATACCACTGAAGCAAAACAATCCCAGACTGCAAAGCTCCACAGAGGTACTTGTGTCCTGTATAGGGGTTTCTCACTTAAAGGAAATATAAGACTACAAACATCAAATAATTATAGCAAGAAATGACACATATGAAAGCACTAATATCCAAGTTTTTCTCATATTATTCCCCTCCATACATTCCAGCAAAAAATAAATTACTGCTTTTCCTTTAAACACATTGAACTCTCACTCTCATGTCTTTGCTCATGAGGTACTCCCTATGCCTGCAATTCCCTCTCCCCCTCTACAATCATTTCATCCACTAAAGTTACATCAAATGCCAGGTCCTCTAAGAAATCTCAGTTAATCATGACCTTATCAACCATTCTGGAAAGAATCTAGAAACCGTACCTAAAAAGACACTAAACTGTGCAATCCTTGACCCATGAGAGCCCTAGGCATATGCCTCAAAAGAGATCAAAGAAGGAGAGAGGACCCACATGCAAAATTGTTATAGTGGCATTTTTTGTTGCAGAAAAGAAGTGGAACAAAGCGAGTGCCTATTAACTGGGGAATGTCCCCAAAATCAGGATGTGTGAATATAATGGAGTGTTACTGTGACCATAACAAATGTTAAACACGCTAGATTCAAAGGAAATGAGGAAGGTTTGTATGAACTGATACAGAGTAAAGTGAAAACCTGAGTGATAAGTTGTACAATGACTACAATGTTGTAAAGGAAACAGCTGTGAAATGCCCAAGAGCTCTGATCTCACATGACTGGCAGAGGTGATGAACTAGAAAGACAGAATGAGATGTCATTTTCAGATGTGGCTAATGGGTGTGATTTTGTTTTGTGCGACAATATTTATTTGTTGGGAGAGAAGGGGAATGAGAATAAGTACTTATTTAGCTCCTATTACATGCCAGGCATTGTGCTAAACACTTGACAAATATTATCTCATTTAATCCTCATAACAGTTCTGTGAGATAGGTGCTATTATTATCCTCATTTTGCAGATGAGGAGACAGGTTAATAAAAGGTTAAGTGACCTGTCCAAGAACACAGAGCTAGTAAGTGTCTGAGGCTGAATTTGAACTCAGGTTTTCCTGACCCCCTGCCCTGCACTCTATCCACTGTACAGCCTCGGTGTTTCAAGAGTACTAGAAAGAAAACGTGAGGGGAAGAAGAAGGTAATGGTAGCTCTGCTAATAAAAGGAAAAAAAGAATAAAAGTATCAAAAATTATGTTGCTGAGTGAATGAAATATGACGAAATTTCATCTTGTAGCAATTCAATTAAAAATATTTATTAAATGTATATTAAGTGTACAAGGTAAGATTATTATTTGATATAACTGAAGTTTGCTGGGGTTTAGGAAAAAAGTTAATTCCATCCATAAAATATCTTTATTCACTAGCTGGGGAAGAAGAATCAGAAAGCAAACAATAGGTGTGTATCATCTATTTTTCTCCACCTCCTGTTGTGCTTTTAGGCACGGGTGTGTTTGGTCTTGCCTAATCACCTGAGTGTGTGGCTGACCTACTTTCAGGGTTAGGCCCCTTTTTGCTAGACCTTTAGGGCTCTCTCTGCTATCTCAGGACAGACTAGTGAGCGCCTCGAGTTTCTGGGGACTGTCCAGTTCTGAGTACTACAGTGCTGTAGTGGTCTTTGTGGCATTCTGCTGCCCTCCTGTACTTCCAAGCCTACCACTTTGGGATCTACTCCAGGAGAACCCTCCGCTTTTGCTTCCTGGGGACACAGAGCCTTGCAGGCTTCATGTATCTTAGCTTTCTTTGGTCATCACAGGAGGCCACCGTTTCCTGGTGCTGGTGGGCCCCCTTTCTTATTGTCATCAGACTGGCCTCTTATGTAGTTCTAGGGTGGAAGTCACAGGGTGTGGTACCTCAGTGGGTGTCTTGATTATGATTCAGTCTAGTGTGAATTTACTTGGAAATGAACAGTTTTCTTCCCCTTCAAACAGTCATCTTGTAGTAATCTTTTAATTGCCAAGCTTAATGACCTTTTCTCAGTCTTCATCCTGATACTGCTGCTCTGCTCCTCTATATTCTCTTTTCTCTGATGCTTCATGGCACTGCCCTGTCCTAGTTCTCCCCATCTGTATCATGAGCCACGTTATCCCCAGTAATTGTGAGTGCCCCCTGAGGACTCTTCTCTTTTCTCTCTGTACTCTTTCACTTGGAGCCTTCATCAGCTCCCATGGTAGAATTGTCATCTCTGTTCAGATGACGCCAGGTCTATATATCCAGTCCTACCCATTCCCGAGCTTCAGTCCCACATCACCAATTCTCCTTTTGAGCATTTTGAACTCGATTTCCCCTAGATATCTCAAACTCAGCTTGTTTAAATCAACTCATCTGTTTCTTCCCTCTTCCCAGTTCTCATCTTGTCAAGGACTATGGTCTTTCCATTCACCCAGACTCCCATCTCTTGGTATTCTTTGTGCCTCTCTTTTCACCCGCTCTACATATTTACTGAGGGTGCCACTATTCTAGTTTAGGCCCCCATCCCTCATTTGTCCTGCTAAAATAACCACTTACTTAGTTTTCCAGCCCTAAGTTTTATTCCAATAACTCCTCCAAAATTCCTACCAGAATAATTTCCTAAAGCATAAGTCTGACCATATTACCTCCCTACTTGGTAAATTCTGGTGAATCCCTCTTACCTCTTGGATCAAATATAGACTACTATTTGGCATTTAAAGCCTTTCTTACCTTTCCAGCCTTCTTACACATACTCAATATATATACTGGCCTACTTGCTGTTAATTATAGACAGTACTCTGTCTGCTATCTTTAGAACTTTTTTACTTTTATTCCCAGAATGTTCTCCCTCCTCACCTCTGCCTCTTAGAATCCTTGGTTTCCTTCATGACTCAACTCAAGCATCTTCTACATGAGATCTTCCTTGGTCTTTCCCACTGAAAATGCCTTCCCCTCCAACCAAAAGTGTTTTGTATATACCTATATGAGTACAGGTTGTTTCCCTCTGTTAGAATATAAGCCACTTGAAGCCAGGGATTATCTGATTTTGTCTCTGTATCTACACTGCCTAACAGTGCTTGGGACATGTTAAGGATTTAATAAATACTTGATTGCTTATGTTTCTGTTCTGTTCTTGTTTTCTGTTTATTGAGCTACATGCTTATAATCTCAGTTGATGGAGATCTCACACCAGTGAGATACCAGGTTGTTGATATATTGTCATCAAGTTGGTAGAATGTTTTGTTTTGTTTTTTAAGTCAATCTTTAATGTTAGTTGCTGACGTTATTTTTCTCCTGTCAAGTGGTAAGAACATTGTTTTGTTTGGGAAGGTCTTTTTAAAGATTCTTTTACTTTTCAGATTATTTAAATATGTTGAATCTACAAGTGTTTAGGTTTAAAAAAATATAGGTAAGATTATTATTTGGCACAAAGCACCAATTCAGGAATTAAAGAGGGAGCTGAATAAAAGCAAACACCCATCAGTACCAAAAATTATAAAACTTAGATCCTCCAAAAGAAGAGGACAACAATTTTATAATAACTGTAAGGAGTGAGTCATAGGAAACAATGGATTTTCCACTACCACTACATGATATCTAGAAAAAATGAAGAGATAAAAAATGAAATAAAAGCTTTGGAAAGATATAAAAGGAAAATGAATATTAGAAAAAGCAATAGCATTTACTTAAGAAATAGATTCCTTAAAAACTAGAAAAGAACAAATGAATGATTCTGTGAAACAGCAAGAAACATTACAACAAAATCAAAACACTGTAAAAGATTGAAGAACAACTTTTTAAAAACCTGGCCAAGAAAAATGTCAAGAGAAAATTTAAAAACTGTTGGACTCCCTAAAAGCCATGATTAAAAAAAAAAAGCCAGATGGGGAGGCTAGGTGGCACAGTGAATAGAGCACTGACCCTGGAGACAGGAGGACCTGTGTTCAAATGTGGCCTCAGACACTTAATACTTACTAGCTGTGTGACCTTGGGCAAGTCACTTAACCCCAACTGCCCAGCCTTCCCCGCTCCAAAAAGCAAAAAAAAAAGAGCCAGAAATCATAAATGAAAATATCCAGATTTACTAGAGCCAGAGGGCAAAGTAAAGTGAAAGAACTAATCCACCAATCACTTTGTAAAACCCCTGAAGCCACCAAAAGGAAATCTCCCATGAATGTTATAGCTAAAATCCAAAGCTTCTATGAACATGAAAAAAAAAAATACTTCAAATATGTATAAAGAAGAATTTCAAGTGCCAAGAGACCAAAGACTAGATCACACAGGATGTAGTAGTTACCTCCAAAACTAAAAGGAGATCTTGGAATGCAGTCTTCCAAAAGCCAAATATGTGGTTTACAACCTAGAATAATTTACTCTGAAAAGCTGAGTATAATCCTCCAGGGAGATCTTTAATGTAATAGAAGGCCTCTAAGCATTTGATAAAAAGATCCAAGTTGAATAAGAAATTTGAAATGAAAGGAAGAGTTGAAAGAAACCTAGAAAGGTAAATTTATCTGAGCAATAGAAAAGGACTATATGATGATGAAGGGTTAACATTTTAATGGGAGGGGGGGACCCAAATGTCTCTTCAGAATCTTAATGTCTTTAAAGGGAGGGAATTAATAAACAAAACAAAACAAAACAAAACCCAAAAACATAAGACCTGGGACTGGAATGGTTTTTTTCTGAAGGAATGAAAAAGAGAAGGAAAGTAAGAAGAATAAAATACTACTACAGAATTGAGGAAAAAGGGGGTGGAACTTATTCTCATAACTGGGATATGTGAGAAGATTATACAACATGGAGGAAGGAATGGGGTGAATAGGCACCAGCTATATCTCACTCTTTTTTTTTTGCTTTTTGGAGGGCAGCTGGGGTTGAGTTTCCCAAAGTCACACAGCTAGTAAGTGTGTCAAGTGTCTTTGGCCGAATTTGAACTCAGGTCCTCCTGACTCCAGAGCTGGTGCTCTATCCACTTCATATATCTCACTCTTATTTAAAACGGACAAAGGAGGTATGAGTACATACACAAAGAGTCTGGTGAAGAAAAACTCAACAGGGAAACAGTGTGGATGGGGAGGGGAGATATTAAAAGGCAGGATGATTTTGGGAAGGAAATAGCTACAAGTAAAACAAATTTCCTGATACTGAAAGGAAGCAGTAAGAAAGGAAAAAAATAAAAACAAAGAACTAGGATCTAAGGGAATACCTTAAATTGCCTTTTAGACAACTGAGTAAAGGTTAATCAAATTGTGGAATATGAAAGTAATAAAACATTACTACGCCACAGGAAACAACAAGTGAGATAACAGAAAATTCTGGGTAGCATGAACCAGTGCAAAGTGAAGTGAGCAAAATCCAGGGAATAATGTATACAAGGACAGAAACACCATGAAGTAAAACAATTTCAAAGGGCTGAAGAACTCAGAGGACCAAGCACGTTACTCACTTCCTGACAAGTAACTGACGGACACAATGCTTAGAAAGACTTCTTTTTCACACGGTCACTGTGGGTTCATCTGACTTGATTATGTTTATGTCACAAGAGTTTTCTTCCCCTTTTTTCCTTTTACTAGGTTTTCAGCAGGACAAGACTAACAAGAGTGATGCAAAAAAGAAGCGGGCTCAGAAGGGAGCAGAGACAAACAGTGCGGTTCTCTAAAAAAAGGCAGGTGATATTCAATGGTGATACAGTTTCAAAGAGAATCCTCTTTTGTTCTCTGCTGGGTGTGTATTGAAATACTTTTTTTTGGTATTTAAATTCAGAATTAAAATTTTTTTAAAAAAAGATCATGGGAGGGAGCAGCTAGGTGGAGTAGTGAATAGAGCACCATCCCTGGGGTCAGGAGGACCTGAGTTCAAATCCAGCCTTGGATACTTGACATTCTGATTAGCTGTGTGACCTTCAGCAAGTCACTTAACCCCAATTGCCTTGCCTTCCCCCCTCCAAAACAAACAAACAAACCCAAAAAGATTATGGGTAATTTTGGAAAAAAATTTTTTACTAAGTGTTAAGAATGAAAATCATGTTGTAGAGGGTTTAGAAGAAGGTGTACAAGGTTAAGAAATGGAGGTAATAATAATTAAATATAACTTTTTCAAGGAGTGTGGCTGAGAAAGGGATGAGAGATACAGGATGATTACAGGCATCAGGAATGCTAGGATTTAGTGATTTTTTTAAAGGTTGGGTGATACCTGAATGTAGGCGGCAGAAAAGGAACCAATAAGTAAGGAAAGATGGAACAGAGTTTTGAGGGTTCACGTAGACTGACTGGTCTTGGCAAGAAGGGCCACTTCATCACAAACTAGAGTAAAGGAAGCCCTAGTAGGAGATGATATAATGGGAATATGTAATGAGAAGGAGAGAAGGAGCTCATGGGTGGACAGCTTTGATTTTCTTGGTAAAGCATAGGTCAAAATATGAAGTCCTCAGATGAAAGGGTAACTATGGGAAGCTTGAAGAGAGAAGGGAAAGTTCAAAACAAAACTATTTGTGGTATGAAGCAGAGAATCAAATAGTGGGTAAAAAATTATTTGCTTGGAGTCAGAAGGACCTGAGTTCGGATCTGACCTTAGACACTTAACACACACAAACAAAAACCTAGCTGTGTGACCTGGGGTAAGTTACTTAACCCCAATTGCCCTCCAAAAAGCAAAAAAAAAAAAAAAAAAAATTGCTGCTATCAGGGCCTGGTTCAGATTTGCTAACACAAATTTGTAGTGGATCTATTTAGTATGGTTCTAGTTCAAGAGCATATGAGTTAGCAGGATATGAGCAGGAGATGTAGTAGATAGTGGGAGTAATCCAGGGTTGTGATTTGTGAATATATGAATGACAAGGGAAAGAGAGGGAAGAAATAAGCATTTAATAAGCACCTGCTATGTGCTGGGTACCATGCTAGGTGTTTTACAAATGAAAGCAAATGTAGACAGTATGAAATTAAACTAGTTACTACTTAAAGGGTTGAGATTTGGAAGGAAAGACAACATAACCAAAGTAGAGATGAAAGCCTAGGAAAGCAGGAAGGGACAGAGGGACTAAAAGTTCAAAGCAAATGAAAAATAGGTTTTGGAAGAATTAAGTATATGAAGAGATGTAGTTGGAGATTATGTTCAGCTATAGGAACTTCAGCACTTGTGAAATGACAGCAACATTGGCGTGGCTAGGTGGCGCAGTGAGTAGAGCGTCGACCCTGGAGTCAGAAGGACCTGAGTTCGGATCCGGCCTCAGACACAACACACATACAAACAAAAACCTAGCCGTGTGACCTTGGGCAATTGCCCTCCAAAAAAAAAAAATGACAGCAACATCAAAGTGGAAGAAGAGGTCATGAGTTCAGTGAATCAAGAAACTATGAAGTTAAGGTATTTTAGTCAACAACATATTTGCTGAAGTTTCATAGAATGGGTGAAGGAATCAGGTCTGTGAGCCAGGTAACTGAATTCACTGAGAAGGGAACAAGAATGTCCTAGAGACCAGTAAATAACAGTAACCAAGATCTGGGCTGAGTGATAAGATTCAAATTTAGGGGATCCCAGAGGAACAGAGGATGCTGAATGATGCTGGTAGTGCAAGAGTATGGAAATGGTAATGGGGAAAAAAGAATATTCTGACTATCCTTCAGGGATAACTGATTCAGGAAGTATGAAGAAAGATGTAACCAAACCATACTACAATAAAGAGAGAAAGTCCTTAGATAACAGTAAAATGCCTTTAGGATAATGGTCCTGAAACTTTTTAATACTATGATCTCCCAGAGATATCACCGAGAAAGAAAACACAAAAAGTTAAAAACTCTCTAACATTATTCCTAGACACTTTTTTTATTTTTTAAATTTTCTTTTTTTTTTGGGGGGGGGGGTGTAGGAGGGCAATTGGGGTTAAGTGACTTGCCCAAGGTCACATGGCTAGTTTGTGTTAAGTATCAGAAGCCAGATTTGAACTCAGGTCTTCCTGACTCAAGGCTAGTGCTCTATTCACTGTGTCATCTAGCTGTCCCATTCCTACACACTTTTAAAACAATATTTAAAAGCCCTTGTCCTCCCGTTAAAAAATATTCTTACTTACCTATGCAGCATTTGTGACAGCCTTTTGTATCAGGAATCTTTGTTGTTAAGGCAAACTTCCTGAAATTATAAAAAGGTCTTAAAATACTTTGCTGTACTGTATTATATCCTACTTCTCAAAATGAAAATGAAGAATTTTCACTATCACCACAAATTGGATCACTTTCTTTTAATTGTTATTGGAGAATATACTTTTTATTGATTTGGTTTTTAAAATGTTTTATTTATGTCTTTTATATCTTTATATTAGTCATTTCTGGAACTACCTTCTACCTTTACACCAGATTGAATCCTCCTTTGTATTAAAGAAAATAATTAAGCATAAACATATGACATAGTGACTCAATCTGACTATATATTCAACATTCTGCCTTAATAATAATTTCTATCAATGTAAAATAATATTAAATCCATTCATATATATATGTTTTTTTCCCAACTGTTCTCCCAAAGACTGTTGTGGTTGTTCAGTTGTTTCAGACTTTTCAAGACCCCATTTAGGGTTTTCTTGATAAAGATACAGGGAGGAGTTTGCCATCTTCTTCTCCAGTTTATTTTGCAGGTGATGAACTGAGGCAAACAGGGTTAAATGACTTTCCAGGGTCACACAGTAATTAAATATCTGAGGTCAGATTTTGAACTCAGAAAGATGAGTCTTTCTGACTTCAGGACTGGTGTTCTATCCAGGGCACCACCCTACCTGACCCTAATAGTCATTCCTTGTGTTTTGCATAGTACTACTATAAATATCTTATATATTAGCCTTTATGATTGCCTCTATTCCTTGGCTTAAGAATTCTTTGTAAAAAAAACAAAAACATTCTTTGTCTACCCATAGTTGTGAAAAGTACTTGATCTCATTCCTTTTCTTCTAATATCTTCCTATCTTTTACATACAGGTCACATATTCATTTTGAGCTTCCTGTGGCATATGGTGCCACATATTAGTCTAATTTCTGTAAAATTTCTTTTCAAATTTCCCAGAAATTCTTGTCCAAAAGATAAGTTCAATAATTTATATTTTTGTGCTTATCAAACACTACAATGCCACTCAATTGCTTCTGCTTTTTTGCCTTCCAGGCTGTTCCAATGACCTAATTTTTCTTTTTTAACCAGTAACAAATAGTTTGGAAGATAACTGTTTCACAGTATGAATTAAGGTCTGATATACCTCTTCTATGCTCCCTTCAGTCATATTTTCCCTTTTAGTCATTATTTCACTAAAGACTCTAGACCTTTTAGTCACTGAAATAAATTTTGTTAACTGTTTAGTTTAATTCTAGAAATTAAATTAATTCAGCAGTATGTTCTGAAATTCAAGTAGCATTGCACTAAATGCATAAATTAATTTAGGTACCATCATCATATGAAGTGTACTAGAGTCACAGTAAATACTTCCATCCATAAGAACGGCTGTAATGATATTTATACAAATCTTTATTGTGTAGTGGTAGGCTAACTCTCAGACATATTACACATTTTGTAGTTATTTTGAATGGAATTCCTCTTATCATCTCTTCCTGACTTACGAATGAGTTCATTTAAAAATATGATTATTTCTCAAAATAACAAAGTTCATATTTTGTACCTTGGCAATATTCGGTCTGGAAACCTGTGGGTTTGAATATGGGCAGCTAATCCTGGTTTTTTGGCTTGTTCAAACAAGGCTATTAGATTATGGGAATAAAGTTGAAAAGCTTTTCCTACAAAAGAGAAACATGTTATTTTTGTTATAGACACTCATAGCAGAATAATGTAATTTTCAAGCAAAAGTATAAATATTTACCTTCTAAAAATGAAGAGTCCAGAAATGTTCAAAAAGCCACCAAAAAATAGAAATTTTTAAAAAGTTAAAAACCATTCTGAGACAATTTCAAATAGTAGCCAAAATTATATTTCATAATAATAAATTAAGTATTTTTTGGTAGTACATAACTAAAGCAGATTATGCTTTTAAATTTTACTTTAAAGAATGTAAGTTATTTACAGAAGCATACATAACAGATATGATCATTTATACCAAATGGGGATATAGTAAAAAAAAAAAAAGTATAACACAGACTAATAAAAGTACCTTGTAAATGAAATTACAATTTAAGCCAAAACACTCTTTTCACAGTGATGTGAAAACATGTAAAACACATGATGTTTATCCTGCCATAATATGGAAAAACCAATAAAACATTTTTCTTGTTCACTGCAACATACATCATCTGAGAGTTAAGTTGTAGGTATCAGGTAGATATTTAAAAATTAACTTAGTGGGTTAGATTGCAATTAGTGGGTTAAACCTAAATGAAAATAGGCTTAAATCAGTAGAGTAGGAAATAAAAATTCTATCTAAAAATTCTATCTAAAATTATTTCTAAAAAAAAAAAAATCACACTACCAGTATTGGCAGTTACACTATAATTCTGATGCCATCAGATATAAACTGAATAACAATTATTACCATCATCTGAATATGATGCTGATTCATAAAAACTTGAGAACATTTAAAATAGATGCTGCCATATCAAATGCTTAAATTTCCTTTAGCAAAATGAACTGAAAATCTTTTAAAGTGTAGAGACTTGCCCAAAGACATATTAAAATAATGTGGGAACAGAATGAGGTAAATAGCATCCATGTCATAGCATCTACTCTTGCAGTTATACTGAGGATACTTTCAGTGAGCCTACAGAAGATCAGTTTACATTTTAATACTTTTATTTAACTACAAAAAAAGAATAAAAAAAATAGAAGAGAATGTGAAACATCTCATAAAAAAATAAATGATCTAGAGAACAGATCAAGAAGAGAAAACATAAAAATAATCTGACTACCTGAAAGCTATAATCAAAAAAAGAATGTTGATACAATAATACAAGAAATAATTAAAGAAAATTGTTCTAAAGTATTAGAATATGAGGAGAAAGTAGTAATAGAAAAAAAATCTCCTGATCACCACCTGAAAGAGATCTTATAAGGAAAACCTACAGGAATATCATACTAAAATCTCAAAAGTCCCAGCTCAAAGAGAAAATATTACAAGCAACAAGAAAACAAACAACCCTGAAATTAGTAGAAGATTTGACATAAAAGATCCAAGAGAAATAGAAAGTACATATCAAAGACTAAATACAAGGGACTAAATATAAGGATAGACTGTTTACTCTATATGAGGAAGTGTAAAATGTATTTCTAAGACTGTTATTAGTAACTGAGTAGTTTGAAAGAAAAAATGGGATGAACCTGAGTATGATATGATGCCAAAAAGTAAAACTGTTTAGGAAAAGGTAAAGAGTAATTATACAAATGAGGTGCAAGAGGAAGAACTGATATAGAGGAACTGGATGGGGGGAGAAGGGTTGGTATTTCTCGAACCCTACTGGGAATGGGTTTAATATTAATTATAATATAAATGTAATAATAATTATATAAAATAATTATATATGTGTTTTATATATATATAAAGGTATAGAAGTCTTCTAAATTCAGAAAGAAATAAAAGGCTAAGGGGATAGGGAATGGGGAAAGGATAAGGGAGGTACAGATAGAGGATAAGAAAGATGGGTGAGGAGTGGCTAGGTGGTGCAGTGAATAGAACATTAGCCCTGGCATCAGGAGGACCTGAGTTCAAATACGGCCTCAGACGCTTAACACAAAACTAGCCTTGTGATCTTGGGCAAGTCACTTAACCCCAATTGCCCTGCCTTCCCCCCTAAAAAAAAGGCAAAGAAAAGGGGGGGAGGGTAAGGAAATAGGATATAGTGGTGGTGGGAGGTAATAGAAGAGTGTTTAGATTAATGGGAATGGGAGAATAAGGAAGGGATCCTAGGGCAGGGTACTTTAGGTAATAGGAGGGCAAGGCAGTAGGTTGAAGTAAAGTAGAGGAGTCAGGAGAGACAGGAAATAAGAGATATCCACAAACATAAAATAAAGATCAAGAGTAGAATTTATTAGGGGAAAAAAGCAGGGGCAGTAATTATGATCTCAAAGTTAAAGCTTAAATAGATTTAATCAAAAGAGAAAAATAGAGAAACTATACTATATATTGGTTATATTAATCAATACTGTTTCAGACTATTTAAAAATAACTAGACAGTACAAGACTGGAATATTGCTGTGGAGTAGGAAATGATAAGTTGGTAGACTTAGAAAAATATGGAAAGACTCAGACTTATGAAGAGGTTATACATCATCAAAGAAACAAAGGACAAATTGTATATGAATGTATATGTGTATATATGAGTATGATTATAGATATCTAAGTATATGTATGTGTATATAAGTATGTATATATGTCTATATGTGTAAGTATGTCTATATATGTATATCTTTGTGTATGTTTCTATGGGTATCTATATATGTATATGTGTGTATATCTGTCTATCTATCTACATAATCTATCTGTGCTTAATTATAGCCTTCTTGGGGAGAAGGGAAGGGGGAAAAGAACAACAAAGTAAAAAGCGCACCACAGAGAAGAAAACTTACAAGGAAACAAAGATGTACAGCTCTGAACACAATGAGTAGAATTTATCATATAGACTATTTTTGAAATCGAAATGTATTGCTATATATTTTGAATCCTCTTTTACCTTCTGCTGCGCACATGACAATGCTTTTTTTCTTTTCATATTTTCTATTTAAGTTTTAACATTTAAGTTTATAATGGTTTTTTTCTTTTATTATTGTGTATAAGTTTTAGTATTTAGGTTTAAAATAAATTAATTAAAAAATAAAACAAAAAACAGTTATTTTATTTGCTTCTGTAATAAACCACAGAACATTAAATTTAAAAGAGGTTAGCAGCTTGTTCCAAGGACTATTTCTATCTGAATCCCATCAAAAAAGATGAGAAGAATGAAGTGATGAAGATGATAACCTGTGGCTGATCAATGGGGTAAATGGCCGGAATTGTCAGGAATATCCCTGGAGGCATGACTTGAGGCTAGAAATAGAGACTGCTATTTTTCAAAGAATGACAGACAATACATTCCCATATTATAATTAGCTTTAAAATACCATGGAGAACTAGGTAATAGTGGAACTCAACCATTTTCACATATGAGCTGTTGCCCAGAATTGCATAACAATGCTCTGCAAAAACTTAAATGCAACTTCTAAAATAGATATTGCCACATCAAATTACTTAATCTCCAAGCAAACTGGATGATAGGCTTTCAAAATCTAGAGACTGATCAGAAATCAGAATCACGTGAGAGCAGGAGATGTATTATCTATCATTCTTTCTGTCCGGTTTGCTATTAGAGTTTGAGCTAAATATCCAACTTATATAACAAACAGCTCTCAAAGTACAGAAGCCTGAAGAAGGAAATAGAAATCATGTGAGGAGAAAATAATATGCCTATCTTCTCCACTGTCCTATCAGGTATTGGAGTTGCACTCTGCTATTGTACTATTGTATAGAAACTGCTCTTAAATGTGATTGTTTCCTCAGAACTATCAAAGAGTGGAATTTGCTGCTATGTGAGGTAGTGGGGGCTCCTCATCACTGGGGATCTTTGAGCAAAGGCTAGATATCTACTTCCCAGGCATGCTTGTAGAGGATTCTAGATGACTTCCGAGGTACATTTCAATTCTCAAGATTTTCCTTTTTTGACCTATATCTCTGCAGCATTTAACATTCTCTTCAGTCGGCTCTTCTAAAATGTCCAAAATAGATCTTAATTTTCCTTCCAAATTGACTCTATCAATGGCACCACCACTCAACAAATCACCCATGTTCAAAACTTCAACATTATCTTTGATTCTTTTGTCTCTCTTTCAATAATTTATCTCATGTGTATGTGTGCATGCATGTATGTGTCCTATTTATTACTTAGGATGCTAGACTTATGAGCTAGACAAGTTCCTTAAGGTGTCTTGTTCTACCTCCTTATTTTATAGATGAGGAAACAGCAATGTCTCTAGAATCCATTCCTTCCCCTCTAGTCCTACTGTCACCTTAGAATGGGCTCTACTATCATATAACCCTCTTATTGGTCTCTTCACCTCTAGTCTCTTCTTCCTCCCAATTCATTCTTCATATCACTGACAGATTAATTTTCAATTAATCTGTGTATACAGATGTGACCCTGTCATTTCAAAATCCATTCCCTGAGTCTAGTTTTTAAGATCCAGAAACCAGGTACTTTGCAAATTTTTCTGGACTTTTTTTTTTCTATTCTCCTCCACATGAAATATACTCCAAATAGACTGGTCAACTTCTTGTTTCTTATATATATATCAGTACTTCCCCACTCCTGTCCTACTCATCCTTTAGGGCCCAGATCAAATGTCTTCTCATCCAAGAAGCTTTCCCTGACCCCCGCCCCCCAACAAGATATTATCTTTCCATATATTTATTTATTTATTTTGCTTTTTGGAGGGGGGCAGGCAAGGCGATTGCGATTCAGTGACTTGCCCAAGATCACATGGCTAATAAGTGTTAAGCATCTGAGGCTGGATTTGAACTCAGGTCCTCCTGACTCCAGGGCTGGTCTCTGTGCCACCTAGCCCCCAATTCCTTCTGTATTCTTGCATAAATGTGCAGGTAGGTATATTTGTGTATTGCTGTCTCCCCACTAGACTGTAAGCTCCATGATAACAGCAGAGATCACATCTTAATTATATTTATATCTTTTTTAATGCCTTGCCATTTCTTGTTCACGGTAGGTTATTAAATGACTATTAAAGAACTAATGAATACATATTTATTAAGTACCTATTAGGTTCAAGGCATTGTGCTAGGTGACCAGGACACAAAGATAAAACAAATGAAGTAGCAAGTTCTTCATAAATAAGAATTATTATTTCCTAGAACTAGGGAGGAAGCCATGACGCAGGCTAGTTGGGCCCCTTACTCAGAGGAGGAGGGAACATTCAGACAAAGAAAGTCACAATAACTGATGAATATCCATGAGTGCAGTCCCTGACTCCAAAGAAATTCTACAAATCTGGCCTTGTCTGACCTACTCAAGATTGTCCCATTTGTAAAAATTCTCAGCTCCCTTTGTCTAACTCAGTTAAAAACTGTGAGGGCTGCAACCTGTGAGTCACTGAGGGGTCACAATACAACTGAGGAGATGCATGAACAATTTCACCTTCCTGACAAAGACAGGACCCCCAGTGCTTGGCCATGGAGCAACATACAATTCTTCCTGAACACATACTATATGAATATGCCCATTGTGGTTTATATAGTAATTCAATAAACTATGCTGATAAATATGCTTAACATGAGGCTTTCTCTATGTTCCTTCAAGTCCTCAAGTTGACTAGCACAGGGTATATCTTATTCACAGAACTCTTTTCTCTTTAAATATCTCCCCCAAGGCTAAAAATATTTTGAAACTATTCTGTACTGGTTAAAATATATGTTTAGATATTCCCAACCTACCTCATTTGGCAAACATTTAGCAAAAACTCTATGCCAGGAAACCAGTAATTTGCTAACTTGATTCTCTAACACTAAATAACTAACATTAAAGGTACAGGTAATTTTTTCTATGTTACCAGTTCTTCCGAGGCTTTTTTAGCAAAATAATACATAAATGCAATGCTTTTGTATCTTATTTTATTGTAGGACTGTTGAGACAATGCGGTGTAGAATAAAGGGGACCAAA
Source organism: Gymnobelideus leadbeateri (assembly GCA_011680675.1). Taxonomy (NCBI): domain Eukaryota; kingdom Metazoa; phylum Chordata; class Mammalia; order Diprotodontia; family Petauridae; genus Gymnobelideus; species Gymnobelideus leadbeateri. The sequence continues at coordinate 419,624 of WOXC01003614.1, read as the reverse complement.
TTCTTCCATTAACTGTGGAACCTTCAAAAAGTAATTTTACCTCTTTTGAGCCTTGGTTTCCTCAACTGTCAAATGCAGATAACAAAATTTGCACTATTTTTCTGGCAGGTTTGTTCTTGTAAACCTTAAAAGCATTATAGAAATGTGATGACCCAACTTTATTACCACAGGTAATGGCAAGGAAATGAATAGAACAGGTTGAGGGAGGCAATTTTATGTGTTAATTTTATGTATTAATTCAGAAGAAAAAATTCAGCATTGAAATTCACACAGTAACTGCAGCCGAAGTTTATTTCCACTCTTGTTCATAAACAAATGAAGAATAAAAGTGTATTTGTAGAGAGAGGTTAAATTTCAGAGAAACATCTGGATTCAAGTATGTTCTTGCATTTTAGAAATTATTTATACAAAAGTGAAATGCTAATTCAATAATTTGTTCTATAATACAGGTCCCTCAAAAATCCCTGCCAGGCCATATTTACTGATTCAATTTAAATTACTATACATAAGCAATAATCTACCATTATATTAATTGAAAAAATTCATTTTAATTCAAACTTTTCACTAATGTAAATTGATGTTCCCATTGGTCAAGTAGAAATTAATGAGGTTGAATTTATACTCAGTAGTATAAATAGATAAAAATGTACACATACTACTGGAAATCTAGAGGAAATACGAACCCTATGGGCCATGAAGGAATCATCTTATTAGACTTGTTTACTACAGAAAATTTAGAGATGCTAGTTAAGAAAATAGAAATAGTAACACTGATTTTTGGATGGTAATATATAAGAAATTAACTAAAATTATTCAAAGTAGAAAAAGGATGAGAGCTCTAAAATCCTATCATTTTTAGTCAGCAGAGAAAATCTGCATACTACAAAGCTATTTTACTAAGTTATATATCCAAAATGGCTGTTAGTTTTAAGTAGTATAGATAAAATTAGTTGAATATGTATCATGCTTACTTTTTGATATATATTAGGCTATACATACCTGATAATGACATTAATGTATTATTAATAACATACAGCCAGGTACACTTCCGTGGAAATAACTATAGAAAAAAAAATAATTATTTTAATATAATATGAATATAAAAAGGATTTTTAATTGTCCCATTCCCATTCTGTATATCTTAAAATACAGCTAGGATTATTTCTTTCCTTCCTGAACGTTTTCTTTAAAAAAAAACAAACAAACAAACTTTCAAAGAAAGCATGGCAAAGAAAATGAAGAAAAATCATCTTGAGGGCATTTGAGAATGAAAATTAGGAAGGCAACAATGGAAAAGATCTGCATTGATTTTTTAAAATAAAAACCTCTTTTTATTGTTAAAAACAGTGAACAGCCAGCACACCTGAATGCTAAACATCAGAGTCCTAGATATATTTCTAGAGGAAGCAGAAATGTTACTAAAGAATACAAAAAGATGGGGGAAAGAGCACCAAGAGTGCATAGACAAGACCTGTTCTGGGAGGCTACTGAGAAATTCTCAAAGGTATTTGGATGAGGCATAGAAAAAAAATCTTTACTAACACCAATCGAAGGTAACTCCAGGCATATATACTTACTTTTCCAACTACATAAAATTTAAAAAAACTAATCTACCCTCACGCAGAAGGCATCCTCAATATACTATCAGAAGGGAATAGCTAGGCTCTCACAAAAGATACTATATAGGAGAGTACATTTTTGCCATCACACAATTGACAAAGATATAGGGAATACAACTACACTGCTTACTGTCTGTTGATCATAAAAATAAATAAATCACACAATTCTATGTAATAAATGTTGTCTTGAAATCTATTCTCTTCAAACAAAGATACATCAAAATTATTTTTAAAAAATGAAAGTGGGGGTACCAAATAACATTCAGGGTCTTTCCCTGCTGTAAATTTTTTGTTTTATGAAAACCAAGGATCAACCAAAGGACAACAGACAGGCTCATGATAGGTATGAACAGAATCTAAGATATAACAAATAAAGAAATATAAATAATAACTAGAGTAAAGGATATCAACAAAGAAGTGCATGAAAAAAGAAGATAGGTTGGTTACATGACTAGAGAGGAAAAACGAAGGGACAGCCAATGCCCACTGGCATCCTGACCACGTAAAGAGAAAATATAAGGAAGGTTCCCAGCATGTTGGATGGATCATGTTGTGGTGAACTAAAAGGGTTTGAAATGAGGACAGTGATCATTTCATTGAATTCACACCTAGTTCACATGTAAAAGAGAATGAATTTTCAGTTCTAGGCATCTGATAAATATACAAACAACTTGAAATTGATGATGAAATCACAGGCCTAAACCAAAAAAATAAATGTGTCCAGAGAAATACAGCCAAGAGGGTGAGGGAACTGGCAACCATATCACATAAAGATTATTAAAGGAACCAAGGATGTCTAGCATGAAGAGAAAATTTAGGTGAAAAGAGAAAGCTTTCTTTCAAGTATGTGAAGGGCTATTAGGTAGAAAAAGTATCTGATTTGTTTGGCTTTTGCCTCTGAGGTCAGAACTAGAAGCAAAGGAACAAAGTTTAAGAATCGAATTAATTGTGATGTGAGAGGAAAAAAAACAAAAACAACTTTCTAACAGAGCTACCCATAAATGAAATAGAAGGCAGTGAATTTTTAATCACTGGAAATTTTCAGGTGGTGGCTGGATGACTGATTACTTGTTGGAATACATAGAAAAGATTCTCTTTAAAATATGTTAGACAAGATAACACCAAAGGCCCCTTCCAACAGATTCTATTAGTTTATGGACTTTAGATCATTATATAATTGTCATTATTACTAATAATTGATAACAATGACATATTAATATTAGGTGAAAGAGCCAGCCTTAGTGTCAGGAAGATCTGGGCTCAACACCTCCCTCTGATACATAATGACTGAAATCCTGGGCATGTCATTTAACTTCTCAGGGATTTAGACAACTCTTTAACACTTTAAATCTATTATCTGAATTGTGAAGAGAAAATTTCCTGAGAGCTTTTTACACCAAAGAAATCAAAGGTCTGGATTCAAAAATAAAAAGCCTTTCTATTATGATGAATAATGAAATAAGATGTTTTTAAGAATTATATCAAGAATTTTAAGCCTCTGGCTTCAATAAAATACAATCATCTGATTTCTCCAGTTAACAAAATTGAATTCTAACTTGAAAATTCTTAATTACCTGTTCCATTGTCGCCTCATGTAGTTCATTTAGATTCAATGTATAAATACCATCTTCGGTTCCAAAAATAATGTACTGATCTAAATGGAAGAGATCAAAGTTATTGTAAAGGAATTCCATGAAGTAGTGTTGGGAATTTGGAGCACTGTTTCAGTTACATATCATAGCCCACTTATAGACTGATTATACAGCAAAAGATCATCCAAAAAATGTCATTTTAAAAATTTCATGCCATCTCACTCTTTTCAACCCTATTGTAGCAACTGCTTCATTTCTCTAAATGTAGTTACAACAAATTGCTCTACCCAACAAGGGAAGCACTTACACAAAGAAACTTACTTGTTCTGCCACTAGGAAGGTTATTAGATTAAGGTTGAGAGATTTCTTAAAATATGAAATTGTTGCCTTGTCTCTTAGACAAGATCTAATCTTGCAATTGAGATTTTTATGTTTCCTCTCTTTTATTAATCAACCTTACATGTCATTAAAAATTAACATTTGTAATATTTTTCTTTCTATATCACTTTAATTTCCAAATATATCCCTCCCCCTTTCCTACTCAGTGAACCTTCAGCGACAAGGAATTTTTAAAAAAGAAGTTCAATAAAACTAATCAACACAATAACTGAGTCTAAGAGTTTAGGCACATTCACAGTTCCCCACCTCTACAAAGGGAGAAAAATGGACTTGCCCATTTCTTTTCTTAGGTTTCTGCTTGGTCATTATAAAATGTAGGTATATAACATGTGAATATGCATTGAACAGTTTCATTTTTCATTGGCAGTGCTGTAAACATTCTGTGATGGTTTCTCAGTTCTGCCTACTTCACTCTGCACTGCCTCACATAAGTCTTCCCATGCTTCTCTCAATCCTTCATAATTCTTTGCTTTTTATAGAACAGTAATAGTCCATTACATTCATGTAAACAATTTGTTCAGACATTCTAAAAACAATGAGCATCCAATTGCTTCCAATAAATGCTACTATGAATATTTTAGTGTATGTGAGATCTTCTTTCTCTGACACTAGGTAATATTTTTACAGTGATCAGGGAAACTGGGAAAACTTAAATTACTGGATTCTTAATTCTATTTGCTCGTGGTATTCTGTTAAGATTACAATGAAAAAATTCCTGAAATTTTACCTTTTGTATCAGGATGTATCCAGGATGTTGCACAATTTATCTTCAAAGGGCAACCATCAAAAACCTTTGAAAAACATGCTCCCATCTTTTAAAAAAAAAAATAAAATCATTATTTAACATAGTAATCTCTTATCTCTTTAGAAAATAACCATGCCATAATTTGGGATCTTCAATCAAAGGAGCCTTTTCTTCTCCACCGCACCCCCCCAATCCCTTGCCCCTCTTCTACCTTTTGGGCATCAAGATGGAACTTAATCCTGACTGTGACATACACTATATTATTGCTTTCCCAAATTTCTATGGATTCCTAATTTATCTTCGATGTGAAAATATAGGTTATTATATATTTTATATTTTATAAATAAATATATTATTATATATTTTATATTTTATTATTATATTTATATAGTGATCATATTTACTGTGAAACACTCTTATAAGGTTGAGATCAGAGAAGAGAACTAACATATTTATATTATATCAGGCAAAAACTAAATGGACTTCTTGACAAACAATTTGCAAAAGTTCTGTTCACACAAACAGGTGGACTGCATCATTCCAAAGGAAAATTCTTTGTGGGCTAGAAAGTGAGACCTTTGGCCAAAACTGCTATTGGCAAGGTAAAAAAACATCACGTAGTTACATCTCACTCTTACTAACAGTTAGATAGTAAGTGTGCTTATGATCAATATACATAAGAATTTCTTCCTTATCGAACACTGATGTGCATTTTCTCATAGGCACAATGGTAGTTACGTTGCTAGACTAAATGACAAAGCCCAATTTAAGCAAAAATGAAGTAGAAAACTACTAGCATTATTTTAGTTTAAGTCTTCTGTGATTAAAGAGGTAATCTGTGAACTTAACTTCCATAATTTCTATGAAAAATGTATTTTAACTTTCAAAATAATAATTAAAAATAAAACTTACAGAAAACAATACTTGACATTGGAATTCTTAGGGTTATTTTTTGGAAGATATGGCTTGACTTTTGGATTATTATAAATAATGATTAATTTAATAGCATTTATATAGTACTTTAAAGCTTGCAAAAGCACGTTATGAATATTATCTCATTTGATCCTCATACAAATCAAGGTAGATGCTATTTATTATCCCCATTTTACAAATAATGAAATTGAGGTAAACAGAGTAAGTTAAAGTGAAATACAGCTAATAAGCACCTAATGCAGGACTTAAATTCAGATCTTCCTAATTCCAAGTGCTGAAATCCACTCACTATGATACATAACTACTAAATCCATATTAACACTGCATTATAACTAACAGTATTCTATTATCCTACTTAATATTTACACAATAATTTTCTTCAATATTAAATAAATATATACTGTTACTGAACAAATACTGACAATTTCATATTTAAAATATTTCTTACCAATACTTTTGGGGTTGGTGGAAGGCCATTGATGGCTGGTTTCTGTGGGGAAAAAAAATGTTTAAATATTCTAGTATTTATAAGACATAGAAAACCTTCATATATGTATATATTAACTGTTAACCAGATATACCTAACAACATTAAATATTCCATTTACATTGCAAATATATTACTTGTTCTAGATCATCAAGAGCATGGAATTTGAATACCTACAGGAAAGTCTCGCTTGTCCTTTTTTCGTGGTAACTGTGGTGCTTGTCCTCCTGCATTTTCACTAATCAATTTTAAAACACCATCACCGTTTCCTAAAAAGAATCATTAGTGTAGAGGAAAATTACTGTATAAACAAGTACACTTACTTAATATACATATTCTACTTTTTTTTACAATATTATGTGTAATAGGTGACCTTTAATTTAATTATGTTCTGTGTTACCAGATAAAGATACTCAAATATGCTACTCTAACATGTGCCAAGGCCACATTATTACTTCAAGCAGGCTTAATATATGAAAATATTTTGAACAGAAAATGGTTCCAAAAAAACTAACCCCAAATAGGAAAAAAAACCCAGTTATTTTTTTCAACTTTTCCAATATTTATCCATGTCCTAGTATTTGGCTCTAAAAATTCAGACCAGCAAACCCTATTACTCATACCAAGAGAGGAAGTCTCAATCCCAGGAATACAACTTTGTCTTCTTTGAACTTGTGGAGCTCTGTTCTCTGAACTGGGACAATATTTTATGGTTGATGACTTCTCTTCATCTGTGAAATTATCCTCAGAATAATAATTTATCTTTGGCTAAAACAAGAAAAAATAAAATGCTACTTAAATATACTTAGATTAAAAGGTTTTTTTTTCTATGCCTTGTTCTCCCTCTTCATTCACCCACTTGGTGATTCATCAGCTCTTGGAGGTTTAAATATCCTCTCTGGGCAGAAAAGTCCCAGATCTCAACATATCCATCCCTGAAGGATCTCTCCTAAGTTTCCATCCTTAATTACCGTCTTTCTGAACATTTTAAACTAGACATCCTAAATTTACTATATATAAAGTGGAACTCACCATCTTTCTCCCTAAACCCTTCCCCCTTCTAAAATCCTCTATTTCTCTCAAATATCTTTCTAGTCTTCTGGATACATACACCTAGCATTATTCCTGACTGCTCATTCTCTCTGCCTCCACAGAGAAAATAAACTGATAAATTGTTATGCTATCTTTCACATATTACCCCTTCTCTCCACTTAGAGAATGACTACCTTAGTTCAAATCTTCATAACCTTTTGCTTAGATCACCGTAATAGCCTCCTAGCTGGTCTCCCTGCCTCATGCTCCTTACCACTCCTTTCTATCCTACACAATGCTGCCTGAGTAATTTCCTTTACACACATAGTTTTCCTTTTGGATACTATTTAATTTTTTTTCCAATTACATGTAAAAACAATTTTTAAACATTCCTCCTCTTTTAAATTTTGAGTTCCAAATTATCTTCCTTTCTTCCATGTTGAGAGCCAAAGAGGTCTGATCCAGGACTCAAATAATTACCCAATGAGAGTGGACTTTAATATCAAAGACCTCTTTGAGATGCAACTTTTTGTTAAGTTAGCTCCTGAGTTCTTTGTTATGGGTTACACTTAAAAGGATGGTATTTGGGTTCTGAGACCAATAGGCTCTGCCCCAAGACTTTAGTTGTTCAAAACCAAAATATTTTGAATTCTTAGGTGGTCAGTTCCTACACAGATGTACTTGATGATGTGGCTTTGGTTTCAGGCCTTGAAGCCAGCTCTCAAGACCATGACTGCATATAGCTGAAAGGAGTTAACTGACTTTTCCTAAGACTTTATGGCACCTAGAGAACAAAAGCCTTACTGCCGTGCTACTTCCAGGATACAACAGACTAAGATAATAATAAGAATACTTGAGTTCCCTTCCTTTGTCTCATTTCTCTATAAAAACCTTGTCCTAAGAATCAATAAATGGAGTTCATCATTCTTCCTTGAACTACCCACTGGTATATGTTATACATGTGCAATCATGCAAAACATATTTCCATATTAGTCATGTTCAACCCCCTTAGTCAATTCCAGTGGCATCCTATTATCTTTAGGACAAAATATAAACTACTCTGTTTAGTCTTTAAAGTCCTAAATAAAATAGCCTCAACCTATCTTTCCCATCTCATTAGACATTACTCCCTCTTTCACATTTTGTGAATCAGTCAAATGGGGGTCTTCTGTTTCTCACTCATAAAATTTCACTTCCTGTCTCTGTGCCTTTGTTCTGGTCACCCCACATGCACAGATCATACAACATTCTTACCAAGTGTAAGAATCCCTTTTCTTCCTTTAAGATACTGCTCAGGTACCATCTTCTGTATAAACCCTTTCCTGATACTCCTAATTACTAGCACCCTCACTCTAAAAGTACCTTGGCATTTTACTACTATATATGTGTATATTTATCCACTGTGTAGTTATGATGTTTACATTTTATCTCCTCCATAAGAATGTAAGACCTTTGCAAGAAGAAACTGATTATATTTGTATCTCTAGCACATAGCACAGTGCCCAGGACAAAGTAGATGCTTAATAAATGCTTATTTATTGTTTGATAAAAAAGAAAACAATCAACTATTTGTCACTGAAGTACTCTAGAGGTAAAAGCCATACATTTTCAGCAAACATTTGCAAGGCCCCTACTATGTGTGAGGAATTGTGCTAGGCATTAGAGATGCAAAAACAGTCCCTAATTTCAAGCTTATAATGTAACCAGGGAAGAAAACATGAGGAGGGAATACATTACAGGGAGGTAGAATCCAGTACAAAGGTAGTGCTGAAAAATGGAGTGTTGTGCATGAAGAACAGCAAGAAGACCAGTTGGGTTAGATTTTAGTGTCTATGGAGGAGGAATAAGATTGGAAAGGTTGTTTGAGGTCAAGCTGTGAAGAGTTTTGTATTTCATCCTGGAGGGAAAGGATGTGTTTCACAGATGTTTACTCTAGGGGGTGGGGAGTGGGGGTGACATGGTTAGAACTGCATGTTAGGAAAATCAATTTGGCTGTTGTGTAAAAAGATGAACTGGAGACAGAAGAGACTTTTAGGAAGGGAGACCAATTAAGAGGATAGTGGAACAATCCAAAGTTAAGAAGTAAAGAGGACCTAAATTAGACTGATTTCTGTATAAGTACAGAAAAGTGGTCACATGTGAAAGATGTGGAGATAGAAAGGACAAGATATAGTAAAGTGATTGGATATGCAAGTTAAGTAAAAGTGAGGAAAGAAGGATAACATTTAGAATGTGAACCTGGGTTCCTGGAAGGATGGTGGTTTCCTTAATTTCCTTCCAGTAACAGGAAATTTCAGAAGACGGGAGGATTTGGGAAGATTAGTGTATATAATGAGTTCTATTTGAGATGTCTACAAGAAATCCAGTTCAAAATGGGTATTCAGTAATGCAGGACTTGAGCCTAATATAGACTAATATACAATGAGAATAATATAATACTAAGACTAGATACATAATTCTGTGATTCATCTCAAGAGATATAACAGGCACCAATGAGGCCATCAAAAGGAAGAAAATTGTTTCAATTTCCTCATCTGTAAAATGAGGGAGCTGAATTAAAAGACTTCTGAGGTAGCTTCCTGCTCTCAACCTGTGAACCTATGAGTTTATAATAAGATATATCATGGAATGATCCACAGGACTTGGCAACATTAGATAAGAGAAGTGGGAGAAAGAGCCAAAGTTATAAAAAGTATTAAGATTTTGAATTAGGAGCAATGGATTTTGGAAGGAAAAAAACAAGTTTTGGAAATTGTATGTTTGGGGTACCATGCAGAAAACCAGGTGAATATCCTATAGAAATTTAAAGACCCACTTCTAGATTTTACACCATAAATTACATTAAGTTCAAAACAAAGATGTGCCCTGAAGGTCCTACTGTGGTGAGGGATACAGCCTAATCCTTTCCCCAATACAAATTAAGGCTAGATTTTCCTTAAAAGATACTGAAAACACTAAGTCATCCTATCTCACCAAAGCTAGAAATGCCATAGTCACTCATGGTCTTAAGCCCACTGATGAAAAGCATGAAAGCTCTTATGTGCTCTATTTTTAACTAGGGCTGGTTCACTCCTCCTTAGTCAACTTGGTGGTCCCCTACTCCTGGAGTGTATTTAACATACTGGTGCTGGACTTAGTGCAGTCCTCCAATAGGCTTTAGTTTTTAGTATTTTGACAAAATTCAATTATTTACAAAATATTTTTAAACTTCACAATAATTTTGCAACTTACCTTAGGAGGTAGTGGTGGTGGTACTGCATGCTTAAAAGTTGACCTAACATGAGAACAGGATCTTTTAGAAAACATAAATGTAGGGACCACAGAGTATTATCTTCTATAAGTCAGAAAACCCTTAGATCTACTAACAAATTCTAAGTCAGTATAAAGAAATCTGATTCTCTTTGGAAGGTATATAGGACAAAAAGTACAGCCTACATATACACAAAGAAAAAAATCTTTTGGGAAAATACTGTAAAGTCATCACAATTTAACACATATTTTAATTTAAAAAGTTTTAAATACATTTAAACTATGGCCACAAAGGAACAAGACATTACAAAGGCTGCAAAGAAAAATCCTTATCACAATAGTCTGAATATAATATCATTTATATAATATTTTATGGTTTACAAAGCAATTTTCTTAACCATTTGAAGTGTAGAATATTATTCCTATGTTACAAGTGAAGAAACTGAAGGATTAGGGATTAAGTGATATACCACTGGTCATACAACTAGTAAATATCAGGATTAGAATCCATACCTGGGGTTTTAGTTTACTTTTTTAAACCAGTTAACTATTCTCTTTCTAATTTTAATGGCACTGATATTTTTTGGTTTGCAAAACTGTAAAGCCCTTCATAACTTGACCCCTTCCCGCTTTTCCAGTCTTCTTACACCTTAATTCCTCTCCATATCCCTCTATGATCTAGGGACACTGGTCTTGCTGTTCCCTGAGCAAGACAATCCAACTCCTGACTGCATTTTCACTGGTTGTTCCACATCCCGAGAATTCTTTCTCTCCTTATCTCTATCTCTAGGCTTTTTATTCAAGCCCCTAGCTAAAATCTCACATTCTACAAAAACCGCTTCCGGTTCCCATTGAATGCTAGTTTATCTTAGTTGTTTGCATGTTGTTTTTCAGATCTGACTGTGAGCTCTGAGAGAGGAAGGCCTGTTTCGAACCTAGCACTTAACCTTGTGCCTAGGCTTACTGACTAGTTGACATTATAGATTGACCACCATGTATACATTTGAAGCTTACTGTGATATATGGTGTGAAAATGCTGGTCTGAACTTGATTTCCGTCCAGTTTTCCCAGCATTTTTTGTCAAACAATGAGCACCTGGGATCTCGGGGTTTAATAAATACTATGCTATTATACTTATTTGGTTCTGTACCTTGTCTATCTAATCTATTCCACTAATTAATTTTTCCCCTATTAATCTTGATCTTTTGTGTCTAGATGAATCCTTTGGTTAGTCTGACTCATATGGCACTGAATAAGTTAATTTAGGTAATACTGTCATTTTTATTATATTTGCATAGTCTAACCTTGAAAAATTATCTTTTTACTTATTTAAACATATTTTTAGTTCTAAAATAAAGTTTCCAGCTGGCTGGCACAATGGATAGGGTCCTGGGCTTGGAGTAAAGAAGACTGGAATTCGAAGTGGTCTCCAAACACTTAACCCTGGGCAAGTCACTTAACCTCTATTTACCTTAGTTTCATCATCTGTAAAACAGAAATAATACTTGTAAAGCACCTGGCGCGCAGAAGGCACTTCATTCTTGTTCCCTCCCCTTTCCCCACTGGTACATAATATTTTGTAATTGTATTCATACAGTTCCTGTTTAAGTCTTGGCAAGTGGTTTCCTAGAATATTTTATATGTTCTATAGTTAGGTGGTACACTAAAAGACCTGAATTCTAATCCAGCCTCAGACACTTACTGTGTGACCCTGGGCAAGTCACTTAGCCTCTGCCTGCCTCAGTTTCCTCATCTGTAAAATGGGGATAAAAATAGCACTTACATCCAAGGACTGCTATAACAATGAGGCAATATAAACACAGTATTTTGTAAATCTTAAAGCACTAAATAAATGCTATTATTATTTCTTCTTGCTTGGTTTTATTGCTAATATATAGCAAGACTGATTAGGTTTATTTTATATGCTGGCACTCTGCTTGTTATTGTTTTAATATATTTTAGTTGAACCCACAGGGTTCTGAAAGTAGAACATTATATCATTTGCAAAAAAGCAATTATTATGTTTCCTCTTTCCCTGTACTTATTCCTTTGATTTCTTTTTCTTCTCTTACTGTTAAAGCTAACATTTCTAGCACAATGTTAAATAACAGTGGAATTAATAGATAGCCTTGCTTTACCTCTGATTTCTTTTGGAATGACCTCTAGTTTATCTCCATTACATATAATGCTAACTCTTGGTTTCAAATAGGTAAGATTTGCCATACTTTTATTCCTATGCTTTTTAGTTTTTTTTTTTAACTGAAATGGATATTGCATTTTATCAAAACCACTTCAGTATCTTTGCAAAAAAACAAAAAACAAAAAACCAACAACAACCCAAAAGTGTCACGAAGAGTCAGCCACAACTGAAATGACTCAACAACAACAAATGTTCTTTTGGCATCTGTTGATATAATGATGTGGTTCTGATTGTTCTTTTATTAATATGGTCTACTATGATTGTTTATCTTAAAACTGAACCAACCTTGACTCCTACTATACATCCTACAGGTCACAAATGCACAATCTTATTTATATGTTGTTGAAATCTTTTTATTAAAATTTTATTTAAATTTTTGCATTGATATTAGGAATATTGATCATATATTCTTTCTCTGTTTTGTCCCTCCCTGATTTAGGTATCAAGATATCTATATCACAGAAGTAACTTGGTAAGATGCCTTCTTTTACTGCATGTGATACTGGAATTAAATTATTCTTTGAAGGTCAGATAGAATGCACTTGTAAATCTATCTAATCCTGGCATTTCCCCCTCTTTGGGAGTTTCTTTATAGCTTGTTTTATTTTTCTGAGACTAACCTACTTAAATCCTCTGTTTCTTGTTCTGTTAATCCTGGTATTTTTATTTATGGTAATATACATCTATTTAACTTATGTTGGCAGCTGTGTGGACATATAACTGGGCAAAAATTTTTTTTCATTTTTGATAATGGTAATTTTGTCTTCTTAAAAAAGGGAGACTATCAGCTTTTCTTTTATAAGTTAAAAAACAGCTCTAATTTGAATTTCTATTTTGATGTTTAGTTGACCTTTTAAAATTTGCTGGTTTTCTAAATTTTTTAAAAGTCTGTATACCTAATTCATTGCTGTTCTTTTGGGAAAAAAAACAAACCAAAAACCAAAAACCAATAAACCCAGAAATACTGATTTCCCTCTCAAGACTTTTTGGTTGCATTCCAAAAGTTATGGCATGGTATATCACTTCCTTTCATTTTTTTATAATGAAATAATGTTTTCAAGATTTTATCTTTGACATGCCAACTGTTTAGGATTAAGTTATTTAATCTCTAATTAAAAGGACCTTTAAAGAATATAATTTTTGTTTCACTGTGAATTAAAGGATATATTTAGTATGTTTGCCTATTTCTGCATTAATATATAAGGTTTTTGTGCCCTTACACCTGGCTAATTTTTGTAAAGTTGCCATGCACAGATCAGAAATACATATATTCTTTTTGTGATCCCATTCAGTAAACTCACAGTACATTATAACCTTTCTAAAATTATGCTTAGGTCCTTATTTTCTTTCTTATTTATCTTTTTGGTTAGATTTATCTAGATCTGAAAGAAATACACCAAAATCTCCAGACTATTACAGATTTACTATTTTTGTAAAACAAGCTTTTTCTTTTAAGTATTTAGAAGTTTACCGTTCAATACACACATCAAATATTGAAATTTACTATCTATGGTGCTTTTAGCATAAAGTAATGAATTTTCCCTGTATTATCTCTTTTAATCATGTCTGTTTTTACTTTTGTCCTATCAGAGGTCATGATTATTACCCCTGCTTTTCTGAGTTCACCTTAGATATAACAGATTTTGCTCTAGTCTTTTATTTAAACTCTTTGTAAGTCTTTCAGCTTCTTGTGTATCTTACTGGATTCTGGGAAGAGGAAGAGGAAAGAAACAAGTAAGCCATTTACATGGTGCTCACTATGTGCCAGGCAGTGCTAAGCATTCTTTAAAAACAAGCATTATCTCATTTGATTCCCAGAAAAACCTGGTGAAGTAGGTATTACTGTTATCCCCATTTTATATGAAGGAAACTGAGTCAAAAAAAAGTTTAAGTGACTTGCCCAGGGTCGCACACTTAGTCAGTGTCTGAGGCCATTTGAAGTGGGTCTTCCTTGCTCAGGCCCAGTTCTATCAGCTTTCTAATACAGTCTGCTATCCTTTTCTGTTTGGATGGGTGGAGTCCACCACATTCAACCTATGGTTATAACCACTGAGGATTTCCCTGTCTCCTAACCTCCTATTTGCTATGCCTTTTCTTCTATTTGTACCTGCTCCCATACAAAAAAGAAAAGGCAAAGTTCACATTCACTATCTGCATTTCACGGAGTCTGCTCTGATAGGCGATTTCTCTTCTCCCCTTGTCCAGTTCCTGATGGCAGCGTCTCATCTTTTCTTCTTGTCTTTTTTACTTTCTTTCCTCATGATCCATCCTCCAGACTTAGAGTTTATTTTACTTACAATCATCTCCTTGAATTTACCCTTCTTCTTAACTCCTGCATTATTGTCACTTCCCTGTTCCCATTTGATGTTGAGTTTTATTCATTTTTACAATAAATTCTGTGTATATGCTTATCTTCAGCCTTCCTTTCTCTGGTTCTGATTAAAGTGATGCTCACATATGCAGCTTGCTAAACCCATCTCTTCCACTATGTCAGGCCTGCACAATCTACAGTCTGCCAAAGGAATTACTCGACATACAAAAGATGCTTCCCTGTACATGTTTGGGGCCGCCATTAATCTTCAGGCCTGCTGCAAAGAGCCTGAGGGCCATAAGTGGCCTGCAGATTGTGCAGGACTACTCTATGTCATGCAATCTTCTCTTGTACTTGGATTATAATAATCAGCTCAAACCCCCTTACTAATTTTTTTCTTTTCTAGCATATTCCTTTTTCCCTTCTCTTTTTCTTATTAAAATATAATAAAATTGTCTCCATGACACTTGAAGACATATTAAAGTTCTGAGGTGACACATTTCTTTTCTCCCTATTACAATATAAATACTTCATCTTTTCTACCATATTATGCTGCTGTGTCAGTAACACTACCATAATTACCTGAAATGTTAATGACATATTAACTTCTGGTTAGTAAACTGAAAATACTAACCCACTTACTATACTATGCAAAAGCTATTAAAAAAATAAAAACATCAAAATATATCCAGGTATATAACTATGAAAGGGCAGCTAGGTGGCACAATGGATAGAGTGAAAAGCCTGGAGGTAGGAATATTCATCTTCCTGAGTTCAAATCCAGCCTCACTTACTAGCTTAACCTGGGGTTTAACCTGGTTTGCCTTAGTTTCCTCATCTATAAAAATGAGCTGCAGAAGGAAATGACAAACCACTCCAGTATCTTTACCATGAAAACCCTAAATGGGGTCATGAAGAGTTGGACACAATTGAAAAACAACAAAATATAACCTTATACTAGTACTCAATCTGCAATGTTATTCAGGCACAATTGTACATTAACTACTTTTTCACTTGCAAGTATATAGATGAACAAAACATAAGAAGGTTTGTAAAAGGTTCCTTTTCACAAGCACTCACTTAAATAGAAAAAAAATTATCTAACATTATCAAGTCATTACCTGCTGGTGTTTGCACTATCTACAAAAGGATTCCACTGTAAAGAAAAATCTGTGTCACCTGATACTACCTAAGGAAACAAGAAAATACAGTTTAATGTCACACATTGAATATAAGATGAATTACTATTTGATTCAGGAAAAAAAGTATTTCCATTCACTCAATCAACCCATCAATACACATTTAATGAATATCTATTATATGCAGGTACTTTTCTAGGAACAGATTAAAATGGAGATTTTAATAGATTAAATACAGATACAGATTAAAAAATGAAATAATCTTTAATTCATAAAGAGCTGGTATCCTAATGAAGAAACAATAAAAAAGTACATATATAATTACACACAAAATAAATATGAAGAGAATAAATATAAATAAATATAAGTTAGATAAATAAAATGTAATTATTTGGGAGTAGAGAAAGGATTTCACATGGAGGATGAGCCATGTTACTGGAAGAAGAGAGAGATTTTTAAGAGGTAGAGGTGAGAAGGGAATACATTAGAGGCATGGGGAATGGCCAGTGAAAATATAAAGAGATGGGACTTGTGTTGTATATCAGAATAGGGAGCATTAGTTTAGCTGAAATGTAGAGAGTAGTAGGGGAAGTGGAGTTAATAAAAAATAGGGTTGGAAAAAACAGTGGGGCAAAGTCCAAAAGGAATAAGAAAAGAACAACAGTCCAAGAAGACAAAGTGAATATCAAAATGTTGTAATCTAACTAAATAAAAAACAATAATGTGAAAAATGCATCAGCTTTTTTTTAAAGGATAAAGCAAAACTATAACTAGACAAGATAAATAATTTTAAAATTGAGAAGGTGGGAGCAAGAAGTGACAAGGACAGGAAAATAGAGATTCTCTTAAGCCCAGAACTATAAGTGAGATATTTTGTAAAAACAAATATATACCTATGTCTATCTATAGCTATATCTGCATATCTATATCTATCTCAAAGATAGAAAAAGTAGTTAAACCTTTTCCTTTCAAATTGGGAATATTTTTAACTTCATAAAATAAAGGCAAAGGTGAAAAAAGTACCAATAATAAAGACTACATTAAAAAACTAGAAGTCATGAAAGTAACACAGATAATTTACTATAGTCTTACAGGAAATAGGAAAAGAAAACTAGTCCTAACATTCAGAAGATGGGAATCAATTACCCAGAGAGACCTCTGTTATACAAGTCTAACAAGTTAAGTAAATATTTTCATTTGGAAAGAAGACAAATAACTCTTTTAAAAAGTGCTATAAAAATCCATACCTGAAGGGAAACTCATGCATAATACTTTAGAAGCATTCCAAATTAAAATTTTGAGTCTTATAATTTTTCATGTATGAAATCAAATGATTGTATAGCGAACTTTCAGAAGTTTCTTGGCTTTGCTTATGAAATGTTCCCCTTCCCTATATTATTGTCTGAAAGGCTACAGGGCACACAAGCAAGAGGATGTATTATGAAGGGAATGTTTTGGGGTCCCTTGACCTCGCTAAGGTATATTCCCCTGTCCTATAGAGTTACCTGCAAAGGTTACCGGGCAGATAAGCAAGAGGGCTAGTAATCTTTTTTGTTTATGCCTCCTGATCTGGTCCTAGAATAATACCCTAATAAATAATTAACCTTAAGCAAGGGTAAATAGTAAACAGGATTAAGGGAGGCTTCTTCTACATTCCTTTGATGTAGGATCTTTCTACATTGTCTACATTCTTTTGGGGTGTCTACATTCTCTTGGGAGGCATAACAACCCTGTGAGCTCCTTGCATCTTTGGCTCTGTATGAAATGGTCCTGTAATAAACAGACTATTGATTACATCCCCATCTCATTATTCTCACCGCTCACTAGTCCCCCAACTGTGCTGGCTGCAGTATGATTGACATGAAATGAAGATAGCTATTTTGTTTAAAAATGAAAACAAAACACTAAAATTCTTACCATTTCATCACGTGCTTCCGTTTCTTTTCTTAAAGGAGGTTCAAACTGTAGTTTGTCAACTGCAAAATACATGTTTAACAGATATAATTATTTTCAAATGTTTACACACTCAAATTTTAATAAAACCTGTAAGAATTAATCTGGTAATAAGCCACCATGGAAAAAAATAAAATGACAGAAACTAATGTTGTCTAGGAAAGAGATACACATGTATACATACTTTACAGCAAATTCAGATCAATACAATAATACTTTTTTAAACTATTTTTTTTCTGTTATTCTACAATGTACATAGATATGGATACTTACATTAACAAAGAAGAGAGGGAAAAAGAAACTATGAATTTAATTTAATTATATCCAACTTTTTTTTTTAAAGCAATTGGGGTTAAGTAACTTGCTCAAGGTTATATGGCTAGTCATTATTTATGTGTGGGTGCTCATTTTCTGAGGCCAGTTTCGATCCCGGGTCATCCCAACTCCAAGGCCAGCGCTCTTACTCTGTCACTGTGTCACCTAGCCACCCCTATATCCAACTTTTAAAAAATTTAGTTTAAATTTAATTTAGCACATTAGTGCCAAAGCTGTCTTATTTGTCAATGTTGCCCTGTGACTCTCCTGTTTTCTTCTATGAATTTTCTTTTTCTTTTCTTTGATATACTTATCTTTCTTTTTCAAGTGTATTTTGAGATGTTAGGAACTACTTTAAAAATCAGATTAGTTAATGTTTAAACTATGCTTTCTATCTCTCAATCTCCTACTTTGTTTTTCCAGTAATTTTTTTTTTGTTTTCTAGTGTGTTAATCTCTAATTTTCCACATTTCTATTTTTAAAAATTTAGTTAGGGTTTTCTGATTCACTGCTCCAATTGTTTTTTTAAAGTTGCACACCCAATTCATTGATCTACTCTTTCTATATTTTACCAATGAAAAGACTGTGCAATATAAATTTTCCCCTAAGGGCTGCTCTGGATGCAGCTAGGCATTCTCAATATTTAGAGAGTTGACTTGGGAATCAGGAAGACCTGAGATAAAATCCTGCCTCAGACACTTCCAGGTGTGAGACCCTGGACAAGTCACTTAACCTTTCTCAGCCTCAGTTTCCTCAACTGTAAAAAGGAGACAATAATAGCACTTATGTCACATAGATTGTTGTGAGGATCAAATAAAATAACACATGTTAAGTGTTGCAAAACTTTAGAATGCTATATAACTACTAGCTAAAATTATTATCCCCCAAATCTTGACATATTGTCTTTTTCTTTGATGAAATTATCTAGTCTTTCTAGGAATTCTTCTTTTGCCTATCAAATTCTTTAGGATCAAATTCTTTACTCCTGAATTAATCTGAAACCTTTCTTCAAAGGTCCCTTTATTGATTATAATTTTTATTACATTGTGGCTACTAAAAATTTACTAATTTCTATTTTTCTTCGTTTATGAAATTTTTATGCTCTAGCACAGGGCCACATGTGGCCCTCAAAGGCAGAGGTTCCCCACCCCTGCTCTAGCACATGGTCAATTTTTGTAAAGGTAGAATAAATGGCCGGGAGTTATGTGCATTCTTTTCCACTCCAACTTCTAAAGTTCTGTTAAAGGCCTTTAACTTCTTCTGTTCAGTTTTCTGTTAGATCTGTCCGGGTCTAAGAGGGATATATTTAATTTTGCTATTTCTCCTTCCAATTTGATTAACTTTTCCTTTCCATATTTGTATGCTGTGCCATGCAGCTTACATACATATAATCTCAAATAAACAACCATTAAGCTCTTCCTATGTGGTAAGAACTGTGTTGAGCACTGGGGATACAAAAGAAAGGTTCTTAAAAATGACCCATGACTTTAAGGAGCTCAAAATCTAATGGGGGAGACAACATGAAAATAGCCTAAGAAAAGAGAACAAAGTGTGTGCGTGCATATGTGTATATGCACACATTTGAATAAAATCCAAAATTCTATACTACTATGTAAACTCATTAAATGGGTTTTTATCACCTATGCCCATCAATTATACTATTAAGCCTATATATACTATAAGCAGAATCTGGTCTTATAAGTGTTTAAAATAAGCTAAATCTCTACATAGCACCCTTATTTACTTTTATTTGGTAGTTTTAAAAATTTGCTGGTTAAAGAGTGGGATAGCTTAATTCAATTTTTAATATTTTTCAAGGAATATGATTACATCAAAAAGAAGTATAACAAAATCAATAAGTCTTATAACTATTAAAAAAATTAACTGCTGAAATAAAGAGAAACAACAAAAATTGAGTGCTTGAACCTGTGACAATGGCATATACTTATATCCAAGCTTTTCAAAGAAAAAAAAACCTCTTTAATCTCTCTAAAAATCATGTAAAGATATTTATTAAACTATAATCTCTAAATGTGACAACACACTAACAATCTGCAACTAATTTTTAAAAATAGAATTTTGTTTCTAGCACAATTCTTTGCTTTAACAAAATAATAAAAACGCATCAAACTAAGATGAGGAAATTAAGACTGCAAAGAGAAGCCAAATTTTGGTATTATTTTGTCAGAAAATAATTTTGAAAATCTATAATTATACATTCAGCCTTGAAAATTCTTCAAGAAATACAAGAACTTTTAACCATACAACATCACTGACAAATTAAAATATATCATAAATACATACAGTTTATCTCTGATGCTGTTCGTTCAGCTCTGACATTCCTGTTTGTAGACCGAATAGTATGACGGACAACTGCATGGGGCTATAAATGTAACAACAAAAAATAATCAAATTTCAACTTACTCTTTTGTAATGTAAGTTCTCTGAAAACTTACTTAAGAACTATGAAAATCAAGTATAAGTTAAATGAAAATTCAAAGAAAAAACATAATGAGTATAGGGAATAATTTTGACAATTGTGTGATTAATCAAAGGCTCACTAAAGATTAGAAAACTTGAAATCCTATTTTTAACATTTCATATTATTTGCTTTTGAGAAAGTCTTGCTCATTAATCCAGACTTCACAAGTATGATTTAAGAAATTTATGTAAATTCTTGATTATTTCTAGTTGGTGAGCAAACATGAAGAAACTTGGTTTAAAAAAACTGGTGATTTTTTTTCTACTGAGGTCCAATGATGACTTAAAATAAACCAACAAGTATTAAACAGGAAAATGAAAAGAGAAAGACTAGGAAAGGAAGAAAAAGAATGAGAATTTAAAAAAAGATGAGAGGGTAATATGTAGACTATGGATTTGGGGAATATTATTACTAAAGATTTTAAGTCATGGGGTAGCTAGGTGATGCAGTGAGTAAGAGCACCAACCCCAGAGTCGGGAGGACCCAGATCCTACACATAAATAATTAGCCATGTAACCTTGAGCAAGTTACTTAAGCCCAATTGCTTAAAAAAGAAAAAAAAAAGATTTTTAAGTCATGTTGTGTTTTCACAACCATAGGTGTTTATATGTACACATTTACAAACCTACACATTTATCCTGAAGTCTGGGTGAAAATAAGCTGAGGACAAGATATATCTTACTATGATCAAGACTTTAAAGGCAATGTACTCAGGGTGGCTAGGTGCTGTAGTGAATAGAGCATCAGCCCTGGAGTTAGGAGGACCTGGGTTCGGATCTGACTCAGACACTTCACACACACACACACACACACACACACACACACACACACACACACACCCCTAGCCGTGTGACCTTGGGCAAGTCACTTAATCCCAATTGCCCTCCAAAAAAAAAAAGCAATGTACTTAAAAATCAAATCTGTCGGGGCGGCTAGGTGGCGCAGTGAGTAGAGCGCTGGCCCTGGAGTCAGAAGGACCTGAGTTCGGATCCAGCCTCAGTCACTTAATGCACACACAAATAAAAAAAAAAAAACCTAGCTGTGTGACCTTGGGCAAGTTACTTAATCCCAATTGCCCTCCAAAAAAAAAAAGAGAAAAAAAAATCAAATCTGTCTTACTATAATATTTTCCAGAAATATTAAGCCCTTAAGTCTGATCATCAAATAAAATTGCTTATAAAAATATAAAAATAATGGGATTACAATGGAAACAATTTATCTTGAAGACTCAAAATGTAAAATTATTTGTGCTTTAAAAATTTTGCAAGAAACAAGAAAATATCATTCCTGATTTTCCATCATCAATTTTTTTTGAGATGTGTCCTGAGTGTATTTGCCATTGGCAAACACTTTCGTTCTCTTGGTTAACTGCAATATTTGTAAACTTAAAAAAACAAACAAACGTTAAACCAATAATTTCTTAAGATACAACAAAGTAAATGTTAAGAAATTCTCAACTGAACTGTTAGCTAAGTAAGGATAGAAACTGCAGTTTTGGGAGAAGGTTTTGGCCAGAATAACATGCATTATTTTTTGGATCAAACTGTTTCTGTGGGAGAAGAGAAAGGCTATAGGGACATGTGAGCAGAGATTGCACACTTCATGACCTATGCCTAATTTAAATTTCTTTTCTTTTTTTCTTTTTGCTTTTTTTGGAGGGCAGTTGGGGTTAAGTGACTTGCCCAAGGTCACATGGCTAGTTTTTGTGTTAAGTGTCTGAGGCTGGATTTGAACTTAGGTCGTCCTAACTCCAGGGCCAGTGCTCTATTCACTGCACCACCTAGCCACCCCCTAATTTTAATTTCTTAATGACTTTACCTTTAATGACCTTACCTAGGGATCTAGATTATAAAACATTAACCTGGGGATAAAGAGAGCAGTAAAAGGAACAGAGAGAAAAGGCAAAATTTGCTATCATCAGCAAATACAGGTAGGGAAAGTGCTGATTTTATAAGGCTAATCATTTTTGTGAGCCAAAAATTTTTAACAGTAGTTTAAATTATATCACATAGACTATTAATTATATCTTTATACGTATTTATTCTCCAATATGAGAGTAATGTTTCCTCACCTCAAAATCATCATCATCTCCTTCAATATAATGTGCATGGCTGTCTGGATTATTTACTTTGTCCAACAATTCAACTGCTAGTGCCCTTGAGAGACCAGGCTGTCCTACAAAACTATGCTTGATAAAAAAACAAAAAAACAAAAAGAAAAACACAAAAATGTATTCTGAGATTAAAATTTTATATATGTGTATCACCTATAAAATTCTTTATTTTACTCTGCTCATTTAGGAAATGGTGTAAGACCAAACAAATGAGTAGTTACTATGCAAATCAACTTTAAAAAGTATTGAATTACACGTCATTTATATACAATTTACTTATAGCAATGAAGTCCATAGTTGAAAGAGTTTGTTTTGCAAAACTGACTGGCCCAATTAAAGGCAAAATTTGAATTAAAGGCAAAAATTTGGCTAAAATTAGTACTATATTTTAAGACATTGGCCAATGACCTCACAAATGTTATATATATATTGGGTTGGTGGACAAAAGTCTAAATGGTTCAGTGCTGAACTGAACTTATCCACTACTAAAAAAATCAACTCAAAGTATATATTAGTAAAGAAAATTATCTGCATATGCAAAAGCCAAAATATTTAAATTATTAAAAAAATTAAATAAAATTTTATCAAAAAAACTTTTTCTTTGGGTGCCTGTAAATTCTGGCATTGATTTTTAATACAGACATCATTGTTTATGTTTCCTGATTTGTGCTATTTTATTCTTATATGAGAAAAATACTAGGTTCCTCTTCTAGGAGTAACCATTACAAAAGAAAAACTGATTCAATTCAATTCAAAGGAGAAAGGCATTTGTTCTAATGAGACTTCAAAATCCTGTTTGAAATTACATACAAATATATAATTAAACACTTACAGTTAGAAGTCTTTCAGCGGTTGGCCTCTTTTTTGGATTTTTGGTTAATGCTATTTTGACAAAATTATGGAATGTTGATGACCTTTAGATTAAAAAAAAAGAAGTATGTTAGAGATATGTTTCATTAGTATTGTTTTTTTAACATTACTGACATTTCTCTGTAAATGCAATTTATAAAGTCTGGTGAGTATCAACATATATGTTTGAGACCACTCAGAACCACAAGGCTGCAAAATTTACACAGAAGTTCAACTTTTGTCTTATTTAGTTGAAAACACCTAATCCACTATCCTTAAACAAGAATTAGACAATATTGGTTCAACAATGCAATTACTAAGAATCAAACATCTTGATAAGTGGCAGGGGAAAGTTGGATAATTAAGAATGCAAAGTTCTTTATTTTGTAATAAAAACATCATTCAGAAAGCAGAATTTCTTTTTGATATTGCCTAGTCTGTGAAGGCACAGTTATGAGGACACCCCAAGTAGTCCTAGAAGATACCTGTACCCTACTATAGCTTTGGGGAAAAGAAGAAGCAAAGAAGACACGCTGGGACCAAAAGTGAGGTTAGTAATGGAAGGAGCTTTCTTATCACCTGCAGGTTCATTGGGCTAGAAAGCGGCAGCAGAGTGCTGTAATGGAAAGAACACTGGTTTTGGCATTAAAGAACCTAGATTGATTCTGATGCTGCTATTTATTACTTGTGTGAAGCCACAATTTCTTTGAACCTATTTCCTCATCTCTATAATGAGAAGATTAGACTATATGATCACTGAAGATACTGCCAGCTCTAAATTCTATGACTACAGGCTACTTGAAAAGGTCTGGATGACAAAAGGTGGCACTTTTGCCACTACCATTATACCTGTTAGGGGTTAGGAGAGTTTCAGAAGGGGCAATTGGTCACTTGAGATATAGGCAATGACTTTCTCTTATAAACCACCATAATTCATCAAAAAGTGATACCGAGGTACTTTAGTACCTTTGACTTCTGAGTGTCAACTGGCTTGAGTACCTTGAAATAGAGGCACTGAAAGATAAGAAAGATATCTAGTGGCTACAAAAAGTTCTTAAGGCATTATTGAGTTGTGGAGAGGGGATGGGGAAATCAACTGTTTGTAATACAATTTCTTCACAGATAACTTCACTTTCTAAAGTGAAAACAAAATTCTAATCAAAGTCAACAAAAGTGAGAGTAATGTAGCAAATTTGCTTGAATTGACAGTAAATGCCAGTAGTGATTATTTCATGGAGCAGACACAAATGAGGTCAAACTTGAATTGGCAGATGTTTGTTTAATCTCTATGACACAGTGATTTGCTCCTGTTAGTTGGCACAGGCTGCTTGTTTCAATTTGAAAGTGAAGTGTATAAATTTGAAATTAAACTATCTTTGTGTGAAACTTTTAAAAACTACTAATCATAGTAGTCATATCATATCAGTTACATTTCTCAGTGGCGCCAACATCACCATCCAGGTTCCCCATGCGCTCTAAGTTCTCCCTATTTTAAAACCAGTTTACATATCAAATTTATTCAGATCATAAAAATATTTAATTCCTGAATTAAGGCTTATATAATTCCTAACTTATGCTGACAGTACATCAAATGAGTTGGCAATACTACTATTATTAACATAGCATACCTATAAACTTCCAAGTTTTCTGATTTCTGAAGGATATCCTGAGGTATAACTTAATTTGAACTAGATATTTAGCAACTGAACAGTAGACCATATCCATAGTTGAATTCATCTGTGAACCTTAACATACCATACTATTTGAGATTCAAAAATCATTCACTGTGAAATGTGATGGGGTAAACATTCTTTCCCCCCAATTTTTTAAATTAAATAAACCATAACAGAGTACCTTCGGTAATGGAAAAGCAGTATTTTATTGAAGAGAATTACATTTATGCTATTTAGTGAACTTCTTTCCAAACTATCTTGTATTTAATTGTTTTGTACAATTATTTCTATTCATTCTGTTTATACTAGTGCATGTACTTGTCTGCCTGTAAGATGTAGGTTCTTTTGAGAGGAGGGATTGTGTCATTCTGTACTCAATTGTCAAAATGGCTTTTCTAAGTGCAGGTGAATCACTATCACCTCCAGATTCAAAGATAGGTTCTCTGTCAAACAAAGCCATTCATAACATGCCCTCTCTCTACATACACATCTTTCCAATCTTCTTATACCTCCCATGTACCCTGTGATACCTTCCTTTTTCTTGAACAATATACTCCATCTTTCAATTTTGGGCCTTCTCATTGGCTGTCTCCAATGAGACAACGCTCCCACTCTTCATTTCCACTTCTTAGCTTCAAGTTCCAGATAAAATCCTACCTTTTAGAGAAAGCCATTCCCAATCCCTGTTAACGGTGCTGCCTTCCCTCTGGTGATTATTTTGAATTTATCCTATATAAATATAGGATATGTTTGTGTGTGTGTGTGTGTGTGTGTGTGTGTGTGTGTGTGTCTGTGTATAAAACTGGTCTATACATAAGCTGTTTGCATATTACCTTCCCTATTAGACTGTGAACATCTTAAGAGCAGGGACCTTCATGTCTCCAGGGCTTAGCACAGCACCTGGTATATATGATAGACAGTTAATAAATGCTTGTTGATTGATTCATAGTATAGAAAATTCAGGAATTTAAGGTAAAAATGCTTAGTTTTATTTCAATTCCTTGCTTCAATTCTTTCCTTTGGTTTTATAAACCAAGCCCTCTCCAATACCCCATCAAAACACAAATTATAGTTATATAAGATTATTAGGTAGACTTTTTCCCAAAATTTACAGAATCATTAAGTATTAAAAAAAATACCCTCAATTGATAAGAGAGATATGCCACAGATGACACTGTACAACTCTGGGACTTTCATTAGGGGTCCAAGAAGAGTGATCTTTTCTACCCCTAAGGTATGGCAATTGTTCCTACATAGTAGCTAGGGTAGAAACTTGAATGTGGGCCTATGGCTATGTCTTCAACATTGTTTCTTCTTTTTGATCAGAGGTAACCAGATGCTGATCCCAAAATGACTGCAGTATCCCTGGAGGCGGTCTTGTGAGTCAGAAAGGCTGAGATATCCTGGGTTCTCAATTGGTGCTGCCTGAACCCCAGAATGGGCCCCTTCTATATCTATTATTGGAGTATAAACCCAAGATTTGGCCTGAAAGACATGGACTTAGAGATAATTAGTATAGTGCTGAGGTGAAAAGTAAAATGTCTGTTTAATAATCCTACAAACTGCTCATGTTTTAATGTTTAAGTTTCAACCTCCTATGAGAATATCACAGTAGTAAAGTAACTATTGCTGTATGTTTTTCTATTAATGTGCCTTTGTGAGTCTGGGTATATTAAGCATTTCTTTTGTATAATAGAAACAAACAGCTTTCCTATATCTGATCTACATTGTAGGTTAGGTACCCTTCTACTTGCCATTTTGAGGAAGCTCTAAATATGAGTCAAAATTTAAACAATTTTAAGCATAAGCAGATAAAAATCTCCTGGAACTGTGGAGTGAGTGTGGAAAGAGAGAAGGAAAGGGAGATGGAGGGACAGTGGAGAGAAGGAGAGAGGCAGAGGGAGGGAGAGACAGAGAGGTAGATGGCGGAGGAGACAGAGAGAGAGAAGGTGAGGGAGAGGGAGGGAAAGATTAAGAGTGAGAAAGTGTGGGGACGGAAGGAAAGGAGAGAAAGAGAGAGAGAGAGACACACACACACACACACAGGGAGATGGAGACAGAGTGAGAAAGTGTGGGGACGGAAGGAAAGGAGAGAAAGAGAGAGAGAGAGACACACACACACACACACACACACACACACACGGAGATGGAGACAGAGAGGGTGTTGTACCTGGCTATCTGGTTTTCCCAGCCCTCCCTCAGGGAAGTGAACAGGTCAGTTACACCCTCCTCCACCAATCTCCACCTTTACCATCAGCCCACCCCCACAGAGGTCAGGGAGATTTGGTCCACAGGTGGGAATTTTGAGATGTGTACTGACCAATCACTGTTCTTTGCCTCTGCAAATTTCTGCTTGGGTAATACCTAACCGTTGGCTGTGTGGTATCCCTTTAAAAGCTGACACACTGTCTGTGCAGACTCGTTCAATTTGAGCCTGACTCCAAACAGTCCCACGGAAAATAAAATCCACTCCCAAATTTTACTCTCGGGGGTCTCTTGTCTCCTACCTTTAAGCACAAGGGAAGCAGAGTTCCCTTGTTTTAGAAAGATATACTCCCCAAGGACTGCCACCTGGTACATGGATCCTGAGTTGAGAGGGGCCCATAGTGGACAAGGAAAAAGCAAATATGTTCCTCAGAACATTAGGCCCAGGCAGTATTGTGAATGTTTAATTTGTAATAGATAATGAAAATGAGGCTAATTAATTATTTAAAATTAATTAACCAATGAAAGATCCTTAAATTCACACTCTGACCCAAAAAAGACAAAATGACTGCACTTAGGGCTACAAATAATTCAATAACCCACCTACCCCGCATCCCCCTCCAAACAGAGTATTTCCCAATGAAAAAAAAAGCAAACAAAACTGTCCTACAAACAAAACAGAAGAGCAGGCTATAGAAACAGCTATCATTTTACCTGTAAAGGCAAAGCCTCTCCCATACATGGATGGACAGATGCCCATTTGCCTTAGGTATACGTGATACGCTTTGTCTTACTTTTAGCTGAAGAACCATTAACAAGACTATTTTGTGACAGCATATTCAAACAGTCATCAGAACCTGAAAAACTTATGACATTTTGGATTTGGGTAAATAAAGAGTTCTCTAGCTTCTCTAACTTAGCATTACAGATTGTACTAACTTTTCTAACAACTTTGTATGAAACAGAATTTTCTTCTATACCTACTATAAACACAATATATCAATCTTGATTGTGGTTGAAAAAGAATAACATCACATTTTGATAATTTACATTGAGAAACAAGTCCACTCAAAACAATTTTGTATTCAATTATCAGGAAGGGCTATTATTTTACTTTTTAAAAACTAGAGGGCGGCTAGGTGGCACAGTGAATAGAGTGTCGGCCCTGGAGTCAGAAGGACCTGAGTTTGGGTCTGGCCTCAGACATTAGCACACACAAACAAAAACCTAGCCGTGTGACCTTGGGCAAGTTACTTAACCCCAATTGCCCCCCAAAAACAAAACAAAACAAAACCTAGAGTAATGACAACAAAATATTTAAGATACTATAATTTTATTTAAATGCAATTCTTGAAAGTTTTAAATGATTATCTGCAACTATTCTTGAGTTACTTCAATTTTCAAAAAGGTTCCCCTTTAAAAAAATCAGATTATACTATATTTACCAAAATGAATGATGTTGAGAAACAGAATGGATATTAGGGCACTTTTAACTCCCTCATAAAGACTAATTTTGAGTTTACATACTTAACATTAAAATGTGACAAGCAGATAACACTACACATCTGTGTCATAACCCTACACTCACTGACTGGGATGTATAGCACTGTATTTGTCCTGAAATCTGATGTGCCATCACTCTCCTATACTGTCAAGTGGAATGAATTTGACATGTCACTCTTGTCTCTGTTAACTAGGATTGTGACCTTGCTTTCACTGTAATAAAAAAAAAAGATGTATTTACAGGAGATATACTAAATAATAAGCAATAATGTGTCCACTGTTTCACACCTCCTCTGAGAGAGAACTCTCTCCACAATCCCTTTCTAGGCGTCAATTTCTTTAGCTATAAAACAAAGAAGTTAGGGATGTATCTAAGATTCCATCTATCCAAAAAAAGTCTACAATTCTGTGTATTTTGACTTACCATTTTGTCTTTTCTTTTAGCTTTGGAGGTTGAAAATTGCTTTTTGACATTAAGAACAAAGCCCTGAAATGAAAAGAACAATAAAACAGCTTCATTAATGCATCCTCACTTTTATTAAAATATCCAAGATCTATAATAAAAATAGAGTGAATTTACTCAAGGTAGATTAACTTATGAATTACACAAATAATAATACAAATACTAAGTTTATATTATACAAACAAGCTGGAGGCAAGATTGAACAAGAGTATGAATGGCTTTATGGAAATTACAAAATTCTTTCAGTTGACCTCAGGCTCCTCCTAGGAACAAAAGCCCATTTAAAAATATCCCCCTGGTCTCAAGGTAAGGCAACAAGACAGAGGAATACAAGAGTAACCAAAGAATAGGACAAAAAGTATGAAAACAAAGAGTAAAAGAGATGAACTGGCTGCTGCAACCAATAACCAACAATGAAGACTGGAAAAGAACAGGAGTAAAAGCTGCCACCAGAGATAAAACAAGAAAAGAAGATGGGCTAGTCCTGAGGCAAGGGCAAGAGGTGACATGTGTATGGTTCCCAAATAGAAGAGGGAATAGATCCATCTAAGTACTGGACTCATCAATGAAAGTACACATGATTATACCTGGATCAGCAAGGTGACTTCATTTGTCTATAGTTGGTATGGTCCAACCATAAGCAATTTATAGTTTCTCCAGTTAATTAAATTACTTCTATTACTCCAGTTAATTAAATTACTAGAAATGTTTTGTGGTATTCCTCATTTTCTCATATCACCCCGGCCCCCCAATATCTAATCTGTTGCCAGCTCTTGTGAATTATATTTTCATGACATTTTTTTTGCCTTTTTTTTTTTTTTTTGGAGGGCAGTTGGGTTTAAGTAACTTGCCCAAGGTCACATGGCTAGGTTTTTTTGTTTGTGTGTGCGTTAAGTGTCTTAGGCCGAATCTGAACTCGGGTCCTTCTGACTCCAGCCGCCGATCTACTCACTGCGCCACCTAGCCACCCCTCATGACATTTCTTATATATGTCCACTTCTCTCCTTTGACCCTGACAACACTCTGGTCCAGGTCTTCATCATCTCATACCTGGACTCATATTGGTTGGTTGGTCTTTCTGTGTCAAGTCTCTCCCCACCACTCAGCCCAACCTGAAGTCAACTGTCAAAATTATGGTTATTTTAAAAGTAACTTATTTTCTATCTCTTTATGCTAGATTATGTGTGAGACAGAAAAAGGCTTTTGATTTTTTGTGGGTTTATTTTATATCCTGTTGCTTTAATGAAGTTATTAACTATTTTTAATTCATTTTAAAGTTAATTTTATATATAAGTTCTCTAAGTCAGCATGTCATCTGCAAAAAGTTATAATTTTGTTTCCTCTTATTATTCCTTTAATGTTTTTGTTATTGCTAAAATCGAGTGTTTCTAGAAACATATAATAGTTATGACATAGACATATCTGACTTATCCCTAATTTACACATAGGCATCTAGAATTTTTGCATTAGAGATAATGCTATATCTTGGTGTTAGACAGTTTTGTCAAATTAAGGAATGGTACATTTATCCCTAATCTTTTTAACACACAGGGGTGCTGTATTTTATTAAAAGTCTCTTCTTCATCTAATGATGTAATCATTTGACTTGTACTTTAAAAAAAAAGTTATTAACAGGATCTATTATATTTATGAGTTTTCCTAATAGGAAGCTAAATGGTGAAATGGACAGAGCACAAGATTAAAAGTCTGAAAGACCTGAGTAAAATTCTTCCTCAGACACCTACTGGTTCAGTGACCCCTAGGCAAATCACTTAACCTTTCTATGCCTCAGTTTTCTCATCTGTAAACAGGGATAATAGTAAGAGCACCTACTTTCCAGGGTTATTATGAGGGTCAAATGAGAAAGTATATGTAGAGCACTTTACAAACCTTCCAATACCATATAAATGCAATAAATAAATCATAAAAATAAGGGACTAGCCTTGTATTCCTGGTACAGACTCAATTTGTCCACAGTGTGTAATATTCTTCACGTTAGCATCCTCACTTTGATAATATATTGTTCAATATTTCTACATTGAAATAATTTTATTATTCCCTTCTTTTGATGATTATCTCATAACTGACTAAAAGATGTAGAGAATATAAGATCCCACTATATAGTTGTTTATTTATTATATAAAAGTATTGTCTTGGGCAGATGGCCAGACTGTACCATTACCTCCCAGATACCAGGAAAAGGAAGGAAGGCATCTAGCACAAAGGGGTTGACCCCTTGTAGGTAAACCTTTATGGAGACACTGATCAGAACTGTAGAAGACCGGCAGATGAGTATAGGCTGTGATCTGCTGCCCCTGAAGTCATAAAACCACAGATCAAGTTAATATTTGAAGAATTTGGTGCGATCTCTTCCTTTTTTTTTTGCTTTTTGGAGAACAATTGGGGTTAAGTAACTTGCCCAAGGTCACACAGTTAGGATTTTGTTTGTGTGTGTTAAGTGTCTGAGGCCGGATCCGAATTCAGGTCTTTCTGACTCCAGGGCCAGAGCTCTACTCATTGCGCCACCTAGCCGCCCCATCTCTTTCTTTTTTTAAGTAATTTATGCAAAATTGGAATTGCTATTTGAATATTTGATAGAATGCACTTTTAAATCCATCTGGTTCTAGATTTTTATTTTGGGGAGTTTCTTTATGGCATATCCAATTACTTTTTCTGAGACTTTCAATTTTCTACTTCTAATATTATTAAACTTGGCATTTACATTTATGTAAATAAACATCTTTTTTACTTAAATGATCGATTTTTATTGCCATTTAGTTGAGGTAGCTAGGTAACACACTGCATAGAACACTAGACCTGGGAGTCAGAAAGACCCAATTCCTGCCTCAGACAGTCTACAAGTTACTTCACCTCAAGCTCAGTAATTCATCTGTTAAATAAAGAGTAAGAGCATCTATTTCACAGGGAAATATTATAGCACTATATAAATGCTAGCTTTTACCATCATTATTTTTCTATAACTTCTTTTATTTTATCACTTGTTATGAATTCTTTTTTAATTCTGGTTATTTTTTTTCTATCAGATTAGTTGAGTTTAATTATGTTTAAGCTTATTTTGAAAAATCAGCTCCTAGGTTTATTTATCAGTTCATATTTGTTTTCTATTTTATCTTTTCTTTAATTTTCAGAATGTTTTTGTTTTTGATTGAGGTTTTTTAACTTGTTGCATGCATTTTAATTTTTTCCAGTACCATTTCCAATTCACTATTATGTTATTTCTCTTGCTGATGAAAACATTTAGTAAAATTTCTTCTAAGGACTACTTTTGCCTGCATCCTAAAAGTTTTTCATATGCTCTCTCATTTTTTTTTTTAAAGCAATTGGCGTTAAGTAACTTGCTCAAGGTTACATGGCCAGGCATTATTTATGTGTGGGTGCTCATTTTTTTTTTTTTTTTTGCTTTTTGGAAGGCAGTTGGGGGCATGAAATCTCTCCACTTTCTAATCCATCTTCCATAAATCTAGGGAAATGATTTTTCTAAAGTATAATTCTGGTAATGTCATTCCCCTATTCAATGAGCTCCAGTGGCTCCCTATTGCCTCTAGGATAAAATGTAAATACTCTATCATTTAAAGCCTTTCACATTCAGACCTCAATCTACCTTTCTAGAATCTTTATGTGTCTCCCCCCACCCCATTTTACAATCCAGCCAAAATGGACTTCTGTTGTTCCTCATACAAGACATCCCATCCGCTGTCTCCATGCCTTTGCAATGACTGTCCATCAGGCTTAGATTGTACTTCCTCCTCACCTGTTCCTTAGTATCCCTTGTGTCTTTCGAAACCTAGCTCAAATTTAAATTCAGAGATTCTTAACGTTCAACAGACTGGTGAAACCTACAGACTCTTCCTCAGAATAATGTTTTAAGATGCTTAAAATAAAATACATAGGATTACTAAAGAAACCAATTATATTAAACTACAGTTATAAAAACATTTTCTAAAACCAAGTTCATGGACCCCAGGTTAGGAAGTCTTGTTCTTCATAAAGACTTTCTTAGTGGTCTCCTCAAAATTACTTTGTATTTATTATTATTTATAATCATCTGTTGTACACATGAATATCTTCTTGACTGACAGTTTAAGTTTCTTTAATAACTGCTGCAGGGGCTGTCTCATTTTTGTCCTTTTATCTCCAGTGCCTAGCAGAGTTCCTGGCACATAGCAGGTGTTTAATAAATGCTTGACTTATTGATTATAGTAAAAAAAAAGAATACAAAGAAATTAAATTCATCCACAACCCTAATTCTCTTCCTTCCAAATCCAAAACTCGTTTTTGCCAATAGCTTCAATTTCTTCCCTAAGTCTCATTTTTTCCATATCGACACAACTGATATATTTTCCCTGCTGACTCCCTAGGGAAAGTCAAATGATCAATAAGGAAGGGAAAGGAAAAACAGTTAAAGGTCTAGAAAAAATCAATATGCCAGATAATCAGTTCCAGAATATCTGAAAACCATTTTTGTGATCAATTTTTTTCCTACTTCCAAAGATGTGGACAAAAGAAGGAAAAATGGGTTCAGCTTCCAGAAAAAAGTTTAAAATGTAATGAAAAATTTCTTGGTAGCTTTTAAATCCTAGAATATAGTTATCAAACTGAATGTTTTCTTTTTTTTTCCCAGACAGAACATTTTCCATCTTTATTTGTTTTGAGTGCTACAGATACAACCCTATCAGAAAGCAGGGCTAGATTATTTCAAAATTTCTTTTACAATTGTATTATCCTGTGATATAGCTGAAAATAAAATTGAAATGTTTCAGTCAGCATTTCCAAAGAATCAAAGAATATCATTATCCCAAAAATGCGTTAACATTTTAATAATTAACCTCATTGGATGAAGATCAAACATAGGGGGCTGAAGTTCTCCAAGTTCAATTGCTGTTATTCCTACTGCCCAAATATCACAAAGTTGGTTGTATCCACCATTCTTTTCCACTGCAGCAACTTCTGGAGCCATCCTGTAATATTTGTATACATATGTATAAGTCCATATATAGTTCAATATAGTTCAATTCAATCAATGAAAAGAAATTTTCTATTTTAAAAACCTAACAAATGAAATCTGTCCCTTCTAGTTATATACAATACAGTTCTTAAAATGTTATAAAAGAAAATTAAAACAACTTCTACAGTATAAAGCAGTTCTAAAGTAAAAAAAATATATGTATATATTATATATATATATATTTTTTTCCCTTTCATGTAGTCTTTTAAAATAATGTTTCTCAAATTGGGGGAAGAGAACATGCAGTTAGAACTTTTACTGAGGCCACTCTGACAGGTATATGTAATGGTAATGGGAAATTTAAGATCTTCCCTGTCCCCTAATAATCCTAAGGGAATTTGAAGGCCTTTCCTGCTTTGAAAATATACTCTGCCCCCTAATAGGCTGAATGTAATCACATGGAACCTGTGGTGGGAGCAGTTTGCTGAAGGGTGGAGCAGAGCCCACAGGAAGCTGGGAGTCAGAGTTAGGGAGACTGTGAGAAGGAGAGCATGGGTCCCAGCGAGTCAGTCAGGTTTTTGAGTAAAAAAGTTTTTGAGTTTGTGGGAAGACTAAAGGATGCTGTGGCTCTCTGTGCTGTTATGGCTTATTAACATCTTTGCTGCTTTGATGGAATCAGCTTACTGGTTTGGGGATTTGGTTTTCTGATGGCTAAATAAATGTTTCGCTTCTGTCTTCTATATGGAGAGTCTGTTACATTTTGCAACTGAGCACCATGTAGGTATATTCATAGTGATCGTGGGCACTGTGAATATTGCACTGGTGCTACAGTGTATCGACAAACAAGCTGTATAAAAAAGATAAACTGTTCCTCCTTCTTTCTGGATTTTTTACCCCTATATTGCCCTCTTATATTTATATATATATATATATATATCAACAAAGCTTTAAGAGTTCTTGGTTCACCTTAGAGAAAAAACTGTCAGCTCCTGCTAAGTCTTCATATGCTGGCAGTTTTTAAACAAAAAACAACACAATATTATTGCTTTCCAGGAAGTGCTAAGTCTCACTGGTTATTCTGACCTTCTGTCTCATATACTGGTAGTTCCCACATTTGAGCTAGGCCCTTTTACATAGCTGTGTTGGGATAAAAATTAACATCATCAATAACAAATATTTATGAAGTACCTAAAGCTCTGTGCTAGATGCTCAGGATCCAAAAGGTATAAGGGCAGGGGAAGAGAAAACTATTAGAAATATTACTTTAATAGTCAAGTCATGAGATGAAGGCCTATGACAGGATGGTGGCAGTGGGAAGATTCAAGAAATAATAGCTCTCACATCTACATTCTCAGTGGTGCTTATAACAGGACAAATCAGGAAATCATTATATTGGGAAGAACAGGGCATTGAAAAACAATTCCCAATTACATATATCAAGTCATAGCTTATAATGAAGCCAGAGAGGAAACAAGTATTCTGACAATGTCAAATGATTCCTTTCTCTTCTGGATCAGGGGTTCTTAACCTTTTTGTATATTATGGACTACTTTTGCAGCTTCATGAAGCCTGTGGATCCATTCCTAGAAGAATATTTTTAAACGGGTAAAATAAAACACATAGGATGACAAAGGAAACTAACTATATTGAAACTTAGTTGTCAAAATTCATGAGCCATGGGTTAAGAATCAGAGCATCAAATTTTTATAAAGCTATAATTAATTATATTCAACACTCTTAAGACAGATCCTAACCTTTAACAAATGATGAAATATCAAATCCAGTTAAGGTTATTTCTTACCAATAAGGGGTACCAATAAAAGATTTCCTCTTTGCAATGGTAGCTGTTATTTTTGCAGCCACACCAAAGTCAGCTGAAAAAAAAACAAACCCCAAAAAACCAAACTGTTATATTTTAAAGAGAGTTGGAGGTTTTGTTCTTCTTAAAAGAAAAAAAGTGCTATCCATAACACAATTCAAATATAAAATCATGTAGTATACTACTGAGACATGCAAATAAGAGATGGCATATAAAACTGGAGGAGCTATCTAAAACACCATTATTTAAAGTTTAACCTTCTATTTACGAGGCTTGAAAACAAGAAAATCTCTGACCTTTTTTCCCAGAATTTATAATAGAATTTAATTTAAAAAAAAATTATCTCGAAGAAGACTGTGTCTCTCTCCCTCTCACCCCAGGCTAGAAAAGCAATGACCACTCACAGGACCTAATCCCACTGCTGATTCACACCAAAGTTTTAACCTACTCTTTATAATTTAGGTTGATTCTCTCCTCTTTAGGAAGCTTTAGGAAGCCCCAAGACTCCCCAGATTGGTGCTAAACTTAGTGCAAACACCCAATCAACTTTAGCTTGACTGCAGCTCAGAATTTTCCCAACTCAAGCAATTCACTTAGCCTCAGCCTCCCTAGCACCAGCATTTTTAACTACTCACACAATTCTAATATTAATTTTTAAAATTTAATAATAAATTAGGATCTTGAAATAACATACCTAATTTAATGTCACCATGATCTGTCAATAAAATATTTGCACCCTAAGAGAAAAAACAAACATTACTGAATTAGGACTACACATTTTTATGTCTTTTTACAGAAAAGCATAGCAATTTAAAAATTATTTTAATTTACCTTGATATCTCGATGCATTTTCCCCTTAGTATGCAAATAAGCAAGACCCTAAAAGTGACAAAAACAAAATAAACATATACATTAATGTAACTGGAAAAACAATAACAACAAACCAGAAATGTTCCATTAAAACTTCTAATAAGAAATCTGAGATATTGGGGAGGGGAACAGGAAGAGGTGGAAGAGAGTGGGAGAAAGTTTTTTTGAAAATTACCTGATCTAAAAATACTTAGTATGGCTACGACTTGCAATGGAGTGAAATGTATTATACCATATAAATATATCCTTTTATTGATCACTGTTACTACTTCTCAAAAAAGTTTCTAGGATGTCTCCTGGATGAAACTCACAGATTTACTAAATTATCATTCTCCATATTCAAAAAGGTCTACTTGGTCTTGCTGGTCCTTTCAGTAATTCCCTGCCTTCACTTCTTACCATACATACTCACAAACAAGAAACTTTCCCAATAATCCTTGACTAAGAAGAGTGATTAAATATACTATGCCATAATACACAGTAAAGAGTAACAATTAGTAAATTATCAAATTAAAATGTTTTTATAAAATGAATGGGCTGGATCTTCTCCTTTCAGGTCTAAAATTCTATAATTTCTATTCTTCATACCACTTTATATATCAGTGTAAAAGCTGATCTTTTGGGGTATAAACAGGAGAAAGGTCTCCCATACCCTAGGCTCGGCTAATGATTAATATAAAAGCAGAGCAAAAGGTAGGGTATTTTCTCCCCAGTTGTCAGGGCTTGAGGGGAAGGGCATAGGGAGAAAGTTAATCTATATAACAAATATATTCTCTTATTATGTATTTTCTCCTTTGGTAGTAGTAAATAAGCCTCCCCCAAACTACTTGTTGAGAATAAAAGGACTTAAGAGTTTACAGAAATTTCAGGACTATTTAAATTACTTAAGTCTCAATTCATGTTTTTTTTTCCCCGTAGTATTTAACTCCAGTTCATTCAGAGTTAGTCTCCAAAGAACAGAAGTAAAACAAAGTAAGGACTTTAAATGCAATTTAAGGAATTTGCATGTAAATTTAAAATATCATAGAGCTGGAAGTTCTGTTTAGTTTAAGTTCTGAGTCAAATTCAATTGACCCAGTGGGTTAACTAGTTTAGAGAGGTGAAATGATTTGCTTGGCAGAAATGAAATTTGAAACCCCATTCTCTGACTCCTCATTAAATGCTACTTCTGTATCAGGCTTCCTCCCTAAAAACTAAAGTTTATTACTTAACATTTTATAGAACCTTGAGAACTATATGCAAAAATAAACTTCAATATGAAAAATGAATATTAAAACTGTTTAAAGACAAAAGAAGAATTGAATAGCAACTGGGAATGTTTATATTTTGCAATCTAAATTAAGATAAAGTGAATACTTTTCATCCCCAATATTTAGGTTAAGAGCTCAAAATTTAACCTGTGGCAATTAGGCTATGTGTTTAATCTGGAGGGTAGTTACTAACTCTTAAATCTGACATTTTATCTGAGATGATCAGGCCATATTAATGTACTGGCTTTTAGAATATTAAAGTGATGGCTTGTAGCCTTGGGGCTAAATGAGTTAGCAAGGGGTCAAGCTGTGGCTCTGCAAAGTGGAGAAACAAACCTGGATCTGCTTTCTACTACCACCATGTGAGGGCCATTTCTAGAGCGAACTTCAGGCCTAGTACAACTCAGGTCACATGGATCTGTCCTCCTCCTTTTGGAGATAGAAACCAGCAAAGGTTGGGGAAAGCCAAGTCAACATTAAATTGTCTATAATACATTCTTCCACACAGAAACAATCCAACTAATTAGATTAGGGTGGAAGGGTGGCAAAGGGAAAAGCAAAGCTAACAGTACAGCACTAGACAACGGGCAAAGTGAGAAAGAAATAAAATCTTCTTAACAAGCCCTAGCTCCTTTAGGACAGATAGTTTTGGTTTTCTGCCCTAGGCACATAGTGCTTACTAAATGTTTACTGAATAAATGAAATTTTTTGTTGGGAGAATCTGACTTGACTCTCTAATTAAGGCAATAGCTCTTAATTACAATTAAAGAGTTTTAAAGTTGTAAGTCATTTAGTCCAGTGGTTCCCAACCTTTCCAAGTATGAGAAATATTTATTGACTGAGAACATAATGATAAAAAGCTACCAGAAATTCAGTTATATTTTTAAATGAATTTTTATCAATTACAAAAGCAACAATATATAAATATTATGAGACATGCTATTTATTCAGTCTAAAGAAAGTATGCTTTTTATTGATCCAAAGGAACGGAATTGGAGCCCTCATTAGAAAAACTTTACAATGCCTTCCCTCCAGCTCTGGAAAAGGTCTGGAGCCTATAGGTTGGCAATCACTCTTCTCATTTACTTAGGGAAAGATCTGGATGAGAAAGTATCACTGACATATTCATGGTCATGCACCTTGTTACTGGAAGCACTGGGAATAAAATGTAGGTCTGTTGACCTATGTTTTGTAAACCAGTAAATTTGTCTATGTTTTATTATATTTTTATTTATTTTGTTAAGTATTTCCAAATTACAGGTTTGACTGCAGATGAGAGTGTTGTGGGTTGGTCCCCAGGTTGGGAGCTGGTCCCTCCCAGTGCTATAATTCTATAAGAAGTTAAGGGACTTGCCAAGGATCGCACAACCAGTATGTGTCAGAGGTAGAACTTGACCTGGGGTCTTCTTGGTTTTGAGGTTAGCTTTCTATCCATTACAGCATATTAAATACATACATGTTAAATATTCCATGGGTACATATCACTGTACTATAGATTTCTCCATGCAGGAAATAAGAACTGTAAAAACATTTGACTTTCTTTGCAATGACTTTTTGCTCAACCAAAAAGTCTACAAATGGTATCAGTTGAACTTTGTTTTTATTTCTAAACAAGCTACTAGAAAACAAATAAGGAGATTAGACTATTTGGCCTCTCAGACTCCATCCAACTCTAGACCTATGATCCTACCTGACATAAAAATCAACAATATCCTCAATCCTCAATATACCAAGTGATTGCAACTGATTTGTGAAAAAAATTTAAAAGTGATAAAATTGTAACCTGTTACTTTCAGTAACAGGCTTTCTAGCAGGCTATTATATATTAATAGTACTGTTAATCATAAAGTTTCTGGGTTTGGTGGGTTTTTTTTTTTCTGGTTTATCAAGTTTTCCTGGGCCAAGCAAAATATGTGACTGATTTTGAAAATGGTCAGTAATATGTACATTAATTCCTGAAAATCTTAAAAGACACCAAACTCTTCGTATTTTTCTCTCATATCAAATCAGCTCAACTTTCCTCAATGCTTTGGAAAAAGGACACAACTATCTATTGGTAGCCCACACCATAATACTAACAAGGCAGTCTACTCAAACCAGTAAGTGCCACAAAGCCACTGAAGTGTAGTGGCAATACACCAGCAGAGCTGCAGACAGCTTTCCAGACATCTATCTCACTTCCTTGAATTCCCCAGCTCAAACCATTTGAGGCCCATTAGTCAGAGAATATTCAAGTAGAAATGTCTTCCTCCCCAACCCACCCCATTTTTTAACAACTGAGTTTATGTGAACTCTCTCTATTCAGTAGCGTAACAGAGGGAAAAGCCAGGCTCTCATAATAATCATGAGGTAATAATTTAGCTTATTCATTTCTTTGCCCTTAGGCAGACCATAACTATATTCTAATATAGCTTTATTTATACAATTTCATGTTGAATTATCTTTCCAGGTATATATACAAGTACCTGTAATGTTTCTCTGCAAACATAAGCTATTTGTAATTCTGACAACGGTCCAGTAACTAGAAAAATAAAGAGATCACATTTTTATACATCTAATATAACACACAGAACAACAATTAAGAGCGCTACAATATTCTAACAGAAACTATTCTAAATGAAAAAAAGATAGGTAATTTAAACATATATGCAAATGAAGAAGCAAACTAATGTAAACAATATACACAATTACTACAATAATGTAAATGTAACAAAAATGAAATTGAACTTGGGGGGTACATTGCATGTATGTCAGACACAGTCAATGTGTTTGGATTTGTTAAACTACTTTTTTGTCACTTTTTATCTTTTTAAAAGAGATTGCTTCGGGAGAATATATTTGGAAATGAAGGGGACACAAAAACAAAAAGTATCAATAAGGATAACATTTAAATTTTAAAATGTATGCAACACAAATTTACTACTTTTATGCCAATGAATTCTTGACAATTTTAATCCAAGGCATTTATTAAACATACACTGCCTGCAAAGGCACCATTATAAGGAAAAGGGGGATTTACAAAGGAAGCAACAGACATAATTTTGGTCCGAGGAAATTCATATTCTAATGGAGTAGACAGGACAGCATAAATATTTGTGTATATAAAAGAAACTTTACATACACATATATACATATTAACTTTACGATGCTAGAATAACTTAAAAGTTTTTATGAAGGTCATATTTCCTTAAGGTCAATTTACACTTTAATTTTAGGTAATTCTTCCCTAGTTCTTTATGGATGAATCTATCTTTGGGACTGCTATAGGGTAAAGCTTAAAACCACAGGAAAGAAAAGTATAAAGCAAGGTGGGGAAGTTCCATGAAATTTCTACATGCTGCAAATGAATAAATAAGAAAATTCTAGGAGTAGAATAAGGGGAATAGGGGGGGAGAAGATACACAGACCATTTGTATTAAACCTTAAGTTATCCTTAAATCTCACTTCTAACCTGAAAAGACTGCATTTAAAAATCTATTGTAATACTGGCTAAATCTATTGTAATACTTAGCATACTAATGCATTGGCAAAATCTGGTTAAGCAGGGTCACTTTTTCAGAATCAGACTCCAGTGGTTTCT
Source organism: Gymnobelideus leadbeateri (assembly GCA_011680675.1). NCBI lineage: Eukaryota > Metazoa > Chordata > Mammalia > Diprotodontia > Petauridae > Gymnobelideus > Gymnobelideus leadbeateri. The sequence continues at coordinate 377,878 of WOXC01003614.1, read as the reverse complement.
AATCTTTCCAAGTATAAGGTCTACTTTTAAACATTTTTTCCCCTAGAGATCTCCATAATTGGAAAAAGTCAGGAAAAATAGTATTACCAGGAAAATCTAGATGAAATTCTGAGGACAGAGAACTTTCCTTCTCCAAAACAAAGATTAGTGGTAGAAAGTTTTCAACTGTCCTGAATACTGGACAAGCTAAGTACTCCCACTTTAAAGTTTCCTGAGAACTTATACTCTAGCTCAAGTTTCAATGTATGTGTATAGTAGAGGGGGAAGGAAGAAAGGAGAGAATAAGAAATATGGGGTCTTCAGGGCAGGAAGGAAAGAAATTTGAATTTATTCCCAGAATTATCTGTCAAACTCATGGCAAAGATGATAGGCTAAGGAATTCTCTGAGAAAAAAGCAAAGTAAGAAGATGGCATGGAACTATAAAAAATACAGGGGGAAATGGAAGAGAACAGACGGGAAGGGATAAGAAGACACAAAAGCAGAAAGTCTGGCAAAAGATTTTCCTTCCAACAAAAACGAAAGATCCAAAACACTCCTAATAGTCTTTGTGGTAGGAAAACACATACAAATTTGCACAACTGATTGTGGAATTACTCAAAAAAAAAAAAACAAAAAACCCGAACAACCCAAAAAACTAAAACCCCAAACACCCAATTATTGCAAATGAATGTAATGGAATATTACTGTGTAATAAGAAATTATGAACATGAGGAATTCAGGAAAACATAATATTTATAATAACTGATGCAAAGAAGAATGAAGAGAACAGAATGTAAATAATGTAAATAATTTACAGCAATGTAAATAAGAAAAGCACTTAAAAGAAGTTTAAAAATCTCAAAAACTAAAAAAACTGGTGAAGGTCCAGGAGAAGAAAAAATGAATCATACTTCCCTTTACTAAAGGTCTGGGAACAAGAAAACAACCTGATCAGACCTATCCCTGAGGAAGCAGCCATGTATATCAACTAGAGAGTGGCAAGGGGCGGGGGAGAGAATATTATGGTCTTCTTGGTTAAGTTGCTGATATCAAAAGTCAAAGAAAAATCCAGCTCTCTTACCTCAGCAAATAACTGAAAAGAATACCAAAAAGACCAATGAAAATGAAAACTGAAAAGAAATGGAAGTAAGTTTCCCCATTAAATCTGATAGACACAGGCCAGGCTCTTCAATAAGAGACTAGAACAGAGGCTAGAAATTGAGGAAGGTGGAGCCTAATATCAACAATCTCATCCAGAGCAGCAGGAGGTGGGCCATAGCAGGGACAAGACCAAATAAAATCTATCCAACCCATTCAAGCATGCCAGGGAGGACTGACCCAGGCACAAAATCCCAAAGCAAGAAGAGAGGCTAAAAATATTAATAGAAGGAAATGCAGAATGCAAAAAATAAACATTTTAGAGTTAAGAGAAGCCCATAAGATAAATAAACCCAAAAGAAAAGAGTAATTAACCCTTTATATAACAAACAGTGGCCTCAGAAAAAGAAAAAAAATGGTTTGACCAACAGGACTATAAGAATGGCTGGAAGAAATGAAACAAGAAGTAAAAAAGTATATTAAAAATAAATAAGAATTCTGTATGAAAATATGAAATAAGAATAAAGTTTAGAAAACAACATGGAAAACTTAACTACATATTATTCTCAACGAAAACTACAATAAACCAAAAAGAACTACATGGTAAGCAATATGACAACAATAAATATTAGTACAAAGTTAAAAGACTAAAAAAAAATGACAAAATATGTTATCTATTATCAAAAACTGACCTAGGAAATAAAATGAGAAAATGTGATTTAAGAATCATCAGACACCAAAAACCACACAAAACCTAGATACCACGTTTCAAGAAATTTTTGAAATGAGAACCAAAAACTCTTGCTCATAACAGCTAGCATTTATATAACATTTTAAGATTTTTTTTACTTCAAATCTTAAAAAAGTTTTAAGTGAGATATTTAAAAAGCAAAAAAGGCACAGGCTCTTGTTATTTCCATTTCAGAAGTGGAAACCAGAGCTGAGAGGGGCTAAGTGCAGGATGGTACCTTCTCTGAAACTTTTAATTTTTGACAGTTGTCTAAAATTTAGACAAGTTGCCTAAAGCAGAGGTGTCAAATATCCCTGTAATACTCTCACGCACTGGGGGGTGGAGCCAAGATGGCAGAATAGAAACAGCTCTTCCAAGCCACTCTGCCCCCAGATTCCCCCAAACTATGTAAAAGGGGACTCTGAACAACTTCTGGAGCCCCAGCACCCACAGAACAACACAGAGAAGCAAACCTCCCGCTGAAGACAGCCCAGCAGCCCTGCAGAAGGACCAGCGCAGCAGTCTGGGAGCTGGCAGCAGGCAGCGTGCAGAGCGCAGGAGCCGAGCTGAGCCCAGGTCCCTGTGAGCTGAGGTTTTAGCCCCAGGGCGGCAGGGCCAGCAGCCGGCTGGAGGAACCCCAGAACACCAGGAGCTGTGGCGACTCCAGAATTATCAACATAGACATGCCTAGGACAAAGTAAGAGGTTAGTGTCCTATGGACTTTGGGACCGGTATTTAGGGAATGCGTCAGCTCCCTCCCCTGGGGCCTAGAAGCCACTGAGGAGACACGCCATTTTGTAGTTTTCAGAGGCAGCTCCAGCTCCCGGCCTGCAAATTGCAGGGAGATCCAGCGATCAGTCTTGGGGGGTAATCGCTCTTACTTTAACCTCCCTGGATCTGGATTGTGATCTAGGGTGGAAGTCGTGGGTGGGTTTACAGCTTGCCAGAAACGGAAGTTGCCCCCCACACTTTTGGGACGAAAATTCCTCTATCTGGCCTTAAAGCCATAGTGTGGCAACAAGCCCAAAAGTCAAGCAATTAAGTGGCAACATGCCAAGGCAAAGGAAACAGAAAAATGCAACCCTAGACTCCTATTTTGGGGGCATAGAGCGGGAAAAGGACGGTGAGGTCAGAAGTCCTGCTCCAAAAGCCCCAGGGGAAAACATGAGTGGGTTGCAGGCCATAGAGGACCTTAAGGAGGACTTTAAAAATCAAATAAGAGAAGTGGAGGAAAAATTAGAAAGAGAAATGAGAAGGATGCAGGAAAAGTATGAAATGAGGGTCAACAGCCTGACTGAGGAAAACAACACCTTTAAAAAATAGACTAGCTCAAATGGCAAAGGAGGCCCAAAAGGGCAATGAGGAGAAGAATGCCTTAAAAAGTCGAATTTGCCAGATGGAAAAAGAATCTCAAAAGTTCACTGAGGAGATTCATTCCTTCAGAGTTAGACTGGAGCAAATGGAAGCTAGTGACTTTATGAGAAATCAAGATGTTGTTAAGCAGATCCAAACAAACGAAAGATTAGAAGGCAATGTGAAATATCTCATGGGAAAAACCACTGACCTGGAAAATAGATCCAAGAGAGACAATTTAAAAAATTATTGGACTACCTGAAAGCCATGATCAAAGAAAGAACCTAGAAATCACCCTTCAAGAAATTCTCATGGAAAATTGCCCTGATGTTTTAGATCCAGAGGGCAAAATAGAGGTTGAAAGAATCCACCAATCACCTCCTGAAAAAGATCCCAAAAAGAAAAATCCCAGGAATATTATAGCCAGGTTCCAGAATCCCCAGATCAAGGAGAAAATACTACAAGCAGCCAGGAAGAAACAATTTCAATATTGTGGAAACACAATCAGAATAGCCCAGACCTGGCAGCTTCTACACTGAGGGATCGAAGGGCATGGAATATGATATTCCAGAGGGCAAAAGAACTGGGAATGAACCCAAGGGTCACCTACCCAGCAAAACTGAGTATTTTGTTTCAGGGGAAAATATGGTCATTCAGTGGAATAGAGGACTTTCAAGCATTCTTGAGGAAAAAACCAGAATTGAATAGAAAATTTGACATCCAGACACAAGAAGAAAGAGATGCCTGAGAAGGTGATCAGGGAAAAGAAATCAAAAGGAACTTATCAAAGTTGAACTATTTACATTCCTATATGGAAAAGCAATAACTGTGACTGATGATATCTTTCTCACTATGAAAATAATGGAAGAAGGGGGTGTGGTCATATGAATACATATGTGAATGTGTGTGTATATGGTTACAAGTATATATGGATAGAGGGCATAGGTTGAATTTGTTGGGAAGGGAAAATACTCAAGGGATGAAATTATGAGGTGAGAGAGGAAAGTGGCAAGAGGAGATGGGGAGAGACAGGGTAGGGTAAACTATCCCATGTAGAAGAAGCAAGGGGAAGTGGTTGCAAAGGAGGGGGAGAATAAGGAAGGCTAAAAGGCAAAACCACATTCACATTGAATTTGGTTCAGGGAGAAAATGACATACATACTAAATGGGATATCTCAACCTGCAGCAGGATAGGGGGAAGGGGGATGAGAGGAGGGATGATGGATGGGAGGGCATCCTTGGGGTGAGGGGAGGTTGGAAGTACCCACTATAGAAGAGGGACAGGATCATGTAGGGAATGGACCAGGTGGGGGGTGGGATGAGTGGGAGGGAATTATAAGCAGCCTTGTACAATATATCTACTATGATAATGTTTTGCATAGCTAGACATGTACAACATATACTGAATTACTTATCTCCCAAGAGGGAATGGGTGACAAGGGAGGAAGGAAATGGATCTGAAATTCGAGGTCGTAACATTAAATGTTTCAAATATATATATAAATACTATTATTAATACTCTTTTGCTTGTAATTGGGAGATAAGATGTGCAGGCATTGGGACACAAAGATTCATCTTCCTCTAATGGAAAAGTCGATGGGGGTATGGGAGAAGGTATGGGAGAGAGCAGATTGGAGGAAGCGATATCTTGTGGGACTGCTATTCTGGGAGGTTGGGTAGGGGAATAATGGGGGGAAAATGATTGTAACTCAAAATCTGGCGGAAATGAATGATGTAAAACAGAAGTTAATAAAGCATTTGTTTAAAAAAAATACTCTCAAGCACTGAAACCTTATGAAAGTGTAATTAGGGGAAGTTAACAAAATAAATAAAAATATAACAAAACATAATTAACATTACATTTAAAAATAAGTTACTTATGTGGCCTGCAGGGAACCTTGCTAGCTATGGTGTGATGGAGCCCATTTCTATTTAAGTTTGATACCACGAGCTTAGATCACTGAGAGGTTAAATGAGTTGCGTAGAGTCATAAAGCTAGTGTGAGTAAGAAACCTGAGAGCTGAGCCCAGGTCTTCTCGGCTTGTAAACCGGCTCTCTGTCCACTATGTCATGCTCAACTCTAACGTTACCTAGAGCCAAAGGACAACGTGAAAAAAGACAGAACCCATTTTGTCACCCTCAAGAAAAAAACAAAAATTCTAAAGGAGAACTATTAAAATGGTATGGCCAATTATCTAGAGCTTCTAAGACAAAGAAAAAGTACCATAAGCAGTCAGAAAGAAAGAGTTCAAGTACCAGGGAACCAAAGTTAGGATGACACAAGACTAAACAGCAACGAATATATGAGACAAAATCTTGGAATACAATATTCCAAGTGGCAAAATATAAAGGTTTACAACCAATGATAATTTGCCCTGATAAACTAAGTATAATCTCCATAGGACTAGGATTAACGAACTATTAGAACAGAAAAATTTCAAGTGTTCCTGATGAAAAGACAAGAGAAAAGTAAAATTTTGAAGTGTAAACACAGGAGTCAAGAGAGACTCATAAAGGTAAACTTCAACAATTGGAAGGGAATATATTATGATCACATATTAACGCTCTAATAGTCTTCACTCTTCAAGGATCACAGAATAAAATAAGACAAATACAGGGTCTGAGTGGGGGTTATGTTTTAAGAGAGGAAAGAAAAGGAGAGAAAAAGAAATACACTATGGAAGAAAAAAGGTGAAGAACTTAATTATGTCTCAATTGGAATGTGAGAGAAAAAGTATACAAAAACATGGAAGAAATAGGCATCTCACAACCTGACTTCTATCAGAAAAAATAGGGTTGAATACACACACACACACACACACACACACACACACACACACACACACAATTTGGTGTAGAGACACATTAAATTCAAAAGGAATACAGGCTGGGAAATACAGACCAGGGAAAGAGGACAAAGAATCATAAAAGGAAAAGTAAAGGGGGGGAAGGGAATAGTCAAAAGCAATATGAACTTCCATTTTGGAAAGGTTATCACAAAAGATAAATTTTCATTTTATCTTTTTAAAGACAAGGTTTAAGGAGATCAGGGTCTGGGCTTGTTGCTGAGAGGAGAAGCAGAGAATGATGAAGAGAACACTTCAATGATAGGTTTTTAGTATTGATCAGATTCCTTATTTTTCTTTCCACCCCATTTTTTACTGTAAAGAAGAGGGCAAGAAGAAAAGAGAGCATAAGAGGTTATAATGGAGAAAAATAAACAATGATCACAAAAGTGAATATGAATAGGTAGGTGTAATGGAAATGCAGATTTAAAGATCTTCCCTGCCCCTAGCTTAAGTGCACCTGGAGCCTGTGGTGGAGGCTTGTTTTTCAGGAAAGCCCACACCTTGATGCAATGTACTTTGTTTAAGACCCAGTGGCCACTTTGGTAACTTTAGATGTACCTTGAAAGTGTGACCTAAGAGATGTTTTAGTGCTAATTCAAATGTAAATTGTGTATGCTATGGGCAAGAAAGATCTTGGGGCTAATGTAATGGAAATGCAGATTTAAAGATCTTCCCTGCCCCTAGCTTAAGTGCACCTGGAGCCTGTGGTGGGAGGCTTGTTTTTCAGGAAAGCCCACACCTTGATACTTTGTGATTGGGCAGTGGGTCAAGGAGGTTGTTACATTCTCTGAGCCAGGAGAAGGCTATATAAGCCCTGAGGAGAGGCTTTGCTTTGGGGCTCACTTTGAGAAGTGTTGTGTGATTTGACCAGATGAGACTCTGGGAAGCCGTTGTTGAGAGCCCCCCGGCTTTGAAAACCCAGATGTTGATGCTTCCCTCTCTGGTAACTGTGATTTGGTATTGATATAATGGTTGGACAGTTTGGAAGCCTGTCTGTTTGATCTGTAAGTTCTGTAACTCTGAAGTTCGGGGTGCTGACCTTTTTCCCCTGAACTAGGTAATGTATGTTTGTTTGATTAAAGTAAGCTTGTTAACCCATTTTGAGTTGCTTTCCTTTTGAAAAGCAGATCTAAGAACCTGTGTTGGCAGTCACCCTGGGGATATTGGGGTGCTTGCTGCTACAGTAGGCTCACTTGTAAATGGAGAATATCAAAAATATTTTAAAGGAGAATCCAATAATAAATTGTTTTCAACAAACACAGTCAGAACAAAGATTCACACAATTAAAATAAGGGTCTGAACCTAAAATATTATGCATCAGGAAAATTCAAAAAAAGAAACATGATCTCAGAGAAGCCAACAGTAAAAATAGAGACAGGTAATAGTAATTACCAGGAAAATTACATTATGCTTAAAGGTACTATATATAGATAATGAAAGAATATCAATACTACCAAATGACATAGCACCTAAGTACTTGAAAGTAAAATTAATCAAATTAATGGGAGAAATGGATGACAAAACTAGAAGAGTTGCAGACTTAATTGTGCCCTTTTTATAGCTAGACAAATCTAAAAAGAGATGAAGAACAGAATTTTAGAAAAGTTAGATTATCTTAGGTAATAACTGAAAGTAACATGTATATTTCTCAGTTATACATGGACTTTTACAAAAACTGACCATGTGTAGGGCATAAAACCCTCATAAACAAATGAAGAAAAGTCTAAAAATTAAACACATTCCTTACTGATTACAACACAAACACACACAGTCAATAAAAGATCTTTGAAAAAAGGAGTCAAGTCTAAATGGAGACTATATAACTTAAAAGTAAAGAACTGGTGGATCAAAGAACAAAACACAGAAACTATAAATAATTTCAGCAAAGAAAATGAGAAAAATAAGACAACATGCCAAGATGCTTCGGATACAGACTGATAGTTAAAAATTGCCCAGCCCTTGACTGCACAGCTGAAGCTAATCAGGACACCCAGACCATAAACATTCCAGGAAGTCTCCACAGCTGTGTTCTTATCTAGCTGCCAATTACTTATACATAGCTATTTTCAAACAGTGGAGTTCTATTAAGCATTCCAGTGACTATTTTCATATAAAACAACCTTAACTTGGAGAGAGAAGTAGTTTTTCTGGCTCCCCACAATGTATATACTAAAAGACTTATGTTCCAAATAGATCTTATCTGTGACTCCTAATTGGTCTTCACACTGTATCACAGACTTAAGAAATTTCCATGATCAGATAATCAACAGGAAAAAATTAAAAACATTAAAAAGCACAGGGGGAAAAAAGGATTGTTCCTCAATATGAGAATAGTTCTCTAAGCAAAAGCTAACATTATCTTAAATGTAGAAAAGCCAAATATCTTTCCAATAATATTAGAGGGTAAAGCCAGAAGGACTACTGCCGTCCCTCTTAACTGATACTTCTAGAGATTCCAGCTACAAGAATATGACAAAAAGAAACTGAGGGAATAAACATAAGCAAAGGCTTTACTTTTTAAAAGAAGACATATATAATGGTTTACTTAGAGAATCTAAGAAATTCAATAAGATTTAATAGAATAATTTACTTCAGCAACACAGCAGGATATTAAACTAGACTCACAAAACCAGCAAGAGATAAAGAAAAAAATTATAAGGGCGGCTAGGTGTCGCAGTGAGTAGAGCGCTGGCCCTGGAGTCAGAAGGACCTGAGTTCAGATCTGGCCTCAGACACTTAACACACATAAAACCTAGCCGTGTGACCTTGGGCAAGTTACTTAACCCCAACTGCCCTCCAAAAAAAAAAAAGAAAAAAATCATATTAAAAATAATTCTAGAATGTATAAAATGTCATACCAGCTATCATTAATGTACTACAATATATTTTTTAAAAGAAATAGTGATGTAACCTAGCTGGAGAAATATTAATCATTCATGGTATGGCCATCTTAATATAATAAATATGACACTTTAAAGAAATAATGAAATACATAACTATTTGGACATTAATTGCTCATGATATGGTCATGCCAATATAATAAACAAAACAATATTGTTTTTGTTGTTCAATTGTATCCAATTCTTCATGACCCAATTAAGGGACTTTCTCAGCAAAGATACAGGAGTGGTTTGCATTTCTTCCTCCAGCTCATTTTACAGATGAGGAAACTGAGGCAAAAATGGTTAAGTGACTTGCCCAGGATCACACAGCTAGTAAGCATGTGAAGCCATATTTGAACTTATGAAGATAAAGTCTTTCTGACTCCAAGGTTAGCACACTATCCACTGTGTCATGTAGATACCCAAAACATGATAATACTACTGAAATTAATTATAGATTCAGTGTCATACCAAAAGACCAAAGTATCATTAACTTCAAAGATTTTTTAAAAAATTATAATAACATTGATCTAGAGGGAAAAAAAGTCAATAACTTGAGGAAAAAAAATGGAAGAAAGGAGCCCTAAACATAGCAAATCTCAAACTATTCTACAAAGCAGTCATCATCAAAACAAAAAAAAAACAAAACAGCAGTAATCATCAAAACTATTTGGTAATGCCTAATAAATAGAAAAGTTGATCTGTGGAGTAAGATTAAGTACAAAATCTTGGAGCAATCAAATATAGTTGTCCCAGTGTGCTATACAGTTCTTAAGGACTTCAACTACTCAAATAAAGACTAACTGGAAGCTGGCAAGAAAACTGGAAAGCAGAAATTAAATTTGGACCAACATTTCACACCATATACTAAAAACAGTTCCAAATGGATACATGACCTAGATGTAGTCATATAATGAACAAATTAGAGGAACAGGGAAGAAAATAACTTTCATAACTATGGATAGAAGAAGAGTTCTTTAAAAAGTGATGATAAGGATTAATAAAAATAAAATGAATAATTTTCGTTACATAAAACTGAAAAGTTCTAACATGAGTAAAACTTGTTTTATTTAGTATTTAATATTCCCCAATTACATGTAAAACAATTTTTTTAACATTTGTTTTCAAAACTGAATTCCAAATTCTATTCTTTCCTCCCTCCCCACAAACCCTTCACTGAGAAGATAAGCAATTTTGATAAAGATTATACATGTGCAGTGGAGCAAAACATTTCCATAATCATAATAAGCATGTTGTAAAAGAAAAAAATAGATCCCCCAAAAAACCTCAAGAAAAATAAAGTAAAAAAAAGCATGCTTCAATCTGTATTCAGATACTATCAGTTCTTCCTCTAGGGATAAATTTCAGTTTTAATCCTAATTCCTTCAAAGTTGTCTTGGATTGTTGTATTGCTGAGAATAGCTAATAGGTTCCCAGTTGATCATCTTACAATATTGTTTTACTCTACACTTAGAACCAGCCCATGCAAGTCTTTCTAGGTTTTTCTGAGAGTATCCTGCTCAACATTTCTTACAGTACAACAGTATTCCATCATAATAGGACACACAACTTGCTCATCCATTTCCCCAATTGATGGGCATCCCTTAAATTTCAAATTATTTGCCCCCAGAAAAGAGCTGCTATACAATATTTTTATACATATAGGTCCTCTTTTTGCTTTTTATCTCATGTGGAATATAGAACTAGTGGTGGTATTGCTAGGTCAAAGGGGATGCATGGTTTTATAGCCCTTTGAGCATAGTTCCAAATTGCCCTACAGAATGGCTGAATTAGTTCACAATTCTGCCAACAGTGCAATAATTTTTCATTTTCCCTATATCCCCTCCACCATTTGTCATTTACCTAATCTGTCACATTAGCCAATCTACTAGGTATGAGGTAGTGCCTCAGAATTGTTTTAATTTGCATTTCTCCAATCAATATTGAGTCAGAGTATTTTTTCATATGGTTATAGATAACTGTGATTACTTCATCTGAAAACTTTTGATCATTTATCATTAAGGGAATGGCCCTTATTTTTATAATCTGACTCAGTTCTCTATGTGTTTGAGAAATGAGGCCTTTATCATAGAAACCTGCTTCAAAATTTTTTTCAATTACTATTTCTAACTGTATTTTCCTCTATCCAATTCCTCATTTATTCTATTCTCCCTCTCCTTTCACCCTGTCCCTCCTCAAAAAATATTTCACTTCTGACTATCCCCTCCTCCAATCTGCCCTCCCCTCTATCACCTCACTAGCCTTTCTCTTATTCCCTTCCCCTTCTACTGTTTTAGAGGTAAAGACAGGATTTTTATACCCAACTGGATGAGTATGTTATTCCCTCTTTGAACCAATTCTGATGAGAGTAAGGTTTACTCCCTCCTTTTCACTTCTTCCTTCCTGCCCTCCACTGTAAAAGCTTTTTCTTGCCTCTTTTCCGTGAGATAATTCTACCCCATTCTATCTCTTCCTTTCTCCCACCTTGCTTTTATTTTTTAGATATCATCCCTTAGTCAACACACACCTATGCCCTTGGTCTATATATACTCCTACCAACCACTCTAATAATGAGAAAAGTCTTATGAGTTACAAATATCATTTTTCCATATAGAAACATAAATAGGTTAACATTATTAAATCCTTTATGACTTCCCCTTCCTGTTTCCCTTTTTATGCTTCTCTTCAGGCTTATATTTGAAAGTTGAATTTTCTATTCAGCTCTGGTCTTTTCATCAAAAATGCTTGAAAGTCTTCTATCTCACTGAATATCCATTTTTTCACCTGAAGGATTATACTCAATTTTGCTGAGCAAGTGATTCTTGGTTGTAATCCTAGCTCCTTTACCTTCCGACTATCATACTCCAAAGCCCTCTGATCTTTTTATGTAGAAGCTGCTACATTTTGTGTTTTCCTAACTGTGGTTACACCATACTTAAATTGTTTCTTTCTGACTGCTTGTAATATTTTTTCCTTGGTCTGGGAAGTCTGGAATTTGGCCATAATATTCCTGGGAGTTTTCATTTTGGGATCTCTTTCAGGAGGTGATTGGTAGATTCTTCCAATTTCTATTTTATCCTCTGGTTCCAGACTCTCAGGGTAGTTTTCCTTGATAACTTCTTGAAAAATGTCTAGAATCTTTTTCCTGATCATGGCTTTCAGGTAGTCCAATAATTGTTAAATTATCTCTCCTGGATCTATTTTCTAAGTCTGTGGCTTTTCCAATGAGATATTTCATATTGTCTTCTATTTTTTCATTCTTTGGGTTTTGTTTTATTGTTTCTTGATTTCTCAAAAAGTCATTAGTTTTCATTTGCTCCATTCAAATTTTTTTTTTTTTGCCTTTTGGAGGGCATTTGGGGTTAAGTAACTTGCTCAAGGTCACACAGCTAGGTTTTTTTATTTGTGTGTGCATTAAGTGTCTGAGGCTGGATCCAAACTCAGGTCCTTGTGACTCCAAGGCCAACACTCTACTCACTGCGCCACCTAGCCGCCCCTTCCATTCTAATTTTTAAGGAATAATATTTTCTTCAGTGAGCTTTTGGACTTCATTTTCCATTTGGTCAATTCTGATTTATAAGGCTTAGTCTGTTTTCTTCAGTATTTTTTTGCTTCTACTTTACCAAGCTGTTGACTTGTTTTTTCATTATTTCCTTGCATCGATCTCATTTTTCTTCCCAATTTCTCCTCTACCTCTCTTACTTGATTTTCAAAATCCTTTTTGAACTCTTCCATGGCCTGAGATGAATTCATATTTTTTGAGGCTTTAGATGTAGGAGCTTTGACTTTGTTGTCTTCTTCTGAGTGTGTGTTTTGCTCTTCTTTGTCTCCAGAGTAGTTTTCTATAATCAGTTTGTTTTCCCCATTGTTTGTTCATTTTCCCAGCCTACTACTTGATTTTAACTGCTAGTTAAAATGGGGATCTGCTTCCAGGGGGAAGGGTGCACTGTCCCAAGGTTCAGGGATTTCGTGCAGCTGTGTTCAGAGGTACTTCTAGGGACCTGTAAGTTTTCAATTCTTTCAGGGTGGTATGATCTAAGGCAAAGTGTTTACTCCTCTCCTGGCCTGTGCTCTGATCTGTGAGTGACCACAAACACTCTTCTGTGAGAAGGGTCCTTGCTCCACTGCAGCTGCAAACTCTGCTATGTTAGAGCTCCTCCTCATCCTGGACTGCCACCCAGGACTGTAAACTGGATCTGAGTATGGACAAAGCAACAGAGTCCTGACTCAGTGCTAGCCAAATGACTAAAATCTCCTTTTTTTCTTTTTGAGGGGGGAAGGCAAGGCAATTGGGGTTAAGTGTGACTTGCCCAAGGCCACACAGTTAGTAAGTGTGTCAAGTGTCTGTAAGGGTTATGGGATTTAAAGATCTTCCATGCCCCACTGGACTTGCTGACATAGCAGGAAGGGGAGGGGCAAGAGGAAGCAGAAGAAAAGCTAGAGTTCCTGTGGGGACTGGTGGTGGCCTTGTCGGCGGAAGCAGCAGAGGCGGTAGCAGCAGCAGCATCGGTAGAAGCAATAGCAGCAGCAGTAGCAGTAGCAGCCAAGGTAGAGGTGGAGGCACAAACCCCTTTTTGAGCCAGCCAGAATTTCTGCTAAGGACTCTTGTTGGGGACTGCCAGGGACCGGAACTGCAGGGGGCCGGAGCTGTTGTGAGCACACTTCCTGGACGCTGAGCAGTTGTTGTGAGTGGGGAGAGAAGGACCTTTGCCTGAGGTAGCCTGTTCTGTTTTGAAGGCTTAAGAATGTGGTTGTTTACTACGATAACTACTTGTGCCAATTTCATAACTACTCTGATGGCTTTGACTTTCTGGTTTTGGGACTCAGTTATTTGGTATTTTAATAAATGTTCTGGCTTTATCCCCCATATAGAGAGCCTGATACATTTTTTGTGATCAATAACTACATAAGCCTATTTATAATTGCCATAGGCATAGTAAATATTGCATTGTTAATACAGTGTCTGAAGCCATATTTAACTCAGGTCCTCCTGACTCCAGGGCTGGTGCTCTACTCACTACACCACTTAGATGCCCCCTGTAATCTCCTTCTAACTAGCTCTTCGACCTCCTTACCATCTATGAGCTGAGAGCTCCGGAAGCAGCCACTGCCACTGCTGATTCAGTCACTCCCAAGGCCTACTCCTGGTTTGCTGGGGCCAGGGCTGTGCTTAAACAGCCTGCAATGGATTGTGCTCTACTCTCATCCTGGTGTGACAGACCTTTCCTGATAACATTCAAAGTTGTCTATGGCACCCGTGGGCTAAGAGATCTGGAAACCACCACTGCTGCCACTGATTCCATTGCCCCAAGGTCTGCTCTGGGTTTACTGAGGCCAGGAATGGGGTGGTGTGGCCTCCACTCTTCTCTCACCCGGGTGCAACAGACCTTTCCTGCTGACCTTCCAAGTTGTCTTGGGTTGGAAATTTATTTCATTCCATCTTTTTGTGGGTTCTGTTGCTTTAGAATTTGTTTAGAGTCATTTTTTAAAGGTGTTTGGAGGACTTTGGGAGAGAGCTCAGAGCGAGTCTGTGCCTTTATTCTGCCATCTTGGCTCTACCTCATGAGCAAAACTTAATAAAATTAGTGGGGGAACAAGTAAACTGGAAAAAATCTTTCCATCAAATTTCTGATATAATGGTCTAATATCCAAAACATGCTGAGTATCCCAGAAACCTTTGTTCAGTTTTAATCTAATAAAGTTAAACCTGTACTAAAGTTTTTGGGACACCTTGTATAGAGAATTGATTCAAATATATGAGACATTATCAAGAAGCAAAGTGGTAAAAGGATATGAGCTGCCAGTTCTCAAAGTAAAAAATTCAAACTATCAACAAGTTGTAAAAAAATGCTCCAAATCACAAATAATGAGAGAAATACAAATTAAATCAACTCTAAAAAGTTTTACTTCACACCCATTAGATCTGTAAAGATGATTTAAAAAAAAGGATAATGAAAACCACTGAAGGAGTTACAAGAATTCAGGTACACTAATGAACTACTGGTAGAAATGTGGAGTGTTTCTGCCCTTCTGAAAACCATTTTGGAACTAGGATACCTAAAAAGTCACTAAATTACATATATGTTTTAAACTCATCAATTCTACTACTAGACCTGTAGTCAAAAAGATTCATATGATCTGATCCTTCACCTGGAAGATGGTCATCTACCTGAGAGCCAGTGTGTCTTTATAAAGGGCCAAGGTACAGTTGACATAGTGTTTGATGCCCGACAGCTCAAAGAGAAATTCAAGGAACAGAACAGAGGTCTGTATGTAATGTTTATAGATCTAAGATCTCTGATGCTGTCAATGGCGAGGGTTTATGGAAAATTATGTCAAAATTTGTTGCCTGGATAAGTTCAACAGCATTACACAGCAATTTCATGACAAAATGCTTGCCTGGGTTCTGGATAATGGACTATGCTCTCATGCTTTCCCAGTCACCAAAGCAGTGAAACACAACTGTGTGCTTGCTCCCATGCTTTGATGTTTTCAGCCATGTTGTTAAATGTTTCAATGAGCAGGAATACAGAATCAAGGTCACCTACCCCACTGAAGGTAAATTCTTCAACTTGAAAGAGTTATAAGCCAAGACCAAAGGGGAGGGAGTGTTGGTGGATGATTTTCTGTTTGCAGATGATTGTGCACTCAATGCAGTCTCTGAAGCTGAGATGCAACAAAGAATAGATAGATTCTCTGCTGTTTGTGCTAATTTTGCCCTAACAAGTAACACCAAGAAAATAGATGCTCCATCAGCCAGCACCACACCATCCATATATGGAATTATTGGTTACAGCAAATGGGGAAGTTCTGAATGCTGTGGCTAAGTTCACTTACCTTGGTAGTGTACTTTCTAGGGATATACATATTGATAAGGGTGATATGTGCATTGCCAGAGCTAGTTCAGTGTTTGGAAGGCTCCAAAGGAAATATGGAAGAGAAGTATTAGACTGACTACCAAGCCATTGTACTCGACCTCACTGCTGCATGCCTGTGAAACCTGGGCAGTCTAACAGCACCATGCCAGGAAACTGAATTGCTTCCATTTGAACAGTCTTAGGAAGATTCTGAAGATCATCTGGTAGGACAAGGTACCAGACACTGAGGTGCTTTCTTGAGCTAAAGTGCCAAACTTGCAAACTCTACTGCAGAGTACAATTCCGATAGGCTGGCCACATTGTTCAAATGCATCAAACATTATATTGACTGTACCTTGGCCCTTTCTAAAGCCACACTAGCTCTCAGGTAGATGACTATCTTCCAGGTGAAGGATCAGATCATATAAAAAAGAAGCTTCAATGAATCATTAAAAAAAAAAAACACAAGAAACAAAAAGAAGTTTAGAAGAAGTTATGGACAAGTGGAACAGTGCTGGGACGACCATAAACTTTTAATTACAAAAAAAAATGTACATAGTGGGAAAAACCAAATTGCATTAAGTTTAGTTTCATATAATTCCTTTAGTGGTTTTTTTTTTGGGGGGGGGGGGCATATGTAAGTGTTTATATTTGTTGAGATTGAAGTTCATAATGAAAAATAATATTAAAGGAAATAAAAAAATTTTAAAGAATATATCACATTGGCCCAAGAAAGGTGCCAAGAACCTAGACTAGACCAAAAATGGCTGTATTCCTGGAAAGAAGAGGATGTCTGGTGGGTAGTATTTCCAGAGCTGAGCATCTGACTGTAGATGTAGTTAGGGAAGAGTTGTAGGAGTACAAGAGAAGGTCAAGGATGGCTAAGATAGTAAAATTGGTACTTCCAAAATGTCTCTTTTCCACCATCACTCAGCAATCTCTTTTCCTCTGAGGGTTCCTCATTTATATTTATGCCCCGCTTTAACTCCTAGTTGTAACATCCATTAACTTTTGGGTCATTCTCCCTCCTTTCTCAGGAAGTTCAGTATCTGGCTCAGTCTTTATACTTCTAACCTTACCTATCCTCATACCTGGAGCCCCATTCATATCAATGTCCCATGAACACTCTGGTCTCTCAGTTTTATCAACCTCCCAAACTCATAAGAATCTACATATACTCATAGTCAAAATTTCGATGTGATCATCAACCAAAACTGTTCTATCTACATGATCCAGCACTCAGAAATTATTTTCTCCAATCACAACCCAATATTCTTCAATTTCTCATTCTGCTTAATCTGTCCTAAGTCTATCCTTTGTCTTCACTCTGACTGAATTTCTTTGCTCTTCTTCCTGTTCTCCTAGTTCATCATTTATGTTTTGGTGTTTCTTCTTTCCCTTTACAAATTTCTACAATTCTTCTTTCTCTTGGCAAACTCCACAATTATCAGGTCAACCATACACTATTAGTTACCCTTAAATTCTTTGCTCCCTTGTTTTATCATTTTACTCCCTGACAAACACCCCTCACCATCCACAGTCTCCATTCCTATTCACAAGCTGCTAAACAGTCATGGAGAAAGTTAGCCATCAAAACTCAAGTGGGTTCATCACAAACTTATATTGTCTAATCCCAACTGGGCCCTCACTGCTACATGCTTTCACACTCCTCCCACAACAGCTGTGCTAAACTTTCTCTTCCCTCCTCAACTCTCCAGTACCACTTCCTCCTGACTACTCCTCAACAGAAGGAAAAACCTCGACTACTACTCCACCAAGAAAACAGCAGACATCTGGAGCAAGCCCCTTTTTCTCCTCAACCTCAAAAGTTCTCTTCATCATGCCCTATTTTCTTCTCCTTTGTTTCAGTCTCTAATGAATAAGTGGGACTTCTTGCCCAGGCTGATTCCTCCACTTTCTCTCCTCTCAGTCTCTACATCTAATTCAGTCACTATGTATTCTTTATCCCATTCCCTTGTTTTATCCAAAGGCCTGCTTCCTCAATTTCTTCTTTTCCTTTCTCATCTTCAGTTTTTCCTTATTCAATGGATCCTCTCATCCCCTGTCTATAAACATGCTCAGATTTCCCCAATCCTTAGAAAATTTTCACTCAGCCCCACAAATACCCTCAAGTCATCATTCTGTATCTTTTCTCCCTTTGAAAACCAAACTCCTAGAAAAAAAGTTAACTATAATTATCATCTCTACTTCCCGTTCTATCAACTTATATCCAGCTTCCAGTTCCACCACTCCACTGCAATTATCATCTCTAAGGTTTCCAATGATCTCATAATAGCCAGAGCCAATAGCCTCTTCTAAGTCTTCATTCTCCTCTGAACTCCAGTACCATCCTGCCATATGCCTACCGGACACTGCCACTGCATCTCAAATTCATCATGTTCAAAATGGAAATCTTTATGTTTCCCTCAAAAATCATCCCTCCTCTAAAATTCCCTCCTCTTTCTCCATACTCTTAAACTGTCGACTCTTCCCTGTCTCCAAACCCTCTCTTATCTATTGGGCACTTCTACAAATTCCACAACATCTCTTGTAGATGTTCCCCACTCTCCTTTCATACAGACTCTTAATACTCTAATTCAAACCCTTCTCACCTCTCACTGAGACAACTTCAAAAGCTTCTTGATTGGTCTCACTGTTTCTCGACTCCTTCTTTTCCAATGTAGCCCTTCACACAGCTGCCAAACCCACACTCCTAAAATAAGATCTGACTGTGGCACTTCCTACTCAGAACATTTTCAATGACTCCCTAACTGCCGTTAGGATAAGACACAAAACCCTCAGCCTGCCCCTGGTCTGGCTCCCACCTTCCTGTCTTATTTCATAGACTCCCCTTTATAAAACTTGCTATTCCACGCACACTTCCCTGCAAGGAGCTGTTTTTTCTTTCTGCCTCATGTCTTTGCTGAGGTCATGCTCTATGCCTTTCGAACACTCCCTCCTCAGGTCACAGAGTCTCAAGCTTGCTTTAAAGCACATCTAGAGTGCTGCTTCCTACAAAAGGCCTTTCCTGATCTCCTTAATTAGCAGCACTACCTCCTTACAATTATGTTAAAGATAATCCATATCCGAAAATCTATATAGATGGGACCAAGCAGAATGTAACTTCCTCAAGGGCAAGAACTGTTTTGTTTGTCTTTTTGTCCCCAGGGCCTGACATAAGGTCTTGCAGGTATTTAGATGGTTGGTGAAATGAATTGAAGAAGAGGAAAACATAACCCAGGAAACATGAGTGATGTTTGTTGAGGGTTTTGCAGCCAAAAGGAAGACAGGTGTAGGGCCATAATGTGAGGGAATGTCAAGAGAAGATTTTCTTGGAGATGTGATTAGGCATAAGACATGAGTTTATTAGGCAGCCATCAGACAGGAAATAACAAAAATGAGAGAAAGGGCTGATGGACTACAATCTCTTGAAATAGATGGAAAGTAGGGCACAAGAAAAAGTTTAGCTTTGGCATATAGAAGGGTCATCTCATCTTCTGAAACTGGAACAGAGAAGAAGAGGCCTTATGGGAGAAGCGATGAAAAGGTAATGAATGAAGATGAGGAAGTTCCTAATAGAAGGTCTCATTTTCCTCAGTAAAGTACACATCACAGTCACTGATGGAAAAACATGGAGTTGGAGGCTTCAAAAGAGAAAAGAAAGTTTGGGATACCCACTGTAGGAAACATGATAGTCACTCTGAGAAAAATAAAAAGGAGTAACATGCAAATATTACAGCTCATTAACATGAATTTTTAGTGGACCCATCTAGCACAATTATGTAACTTTCTTTAGAGATATCTCACTGTTCAGTAATGAAATAAAAAAGACAAGATGGTAGGGATTATCCAGGATTGAGAACTGGCAGAAGGACAAAGGGAGCAGAAAAATTAAGGGAAAATGGCAATGAGCAGTTAAATTGGCTAGCTAAGGAGTAATGACACTATAAAGCCAAAACAAGGTGAAGTATAGGAAAAATAGGGAAGGCTTAAAGGGCTGGAGGTTATAGTAAAGATGAACAGCTTTAGAAGAATGGAGACAGGAGATGGAAGGAAATAAGATAATGATTAAAGAGATGAATTCCAGAATCCATGACCATGGTGAACGAATAGTTTGAGCTAATTGTAAGGTCTAGATCACCCCTTGTGGAAGACAGAGTTCATGTGAAATGAGCTTGTTGAACAAGGATTCTGTGATGTCTGAAGAGACAGAGATCCTCAATCCCAACAATGAACAAAAGCATTGCACTAAAGAGTAAGACAGTGAGGCAGTTACTGAAGACTTGATAAAGGAGGAAGAGTATCTACCTGGAAGCCTAAGGGATAGTAGCAGAAGGATTCAGACAGGATGAACTTCAAAGATGGGAGGCAACTGAGTAATAATAGCAGAAGTGGGGGTCTTGAAAGAACAGTGAGAAGTAAGGGTAATGCTCTTCCTGAATCAGTGGACAGGGGTCTTAAGAGAAGTGATAACCAGTACTGGAGAAGGTATTGGGTGAGGTATTTCCTGAAGAATAACAGATGACAACAAGAATATGGGGATAATTTGAGAAGTAATACAGAATGAATGGTGCAAATGATATGAAGACAGAGTCTTGTACCTAAAAGTTGTCTTGGGTAAAGAAAAAAGCTTCCAAGTCTCTCATAAGTACTTTAAATGTGTTAAAAAAAACAGTCACCAAGGACAAGTGGCAGAAAATTTGTGACACTTTAAGTGAAAAGCCAGCACTGACTTCTTATATTTCTTTCTTTTTTTAAACTGGATATCTCAGTGATGCGCTAGTAAATGTTTAACAGCTATCGCTGAAAAAACATGGACACATGACACCCTTTTAATCTATACAATTAAGGTTTTCTCAATTACTTTCTTGAATCTAGACAATCAACAAAAAATAAACCAGCTTCTTATAGTTAATAAAAGTTTTGTTTTTTTTTTTATGTAGATGGGTCTCTTTTTTTTGTAGTTTATTTTTTAGTTCACATCATTCATTTCCACAAAACTTTGAATTACACATTTTCTCCCCATTTTAAAAGGTTTTTCCAAATTTCCTCATTTATCATGAACTTCTGAAGTGTTCTGCTTTCTAAGTGAAGCACTAGCAAGCTTTCTTTCTAAGCTGGTTCTACTTCGCTGAGTCCTTCTCAAGGGAAGCTAGCACAACAGTGGGTAGTTTGCTTATAAGAACTCTTGTAGTACTCTGTACCTCTCCTACACACAAATCACAATGTAGCTTTATAAACGGCTTAACCAACCCTTAATGTGAATAACCACTCAGATGACAACTGGATAAAGAATGCCTTGCTATGCTAAAAGGTTTTTTTTTTTCTGTTTAAATGGATTGGAGGTAATTATCAAAAAGCTATTCCTTATCCAAGTACAGGAACATTTTAAAGATCTTGACAATATATATTGACAGTGTTCAAAGTGGTAGCGTCAGAGTCTAGGCAATATCACAAATAGGAAATTTAAATTTTATTTCACAAGTTTCTAGTTTTAATTTTTAAATTTTATTTTGCACATAAACAGATTTATTAGAAAGCAATTCTATTCTTAAGGGCAGATAGATAAAAGTTTTGCTCCTTTGTGTAAGTTTAAAACTATTAAAAAAAAAGTATACAGTACCATGGTAAATGTCCTGAAGTGATCCACCACCACAATATTCCATACAGATCCATAATTTTTCCCGACTATTATGAAAAAGAAAGAAAATTAGAAGTTAGATTATAATTCTTGACAATTAAAACATCCCTAAAATGCACTTTAGCATTTGGGAGATTTTGGAGTCAGAAAGACCAAAGTTCATATGCTGCCTCAGCCAAAAGCTGGCAAATTACTTAACCTTTCTCTCAAAGGCCTGAGGCATATTTCTAGGATTCAAATGAAAGAACTAGCTGATTTGCATTGGTAGATAAAGTCTCCTCACCTAGAGTTCTCTAGGCCAATTAAATCACAGGTCCAAAACAAAATGAACAAAAAAGTTTCAAAAATTTATTTTTAAAATGGCTTCTCTTTTATCTTCCTTCATGCACTTAAGGCTAAGAGAAACAAGTATGCATCAGGGCAGTAGCCTAATAATCACACACTGGAGGACCATAGAATTCTGTCCTTTCTTCAGTGAGAGCTGGTAAGTTATAAGCTTCAGCAATTTCTCCCAGCCTGGAATGGTTTTAAATTGGCTTATTCAAAAAATTCTCATTTCCAAGGTATATAATATTATGATACTAGTCTTAAAAGCAGTTGTAATCAGACTAATACTAACACTGCTTCCATAATGGTGTTCCGAAAACAACAAAGGCCCATTATGCAAATGTCACTCAATCTGATTTAACAAAGGACTTACTAGGTTCAAAGGCAGTACAAGGGCCTGAGGTTATAGACCACAAGGAAAAACTTTCTGCCCTCAAGGTGCTTACTTTCAAAGAGAAGGGAAGTGGACAGGTGGCAGTGAATAGAGCACTAGCCCTGGAGTCAGAAGGACCTGAGTTCAAATCCAACCTCAGACACTTAACACTTACTAGTCCTGTGACTTTTGGGCAAGTCACTTAACCCCAACTGCCCTGCCTTTTGCCCTCCAAAAAAACAACAACAAAAACATAAGGGAAGGCTATGTGTATGCAGATAAGTAAATACAAAATAAATTCAAAATATTGGGGGGGGGGGACGGACATAAAGACAGCTAGGGAAACCAACAAAGCTCTTCAGATGGAGCTAGCACTTGAGCTAAACCCTGAAGGGAGTTAGGATATCAAGAGACAAAAGTAAAGAGACAGACCATTCCAGGCACTGGGACAGCTTGTGCAAAAGAACAAGGGTGAGAAACAAAGCAATGTCATCTAAAGAAAGATAAAATAGCTAGTTTGGCTGGAACATAAAGTTAGCAAGGATTAGCAATGTGAAATCAGTTTGGAAAGAGAGATTAGACACAGATTGTAAAGGGCCTAAGGTGCCAGAGGGATTTGTATTTTATTCTACAGTCATTGAAGCTACATGCATTAGCAAAAACAATATGCCAATTAGCAGTAGTCTTAAAATTTTTATTTAATAAGAACTGCAGCTCCATAACAAAAAGAGGCAACTTTCTGGAATAAGGCTTTCTTTGGTTACTCTTTACATAATTTTAAACCATTTTGACAAAAGTTTTGAAGGGAATATGTTTTTATTGTTATTTTATTATTTGGTTAGGAAAATAATCAGCACTCTACCTTAAAAAAAAACCTTCCTATCAACTAAGAAAAGGCTTATATATTGTATACAAAATCCTTAAATTAGAAAAAGAATAATGCAGATTATACAATCCATGTACCTTCAAATAGATCCTACTTCAATCAAAATTGAAGTATTCTACCCCCTTCGCCTAAATTAAGATATCAATGGTTATTTATTAAAGTATTCTCCATCATTTTCAGAGGATAAAGTGCTCCACATAAACAACTTTTCTAGATACTAACACTTTAACCATTTTAAATGAAAATCTTTCTAAAATACTGAAACACAGCATACTAACTTTTCTGAAGCGTAGCACACAAAATATAACTTAACCCTCAATGAATAACTTGGGGTTACCAAATCACAGAATCTGAGCTAGAAAGGGTTATAGTGGGGATCCCCACTAGAACATACCTGAAAAGTGGCTATCTATCCAGCCTCTAGCTGAGGACCACAAATGAGGGAAAACCCACTTTGTCCTTGATGGGGTGCTTGGGATATATATTTGGAACATCAGTTTATGTCTGTAATACCAGTTTGTAAAAGGGGTGCTTTGGGATCTATGTCTGTAAAATCACATTTCACCCCCCAGTCTCAAAGCATTAACTCTGCCCCTTTCTCCTGCCAGCACTCTGCCCAGCAACAATTCACGAACTGTTTATTTCTGCTTGGAACAAGCTATATATGAATCCTTCACTCAACTATCTTTTAGCTTAGTTATCTCCCCTAGTAGAGTGGCCAGCTGCACCTATGAACCCTTCAATACCCTATCTATAGGTTAACTCCTTTGCCAATTATACAGAGTCTCAGTTAGCCTTGGTTCTCATCATCCATCTTCTCAAACATGACATTGATAGGTGACAGACTGGGCACTCCTCAGTTGCTGTGACCACTGGCTGACTTAGTGATGTCAGGCCTAAAACCACACCACCAGGTAGCCCCCCCTTGGGATATTTCCCAGTGAATTATGGGCAATACGCCTGCACAGTGCATGTTCCTTTAAGCACTAATCACTCCTTAACTCCTCCCTAATCCTACCCTTACTCACCTAGTTAGCATAATTGACACCTGATTTACTGTCTTGACCCCTTAAAACTAGACCGGTGACTTCTGTAAGTTTGCAGGTTCCTTAAGAACTCTTGCCCTGTTCTGTGCAGTGTAACAATAAACTTTTGCAATCCAAGTTTGCTTGAGCCTGGTGAATTGTTTCCAGACTGAATTACAGGGTTTCTGGTCACTGATAATGATCAGGGTCCCTGGTAGAACCTATTACCCTTCCCTCATCAGTCCTGGGGTTTCTAAAGTACCTTAAATTTCTAAATCTAAGATCCTATGAGAAAGTTCTGGTGGGGTAGGCTTCTGGGAAACCCCTTGAACTCTGATTGACTTTTCCCAATTGATGAGGCATTTGCCTGAGGCCATAAAACTTTCATTACAGTTAGGCCCAAATCTCTGTTACTCTTACCCTAGCCTAGCCCTCCATTGTCCAGCTACTTCAAACCCTTGATCCTATCAAAATATCTAGACCCAAATCTGTTACCCTTAAACTAGCCTAGCTCTCCATTGTCTGTCATCTCCAGGCAGCCTTCAGCTTTTTCCTACCCTTAATCTCATTACTAGAGTCTGACCTCATTTGACTCCTCCTCAAGACCATCCCCAAACTCCTCCTCTAGACCACCCCTAGATGCTCCCACAATCTTTTTGTATATAAGATGCATTTTGCCTCCATGAAGATACCAAGAATTCAATCTATGCAGACTCACTCTGTGTCAGATTATTCTGGCTCACTTGTCCAATAGAAGCATCACAGATACTTAGTTAGGCTCCTTACGAGTCTTCCCATTATTAAGGCGAATCTTTAATAAATTTTGCTTTCCTTTGGCTGAGAGAAGACTTGAGTGGAATTCACTTGGCAGGACCTGGTGTGATGGTTATTTTGGGGTCTTGCACACCCCTGACGTAAACTTTAAACTCTGACACATTCCATTTTGGGAAAATTCTAACTGCTGGAAGTTTTTCCTGACACCAAGCCTAAATCTGCTTCTTTTTTTTTTTTTTTTTGGAGGGGGGAAGGAAAGGGCAATTAGGGTTAAGTGACTTGCTCAAGGTCACACAGCTATTAAGTGTTAAGTATCTAAGGCTCAATTTGAACTCAGGTCCCTGACTCCAGGGCAGGTACCCTATTCACTGCATCACCTAGCTGTCCCTTCTTGTGTGTGTGTGTGTGTGTGTGTGTGTGTGTGTGTGAGAGAGAGAGAGAGACATAAGATTTTAATGAAATATTTACAAATTATAATTAGAGTACATCATGCATTTTATGATTAAAATATTAAATTCCTTTTACACAAAAATGAGGGATAGATGCAAAGCTTGGGATCATCGAATTCCAATTGAAAAGAGTAAATGAATTTGGTTATCAACACATTAGAACATTAAAAAATTCAGCACATAATTGACCATAGCTCCCTATAGTCCTCCACTAAAGACCTTCTCCCTGAAGAAGATATTTATCTATTAAGTTTGGACATTTAACTAGCTTTAAATCCATACCTCTCCATTTTTTCCAGAATAGTAAGAAATACCTTATCTAATGTTTTGCTAAAATGGAGCTATAACACATCTATAGCATTCACCTTACCCCAACAGTTTAATATGCCTTTGAAAAAAAAAAAAAGGTTTGCCTAGCACTCACTCTTGATGAAGTCTTACCGGCATTTTGTATTCACCATTTCCCCTCCCGGCTAATCAAGACTTTAATAATCTACTTTAGGATTTTCCCAGGAATCAAAGTCAAGTTCATTGATCCATTACTTGTAGTCCCCAGTATTCCCCTTTTTCAAAAGTTAGAATACTATTTGTCCTTCTCCAACTTTATGGTAGCTGTGCAGGTTTTCATAATCTTTCAGACATCACTCACAAGGTCTTAGCAATGCCATCTGCCAGTTCTTTCCATACCAAGGATGAAGTTTATTTGAGACGGGTGACATATTCATTAAGGATAACTAGGCATTCTCTTAGTATAAGCCTTATTTATCTTGGGTATCTCCAATTAGCCATTTTTGTTCAGTGACTGAGTATAAAAGTCACTATCCTTAGCCCAGAAAACAGAAGCAAATACTCAACAGCTTTGCCTTCCCTCTGTTGCCAACTGTTAACACATTTATTCTAATCAGAAGCCATATACTTCCTCTGATGCTTCTTTTTCTCCCCAATTTACCTAAAAACAACCACAACAAAAAACAACAACAACAACAAAAAACCATAAATCTGTGAAGGCAGTGCAATAGTGAATGGAGCTCTGGGTCTAGTCAGGAAGTTCTGGGTGGAAGCCCACCTCAGATACTGATTAGCCCAGTAAACCACAGCCTCTGTTCCCCCAAGTCTCTTCATCTATAAAATGAGGGGGTAGGACTTGTTGGCTGCTGAAATCACCCAGAAATCTAAATCTATGGTCTTAAATTTCTTTTTTTTGTGTCTGTGTGCAATCCTTGAATTATCTCACCAAGCTCTGATTAAGAGCTGCTGTACTCATGACACTTTTTAACCAGCTACACATCTCCCTCAGCATCTGCTGCAGCTCGCTCTTGCTTCTGCACATTTCTTTTGAAAGTAGGTTTTTAAAGTTGTTCAGTAAACTTCCTATACATCCATATTGGTCTCCTTGGAAAATTTTCATTTTTACTTCTCACTGGAATTTTTTCCTTTAGACTCCTAAGAATTTAATTACAATTACATTCATTACAAATTAATCTTCCCTTCATTCCTGGACTGATAGAATTTTAGTCCATAGAATACCATTTATGCTTCCTCCGAAACCAGCGAAATATACCTTTCCAAAATCTAGGGTGTGGATCATAGTACTCTCTCTCTCTCTCTCCGTGTGTGTGTGTGTGTGTGTGTGTGTGTGTGTGTGTGTGTATCATACCCAGTTTTCCTTTACTTCTCTATCACAAATTTTAGGAAATGGTCCCTTCTCCAAGGGTTTCCATCATTTCACTCCAGCAACCAGTCCTTTCCTGTTAAGAGTCAGATGCAGAAAAGAATTTCCCCTGGTTGGTTTTCTCACTTTTTGAAAGATGATATTATTAAGGGAAATAAAAAAGCTACTTGCTTTTCTGCTTTTGGCAGAGAAAGAGCTACAATAAATATCTAGATAACTGAAATCTCCCATCATGCTTATGTGACAGACTTGTGATGTTACCCAATTCTTCATTTACTTCCTATGTCTATACAAGGAGACTAGTGAAAAATCATTTCTCTTTGTCCCTTCTTCAGCCTCTCTTACATGATTTTCAAAATCCTTTTTAAGCTCTTCTGTGGCCTGAAACCAATTCATATTTTTCTTGGAGGCTTTAGATATTGGAGCTTTGACTTTATTATCTTCTTCTGAGTGTGTGTTTTGATCTTCCTTGCCACCATAGTAACTTTCTACAGTCAGAATTTGTTTCTGTTGTTTGTTCATTTCTCCAGTTTATTTCTTAACTTTTAACTCTCTGTTAAAGAAGGGCTCTGATTCCAGTGTGGAGGGTGTACTGTCCCAAGCTTCAGATATTTTGTCCAGCTATTTTGAGATCCTTGTAGGGCCCTGTAAGTTTTCAGCTCTTCCAAGGTGGCATAAACCAAGGAGAGGTACTCACTAATCTCCTGGCCTGTGCTCTGGTCTGTGAGTGACCACGAGCACTCTCTTCTGTCCTGGACCTGTGCCAAGGGTCCTTGCTTCAGGGAGGTGGCAAGCTCTGCAGTGCTGGTGCTTCTCCTGCCCTGATACTGCCACCCAGGACTGCAAGCCAGACCTAAAGACAGGCAAAGCCACAGAGTCCTGTCTCCAGTGCCAGCAGAGACCTCTGGAATCTCCTTCTAATCAGCTGTTCAACACCCTTACTGTCTATGGGCTAAGAGCTGCAGAAGCAGCCACTACTCCTGCTCCGGTGCTGGGGCCTTGAGCTGAAACAGGCTGCGATGGACAGTGCTTCACTCTTACACAGACTTTTTCTGCTGACCTTCTAAATTGTCTTTGGTTGGAAAATTATTTCCTCCCATCCTTTTGTGGGTCCTGCTACTTCAGGATTTGTTTTATGTAATTGTTTAAAGGTGTCTGGATGGGTGAGCTTCTGCTTTTCCTCCACTATCTTGACTCTGCTCTCTGTCCCTTCACTGACCTACATTACACCCAAACATTTCACGCTTCTCTCTCTGATCCCTGAATTTCTTCACATAACTACATTTTCTTAATACACAGGGCTCCCCCCAATATCCCCTTTTTAAAAACTATCTTATTTCTTCTGAATAAGCTAAAACCCCTCCAAAGCCATAGTCCAGTCACAGGTTTCATCTAAATCTTAATATGTATGAGGTAAAATTCACCTCCTTTTATTTGGACCTTTTAGTTCATTTTGCTCATTGCCTAAACTGTAAGCACTTGAGACCAAAGTTGTTTTCTTAGATTTTGTTTCACATCAACTTCTAGGTATCTCAATTTGTCTTCTTCCTTCATTAAAGCTACTCTCTATATTATCTGGCATGGCAAAATAAATAATTAACTATTTGCCTCTCCATTCTTTTTAAGTTTTTTTAAAAAATGGATTTGCAAGATACCTGAAAAATGCATTCTTACCAATTTTTGAAAAATGTATTTTCTTTCTGTCATTTCTAATGTTTTAAAGCCACTGTCCAGGAGTCCAAATCCCATTCTCAGACAACTTCTTTTTAGCCAATCAAATTTCCTCTCCATTACTTCTTACTTTCAGTGGGCAACAGTGAGGAAAAACACCTGTATCCCTATGGTCTTCAGTGTCTTGTCCAAGACTGTATAACTAACTGCAGCATTCTTTAAGTACTTTCTGTCAGTATTATTTGGGCTCACATCTCTTACCAGAAAGAAATACTAGCTGTGTCTCAATAAGACTTCAAAGGCTCTCTGTCACCACGCTGGGCAGCCCTGAGTAGGGATCCACCTCTCCCACTCTGGATTTTAACAGTTCTCTGAAGAGGGCTCAGATAACCTTCTGTTAAACTTTTTTGTCTCTTCCCTTTCTGTCTTTTCCCCTTCACTGCTTGTCATTTTGCCTGCCTGTCTAGCAGTCCTCATTTCTAACCTGATGTGTGCTAGGTAACCATGTCATGGATAATATGGAAGATATTCTGGTGGGTGGAAGAACTCTTAAGTCTCTTCCCAACTCAAAGGTCTTTCTGATATAACAAATTTGTTATAAATGTGTATGAAGTAAGAATAAATGGACTCAGTTCTCTGTGGGTAAAACCAAGGTAAAATAAACCTTTACTTTATTAATTAATTCTCAATTGTGTCCTGGGTATTTGTAACTGCCAAATCTCTGAACAAATAGGATTTTAACTATATATGGAAAGGGGGAACCCTAAGAAAGTTGTAAAAATTTGAGAATTCCAGAGAAACATTATGAAAATAGGAAAACCTATAAACAATATGGAATTCAAATAAAAGAGTGATAACAAAGGGGTTTAAAATGAAAACAGATTTTTACCTGAGATAGCTCCCAAAGTAAGCAACAATATTGCAGTGTTTACATTCTTTAACCATATATATTTCTTGTTGAATCAGTGAAAAATCATCTCCTGAAAAACAAAAACATTCACATCAGCAGCAAACTAGACCTCTGTGTCCAGAACATTTAAAAAGATATTTTTTTTGCCTTTTTTTGGGGGGGAGGGCAATTGGGGTTAAGTGACTTGCCCAAGGTCACATGGCTAGTTTTTTGTGGTAAGTGTCTGAGGCCGGATTTCAGCTCCAGTCTTCCTGACTCCAGGGCCGGTGTTCTATTCACTGTGCCACCTAGCCGCCCCGATATTTCATTTTTATGGGTTAGAAAATACTGGATGGTTATAGGGCTAAAAAACAACAACTAATTTACAAAGGTCAACCTCCTTCGAGTCACTGATACTTGATATCATATTCAATGATAATTTTACATGGAAGCAGGACATTTACTTCATGGAATAACCTAATGAAGTATGTTAGAGACTAGAAAAGTGATGCAGGAGAATCAGAAGATTTTACCCCTCTAAAGATAACCTATTCCGGGGGCGGCTAGGTGGCACAGTGAGTAGAGTGCCGGCCCTGGAGTCAGAAGGACCTGAGTTCGGATCCAGCCTCAGACACTTAATGCACACACAAACAAAAACCTAGCCATGTGACCTTGGGCAAGTTACTTAATCCCAATTGCCCTCCAAAAAAAAAAAAAAAGATAACCTATTCCTAACTACTTTGCAGAAATCCTTTGGTCATTTCAGAACTGCAGTCACCAGACTCCCAACAGACTTTAGCTATCATTCAAGGGAGTGAAGAGCATCACGGATGGAAACAGAAATTATACTTTTCTTCCCCCCACAAAATTTTAAAAATTTTCTTCTAAAAGCAAATCAATGGAATTATTTCCATTCTGATCCATTCTGAGTGCCAAATGGAGTCTCAAACCTCTTTTCAAGGCTATAAATATTTTTCTTTCTTTTTTTTTGGGGGGGGGGGTGAGGTGGCAAGGCAAAGCAATGGGGTTAAGTGACTTACCCAAGGTCACACAGCTAGTAAGTGTCAAGTGTGTCTGCGGTCAAATTTGAACTCATGTTCTTCTGACTGGGTCAGTGCCCCGTAGACTGTGACATCTAGCTGTCCTACTATGAATATTTTTAAAGAAGTCCATTGTATTTTGAGATATTTTAAAATTAAAATAACTATCAACTCAAATAACAAAATGTAAGAGCAAGCCAGGTGGGATTTTTGTTGTTTTCTTTTTGGAGTTCAGTTTCCCAGGCCTAGGCTGGGAAGGATTAATCTCCTTTGAATCCTGCTGATTGAACAGCTGTACCAAGTCACGTACGTTTTGTGTCTTCTTGCACTGAGTCAATCAGGAGCCAAGTCTTTGCTACATATTCTGGGAGGCTGGCATTTTGTTTTGGGGGTTCATTTATGAGAAGGACCTTTTGATTCCCTGGACGGGACTCTGAGTAGCCATTTACTGAGAGCTCTCTGACTGCTCAAAGGTTTGTGTTCTCTGAATCCAATGGTGTATGTAGGTGGTTGTATGACTATTCAGACAGTTGCAGCCTTGTCTATTGAATCTCTGTGCTGAATTATGCTTGTATTTTCTCCACGTTTAGGGTACTGACCTTCCCCCTTGAGCTACTGAATGTAATTAAAAGAAGATTGCTGACCCCTTTAAAAGGAGTCTCCTTTAGAGAAGCAGATCAAAGAATCTGTGCTACCAAGTCATCCTGGGTATGCTCAGGCACTGGTTAATACACAAACATGACAAATGAGGAATAAAGTCATAAACAAACCCCCTAATATAAAGCACTAATCATTTCAACAAAATAGTACCAAACAAATCAATACCAAACAAAAGATATTTTTATCAAATCTCTTGCCAAGTCTTTTTAAATTCCAATTATTTCAATATACACACATACATATAGAACATTATATAGCTATGAGTCAATTACAATTGCTCTGGTTTTTATGACACCATTATAATCCATTAAATTAATAGACCACAATTTATTTAGCCATTCTCCAAACACTGGACTCATAGGTTAGTGATTATGTTTATCTTATTGTTGTTTTTCTATTACAAATTAAGTAAAGTGTTTTTAGAGAGAGAAGTCCCTTTTGTCTTTTTCATGATTTTTTGGGGGGAGTCTAGATTTGTAATTTCATTGGTGTACATAAGTCAACATAGAAACTCCTTAGCTAATTGCCAAGGCAACTTGGCAAATTCATGATGTAACTCATGGGTTTCAAGCATTTCTTCAAATACTAAGAGACTAAATGACTTAATCACAAAAGTTGGCATGATGGATTTAGAATTAGAAGGGACCCTGGAAATCTTCAAGTTGTAAAGGTGAGGTCCCTTGCCAACTACAATTAAAGAATCAATGGGGGCGAAGCCAAGATGGCACAGTGGAAGCAGGAAATTTTGTGAGCTCCCCGCCACAACCACCTCCAGTACCTGTAAAATGACTACAAACAAATTTGAGAGCTACAGAACCCACAAAGTAACCGAGAGAAACAAATCTCCTGCTGAAGGCAGCCTGGCAGGCTGACAGGAAGGGTATATTGCACTGGGCTGGGAACCCAGCACAGTCCCGCATGAGCCCATGGTTCCTGTCCCAGGGCGGCCCTGACCAGCAGGTTGGCAGAGCAGACTTCAGGAGAGTGAATCACCAGCAGCTGTTGCAGTTTCCAGACTTCTCAACCCATAAAAGCCAAAAAGAAAGTAAAAGGTCAGTGGGGAACTCTGTTGTGGAACTGGGTGACAGAAGAGTATCCTGGCCCTGGCCCTCACCCCCAGGGCGACAGGTGGTAGAGGTGAAGCAGCTGTAGCTGCTGCCACATGGCTGCCTCCAGAGCTCCTGGCCTGTAAAGAGTAGGGGGAACAAGCAACCACTCAGAGAGCAATCCCTCTTGCTTTGACCTGCTTGGATCAGGATCACAGTCTTGGGTGGAAGACCTGGGGTGAGAAACACTAGTGTGCCACTGTAGTGACTGTAGCGAGGGTGCCCTCTTCAGACCTTTGACAATATTTGCGAAAACCCCAGTGATTTGGGACAAAGCTCTCCACTAAGGAAGCAGAGTTCTACTGTGACAAAGAGCTCAAAAGTCTGGAAAGAGGAGCAAGCAGAGGAAGCACAAATAGAACATAGAATCCTTTTTTTCTAGACAAAAAGGATCAAAGCATGGAATGGGAGGAAGACAATGAAGTCAGAACTTCTGCATCAAAAGCTTCCAAGAAAAATATGATCTGGTTACAGGGGCCATGGAGGAGCTCAAGTTTTGAAAATCAACTAAGAGAAGTAGAGGAAAAATTGGGAAAAGAAATGAGAATGATGCAAGAAAATCATGAAAAGCAAGTCAACAGCCTACTAAAGGAGACCCCCCCAAAAAATGCCACCTTAAAAAACAGGCTAGGGGCAGCTAGGTGGCGCAGTGAGTAGAGCCCTGGCCCTGGAGTCAGAAGGACCTGAGTTCGGATCCGGCCTCAGACACTTAACCCACACAAACAAAAACCTAGCCATGTGACCTTGGGCAAGTTACTTAACCCCAATTGCCTAATAGGGGCGGCTAGGTGGCGCAGTGAGTAAGAGCGCCGGCCTCGGAGTTGGGATGACCCGAGATCAAATCCGGCCTCAGAAAATGAGCACCCACACATAAATAATGACTAGCCGTGTGACCTTGAGCAAGTTACTTAACCCCAATTGCTTAAAAAAAAAACAGGCTAATTCAAATGGCAAAGGAGGCCCAAAAAGCCAATAAGGAGAAGAATGCCTTAAAAAGCCAAATTTGCCAGATAGAAAAGGAATTTCAAAAACTCACTGAAGAGAATAATTCCTTCAAAATTAGACTGGAGCAAATGGAAGCTAATGACTTTGTGAGAAATCAAGATACTATAAAACAGATCCAAACAAATGAAATAATAGAAGGCAACATGAAATATCTAACTGGAAAAACCACTGACCTGAAAAACAGATCCAGGAGAGAAATTTAAAAATTATTAGACTGCCAGAAAGCCATGGTCAAAAAAAAAAAAAAAAAGAACCTAGAGATCATCGTTCAAGAAATTCTCAAGGCAGGGCAGCTAGGTGGCACAGTGAATAGAGTGCTGGCCCTGGAGTCAGGAGGACCCGAGCTCAAATCCGGTCTCAGACACTTAACACCAAAAAACTAGCCATATGACCTTGGGCAAGTCACTTAACCCCGATTGCCCTCCAAATAGGAAAGGAAGGAAGAATCAATGACATTCTCAAGGAAAATTGCCCTGATATTCTAGAACCAGAGGGCAAAATAGAAATGGAAAGAATTCACCAATCACCTCTTGAAAAAGATCCCAAAAAGAAAACTCCTAGGAATATTATAGCTAAATTCCAGAGTTCCCAGGTCAAGGAGAAAATATTACAAGCAGCCAGGAAGAAACAATCTGAATATTGTGGAAATACAATAAGGATAACATAAGATCTAGGAACTTCTACATTAAGGGATCAAAGGGCTTGGAATATGATATTCCAGAGGTCAAAGGAGCTGGAATTAAAGCCAAGAATCACCTGCCCAGAAAAACTGAATATAATGTTTCAGGGGAAAATATGGTCATTCAATGAGTTAGAGGACTTTCAAGCATTCTTGATGGAAAAAAAAAACAAGCTTAAGAGAAAATCTGACTTTTAAATACAAGAAGCATGAGAAGGTAAACAGGAAAAAGAAATTATAAGGAACTTATTTAAGTTGAACTATTTACATTCCTACATGGAAAAACAAGAATTGTAACTCATAAGAATTTTCCCAGTATGAGGATAGTTGAAGGAAATATATGTGTGTGTATAGATAGATAGATAGATATATGTTTTATAGGAGGATGTATGTGTGTATAAATACATATGTGAGTGTGTGTATATATATGACAGAGGGCACAGGATCAGTTGAATAGGAAGGGATGATATCTAAAAAATAAAACTAAGAGGTGAGAAAGGAATATAATAAGAGGAGATAGGGAGGGATAGAATAGGGTAAATTATCTCATATAAAAGAGGCAAGAGAAAGCTGTTACAATGGAGAGGAAGACAAAAGGGAATGGGTCAACCTCACTCTCACTGAATTTGGCTTAAGAAGAGAATAACATACACACTCAATTGGGTATCTTACCCTACAGGAAAGTAGGGGGAAGGGAGAAGGGGCAGGATGATAAAAGGGAGGGCAGATTGGGGGGAAGGGTAGTAGCACACATTTTTGATAAGGGACAGGGTCAAAGTAGAAAATAGAATAAGTGGGGGATGGGATAGGATGGAGGGAAATATAGTCTTTCACAATATATCTACTATGGAAATGTTTTGTGTAACTACACATATATAACCTATATTGAATTGCTTATCTCCCCAATAAGGGTGGGTGAAGAGGGGGAAAAGGGAAAGAATCTGGAGATAAAAGTTTTAAAAACAAATGCTTAAAAAATTTTGTTTTTTACATGCAACTAGTAAATAAGATATAGAGGCACTGGGGTATAGGAATCCATTTTGCCCTCCTAGAAAATCAGAGGGAGAACAGGGGAAGATATAAGAGAGAGTAGACTGGGGGAAGGGGTATTCAGTAGGATCACTATTTTGGGGTGGGGAATAGGGGAAAAACAGGGAGAAAATTTGTAACTCAAAATGTTGTGGAAATGAATGTTGAAAACTAAAAAAAAATAAATGAATTTAAAAAAAAAAAAAG
Organism: Gymnobelideus leadbeateri; assembly: GCA_011680675.1. NCBI lineage: Eukaryota > Metazoa > Chordata > Mammalia > Diprotodontia > Petauridae > Gymnobelideus > Gymnobelideus leadbeateri. The sequence goes on along the minus strand of WOXC01003614.1, from coordinate 342,696 downwards.
AATCAATGGTTGTGATAAAATTTTAAAAGTCACTTCCTTGTCACAGGGCCAGTAAGATGGAAGGCTAGACATTTTCTCCCATACTCAGGAGGTCTCAAACAATTCCAAAATAGGTATTATGCATCAGAGATAAAGGAACTCTCTACTGTCTAGGGCATCAAGAACCAAAAATAGTAAAAATTTGATGAATTAAGAACAGATAAAGCCAATAATATCCTCTCTAAACATCCCCTCTTTTGTTACCCACAATGCTCCTAGAAGCAGGGCTGCAGAAAGCAGACTCAGCTGCCTGCAACAGAACTTAAATCTATACCTGATCCCTCTATGCCCTCCAAAGTGGTAGAGATACAAACAGTAGATAGTTGTTCAGGTTACAACAGTGAAAAGGACTAGAAAGCAGTAAGATGCAGTAGCACTGTACTGCAACAAAATTTAATTAGAGAATGAAGAATCGGAGGAAGCTGGGGCAGAACATGTGTATGTGGCAATGTGGTAGTGAAGCATGGTACTCATCATCCGGCAGGAGCCAGTTGTTCCCCTAAAAGTCAGTAAGGGCAAAACCCATGAATAATAAACTGTGAATTGCCCACCCTTGGGGTAAACTGGGAATAAGAGTCAACCCCCTAAGAGACAGACATCAAAAGGGAGAGAGTGAGAATACAAGCAACAGGGGAAAATGAGAAGAAAGACTGAAATTACCAAAAATCCCAAGAGGTAAAAAATTCAATTAAATACCTTGAGAAGAAGACAGACCACAATGGAAGATACTAATAACAGAAGAGAACATATGGCCCCTAGATCAGATGAAATACCTCAGGCATTTATGAAAAAAATATGTGAAGACAAAAGAAAATTATTCAAATCAATATTTGAAGGGACAAAGGACCTTGTAGATCTTCAAGAAAACATGAAACCATAGAAGGATATTCCTCAATGGTTTAAAAGAGAAACAGAAATTTTGAAAGAATTTATAGCACGCACAGCAGAAAAGGGCAGAACAGAAAACCTTGCATCAATAAGGGGAAGTCTCATAGAAGAATGAGACGATAATTGGGGATGAAAGAGAGAGAATAAGAAGAGAAGCAATACTATTAGAAGAAAGCACAGCTGCAATAAAAGCAAAACATGTACTGCAAGACGGGGTGTTTAAATACAAGCTGAGGGTTATAAATCTCCCAGAAGAACATGGCAAATCAAAAAATGTGAAGGCTATCATGTAAGAGAGGATACAAGCAAGCTGCCCAGAACTTCTCAATAAAAACAGAAAACAAAGTATCAATCAAAGAATCCATAGATCAACCACATATTTGAAGCCTTATGCGTCAAATTCTAGGATACTCAGAAGCTACATTTAAAAATCTCATTGACAAAGTTACCAGGAGCTTAGAAATTCAGGTAACACAAGATGATCCTACACCCATCAGAAACCAAAGGAGGGAAAGGAGAAATGCATTCCAAAGAACAAAAAACTCTTTAAGATGCAGCCTAAAGTGACCTACCCTGCAAATCTGAGCTGAACATTGAAGGAAAAAAGATGGATGCTAAATAATAAAAGCAGCATTTGAAATATTCCTAGAAAGAAAAGCAGACCTGAAAAATTATTTGTCTGAAATACCTCAGACAACAGAAATACAAGAAGGGGAAAAAATAGATCTACCAAAGAAAACAAAATAACAGAGACACATTAAAAGATTTTTTTTTCCTAAATGAACTCAAGGCAACAATGGTGAAAGCAGAAGTAAAACAGAAGTAATGGAGAGATAGGGTTGAAACATCACAAACTAAAACTCCTAACGCACTGCCTACAGGTGAATTAATGTTTTTTATAGGAATAAAAATTGCAGAATGGGTGGGCAGATAAAAAAGGTAAGGAAAAAGAAGAATATGACATATTCTAGTCAAGTCAAAGACTAGCAATAAAAGGAGTTATTTTACTCTTGTCATTCTCAGGAAAAAGTACACCTACAAGAGACAGGAGAGGAAACAAAGGAAAGAATTAAAAAGGGGGACAAAAGGGAGAGACATTGTTTCAGGGGTGCCACTGATGAATGTTCCTCAGAGAGAAGGGAAACACATTATAAAGAGAGATAGGGACCTTATAATGGATATTATCTGCAGAAATTTAGTGCCTAGAGACTACTTATCTAATCTCAGAAATCACATCAGAGCTCTTAGGGTTAACTGACACACTAAAAAGAGTGGGAGTAAATGGAACCATAATAAATATTTCAAGGCAAATTGTGGAAAAATGCCTAAGGAGAGTGAAAAAGTCAATAATACACTACACAACCAGGTAGTTAACTACCAACAAGCAATATCTTTATTACCTGTAAGTACTAGTATTTCTAACAGTGAGGCAAAAACAAAAAAAGAGGGGGGACAAAAATAAGATCTGTAAGGCTACAAACTATTAGAAGAGGGCACCTCCAAAGTTTTAATTCCATGAGGAATGTGGAGAATAAAGTACTAAATAAGCATAAAGGCTATGAATCAAAGAAGAAAAATAAAACAAAATGAAAAGGTCAGACAAATAATGAAAAGAATGAGAGAAAGAAAACTTTTTTTTAATACAAAGGTGGAGAGAAGGAAACTAAAGAACAAAAACCAAGTTTAAGGAGAGGAAAGGGAGATGCAACTTGACTACATAACTGGGAGGAAAAGATAGGAAAAAAATAGATATTTGGATAAAAGTAAGAAAGAAAAAGGAACTAATAAATAAAACTCCAAAACTATGGAAAGGGTTAACTAACTAAAAGGGTGAGGGGTTGCTTGAGAGTGATAGGAAAAGAAACTAGGGAAAGAGTTGCCTTAAAATAGATAATGCTTAAATAAGTAATGAAACATAGAGGAAGAGAGGGAAAACCCCTAATTTGGGGAAGGGAAAAAAACCAACATGAGAGATAAATGGAAGAAGATATAAACCTAACTCATAACTTTAAATGTGAATGGATTAAACAATCCAATAAAATGGTAAAGAAAGATGGAATGGATGAGAAATCTCCAATCTGTTGCTTACAATAAACACATTTTGAAAACACACATAAAACATAGTAAAAATGAGGAACTAGGAAAAAAATTTACTATGCACTGCGTAAATCCAAAAAGAGCAATGCAATCATGCTATCAGAAAAAAGCAAAAACAAACGTTCAAAACATAAAAAAGGATAAACAAGAAAACTACATAAAGCTGAAAGGAAACACAGACAACACACCAATTATCAATATAATATTCTTCAAATGCTTTAGCATCTAAACACATTAAGCAGATCATTAACTGAACTATAAGAAAACATAGTAACACAAATAGTAAAATATAGAACTGAAAAAACTGCTGGAGAAACTAGAGCTAAAAGACTTACGGTATCTGCTAAATGGGGCTGCTAAAGAATATACATATTTTCAGCACCACATGGAATTTTTACAAAAACTGATCAATGTATAGGGACAGAGATAATGCAAATAAATATTAAAAAGTAGAACCACCTACTGCATCCTTTATAGACCATAAAGCAATAAAAACAGTAACCCATTCAGGTAGCACAAAAAAAAAGACAAAGACCCAAATGGAGATTTAATAAATCCTAAATAATAAGTGGGTCAAAGAACAAATCATAGAAATGATTACATAAAAGAAAATGATAACACTAAAACAACACACCAAAATTTCTGTGATGGATCTAAAGCAGTTGTTGGGGGTCTGGGGTGGAGAATCATATCCCTACAAACATTAACAAGACATAAAAAGAGGGGATTAAGAAACTGATTATGCATTTTAAAAAATTTGAAAGCCAACAAATAAACTGAAAACAAGTACCAAAAAGGAGATATTAAAAATTAGAGAATAAACTTGAAACCAAATAACAATAGAAATGATAAACAAAACTAAAATCTATGGAGACTAATGAAATTGATTAACCTTTAGCCAATCTGATTAAAAAAGAGACAGCAGAAAAATCAAATCAATAATAGCAAATAAGTGAGTATATGATACAGTTATGTGCTAGCAAAAACTGAAAACACACACACACACACACACACACACACACACACACACACACACACACACAATAAAGGAGTATCTTCAAAAATATAAAATACCCAAATCAAAAGAAGACCAAATGAAACTAAGTTGAATCATTTCAGTGGTGCCCTACTCTCTGGGAGCGTATTTGGGGTTTTCTTGGGAAAAATACTGGAGTGATTTGCCATTTCCTTCTCCAGCTCATTTTACGGGTAAGGAACTGATGCAAACATGGTTAAAGTAAGAGTCTGAGGCTGCATTTGAACTCAGATCCACCTTACTCCAGGGCCAGCACTCTATATGGGGAAAATCTTAAAATAAAAAAATTGAAGATGGTGGAGTAGAAACAGCATTTCTAATGTGCTCTGCCCCACACAAATTTCAAACAATGTGAAAGGGAGCTCCAAACAACTTCTGGAGCCACAGCACCCACAGAACAGCACAGAGAAGCTAACCTCCTGCTGAGGACAGGCCAGCAGCCCTGCAGGGAGCCGCCAGCGCAGCACTCTGAGAGCAGGCAGCACAGCACGCAAGGAACCAACAGCGCAGCCCGCAGTGCCGAGCCCAGGTCTGCGGCTTTAGCCCCAGGGTGGCCGGGCCTTCAGAACCCCAGAACACCAGCAATTGTGGCGACTCCAGAATTATCAGCACAGATATGCCTAGGACAGAGTGAGAGGTTAGTGCCCTATGGACTTTGGGACCAGTATTTGGGGAACACGTGGCTTCCTCCCCTGGGGGCAAAAAGCTGCTGAAGAAACAGCTGCACAGAAGCCATTTTGCAGCTTCAGTAGTGGCTCTAGCTCCTGGTCTGCAAACTGTAGGAAGATCCAGCAATCAGTCTGGCGGTTAATTGCTTTTGCTTTAAACTGCCTGGATCTGGATTGTGGTCTGGGGGGGAAGTTTGGGGTGGGTATCCAACTTGCTAGAGTGGGTGGAGGCTTTACAGAGGCCACACAACTGGCGGAAGTTGTGAAGACCCCACGTTTGGGCGGAAGCTCCCCTGTCTGGTGGCAGAGTCCTACTGTGGCAACAAGCCCAAAAATCAAGTAATTAAGTGGCAATATGCCTAGGCAAATGAAACAAAATAAACAGAAAAGTTCAACATTGGACTCCTATTTTAGGGGCAAAGAGGCTCAAAGCATGGAGGAGGACTGTGAGGTCAGAACTCCTGCACCAAAAGCCCCAAATGAAAATACAAGCTGGCTACAGGCCATAGAGGACCTTAAGAAGCAGATAAGAGAAGTGGGGGAAAATTTGGGAAGAGAAATAAAATTAAAAAATTTAAAGAACAAGTAGTAACCATGCTACATAAAGTATTCTCAAAAATGGAAAGGAAGGACTCTAACACAATTTTTTTTATGAGATGAGTATACTCCTAATACCTAAGCCAGGAAGGATGACATACAGAAGAGAACTATAGACAAATATCATTAAGGAATAATTGATTTAAAAATATTAAATGAAATCCTGTCAAACAGACTACAGTGAATTTATACAAGGGAATAATTCATTATGACTAACTTGGATTTGTACAACAAAATTAATTTAACCTTAGGAAAACAATCAGGATAAATTAATCATATTAAAATCTAAAATATTCAAAACCACACAATTATGTCAACAGATGCAGAAAAAGCATCTACAAAGTACATTCATTTATGCTAAAAACTCTGTAGTTGTAGAGGAATTTTTAAAAATACAAAAAGTATCTAAAACTAAAATCAAGCATCATATGCAAAGGAGATAAACTAGAATTTTTTCCAATAAATACAGTAACAAAGCAAGGATGCCTACTCTCACCACTATTACTTAGTATCATTCTGATAGTGCTAGCAATAATAATAAGGAAAGGGGGAAAAATAAAGGCATAAAGATAGTTGAAGTATAGATAAAATAATCCCCAATACTGATGATATGATGGCTTACTTAGAAAAAGAGGGGAAGATATTAACAGTGCCAACCTCACCTATTTAAATAAATTATTAATGGGAACCAAGATGGCAGAGTAAAAGCAGGAACTTAGTTGAGCTTATCCCTAATTACCTCAAATACCATAAAAAATGATTCTAAACAAATTTTAGAGCTACAGGACCCACAAAAGGACACAGGGAAATATGTCTCCAGCTGAGGACACCCTGGCAAACTGACAGGAAGGGTCTAATACATCAGGCTGGGAGGGGAGCACAGTCCCATGTGGGTCACACCAGCACAGACTGGCCAGAGCAGACTTCAGGGAATCGAATCACTGGCAGCTGTAGTTTCCAGACTTCTCAACCCAAAAAAGGTAAAAGGTCAGTGGGGGAACTCTGCTGAAACTGGGTGAGAGAAGCGTATGGTCCGGCCTCTGAGCCAGGGCGGTGGAGGTGGTGGCTGCTTCTGGAGCTCCTGGCCTACAAATCAGCCTACAACCAGAGGGCAATTGCAAGAATATCTTTGCTGGCATAGAGGAAAGATTCTCTTGCTTTGCCCTGTTTGGATCTGGGTCAAAGTCTTGGGTGGCGGTCCTGGGGTGAGGAGGAAAGCTGGCGTGGCAGAGCTTGTTGAGGCTGTGGAGAGGCAGTCCTTCCTCATAGTTGTGAGGTAGGTATCTAGAAGAAGCTCAAACAAAAGATGTGCAAAACCCCAGAAATTTGGGACACAGCACTGGAAACAGAATTCCACCGCTCAAAAGTAAGTAACTAGCTGGCAAAATGAGCAAATAGAGTAAGTACAATCAGACCACAGATATTTTTTTGGAGCAAAGAGATCAAAACACAGAACCAGAAGACAACAAAGTCAAACTCCTACATCAAAAGCCTCCAAGAAAAATATGAATTGGTCACAGGCCATGAAGGAGGTCAAGAAGAATTTTTAAAATCAAGTAAGAGAAGTAGAAGAAAAATTTGGAAGAGAAATGAGAATGATGCAAGAAAATCATGAAAAACAAGTCAACAGCTTTCTAAAGAAGACCCAAAAAATAATACTGAAGAAAATAACACCTTAAATAAACTACTAATTTGAAAAACTGGGAAAGACAACAACATGGACTATCACCATCACCTGTGAAAATTTAACTAATGAAAGGCAATTACCACAAAGAGGAGGCCCAAAAGAGCCTAGAAACCACTTATAATACTTAATGTTTTTCCCAAGTAGAAATAAACATGTACTGGACAAGAAAAACAATAGTTTAGAATTTTTAAACTCTTACAGAAGAGAAGAAGGTGGTTTTAAGACTATTAATAGTATCCCCTCATAAAAAAGCAATAAATTGTGGAGGATAAAAAGGTATAGAGAGTCAGAAAGAGAAAAAACTGAAGAAAAAAAACACAAAAAAATGTAAAATAATGTTCGCAATTGAATAACAATTATTTTCTCCATCAATAATAGAGTAGCCACCATTTGGGTCCCAAAAATCAATGTCTAATGTGATACAAAGAAATGGAAATACCACCAAAGAAAAATGCAGAAATGACAACTACACCAGCCTAAATATATAAAGAAAAGTTTTAGGCAGAAGGTGAAATAATTTTCAGGGTATTAAAAGATTCTCAAAATATCTGAAACAGGAAAAGATACTGAATTAGATTAGAAAAAACATCAGACAACTTAAAAGAGGCAATCAAGAGGGTGTGAGTGAGCACTGACTCACATGCTCTATCCACGAAGTCCTTGAAGAAATACAAAAGGGTTAAAAAAGCACTTTTACAAACACTATTTTATAAGAGATCACCTTTTTACTAAAACACAAATGATTAAAAGTGCCACTTTGTCTATTGACTATCTGTTGACCAATGAAAACTGGTTTGATGGGTATAGCCCCAGTCCTATCAGGAGAACAGTATGCAAGGCTAATAAAGCAAGAGACTGGGCTTTAACCCCTTTCAGTCTCCTGCTGGATTGAGATAAGGGTTAAATTACTTATTTCCTGCAGATTAAAACAACTCTGAGCATACCACCTTGCACTTAGCAGATCAACTAATATGACAAAAAAAGAAAATGATAACTGTTGGAGAAGATGTGGGAACATTGGAACGCTAATGCATTATTGGTGGAGTTGTGAACTGATCGAACCCTTCTGGAGAGCAATTTGGAACTATGCCAAAAGGCTATAAAACTGTGTGTACCCTTTGATCCAGTAATACCAATACTAGATCTGTATCCCAAAGAGATAATAAAAAAGGGAAAAGGACCCACATGCACAAAAATAGTTATAGCAACTCTTTTTGTATGGCAAAGAATTGGAAATTGAGGGGATGCTCATCAATTGGGGAATGGTTGAACAAGTTGTAGTATATGAATGTAATGGAATACTATTGTTCTATAAGAAATGATGAACAGGTAGAGTTCAGAAAAACCTGAAAAGACTCACACGAACTGATGCTGAGTGAAGTGAGCAGAATCAGAACATTGTACACAGCAACACTGTACAGTGACCAACTTTGATAGACTTAGCTCTTCTCACCAATACAATGATTTAAGACAATTCCAAAAGATACAAGATAGAATATGCTATCCACATTCAAAGATAGAACTATGGAGTCTGAATATACATCAAAGCACACTATTTTCTCTCTCTCTTTTTTCCTTTCTTGTGGTTTTCCCTTTTAGTTCATATTCTTCTTTTACAACACAACTAATGTGGAAATATTTTCAATATGACTATACATATATAACCTATATCAGATTGCATGCCATCTTGAAGAAGGGAGTGAGGAAGGAAAAAAATTTGGAACTCAAAATCTGTTAAAAGTGAATGATGGGGCAGCTAGGTGGCGCAGTGAATAGAGCGCTGGCCCTGGAGTCAGAAGGACCTGAGTTTGGAGCCGGCCTCAGACACTTAATCCACACAAACAAAAACCTAGCCGTGTAACCCTGGGCAAGTTACTTAACCGCAATTGCCCTAAAGGGGCGGCTAGGTGGCACAGTGAGTAAGAGTGCCGGCCTCGGAGTTGGGATGACCCGAGATCAGATCCGGCCTCAGAAAATGAGCACCCACGCATAAATAATGACTAGCCGTGTAACCTTGAGCAAGTTACTTAACCCCAATTGCTTTAAAAAAAAAAAAAGTGAATGATGAAAACTATCTTTACATGTAATTGGAAAAAAGAAAATACTACTAAGGGGAAAAAAAGTTCCTTATTTCTGTGACTCTTGTTCCTTACTTTTTATTAGTCATTTTAAGAAAATACCTTCACATTATTGGTCCTATAGACGACAAAGAAGTCATCCATTGGTATCACACTGGCCCTTTTTCTCAAAAAATACATGCTTGAGGTCTAAGCTTTTGACTAAAACACATGGATACTTTGTCCTTGTCTCCCCACCACTGTGCTGCTTACTGCTGGAATGAAGATCACACACAGAAACTGTCTCTGATATCCAATATTCTCTTCCCCTTGTAAGTAACAAAAAAGTTTACCAAAGTTCTCTCTGTGCTGGCCAATTTTCATCTGAATTCCCAGGTACTACACTATTAAAAATCATTTGTAAAATGCAACCTTAGAGGCTCTTCTCATACATATGCTAAAACCGTACAAGAATATTCCCTGAAAAGATGCTACAACAGAGATAATTTTGACCTATAGGTATACCAACACAGGGTGTCGCAAAATCTTAGTGCAATTTTAATAGTTTAAAACTGCACTTTAGCCTTTTTGAACATTGCCAACGAACAAAGCATTAAACAAAAAGGACATATGCTAGCTAAAGTGTTTTGACACTATCATGGGGCATGTCCAAATGGAAGAGAATATCTTATAGATGTTGAAGTCTTCTAGGTGCTTCTGTTTGGGGCTTTCATGCTGTTCCTCAGCACAAATGTACCCCAGCCCTTGTATTTCATTTCTACTACTTTGCAATTTCCATGCCTGGACTGTACCTCACTTCAGAATTACTCAGAATTCCTTGCTTCCTTCAAAATTCTGCATAAGTGACATCTTTTACATGAACCTTTCCTGTTTACCCTCTCCCCTAATGCTAGTAATATTCTCTCCTCCTAAAAAAAAAAAAACACCTACCTTGTATTTATTTTGTATATTTTTACTTATGTACAAGTCCTCTTCTTGAAAGATTACAAACTCTGCCAGAGCATTTGTTTGTATTCTCAAGCACTTAGCACAGTTCCCTGCACACAGGACCCACCTAAATGTTTGCTGATTGAATAGCACAGTATAGAGATTGTGTGAAGCCTTAGAAAACTGCAGTCACCTAAATAGGATTTTCATTCACTCAAAAGAGTTTGACATAAGAACTCATACAGGAAAAAACAAGTTAATATATTTTGCAGATTATCATATTCAACTGGAATGATAGTCCATGGAACAGTCCATAAGCACATATGTCTTGCACAAGCGCTACAGATAGACAATGATCTGGAACCAAAACTGACTTAGGAGAAAGAAAAGCAATCTGGATGGCCTTTTGGAAACAGAACAATGCTTTTAAGGACCAAACTGTCTCTGTGAAACAAAGGTTTATCCTTTTCACATCAACATTCTTCTGGTGATGCCACATAGCCATAAATCATGAAATACCACACTCTTCTAAGAATAAAAAATTTGAGAGTACATATGCTATAGCATTTTAAAAAAAGATTCCAATTAACTGTTTCCTCTCACCCCTTAAACCATTCCCAAGGCTCAGTCTCAATCTGGCTACAAAAACACATCTTAGAGAACTCTCACTGCATGAGGAGTTGAAGTATATATCTTAATTAAAAAGTGGTAACTCAGTAGCACTGAAGCTTTGGAACACAGACAATATGGGAGGAGAGAAGAAAGAGCAGAATGAGGAAGGAACACATAGAGAAGGGAAGTACAACAAGAGCCTGGGTCCTGTATTCAATTTTTCCCCCCCAAAAAACCCTTTTATTGAGGCCTTTTGTGTTTACATCTCAGTCATTTCCCCTTATCTCACTCCTGACTGAACCCTTCCTTTTGGCAAAGAAAAAGAACCAAAAAATCCAATAGTGAATCCATGTCCAAAAATATATATACTATGTTCTAGTGGGGTTCCCCCACCTCACTCTCACGATGGAGGAAATATATTTCTTTTTCTCTCCGTTAGGACTTTCAATGGCTTTTCTGTTACCCATAGCTCAACTTCCTTACAGAGATCTTTTCATGCTTTTTTGTAGTTATTCTCTATTTTATCTAATTAGTTCTGCTTATTTACTCTCCATCAGTTCAGCTAACTTCTCCTACATTACTCTGAATTCCTTATGAATATAATTTCTTAATGCATAATACTATTCAATTATTTCAGTATTTCATGGGTTTTTTTTGGCATTCCCCAATTGATGGACTTTGTTTCCTATTCTCTGCTACTACAAAGAGTACTCCTAAGAATATTCTGGTATATATTGAACCTTTGTTTCTATCTTTGAGATAAGATTTAAGGAATCTTCCAGACTCTAAGGCTGGCCTGGCCTTCTATGTACTATACCATTCTGCTTCTCTTTACAATCAAATAAGGAAGGGGCTGACAGGAAGACAAAGAGAAAAAAATACACATAAAAATGTAGATGGGGTTCTATGCCCTACCTCAATTATCACAGAAGGTCCAGAGTGACAGGGGTGGGGGACCTGCGGCCTTGAGGCCACAAGTGGCCTTCTAGGTCCTCCAAGTTCTACAGAACAAATCCTTTTATTAAGGGGATTTGTTCTATGAAGTTTAGATTCCATCAAAGGGCCACACTTGAGGACCTAAATGGCCACATGTGGCCTTGAGGCAGCAGGTCCTCCACCCCTGGTCCTGACACTTCAAAGGAATCAACTGACAAAGTAGTAAGTAAGCATTAAGAAAATTTCCTACAACTCTAAAACAATGCAATCATACATAATTGGGTGGTAATTACTATTTTATCAGGTGAAAACTCTCTAGTTGGAGGAAGAAAGAAATACAATTGCCCCAGAGGATTAATCATCTCCTTGAGCTGCAAGCCTGGGAGTTTGGCCAGTCTTGAAATGGAAGACAAAGTTTAGTGGATGAGGATGCCCCAAGGAGACACACCCCTTAGAGCCTGTAACAGAGGGCAGAGGCAAGGAGAGGGGAGGGAGGAAAAATCAAGAAGAGTATTATACTCCTTTCCCCAACCAACAAGAGACAAATGTGTCCAGTCAGAACCAAAGAGACATAGAAAGGACAGAAGGATGCTGAGAGAAGAGGGAGACATTTCAAAAAGTATGACCCCTCATGAGAGGAGAATAACAACTAAGGAACCAAAAAATGGGACTGGAGGCCTGGTGCCTTCCTATGACTGTACACTTATGTCTGAGCCCATCCTTCCCAAACATTCAGTATATCTGTGAGATAGTGGACTCCTGGCATTTGAGATTAATGCTTTGTACCAACTGTTCTTGCTTTACCATCTTGTTTATGACACTGCTAAAAAGCTAATTAAGTATTTTAAAAAGTAATTAAAAGCTAATTAATTTTATTTATCATCCCATAATACTCAACACCAAGTTTCCTATCTCTTTCAAACTACCCAAGATAACATTCTTAAGAGTTATACATAATATTTTCCCATAAAAGAAGTAAAGATTTTGACTTTAAGTCCTTTATAATTGGTCTTTAATGTTTACTTTCTTATGGTTCTCCTGAGCCTAGTAGGTCAAATTTTCCATTTAATTCTGGTATTTTCTTCACAAATACCACAAAGTCCTTTAGTTCATTAAATATCCTTCTCCCCGTCCCCCTTTTTCAGGATAACACACAGTTTTGTTGGGTTAGTTTCTCTTAGGTTAAAAGCCCAGTACTTAAGCTCTTCAGAATATATTATTCCATGTCCTTTGGTTTTTTGATGCAGAAGGTACTAAAACTTGCATTATCCTGCCTGTAGTTCCATAGTATTTAACGTGTTTTTTTCTAGTTGCTTGGTATATTTTCTCCTTGACCTGGAAGCTTCAAAACTTAGCTATAATGTTCCTGTAAGTTTTAGGTGGATTTCTTCTATTTCTATTTTACCCTCCCATTCTAAAACTACAAGGCAGTTTTCCTTAATCTCTTGAAGTATAATAGTATCTAGATTCTATTTTTGACCATAACTTTTCTGGTAATCCAATAATTCTTATATTGTCTCTCCTAGAACTCTTCTACAGGTCAGTTGTTTTTCTAATGAGATGTTTCACATTCTCTTCTATTTTTTTCAGTTTTTTAAATTTTATTTTATTATTTCTTGCTGTCTTATGTCATTAGAGTCCTCTTGCCCAATTCTAATGTTTAAGGAGCTATTTTCTTCAACGAGATGTTGTACCTCTTTTTCCATCTGACCAATTCTGCTTTTCAAGGAGTTCTCTTCAGAACTGTTTTTAAAATAACATGTAGAATTTACTATATGCTCTTTTTAAAACGCAAATGACAGGAAATGTAGAATCACGGTTTCGCATCCTAAAGTTTTTAGCTGATGGACTTCAGGGGAGTATGCAAATTTGGAAGAGAAAAATATATTTTCATTTCAATTCATAAGTCATTTAAAAACATTATTCTGAGAAAAGTCCAGAGGCTTCAACAGACTGATATTAATATCCATGACACAAAGAACTCCTGGGATAGACAGATAATACTGAATAGTTGAATGTACATAAATTATATTATGAATTTATAAAGAAACCTAGTTCTAACTATGCCCAAAGGGCCCTCAAACTATGCATACATACCCTTTGATCCAACAATACCACTAACAAGCCTATATCCCAAAGAGATCATACAAAAGGGAAAAGGACTGTCACATACAAAAATATTTATAGTAGCTCTTTATGTGGTGGCAAAGAATTGGAAATTAAGGGGATATATATCAGTTGGGGAATGGCTGAACAAGTTCTGGTAGAGGAATGTAATGGAATACTATTGTTCTATCAGAAATGCTGAGTAGGCAGATTTCAGAAAAACTTGGAAAGTCTCTCATGAACTAATGCTAACTAAAGCAAGCAGAATCAGGAGAACAGTATACACAAAAACAGCAACACGGCGCAATGATTAACTATGATAAACTTAGTTCTTCTCAGCAATACAACAGTCCAAGACAATTTCAAGACTCATGATGGAAAATGTCAACCACATCCGGAGAAAGAACTACAGAATCTGAATATAGATTGAAGCATACTATTTTCACTTTTTTTTGTTTTTTTTTCTCATGGTTTTTCTCTTTTATTCTAATTATTCTTTCATAACATGACCAATGTGAAAATATATTTTAAAAAAGAAAGAAAACCAGTCCTATCAAGACAACACACATTAACAGAAAACAATATTAAATGAATACATTATATAGAAGTCAAGGGCAAAATATTGGTGAGGAATTACAATAATGGGTTGAAAACTAAGAAGTCTTTTTGTGGGAGTTTTCTAGTCATAATGGATAGTTTTCAATTTAAAAAAAAATCTGTAAAGCTATTTAAATAAAACTATAGTTAATTTTATTGAACTGAATTATAGAAAGAGACCTAAACTCTTTCTAGTCACTGCTCTACTACCAACTACTTATGTGAACTTCTGAAAATAATTTAACTCTCTGGATCTTGGATTTCTTTATCTGAAAAAATGAAAAGTTTACTATGAATGATCTCTTAAAATTATCTAAATAAGAGAAATTGTTTATTGGGCTTTGCTTAGACAGAAATGATCAGAAGTATAATAAGTTCATGCCCATATTTTACAGAAAGCTTAGGAGATAAGAAATGGCCATTTTAAAAAAGTTCTTAGACATGCAAATAGAAGTTTTAATTAATATAAATAATACTTGAAAAATACCATATATTATGAACTGAATCTTTAAAATAGATTTTATACCTATTATTTGAATAGGAAATTTTTTTATTCAATAGTTACCATCTTACATTGTAACCAATAATTAAGTTATTAACTGTGGTGATGAAATGTTTCTTATTGAAATTGCATGGTTAATGACACATATATTTGACTTAGATGGGCTAACTTTTAGTCTATCCAAGAAATGTCTAATTTTTTTCCAAGATCAGAAAAATAAGCTGCACAGCATATTTCAAATGTATTTACAATGAAGGGTGGTACTAGGCTAACTCACATAAATTAGACAGCAGAAAAATAGCTCATATTAGGGAATAAAATTTAGCTCCAGGGCAAATTTTCAAGGCAGTAAATAGCATGAAATTTGCTATATGAGGGTTCCCTTTGGAGTAGAGGCTTTGTCAGACACACTTACTTAGCCTTTTATCACTAAATATCTGTGACAGTCTATAATAACTAGGAATTCCTTCATTACTATAAAAGTCACCAAAGTTTTAATATACTATCTTATAAATAGTAGCTCAATAAATATTTACAGACTGATTCTATATTAGCAAGGATAATGGGTGTCAAACACTACAATATTTAAATAGCATGTGTGTTAAATTAACTGTGTATTAAAGGGATTCCGCTCCCAAAGAATCTTTATATTCATATTCATAATCATGAGACTTCCTAACAACCCTGAAAATGGGCAGGTCTGAATTTTAACATTAATTAATTTCTGTTTCATTTGTAGTTTGTGATCTAAAAGGCAGGATGATAGTAAGCTGGCTAAATGTCTAAGGCTGACTGATGGTAAAACAGTAAGAGCTGAAAAGACTAAGTTGGAAGCAGAAAAGGTGAGGGATAAGGGAAGGAGCTGGCAGGAGTTAAGGGGCGCGCCGCCTGAGACCACCGAGGACAAAGAAGTAGGATTTCTTGAAGAGAGACAAGTGGTAATAAAAGAGAGTCTTGCCCTTATGTTTGTAAAAATCTGATAAAAATTTATAAAGTTTATTAAAAGATATGTCCTCCTGGGGGCGGAGCCAAGATGGCGGAGTAGAAACAGCACGTCCAAGGCACTCTCCCCCCAGACTACCTCCAATTATGTAAAAGGGGACTCTGAACAACTTCTGGAGCCCCAGCACCCACAGAACGACACAGAGAAGCTGACCTCCCGCTGAGGACAGCCCAGCAGCCCTGCAGGAAGAACCAGCGCGGCGGTCTGGAAAGATATTTTCTAAAGTTATAATTAAGAGTTCCCAAACTCCCCAGGAAAGGCTTAAAAAAAAAAAAACTCTAAGAAATTTAATTCTGATCCTGATCATCCAGAATGTATGATAACAGAGATCCAGTTTATTTGTACTAGGAAAATAAGTGCTGCTTAAAGCAGATTAATGTGTAAGTTGTACTACAACATTTTATTTCAAACTATTCTCAAACATTTTAACAGCATCTATATAAACACAACTGATGTGCTAAAACCACAAAAGATTATCTGGTTCATCAGAAAGCAGCATGCTACTGTGGAAAAAAGCACTGAATCTGGAGTCAGAAGACCTGGTTTCATGACTTGACTGCTCTAGCTTCTCACTAGGATCCTAGGCAAGTTACTCCAAACTTCCAAGATAGGGACCCAACTTCTGTTTTTATTGGTATAAGTAATTTCCTCTATCAATGGAAATTGGCACCTAGTCTACTACTTAAAGAGTTGCCTAGAGATTAAAGTGACTTGCCCCAAGTCACACAACCAGTGTGGGTCAGAAATCTGAGCCTTGAACCCAGGTCTTCCTAATTCCAAAGACAAGTACTCCATGTTCTATACCTCTCCTTTCTCTGGTGAAATCTGTAAAATGGGGATAATAAAACACATCAGTGTATGTTCTATTTAGTATTAAAGGAAAATAGGACTGATATCTTGCCAGTTCCCCATTAGTATTTTTTTTTTGGCATATGAAATTACAGAAGTAAAACAGACAAGACTTGGCAACTGACTAGACCTGGGGAGTAAATGAAGATGAAAAATCGAGTATGACTCCTAGGCTGGTTTCCTAAGTACAGGAGTAGTGCTCCTTCTATAATACTGCACTGTTTTCTCTATCAAACTGCGTACCTTCCCTAAATCATGATGCTCAGAAAATGGTTTTTTAAAATCCTTTCTCATGCTTTTGGTTTTTAATACAAATTTAATAACAAATTCATTAAACTTTAAAATTAGTTGCCAGTGGAATAAGTATAAACCAGAGAAATGAGGGTTTTCTGCATTCTTAAATTTATGTTTTTGTTCTTTAACTTCCAATAATTTTCTCTGTCGATGCTTTAGAATATGTAGATTCCTTTCTTCCATTTCTGTGTGGGGTAGTTTTTCCCTATATGTGTAAATAAAATGAACTCCATTAGATTGCTTTAATGAATACATTCTTCAGAATTTCTGCATGGTATTTATTTAGCATTTATACCACAGTTGTTTGACAAAAGTGAAAGAGATTTTGTTTTTCATTTTGGAAGGAACTTCAGGAACTATTTATAGTTTAATAAAAAACCACAATATGTAAAAGAATTTCCCAACATTTAGTTAAGATACTTCAAATAATTCTAGAACAAGCTCTGTTTCAGATATAAACTGTTAACACTGCTCACAAGCTTCTTGAATTTGTATTGAAGCCAAAGCAATACAAAAGTGCTTCCTTGTATGGATTTAACAGATGAGTCAGACTAGATTTTTATTTGGACAGGAAAAGATAACCACTTGCCAAAAAGACTCATTTTGTGGTATAGCAGAAAAAAAATTTTTTTCTGAAAATATATTGAGTAACAACTTACTAGCTATGCTCTATACTCTAGGTCAAGGGCCCCAGAAATTTTTTTAAGAAATATTGATAGCTGTTTCAATATAATTGGCTTTCTTTGTAATTTTGTGTATTTTATTTTATTCATTTAAAAACATTATTCTGAGGAGTTCATAGCTATCATCAGACTGCCAGAGGGTCCATGGCACAAAAAAAAGGCTAAGAACTCCTACTCTAGCTAAAACAATTTTTCAACAAAATATATTATTAAAGTTGGTCATTTTTAGTACCTAAAATTTTAGAACCAACTTACTAAATAACTGTAACTAGTCAATAGTCAATAAGCATTCATTAGATACCTATTATAAGCCAGGCACTGTGCTAAACTTTGGGGATACAAATTATGAAAAAAAAGACAGTCCCTATCATCAAGGAGCTTACACTCTAATAGGGGAAAACAACAACACATAAAAGGAAGTTGAAAAGCAGGGGCAGTGAGGAGAGAGAAACCTGACTGGAACATACTGGATAAGAATCAAAGCAGTATAAGAAAAGTGAAGATGCTGACTTGGCTCCTTCCTTAAATGGAGGCTTCTGTTTCTTGGAACCACCCTTCAATCAGAGAGGCAAAGAGTAGGGATGAGCTGGAATACCCAAGGCTGATGAAATCTCATAGGATGATGAGGTTACCTCAATAATGGGCTTCCTAGACTTATATAAACTAATGCTGAGTGAAGTGAGCAGAACCAGGAGAACACTGCACACAGTAACAACGGCAGTGTGCAATGATTAACTGATAGACTTAGCCCTTCTCAACAATGCAAGGACCTAAAACAATTCCAAAGAACTCATGATGGGAAATGCTATCCACATCCAGAAAAAAGAACTATAGAGTGAATGCAGAGCGAAGCAAGACTATTTTCTTTTTTTGTTTGTTCTTTTTCTTTCTCATGGTTGTTCCCATTCCTTCTAATTCTTCTATACAATATGACTAATGTGAAAATATGTTTAACAGGAATGTATATGTGAAGCCTATATCAGACTGCATGCCATCTTGGGGAGGAGGGAGGAAAAGGAAGGGGAAGAAAATTTAAAACTTAGGGAAGTGAATGTTGAAAACCAAAAATAAGTAAACTAACTAACTAATAAATAAATAAATAATGGGCTTCCAGGGGTCCGATGAGCAAAGTCAGAGATGTCCTATCAAAGTAGTACAGCCAGGTAAGAAATAAGAATTGTAATTGATATATACAAGGTACATACAGGTCAGTTTTACCAACACACACACACACACACACACACACACACACACACCCTTCTCTCCTCTAACAATACCACCACCCTGATGCAGATCCTTATCACTTTATACCTGGACTATTGAAATAACTGAAATAATAATTGGTCTACCCAACTCAAATCTCTCCCTACTCCAGGCCATTCTGCATTCAGCTGTCAGATCTTACCTGAGTATGATTATGTCATTAAAATACCCTTCACCCACACCCAATAAACTAGAGATTTCTAGCACAGCTCAAGCCTTTATGGGACAAGATAACTGAGGGCCCAAAAGGTTCTAATTTGCCTAAGATCAGAGCTCAATAATTCACATTTACATAGTGATTTTAGATTTACAAAGTCTTTTCTCATAAAACCCTTATGAGTTAAGAAGTATAAATAAAAAGAAGGAAGACCTTAGTTCAAATCCAATCTCAGACACTTAACACAAAAAATTAGCCCTGTGACCTTGGGCAAGTCAAAAAAACTCCAAAAAACCCCCCAAAGACAGAGGTCAATCAAGGTGAACCCAGGTACCCAAGAAAAGCAGAAAACTTTGCCCCAAAGCACTGCCAGGGATGGAGCCTAGTTTTAGTACAAAGTCATGATTATGCACAAATGAGGGAGAGTCAATAGTCAACTATTATGTGCCAAACATTTTGTTAAGCACTGAGGATATAAATAAGAAAAAGAAAAAGAGGATATAAATAAGACAAAAAAGTCCTTGCACTCAAGGAGTTAACAATCTAATGAAGACAATACACAAAATGAAGTAGAAAATCTACCCTCACCCCTGCATCCATCCACCCAAATGAGGGTGCTGAGGAAGTGTTGAGCCTATCCTGGGGAAGGTGTGATTGATATTCATGGAGTTAAAACCAAGCAGAGTGGCTGACGGGAAATAAATAAACTCAAGATATGGGTGGCTAGGTGGCACAAATCGGGCCTCAGACACTTAACACTTACTAGCCTTGTGACTTTGGGCAAGTCACTTAACCCCCATTGCCCTGCCTTCCCCACTCCAAAAAAGCAAAAATAAAAAAATAAACTCAAGATACTGATAACTTATAAAAAATTCTAAAAGCTCCAAATATACTCAAAAATCTAACCTAGAAGAAAGGAATAACTTCATAACAACTGCAAGCAGGGGAAAAAATGACTTTCCACAAAAATTATATAGATATTCAGAAGAAATAAAGTTGTTGTTGTTTTTCATGAAATAAAAGCTCTAGAAGAAATAACTGTGGAAGGAGAATAAATTTCTGGACCATAAAATGGTAAACATTACCCAAGTGACAGACCCCTTGAAAATTCAAATAGACCAAACAAAAATGATTAACTTCATGAGAAATGAAAAAAAATTCTAAGCAAAAGACTGAAAAAAAATATAAGGAAAACAAGCCAATATAAGACATCGCCTATCAAAAAATAACTGACCTGGAAAAAGGGTCAAGGAAAAATAATTTAAGACTCACTGGTCTCCCTGAAAATCATGATTTAAAAAGTTTAGACACTAAATTTCAAGAAATCATAAATGAAAACTGCCCAGATCTATTAAAACCATAAAGGAAAGTGAAAATGGAAAGAATACAGTAAGCACCTCTTGAAAGGAAGCCACCAGAAAAAAAATCCTTTTAACTAACAAGTGCGGTCAAATGAAACAAATCCACCCAGAATTGGGTCTAATCTGAGGTTTTTAAAGAGGGGATATAAAACGGACAGCAAAATAATGTTTCTATAGAAAAAAGGGGCGAAAGGGGGCAATGGATTTCTTATAATGGAGAAGAGCATATACACATGGAAAAAGGGGTAGGGGCAGTGAGCATAAGGTAAGCCTTACTCTCTTCTGAATCTAACAAAGGAGGACTAAAAACACAAAGAGTTAGTGTAGAAATATATCAAACTCAACAAGGAAATAGGTGATGATATGGAATCAGAGGTTAAAAAGGAAGATTAATACTAGCAAAACAAACTTACTTATCCCAAGATGGGGGGGGGAGATAAAAGAACAAAAGAACTGGAAACTAAAAGAGGGTGTTCATCAATTGGTGAATGGTTGAACAAATTATAAAATAAGAATGTAATGGCATATTACTGCATCATGAGAAATGATGAAATGAATTCAGATGAATAGAGTAAAGCGAGCAGAACCAAAACAATTC
Source organism: Gymnobelideus leadbeateri (assembly GCA_011680675.1). Taxonomy (NCBI): domain Eukaryota; kingdom Metazoa; phylum Chordata; class Mammalia; order Diprotodontia; family Petauridae; genus Gymnobelideus; species Gymnobelideus leadbeateri. The sequence goes on along the minus strand of WOXC01003614.1, from coordinate 321,718 downwards.
TGAAAGTCTTAAGGATTCCAATCAAAGGACGGACAAACCATTATCACCCAAAGAAGGTGATACTGCTTTCTAGGGGCGCTGGGACAATGGGGGAATGGGTATGGTAGTAGTCTTGGGTGTATTTGGTGGGTGTGGAATAAAAATAAGGGGGAGGTGGAAGCATAAGGAAAAAAAGACAAAAAAATTTTGAAGAACAATTCCTGCATATTTCATCAGTTGTGTAACAGAGTTAAAGTTATAGTGATTACATTATTTTCCAAAAAAGACACAAAATGCAAGTGATAACCAATCAGTGGTCAAATCTGCAAGTCTTAACAAGCAAATGTTGGCTGGCAAGCCTGTCACACATTGTCTGGAAGTCCAGCAAGCATAGGCATATAATGCACATGTAATGATTTATTTATAATTACAATGTTATACGGTTACACGATGCAATGTTGCATCATCAAAATTTGAATACAGGAAAAAAATCATAAATTTGCAATAAATTACTATTTCTCTTTTTTTGGAAATGATGCAAATTTCAAACAAAATCTTAAAGGGTTAAAAGGCTAAAGAAGATTTCCAAGGGAAGCTGAATAATTTTTTTATGCTACCCATCTCCTAACAGAGAGGGAATGGACTCAAAGTGCAAAATTTTTGGACATTTGGACATTTTTGTAAATTTGTTTTATTTGACTATGCTTATTTGTTACAAGAATTTTGTGAGTGCGTGTTTTTGATGAGGTGGAAAGGGTAGTTGAGGGTGATGAGGGGGATAAAAAAAGACAAGGGCTACTTTAAAACATACACAGGAGAGAACAGAAGTTCAGAAAAAAATGCAGAAAGTAAAGTACTGAATGTAGTCTACCTTTTAAAAGCAGGATTACGACACAGATTCCCGGTTTCATATACAATCCTCCTTTGATGTTCTATTTTATATAGAGAAATATTCTTTTTTTTTGTTTGCTAAGTTCAGATTCAAAAAATAAACTTAAACAAGGAAATAAAGGAAATGTTAAGGAGTTTTTCTACAATCCCACAAAGTGTGGAGTTCCCTTAACTTCATGATTCCTCCAGTTACATTCAGCAGCACCTAAGTAGGAGCAAAGGAGGCAGATGGTGTGAGTAATCCACAGCTGGAATTTTGCAAGGTATATTTGGTAAGAAGGACAAGTCATCAAAGTATGCAAGGGTAAAACAACATAGTGTACAATTATAGTGTAGAATTAGTTCAAAGGGTCAAAACTGGGAAGGGAGAAGAATATACAGCCATAGCTAAGTGTTTCACAAATAACACAGAGGAGGCGCTGGAAGTTTGGGACTCCAGCCTTTAACAGGTTCAAGAAAATGCTTGATCTGGTCAGACAGGCAGAGGGTATATACCTTTAGAGGGGTTAATTATCAGCTTTATTCTAGTCCAGTCTTCTCAAAGGAAGCTCCTGATAATGGGAGTGTCAATTCCTATAGCATTCCCTAATAATTCTTCTCACAGAGGCCAAGCAAGAAGGGGTGGCAACTAGTCCTAAGACTCGATGGGGTCAATCAAGACAGGCACAGCTTGTGCATTCCCCTATCAAGCTTTGATGGGGGCCAGTCAAGGCACACACAGATTCCTCTATGGGTTGCCCGTGGTTTTCCCTACTCACTGACCAGTGTTCACTTGCTTTATAGGGCAAGAGACAATGAAGGCATCTTGCCAACATTAAGCTCACAGGTTAACTTTAGCAATATCATCATTCTGCACAGTGTACTAAGTATCAATTATGTCACCCCCATCTCATGCATGGCATAGTCACAACAGGACTGTCTTGTCACTATGATTCTAGGAATTACTAACTAGAATCCTTGGGGCTATTCTGAGAGTTATTATCTAACACCTGGAAACTAGACATCATCATGGCCAGGGATCCTGAGAAACTGAACTCTAAAAAGGATAACAGAATTCTCCTAATATACACTAAGATACCTGAACAGTACTAAGGGAGAAAGGTCACAATGAGTAGGTTCAAGAGGAGTGAGACATAGGGAGAGATGAAAAGATAAAAGCTCATGATTAGTTAAAGGAAATTTAAGGTTCCTGAACAAAGACATGGAATGTATGTGACTCATAGCAAGATCAAGGGTATTATCTCTAGGTAGGAAAGTATATCATATGATTTGAGTAGACTGAGGAACTAGGAAGTTAGGGTATTTGAGGGAATGTCAACATATTAAAGTTTCCTAGAATGAAGAAAAAGGGTTAGAATGGAGAGGAAGACTGTAATCTAGGTACTGAACTCATGGAGAAAGGAGGGAGAATATACTAAGGATTAGATATAGCTACCAGAATTTAGATTGAATAAACCTCAAAAGAGAAGTTTCTGAGTGATAGAGGAAGAACCTGGAAGTCGTAATAGAGAACAAGGAGTATTTAATTCCCCCTACCAAGACCAGTGAGTCAGGGGGTATGAATAAAAGTACTGTCAGGACTAGAAAGGACAGTCAGGGATACAGTATCACCATAAGATAAATTATTCTTTGTATGCTGAAAAGAGTTAAAAGTTCAAGACATAATTAAAATTTACTTTGAACTATAATTTTTCTCATTAACTATATTCATGTTAACTACTTTGTGTACCCATTGATATTCCAATATTTTAAAGTCTGATTTATCAGTAAAATGTTTTAATTAAAGAATATTATCAAAGAGATCTAATTAATATATATTGTACTACACTTAAAAGTACTAATTCAGTCTGGCTTTCTCCCTCAATCCAAATCAAAATAGAACAGTACAGGGGGTGGCTAGGTGGAACAGTGAGTAGAGCGCTAGCCCTGGAGTCAGAAGGACCTGAGTTCAGATCCGGCCTCAGACACTTAACGCACACACAAACAAAAACCTAGCCGTGTGACCTTGGGCAAGTTGCTTAACCCCAACTGCCCTCCAAAAAAAAAAAAAAAGGCAAAAAAAAAATAGAATAGTACAGTCAGTGATGCTAGAACATGTGATATGAAGTAACTCAAAGGCAGAGAATGATTCATATTTCTATGATTCTATGAATCATATTTCCATGACAATCAAATTCACTGTAGGAGTCCAGGAACTAAGTGCTAGAAGAAATACTAAAACTATTAAAATAATTTGTACCACCCAAGAAATAAAAAGGATACCATTTGTCATCCCAGAATATATTCTGGACTCCACCATTTGCTATTTCAATGATATGCCTAGCTAATTATATAAATAATTTTCTAAATGATATCTGAAACCCAAAATGTTTTAAATGCTCCAAAAATAGGATATACAATATGTATTAATATGTTTTCTCTCTATGTCAAAGTTCATAGGTCTACAAGTAGAATATTCTTTGTTTAATCAAGTGCAAAAATGAATGATTTATTCAACTAAAAGCAACTTTTCTTATTAGAGATTAACAGACCAACACTGGTTATTATTTCTAGCAATAATTGCGAGATATTGGTGTTTGTTATTTTTAACCTAAGATTAATCAAGTGGTAGATTTCTGTTGGTTATTTCTCCCCCAAACCTTTTGCACAAGAAGATGACAAAATGATATAAATAAATCCATTAACTTGTGTTGTATAACCTATTAATTTTAAAATTACAAAGTGATATTTTATTTTTATTTACAAGCCCTCAGAATTAACAGTAAGAAAATTTTGAAATATTTTTATTTACTAATTAAAGATCACATCCATTTACAAACCATGTTTCACCATAAACCAAGTAGCATAAGAGATTTAACTCAGTCTTAATATATGATACATATTTATCCTAGTGAAATATCTTAAAGCACATTTCCCTAATTTCGGAAGGAGGAAAAATTAAAGGCAAGAAGATACAGAAAATACTTTTTAAAAAATATCATCACATTTGTTCATGCATTCCAATAGAAAAATATTCATGAATAGTTTTGAAGGATATGAAACTTACCAGGCTCCAATTTGATTATTTTTACTGCAGCCAACTCTCCTGTATGTAAATTTCTAGCCTATATTGAAAACAAAAAAAATTTTTTTATTTATTACAAAAACATAGTAGCTTTATCAATCTTGCTTTTTACCTTATGAGAAGACTAGATTGTAAAAATCGATTTAGTATTTCATCATGTTCTTTGTTTTAGAATATTAGGAAATGATTGGTACAAAAAGTAAAGGTATTAAATATAAGAATAACACAAAACACTTCAGTTACTAAAATGAATTTTATTGTAAGAAACAACCTAAAAACAAAAGGAAAAGTCATGTACTCCCACTTCCACTAATCTCGAGTATTCTTATTATCAGAGATCTGGATTAACTTAATGGACATGATTTTCAGCTCTGAAATGAGAAAATATTTGTTTCATATAAGTATAACCAGAACTATTATATTTTTATAGATCATTAAGTCAATTCTATATAAATATAGGGGAGAGGGATGTAAAGACAAAGGATGAGCACGAACAGCATACTATGACAGCTGGGAGCCTGAAAGACATAAAGACATGTAACAGAAGACCCCTGCTTTAGAGCATGTACAGGTATTCTGTCAGATTCTGGCCTACTAGTTGCCTAGTAAAGAGAAGTCATTTTCACAGGCTGCAGAGTCTGTGAGAAGGATGCATTCAGAAGCCTCCAACCAGCCTCAACCACTCTCCTGCTGTGCTTTCCTGCCTAAGATATGGTAAAACAGGGATGCTGTAAGCCCTCTTTGTAGAGAGAGGTTCAAAGCCTTTATCTCTACCTGAGGCAAACATATGACCCATGAATACAAGTCTCTGTTTCTGTGTTCTTTCTAGATTTTAGGTGGGGTCCTGGAGACAGCTACAACCTTTATAATTTTAAAATGTCAGAACAGTGAACCACCAAAAGTTTTGGAGCTGGTGTGTCCATTGCTAGGTTTTGCAGTCCAGCAGCAAAAAGTGCTGAGGTTCTAACTCAAAAGTAGCTGATATAGAGACTCATCCAACAGGTATTCTGCATTGGGAAGGGAAATTTGACAGAACTAATGCTTTAAGTTAAATCTTAACCTCCCCTCAGATTGAGGTGGTACAGGAAAAAGTGCCCCTAGATGTTGAGGGAAATATTTATATTTCTGTTCTTACTCTATCTTCACAGTAAATATCCTTTGTACAAGAGATCTGGTGACTGGTTAAATGGAACTAATGGGGACTCAAAGTGATGGCATTAGAAAAAGTCAAACCGGGGCGGCTAGGTGGCGCAGTGAGTAAGAGCGCCAGCCTCGGAGTTGGGATGACACGGAATCGAATCCGGCCTCAGAAAATGAGCACCCACACATAAATAACTAGCCGTGTAACCTTGAGCAAGTTTCTTAACCTCAATTGCTTTAAAAAAAAAAAAAGAAAAAAAGAAAAAGAAAAAGTCAAACCATCTTCATAGGGCTACATATAAGCCCCGGAATGGGCACTATTAACCAGCCTTTGTTATAGGAGAATGAGTCCAGGGTTTTACTCCATAATCAAAGAAAACTTAGTTATTATTAACAACATATGCTACCCATTGTCACTCTTTCATAATCACTTAATTAGGTAGCCTCTACTTTTAAAACTTAAAATTATAAAGTTCTAAATAGTTACTCCTATATGGTGAAATAAAGGTGCTTAAATAAATATCTGATCAATTAATTTTTAACCTACAACAAAGATAATGTTCACTCTTGTTTCACAAAGCAAAAAAAATCTGTATCATGTAGGTTAAGGTCAACAGAATTTTAAGGGGATGTGAAAATTTTATTCATCCAAGTTTCTTAGAACAAATTAACCTGGCTTTTTCCCTTTTCAGTTCTTCTCTGAGTAATTCCACCAATCCCTGGAGCTATAAGGCTTACAATCCTTCATTTTAAGATGAAAAAGGAATTTGTGCATTCAGATTCCAGAAGGAATGAAGGAGAAAAGCACATTGTTGGAACTACAAACTGATCCAACCATTTTGGAGAGCAATCTGGAATTATGTCCAAAAAGTTATAAAACTGTATATACCCTTTGACCTAATACAGTGGTATTAGGTCTGTTTTCCAAGGTGATCAGGGAAAAAGGAAAAGAACCTCTATGCTCCGAAATATTTGTAGCAGCTCTCTTTTTGGAGGCAAAGAATTGGAAATTGAGGAGATGACCATCAATTGGGGAATGGCTAAACAAGTTTTGGTATATGACTGTGATGAAACAGTACTATGCTGTAAGCACTGATGAGTGGGCTGATTTAAAAAAATATAGAAAGACTTACATGAAATAATGAAGAGTAAAATGGGCAGAATAAAGAGAACCCTGGGTATACGGTAACAGCAATATTGTACAAAAAATATCTGTGAACAAGTTATACTAAATGTTAGACTCAAATCAACTACAAAGGAACTAAAAAGGAAAATGCTATTCCACCTCCTGTTGGGAGCCAAAGAGGCCTGAGCCAGGACTTTTATCTGATTCTGCACTCTGGTATCATTGGGTGACCAGCTCTAAATGTGATGTCTTCTGAGGATTGTGCTTCAGCTTTGAAGTCTGCTCCCAATTGTATCCATTTATGACTGAGGTTGCATTAAGAGGTACCTGAGGCCTAGATCTAAGGCTCTGCCCCAAAACTTTAGTTGTTCAAAACCTAAATATTTGAATTCTTAGGTGGTCACTTCCTATGCAGATGTACATGATGATGCGGCTTTGGCTTCAGGCCTTGAAGCCAGCTCAAGAGCATCCTTTGTGATGTGATTGTGTATGAAAGGAAGTAACTGACTTTTCCTAAGACTTTCTGGCACCTAGAGAACAAAAGGCCTTTCTGCCATTCTACTTCCAGGATATGACAGACTAAGATAATGATATGAATACTTGAGATCCCTCCCTTCCCTTCCTTTGTCTTACTGCTCTATAAAAACCTTGTCCTGGGAATCAATAAATGGAGTTCATCATTCTTCCCTACCCCACATGGCCTGGTCATTTCTTATTCACATTTCTGGATCATGCTACATGCTGGACACTGAGCAGCCCACGGCAACCTCCAGAGAAAGAAATGACAAATACAAGTATGCATAGTATAGTTTTACATAAAAACATGCACACATACACACATATGTGTCAAATGGTGGTCTTCTTTAATGTGGGATAGGGAGAGAGAAAAGAACATAGTCCAGAACTTAAAATATAACAGAAAAAAATTATATACATTAAACAAACAAACAAAAAAAGAAAATGAACCTAACAGCCTAGTATTCAGTTCACCCAAAGACCACAGCTTCCTCAGTTAGGATTCACTTTTGATAAAAGTACTAGAAAGCATTTTAGCAAAATTAAATGTTAAACCAACATCATATACCATATATCAAGATAAGTTTGAAACCTGACAGATATAAATGGTCAAATCATAAATAAATTCAATGGGGGAAAGGATAAGAACAGATTATAAATATATAAAAATAAACCTTAAAAATATGCCTGGAATAAAAAAAATTGATTTACAATATCAAGCCATTTAAGTAAAAAAGAATCTGGCAAAAAATAATAATTAATTAGACAAAGAAGAAAATACCTTTTGGTATGTTGACCAAAGAGATAAAAAGGATTAAAAAAGAAAAGGAAAACAGACGACTTTGGTTCCAAAAAATTAAAAGCTTACACAGAAACAAAACCAATGTAGCTAAAATTAGAAGAAATACAGTTAACTTGGATAAATTCCCTGCAGCAAGTTTTTTTGATAAATGCCTTATTTCTCAGATACATAAGGAACTGATTCAAATTGCAAGGTCAGTGCATATCTCAATCTTTTGCATTCATCCTTTTCCACTGGAAGCAAAGTCACTTTTAATTTACAAAATTCAATTCCTTCTGACTGTTTTGAAAATTAACTGAGTTATGAGGAAATATAGTAGAACTTGGAGGTGGCTTAAATTACTAGTTTGGAAGACCCAGGAATAGCATAGCTAGTGGTCCTAAAAGACAATTCACCACAATTATGAAGTTGCAGTCTGAAGGACACAAAGCATATTCCCATTAGTCTCTTATTGCTAAATGTTCTGACAGTTAATTCACCAATCAGTCCCCCAGTGTCTAGTTGGGGAAAGTGTTAAGGTAAACAGTTACCACTGGGAAAGGCAGCACTAGAAGCATCATCAGAAACACAGGAGCCACCCAGCCAGTGCCTATCTTCCTCTGCACTATCCATCTGTCTACCCACCCTCCCCATCCTATTTGCCTCTCTCCTCTCTCCTCCCTCCCCATTCTAAATTCCCTACTAACCAGTTCTAAAAACTTCCCACCAACTGTAATAAGCAGTTTAGGTAAGAAACCAAGGTGGGGGGAGGGGAGCGGGAATGAGACACTTAATCCACTTAACAAATTTTTTTACTTAGCCAAAGCAGGAGGGCAGTCAGGGCATTGCAAAACTGATCTCGGTAGGCCTATGCTACCCCTCACTATTCCTTCTTTCTCAGACCTCAGTGCCACCAACACGTTAAGTTAGAAACAATCTGCTGGAAACTTAACAGTAAATTTTAAAACCTAGGAAAAAACAAGTGTTTTGAATGGACACACCAAAAAGAAGGACAATTAAGTGGACCCAGAATTGAGAGAGTTTAGGGAATTGCAAAGTTCTTTTAATAACCTCAAACTTCCCCATGAAAGAAAATCCCATTTTAAAAAATATTAATATTTTCCAGTGTCATTTATTTGACAAGACAAAGAGTATCCAAAAAACTGATAAGGAAGGAATATTACCCAAAAAGCAATGAAAAGTGTAAGTATGGTGAGTGTAAGTATGCTGTAACAAATTTCAAAGATAAGCCATCAAATTTATGCCCAAAATGGAAGATGGGTTGACCACAGGATGAAAATGAGGGACAGCCCACACATTCTCTGGTCTCTTTTCAACAAGAATAACAAATAAAGGAGACTCCAGCAGGTAGATTTCCTGTGGAAATAGGAGGGCAGAAACAAGAGCTCCACACCGATAAGCAGGCATGGATTAGTTACGATCTAAATCACTGGCAGGAATATATTCATCTTACAGTGATGGACTTTGATCAAGCTGGGACCAAAAATTAATTTCAACTACTATTATTCTAGATTGTTTTAGGCAGAACAAAATTAAGTGTAGTTTAGTCAAGAAATCACTGGCAAAATGAAAAAGCAGACTTTCACAATTTTATAGTATCAGTCAAGGGTTAACACTGCCAAAAGAGATTAAGTACCTACACACAAATCTCGGAAAGATTAATTCTGCTATCAGTAAAATTAGTCATATGTCAATGAATCAGATTCCCTGGCAAGATTTTCACTGTTACTGTAGAGTAAGAGTATTTATAATTCATCTTCACTTAAAGACAGTAAAATTACAAAAGAAGATAACTCAGCAGATATGCAGTACCATAAGATTAACAACAAGCAGCTTATAAAAATCCTATTTTTACTTTGGGGCAATTATTAATTAAAATGTTTGCTTTTAAAGATACAGTACATCAATATTTTAAATCTAAATTGATAAAATTTTGTTATATTCCTAATAGTAGAATATGAAGCATTAAGAGTCAAAAGTATTTAGGAGGGGCTTTTTTTGTTACTGCTTTTTTAAACTGGACCTTCGATTTCATCAGTGCAGGAAGTTCTTAATATAGACTGGAACCTGCTCTGCAATTTAGGGTCTTAGAAAGGTAGTTGGCATAAGTGAGCTGTTAAGTGACTTGCCCAGGGCCACAGAGGTAGTAATGTGCCAGAGGGAAGACTTTAAACTCAAGTCTTCCAGCCTGCAAGGCCCCATCTCATCCCACTCTGCTCCACAGACCCTTTCCCGCCCCCCAATCTACAATAATTCTATTGTAACAGAGAAACCAGGCTATATGAAGCCCTATGAGATTACACTGGAAGGTGGTCTTTTCAAGGCTGAAGCATATACTCAGCTAGCAACACAGAGAAGTCCTTCCAGGACTGCCCGCCCATATAGACCCGTTATGGGGGGGTTATTCACTGCACAACCAAACTGGTGTGCAAGGCTGGGGAGATGGTGCAAAGAGTGAGGCCGGCATCAAGGTGTGGCCATTTTGCCAGGTTCTCCTCTTGTGCCTTTTGCTAACGATGGGGCTCGTGGGTGCCCGCGCTTGGACCCCAATTCCAGAAATCGCATCTTTCCCTAGTCCCCAAACGCTATCCCTGGCAATTTCTCCCCAGCCCAAGGACAGCACGCCCTAGCAAAAACATTTCTTTCTCTTCCTGATAGAGTGGCCAGCTGCACCTATAGAATTCCTTAGTCTGAACGGGCTGCTCGCTGGACTATCACACGCATCCTGGACTCCTCACTATGTACATCCTAGACTTGGACATGTGTATGCTCCCTACACCTGGTCAAAACAAAGCGCTGTTAGGGGTCAGCTTGGGTATTTCTCTGTCAGCCCTGACCATTAGTTGACTTAGTGATGTTTCACAGGCCTAAAACCATACCTCCCCATAGCCCTTCTTTGGGCTATCTCCCAGTGAACCCTGGGTAACAAGATTTCAAAGTAGATGCTAAATGTGCATGTTCCTTTAACAACTGACCACTCCTTAACCACTCCCTAATCCCACCCTTAATCACCTAGTTAGCGTATTTGGCACATGTTTTACTATAGTTTATCCTATATAAACTTTAACTGTATCCCTCTAAGGTCCAAGTTCCCTAAGAACCCTTGCCTGCTGAAAAGTATAACAATAAACCTTTGCCACCTTGACTTAAAGAATGCTTGAGTCCATTAATTAATTCATTCCAGATGACCCTGCCTGGGAACTCCCTTCTTTGGGGTTCCTTTATCTCTCCTGAACCCCATCACTATGAAAGGGAAGGAAAGAATATGCTCATTTTTAAAATCACATTTTACTTAATTCTCTAAGTATATGCATCCTGAAGGAAGGGTCTGAAGGTCAATTCAAGCAAGGAAGGGAGAGAAACTAGGGCACATTTGGATCTTTGGGTCAAAGGGGAAGGACAGCAATAAAAATAAGGCAGAAGAAAGTTTAAAAAAAAAGTCTTAGATGTCCAATGGGTGAGAGCCACCTCTCTTTTCTGTTATTTCTTGAAGGTGCTGCACAAGGGCAGCATCTATGATTTTCAAAAACAAACTCTGCCATCTGAGGTGCCTCCACCAGTCATGGGAAGCCAACAAAAGGAAAGAGTTAGAACTGGGCAAGCCTTCATCAGAAGCTTTTAGCACCACAAAGATTTCTGTAACATGGGCTAATCAATATTTACTACTAGATTAAAGCTCTAGAATGACATTGTAATGCCAGATTTAAGAGTGGGGAAAAGGGAGAGCAATTCCGGTTTTAGGGAGGGATGTTTAGTAGTTACAGTAAACATGAAATGTTGCATAAACATAAAAAGAGTTGTGGGAGGGTGGGTTGGAGAATTTGGGTTCGATCCACAAAGCTCTAAACCCTAGTTTCAGATGCCTTTAGCCTACTCACAGGTCTTTTTCTGAGATACTTTCAATGGCTGAGACTCTGTTGCCTGTAATTCAGAGACTGCCTTATAATAATTTATTTTCAGGCTTTTATAGGGCTTTTTACATAAAGGTATCACTCAATTATAGAACCATATAAATAAGCTGAGGAGAGGCAGTGTGGTATAATGGAAAGAGCACTGGGTTTGGAGTAAGAAGACCAGAGCTCTGATCTTAATTCTACTACCTAACACCAGAGTGGTTTAATGTCTCTAGGTCTCAGTTTCTTCATTGATAAAAATATATATAAGAGGTAGAAGTGATAATCTTTTAGGTTCCTTCTATTGATGACCCTATGATAAAATCACCATGCTGAATTACCAACCGAATTTCCTACTAACAAGGATTCTCAAACTATCTACAGCAGTAAAAAGGCAAGGAAAGAATATAAAAGTAAAAACCCTGGTGATGGGGAAAAACACCTAATTTTATTCTCTGTTTTGATGATATCCTTTTGTTCCACCAAAATGACGAACTGATGGGGCAATTGTTCAAACACTGTAATTTTCCAAACAGATTTCTAAGACAGAAAGCTGTACCAGGCTCTTTTATAATGAAAGGCACTGAGGTCTTTTAGAAAGAAAAAAAATACTTTTCCTAAACAGAGACTCTACAGATTCAACTCATTAAAGAGATCTTTCAGAAATTAAACTGTACAACTCTAGAGTAAGATTCAGACAGTTAATTCATTTACAATGCTGGGGTTTCTATCTATGTGTTATTTTGAATCATTATCCGTCATTATTTCTCACATATCACCCCCTGCAAAAAATGGACAAAATTTCCTCAAACCTTTCTTTAAAAAGACTTTTACAGATAAGAAGACCCTAATTGATGGATAGCATTAGGAAAGAGGATAACAGAAGTATAATAGCTCCCAAAGACAACATATACATATTTCTTGTTCCTAATCTTTTCATGTATTTAAATAATAGAAAACCATTCATGTCCTTGAACTTTTTAAAGACTTCAGAGCATTTAGAATACTAGGCTTTGGTTTTGGTTTTCCTATGTGCCACTTTGTTAAACCCTGGGGATATGAAGGAAAAAATAATCCTACATCTCAAAGAGCTCACAGTAACTCAGTGAAGGAGACAACATACAAACAACTATGGACAAACAAGATACAAAGAGGATAAACTGGAGATAATTACAGGGAGAAGGCATTAATATTAAGGACTATGGAAAGCTTCTTGTAGAAGATGTAGTTTTTAGCTGTGATATGAAGAAGTCAGGAGGTGGAGATGTGGAAGAAGAAAAGTCTAGCTATTGGGAAACAGGGAAAGTTCAAAGAGAAGGGAGTGTTAGTGGCAAGGAACAAAGAGGAGGTCAGTGTCACTGGGACCACATAGTCCTCAGAGGGAAGTGACAGAAAAGGTAGGAAGGAGCCATGTAGCAAAGCTCTTTAAAAAGTCAGATGATTTTCTATGTGATACTGGCCATAATAAGGGAGCTAATGGAGTTTACTGGCATGGTCACACCACGTTGGTGCTTTAGGTGGACAGATATGACAGTTGAGTGAAGGACTATCATGAGGAGAGATGTGAGGCAGGACTAGAAGGACCAGAAAGCTTTTGAAATACAGACCTGAGATAATGAGGGCCTGCCCCAGGGTGGTGGCAATGTAAGAGAAGAAATATAAATGAATATGTAAAAAAAAAATGCCCCAAATAACTAGAAATGCAAAGTAAAACAACTTCAAGACTCTACCTCACACCAAGCAAATTAATTAAAATGACACAAAAAAATGGAACAATCACTGTCAAAAGGGTTGTAGCAAACTATACACATCAACATACTGTTTGCAAAGCAGTAAAGTAGTCCAAATTTTCTGTATATTAATTTTGAAGTATGCAAGAAAAATAACTCAACAGTATATATACCCTTTTTGCTTTAGTGAGCCCCCTTTCTGGGTTCTCTAAGAAAGTCAAGGAGTGGAATAACAGTCCAACAGAAACCAAAACAAATATAAATTAAGTGTACATTAATTGGGGAATAACTGAAAAACTACAGGATTCAAGATTTGAATGTAGTAATATTATAATGTACAGTAAAAATAGTGAATATAGGGAATTCAGAGAAACACAGGAAACTCTACAAATTGATACAAATAAGCATAGCCAAAAGCACAATAAACAAAATGTATAACAGCATAATAAACGAAAAGTAAAACTCTTGACTTTGACTCAGAAAACCAATGAAAATTCAGGATGATAGTTAATGATATATTTCTGTCTTCACAGAATAGGACTAGAGAGATTGCATGGTCAGATTTAGTCACAATATCAGCTGGTTCTACTTATTTGTTACTCTTTATCACAAAAAAAAAAGGTTGGGGGTGGGCAGAGTTTTTGTTTTCCTTCCCCAAAAATGTTTGCCCTATAAAGACAAAAATATATCAACAGAACATAATTTTCTAAAACAAAGAAAGAATATTTCAAAACAAAATCAATATTATTTGTTATTAAATTATGAAGTAGCCTTGCTAGATGAAAATGATAAAATGCCTTACAAATAAAAATCTATCCTTTATTTTCAATGGCAGTGTCAAATTTTTAATAAAACTTTTTCTAAACTTTCTTTTTTCTTTATCAATTTATTTTCTCTCATTCCTTAGTTCATATTTTCAAATTAATTTCCCACCAAAGAAATATTTCATCTTAAAACTTCAGATTCTACTTTTAATTCTTAAGTTTTTACATGCTGATTGAAACTAATAAACTAATTTTAATAAATATGTCATAAGAAGGTCCCCAGTTTTATAAGCCAAGTAACTTCACATCATATATGATAACTAAGTTAGGCTAAAGCATAATTTTATTAAAGATGGATCTAATACTGTTTCCTTACACATATCTGATTTGAAATTTTTAAACAAATAAAATATACTATTTAATTGCAAGGAAAAGTGGTCAAACTGTATCTTTGTTGTTTTTTAGTTGGAAAGAGAATACACAAACATGAATTAAAGTAGCTTTTGCATTTGTTATGAGAGCAGGTTAAGGTTGGTGATCAAACATAGACATAAAAGAAGGAAAGCCCTCCTATTTTTGTTACTCATAGTCATTTCTAAAGTGACTTCTAGGATTAAAACACTTCAGTAAAGAAGCCCAAGTCAGCCGTTTTAGATAATATTTCTACTCAGATTCCAAATGTTAGCTAAAGATAAGAATGAGACATCCGGCAAATTAAAGGAAATATACATATATTATATTTATTACATTAAACATGTCATATAGTGTGCATAATGTATCATATGATATAGAATTACATAAATGCAATATTAAACATCACAATCACATTATATAATATATAACGTGCAAAAAACATATATGCTATAGTTTAATATTCAATATACATCCTATAACATACAACATATTATCTTATATACTGTATATATAACCGGGCCTTTGTTTTGGACACATTCAGATCATTTAATATGGATGCATTCTGCTTCAAGGAGAAGACATCCTGTGTACTCTTTTCCCCTACCACATAGGTGACAGTAGCATCTTTGAACTGGCTGCACAGCAGAAACAGAATACAACTCTAAACTGCCAGACTAGGATAATCTCAATCTTTTTCCTATACACTTTTTCCAGTAGCAGTTTCCTGAAAAGATGAAGATCTACCTACAAGTAAGGGCACTACAAATTGAACCAGTTGGGGCAATGGGCTACCTCCCCCTTCTACCTCCTTTTAGGACTCATGGGCCTGAGAAACAGGGCTGAGGTTTCTGTTTTCTTTCATATGTCCTTTTCAATTTTGGGTGCAGAAGGCAGAATCCCCATTGAACCCAGAAACATCAAGTCATGGTGACCTGGGAGCCAGGATTCCAGGATGTTGCAGATAGCCAGGGTCTGTTAAGAAAGTGTAATGGCAAGCAAAGGAGTACTTAGCTTCTTGTTTCAGTACTTAGCTCCTTGTTTCAGCTTTTCAAGTATCTTTGAGCTTCACCTGTGATTGTATCAAGTCTTTGTTAGAAACAGAACCTGTGAAGCCCACAGTGGGAGGAACTTGCCATATAAAAGCAGGAGAACAAGTTAGGACCAAGCAGAACTGAGAAGGATGGCTGTGGTGCCCACACTTTGTACTGATGTTACTTTGTCAGACCTGTCTACTTGCTAGAGGATGTTGTTGCTGTTACAGAAGCCCTGGGACTTTAATGCTGGTTCAGAAGCCCTAAAGAGAACATTCTTGTTATATGTTTACAGAAGTCCTAAAGGAGGGTTTTACTGATGTTTTCAGAGGTCCTAGGACTTTACTGATGATTTTGTTGATCTCTCAGAGACCCTGTCTGCTGGTCTGTGTTGATTTCACAGGCAGAAAGTGAACTGATGATAGTGCAGCAATGTTGTGTGAAAATTGTTGTAAGTGTTAAGATTGATGTGTGGAGCTGGATGGATCAGGGGCTAGACCAGGAGCTGAACCAAGAGCTGGGAACTGCCTACCTGTGAATCCAGGTGACGGCTGGGTGAATTCAGACATGAGCTGGGAGCATGGAAGAGGAACCATGGCGTTTGGGAGTCAGCCTCGAGTCAAAATGAAAGACCTTTCCTTGGGTACTTAGATTTACTGTGACTTTGGGGTGGGAGACCTTTATATTTTTTGTTTTGTACTCCTTAAGGATGACTGATCCTTAAGGATGATTGAGTTAAAGATGATTGGAAGCCAGTCTCCAATCAAGATTTTAGATGGGTACTTTATACTGATTGATTCAAATTGTGACTTACTGAATGATATCTTTTGTTTAAGAATATGTGGCCACTTCAGGAGTAAATTGTTAGTTATATTGCTGTGAATGTTGAACTTTGGCTTCTGTGAATGTTTTGCTTTAGTTTACTGCTGAATATAGTTTACTATATTATATGATCAGAACCTTAAAGCTATTCACAATAGCAGTCCTCAGGAGAGCTGCTCCTACTTGACTTTACAGAAAGTCCTGAGAAGACAAGGTGCAAGCCCAAGGGGACTTTGGATTGTGCTATATATAAACTGAGCTAAACTGTGAAACTAATCCCCATCTACTCAGAAGATGAATTAGTGAAGAAGGGATTTAAGCTCTCAGATGTCAGGGGAATAGCTTGGATTTATTATATCTTTAAAGTAAATATTATTTTGTAAAAGCCAATCCAGTTATTAATGGTTAAATGTAACAAGGGGACAGGTGATACCTCTCTACAACTGAAGGAACATACTAATGTGGTCTGGAGCTATTGGCAGAGAGCCTAGACACCCCCAAACCCCATCAATGGTAACAGAGAAGCCTGGGGAAGGGATAAAATGTAGCACCCTAGGCCTTCAGGCAGTGGTGACTAGGGCAGTCACTGTTACATCTATGTGCATGTATCCATATACGTATAAAAGTATGTGTATGTATTATGGTACATATATTCACAATATATACAATATGCATTCATACATATATTTTTTTACCAACCAAAGCAGATAGACTTAATCCCCAAAACACTCACCTACAATATTTTCTTATTTCCCCTTACCAAAGAAGGAAAATAAGGCAGAGATATAGTAGCTAGGTTTGGGGAGGGTTTGTTTTCTTGGGGGGTAGGGTGGGGGTGAGGAGAGTCTGGGGGAAAGTCAGGTCCAAAAAGCCTCTAAGCATAGTCCTGTTTGTAACAATATTTTTAACTGGACTAAGAAGATCAAGTACTTTACCTTTGGAATACAGATTTCCTGGAATAAAAGAATCTTAAAACTTTGGACTGGTAGCTCTGCTGGTCTAGGGGAGCCCATTTGTACTCACTGCT
This sequence comes from Gymnobelideus leadbeateri, assembly GCA_011680675.1. Lineage (NCBI taxonomy): Eukaryota > Metazoa > Chordata > Mammalia > Diprotodontia > Petauridae > Gymnobelideus > Gymnobelideus leadbeateri. The sequence continues at coordinate 304,519 of WOXC01003614.1, read as the reverse complement.
GAATAGCTCTACTTAAGAAAGGTCTTTCTTATGTTAATGCATACAGAGGCTGACAGCAAAACAATATAACAAACATTTCTTTCTTTCTAAAATAAGGTCATTAAAGCTTTGACTTAGCATCTTCAGCCTATGGGCAGTGAGGGCTAGGGTAGTCACAGTCATTTTGGGGAAATACCTCCCTACATATTCACTAAGCCCCTCTAATAAGAAAGGGAAAAAAAAGTTAAGTGAAACCATATTATTCAGAGAACACAACTAACTGTACATGTGAAAGAGTCTATTCCACAAAAGCTAGGGATCTGGAAGGGCTTCTGAGAGAAATGTAAAATGTAAAGGGGAAAAAAATTCTGATGAAAAGTAAACATTTCCCTATCTAATAAAAGATTTTGAGCCTTGAATGGCTCAACAAGACTCTATATTGTTACTTTATTTAACTATAAATAAAGTATATCATGTGAAATGTCAAGCTGGATAAGTAAAAAGCTAGAATTAAGCTAGCCTTGAGCAATATCAACAATCTCAGCTATGAAGAAGATATCGCTGTAATGGCAGAACGTGAAGAGGAATTAAGCCTCTTGATGAGGGTGAGAGAAGAGAACGTAAAAGCTAACTTAAAGCTTAATATGAAAAAAGCTGAGATCTTGGCAACTGGCCCCATTACTTCCTGGCAAACAGAGGGAGAAGAAATAGAAACAGTGTCAGATTTTATGTTCTCGGGCTCAAAGATCATTGTAGATGGTGACTGCAGCCATGAATCAAGACACTTGTTACTTGGAAGGAAAGCTATGGCAAATCTGGATAGCAGACTGAAAATTAAAGACATCACCCTTCAGACAAAAGTCCATCTAGTCAAAGCTATGGGTTTTCTACTAGTAATGTATAGCTGTGAGAGATGGACTATAAGGAAAGCTGAACACTACAGAATCGATGCTTTTTGTGGTGCTAGAGAAGACTTCTGAGTCTTTGGAACAGCAAGGAGACTAAATCATTCAATACTTAAAGAAATTAATTGATGAGCCAAGCACAAACTTGGCATGAGCTGCCACTCCAATCACTTCCAATACATGGGAAAAAATGACTCTAAACAAACTTTAGAGCTACAGAACCCACAAAGTGACAAACAAATCTCCCACTGAAGGCAGTACAGCAGGTGGACAGGAAGGGTCTACTGCACAAAGCTGTGAGCCAAGCACAGTCCCACATGAGCCACACGGTTCTGGCCCTGGGGCAGCTCTGATCAGCAGGCCAGGAACAGACTTCAGGAGAGTGAACCACCAGCAGCTGTGGTGGTTTCCAGACTTCTCAACCATAAAAGCCAAAGACAATGTAAAAGGTCAGTGTGGAACTCTGTTGGAAGGGGGCGGAAGGGCGGTGGAAGAGCATGGTCCAGCCTCTGCCCCCAGGCCGAGAAGCAGTGGAGGCACTGTGGCAGCACCGAATAGCTACCTCAGGAGGTCCTGGCCTACAGATAGTAGGGGGACCAAGTAACCATTCAGAAGGTAATTCCTATTGCTTTAACCTGCTTGGATCTGGATCACGGTCTCAGGTGGTAGTTCTGGGATGTATGGCCAGTGAACCAGAGTTCATGGGGGTTGTAGAGAGGGTACCCTCCTAATACCTCGGGCAGCTATGAAAACCCCAGAGATTTGGGCCAAAGCTCTTTCCATTCTGAAAGTAGAGTTCTACTATGGCAAAGAGCTCAAAAGCTAAGTTAACTGGCTGACAATATGAGCAAGCAAAGGAAGCACAAACAGACCACAGAATCCTTTTGGGGGGACAAAAAGGATCAAGGCATGAAGTGGGAGGAAGACAGCAAAGTCATAACTCCTGCATCAAAAGCCTCCAAAAAAAATATAAACTGGTTACAGGTCATGGAGGAGCTCAAGAAGGATTGTGAAAATCAACTAAGAGAAGTAAAGGAAAAATTGGGAAGAGAAATTAGAATGATGCAAGAAAATCATGAAAAGGTGAGAGAGGAATTTATTGGAAGGAGAAAGAGAGATTAGGGTAAATTATCTCATATAAAAGAGGTAAGAGAAAACTTATGGAGGGGAAGAGCAGCAAGGGGAAAGGGAATGGGACCTTATTCTCATTGTATTTGGCTTAAGGAGGGAATAACATACACACTCAATTGGGTATCTTATCCTACAGGAAAACAGGGAGTAGGGGATAAGAGGGGGAATGACAGAAGGGAGGGCAGATTGGGGGAGAGGGTAGTTAGAAGCAAACATTTTTGGAAATGGATAGGGTCAAAGGAGAAAAGAGAATAAGTGGGGGGCAGGATAGGATGGAGGGAAATATAGTCTTTCACAATATAACTACTATGGAAATGATTTGGGTAACTATACATGTACAACCTATATTGAATTGCTTATCTTCCAGTGGGGGCGGGTGAGGAGGGAAGAAGGGAAAAAATTTGGCAGTTTTAAAAACAAATGTTTAAAAAAATTTGTTTTTTCACATGCTACTGGGAAATAAGATATACAAGCAGTAGGGTATAGAAATCCATCTTGCCCTACTAGAAAGTTAGGGATGTAATGGGGGAGGATATAAGAGAGAACAGATTGGGGCAAGGGGTATTTAGTAGGCTTGCTATTTTGGGGTGGGGTAGGGTAAAGATGGGGAGAAAAAACTGTAACTCAGAATCTTGTGGAAATGAATTTTGAAAACTAAAAATTAACTAAAGACTTTTTAAAAATAAAATAAATAATTTTTCAAAATTAAAAAAATTTAATTCAGGCTCATTGGAAGGTCAAATACTAAAGCTGAAGCTTAAATACTTTGGCATATAATGAGATGGGACTCAATGGAAAAGACCCTGAAGTTGGGAAAGACTGAAAGCAAAAGAAGGGGACAGCAGAGAATGAGATGGATAGTGTCACAGAAACAACGAACATGAACTTGGACAGATTTTAAAAGATAGTGGAGGACAGAAGGGTCTGGCATCCTATGGTCCATGGAATTATCAAGAATCTGACACTGAGTTTGAATCCAGATTGAAGCAAACTACCTCCTCTTTTTCTTTTTCTTGCTTGGTTTTGTTTCCTCTTTCCCGTTGTTCATTCCATCTGATACAGTCTTTCTTCACAACCTGACTAATGTCTAATGTGAAAGTATTTGCAGATCCTACACTTGATTGTATGCCGACATGGGGGTGGGGGGGAGGGAAAGAAAATTTAAAACTCAAGGAACTGTGGAACTGAATCTTGTAAACTAAAAGTAAACAAATGAATGAGTAATTTAAAAAAAAAAAAGAATCTGACACTGAACAAAAATATTAAGGCAATAAACTTGTCTCCAGGGCACATACCGACTTCACACTTTTGTCCATAAGCACCCCGGCATAAGATCACAAGAGGCTAAGAAATGTGACTGTACTGAGACTAATCACTCTTAAGGCTGGTGAAAGCCTTAATTATTGCCTAACAGAATTCTCCCACCTCCTATCAGAAGCTGACAAACCTAAGAGAGACTTCTGACTGATGCAAAAGGAAAAGCTTTCTTCCAATCCTAGGCTAAGGGTCACTGCCCTTGCTAAAACAGAGTCACAAAATGTCAAATGAAAAGAATACTCCAGGTGAAGAGAGTGCAGTACTTATTTAGCTACTTTGCTATGAGATTAATTTGCTTCTGTATGTTATATGCCTCATCTTCTTCTGATGATCAACCTCTTTCTCTTTTTTTAAACTAGCACCAAATTGTTTTGATGATGACTTGCTTTTTCACTCACTTCTATCCCTCACCTGATTTTTTTAAAAAATGTCAGCTCTGGAAAAACTTGAGAACCTCTTTCCCCCTTTGCTTCCTAATGCAAATTAAGTTAGTTCTTTCCTTTAAAAAGTATTGAAAATGTCATTGAACTTTGATTGACTTATCCTACATAAAATAGGTGCTTCTCTTACCATATAGAAAAACTAAAAGCAAATAATTTGCATTTGATTAGTAGTCTGTAGACCTTCTCATCCTGTGGTTTCATCTCCCATTATAGTTTGAACTTCAAATTTGTGCTTGTTCCATTTTCTCAAACCTGCCTTCAACAAACATTTACTGAGTACTGCTTAATGCAGTGTACCAGCTTATATTAGGTGGTAGGAATAAAAAGACAAAACTAAAACCCTTTTCAGCCTTTTGATTTTATTAGAGAAACAACCTATGCATAGGTAAGAAAATATTTACATATATGTGTGTGTGTACACATGAAAATAAGAGGAGGAATGTTATATAGGAAGTGACGCCTTGAACCAGTCCTTGAAAGGGGAGAGGGAATGTGACAGTGAGAGCCTTTTAGTTATTAATTGGGGTTTTAAATGTGGAACATTCCTTTTATGTTAGCATGTCATATTTATTCAAGTTGTTGATAAATGGGCCAATAACAATTTCATGTAGCATCTCATTGGAGACCTCCTTCCAAGTTGATACGGAAAGCTTTATGCGTAAAGCCCCTTACATGCAGTCATTCAACCACTTTTGATTTCTTTTTAATTATACTATCACTTTTCCACAAGAATAACCTGAGATATTTATCAGAAACTTTGCTCCAGTCTGAGTAAACCAGAACTACAGTATTCCTATTCGTGCCTTTCCACCTTGTGTAATCTATTACAGAGTAGTAGAAAAAGGAACAGACTTCTCAAAATAATAACATTTTTAGATATCCAACTTAATCCACCTTAGATCTTACTTAGATCATCAAGAAGAGGGCATCATATTGAGTGAGATAGAGGCTTAATAAATTCTTGTTGATGGGAAGATTTGTGCAACCTGATGCAGAATGAAGAATTAGGAGAATAAAGTGTATAGTAACTATAGATAATTTTTTAAAAATCTCTAAAAGGAAACTGAGATTTCAGTAATCATAATGGTTGATCTGGATCATAAAAGATGAAATGTTCTTCATTCCTTTTGATAGAGACTGGGTAGTTATGAATATAGCATGTTATTTACGTAACACTCCCCTGGGCTCATTCCTTCAGTTTATACTGGCAAATTGGGCTGCAGAGTGTTGGTGTTGCTACTTTCAGAATCCTAGGGGCAACCTGTAAGTGGCTTCTCCTAACACTACTTCATTAGCCCTATTGTTATGCTTCCCCTTAATTAACCAGTAGACTTAGTTTTTTAGCCAAGGCAATTTATCTACATGATATAGCAAGAATAGTAGTTATAAAGCCATTTTCCCCCCAAACCCAAGCTATACTCTCCCATAAAGACACATTTAGCTCATGGGGCAGAGGGGAAGAATGGACATGGCATTAAAGTGCAGTGATAATGAGCTAATGTGTAGGGAGCACCAGGTGACTTATAACTCCAGAACTGTAGGACTTCCACATAATTTCATTCTCTTCACAAAGGTCTTCATAAAGTTTATTACAGGATGAAGTATCAGTAATGGACAAGCTGTTCCTCTTCTCAGCTGGTCTGACTCAATGAAGGACAAGTAGTCTTGAATGGATGGGTTATTTTGTTGCTGTACTAGTTCAGGCAGATTGCTTGGGCTTATCATTAGACTCGTTGCTGGTTTGGACTAGGAAAATTACCCAGCTCCCAGGCTCTGCTGCTTTTAGGCTGAATGGACAAATCACTCCATCACTTGTTTGGCTGCTGGAGTAGGCCAGTAAGGTCATTCAGCTCCTGAGCAGGGACTGCAATATAGAGCTGGACTAGTTGCTTGGTGTAATGCACTGTGTATACTCCAAACTCACTTAGCATTAAGTATGCTAAATGGTGTCACAGAAACACTAAATCAGACTTCGACTTAATAATCAATGCATGCAATTTCTATTAATTGACAGTTTGCAATGATCTTTTCAATGATTCATACCTCAGACCCTCTAGGAAAAACCACCAGCCTCATTCTTAAAAGGTCCCACTAAAATGTCACCTCTGTATTTACAACAACATTCCCTTGTTACATCCAAGTTCTGATTATGGCTGGAGTTACTTCAATTTAGGGCAAAAAGAGGCTACCATTCAAAGCTTCAGTTTCCTAAATCATCAGCAGGTGTTTATCAGTTGTGTGTATGTCTTACATAAACAACTTACACGCTAACTACCGATTATAAAATAGAAGCTTAAGACAAAATAGTTAACAGACTTATTCCTACAACATTGAGCACTACGTATCAGTTTACAGTCTGGCCTCAGGTAGGGCATTAGGTTTCTGCACTTTGGATCTCAGGATTGATCCACTGGACTCTCTGGGCTTAATCTTTGATGAGCAGTTATTGTCTCTACCTTCAGCCACAGGCTGAGCAATGTAGCTAAAATAAGAAGCAAAAAAGTAAAATAAGAAAAATATTTGCAGCAAGTTTCTCCTGAGTTCAAATTTGGTCTCAGATACTTAACTAGCTATATGACACTGGGCAACCTCTACCTACCCTACTTTCCTCATCTGTAAAATGTAGATAAAAGCCTCTACCTCCCAGGATGGTTGTGAGGATAAAAGGAGAAATCCATAAAGCACTTTGAAAACCTTAACGTACTATGTAAGTGCTAGCTGTTAATATTACCACGTGCCAGGCACAGTGCTAAGCCCAGGAGATACAAAGGCAAAACAAATAAAAAAAACCCTCCCTGCTCCCAAGGGGCTCCCAGTTTAAAGGGGAAGGGAAAATGCAAACAGCTATGTACAAGCAAGACAGAGACGGGACAAACATGAATGTTGAGTGCTTATTACATACAATCACTGTGCTAAGCACTGAGAACACAAACAGAAAAGGGAGCTCACAGACTAATGGGGAAAATGACACATGTGGAAGGAATCAACTGCAAGTCACATGGAAAAGCCTCGTAGCCCTTAGGATGGAATGGCAAAGCAGCTGATAATGGCTCTTCTCTAATGTCATTTGCACTGATTAAATAACATCAGTTACTGATACTGAACCATGTGACAAGGCCAACAGCTCTGAAGACAAGAACTTTCTTTTCTGGGTCTTCTGCAGCCATGGATGCAGCACTTGTAGAAGCAGTGGCCAGGCTGCCAGCCCCAGGAGCTGCTTATCAGGATAATGGCTGAGGGCACTGGGCTGGAAGCACTGCTATTCCACAGGCTCTTGGGTGCAGGGTCCTGGCCTGCCTTTACTGAGTTCTAGTGGTTAAGGTGTTGGTAGGTGCTGCCATCATTAGAGAAATAGTAATAACATTTAAAAAGGAAAGAGCTCAGATCTTCCAGATTTCCCAGACCTTGGAAAAAGCTCTGCAAATGCACTCAAAGAAACAATGATGAAGCTGATCAAGAAAAAGCAGCTGTGGGCTCCTTTGTCCAGCCAGGGATTGCACAGGTTTTAAGTATCCTACAGAGAAACTAAACAGAGACAAGTCAGGGTAGGTGGCAGCCCAGACCCACATCAGGAGACTGGGCCAGACCAGGTAACCCAGCAGCCCCTTCCTGAGCCAGTAAAGTACTCACTACCAGGCAGTACCTCACAAGCAAAGTCCCTGGAGTCTGGCAGGAATCAACAATATCTAGTTGGGACCTGTATGATTCATAGTAAGAGACAGAGACAACTACAGATTCAAGACTGCAATGTGGAGAGAGAGAAAGAGCCAAAGCCAAAGACTAAGTTAAGCCAGCCAGAGACCTATTCAAAACTTGGAAAGAGAAGCATAGTTTTAGCTACTACATCCAGAATCAAGCAGGGTCTGCTCACAACCTCTTTGAAGTATGGGAGGGAGCAGAATCTGACCCAAGCACAAAGTTCCAATCCAGAAACCTAGGATAGAAATTAGTAAACAGAAGAAAATCTCAAACATTATACTATGGATTGAGGGAAGCCCAAGGGATAAACCTAGAAGAGAATAATGCCAGAAGTCCAAGGAGAGCTTCAAAACCTCAGAGAAAAGAATGTCCTAGTCACAAGGATGACAAGAGCACTTAGAGAAAATAAAACAAGACACAAAATGTAATTCTGAAGGATATAACCAGTTAAGAAGGGGAAAAAAATGACAAAATAATAGCTTAGACAGTAGAAAACCTTAACTAAGAATTTAACTCCTTCAAAATGAGAACTGACCAAATAGAAAGCAATGACTACATGAGGCAACAAAAAATTAAAATAAAATCAAGACTGAATTTTTAGAAAGGGGGAAAAAAAGAAAAAAGTAGAAGCTATACAGTATTAAAACTGACTGACCTTGGGGTGGCTAGGTGGCACAGTGAATAGAGCACCAGCTCTGGAGTCAGGAGGACCTGAGTTCAAATTTGTTTTCAGACACTTAACACTTACTAGCCGTGTGACCTTGGGCAAGTCACTTAGCCCCAATTGCCCCTCTAAAAAGCAAAAGAAAAAAACCCTGACCTTGAAAAGTGGCCAAATAAAGATAATTTAAGAATCATCATATAATGTGGCATTCAAGACCTACCCAGCAAATCCTACAGATGAAAAAATGGCCCTTTAATGAAACAGATTATTTCCAAACATCCCTCATGAAAAGGTCAGAACAGAGGAGAAATTGTGAAATTAAATTGCAAGAATCAAGAGAACCAAAGAAAGGCAAACTTGAACAATTAGAAAGGACTATATGATAATTTATTCTTTAATCTCAAGTGTCACCCCAGAACCCTAATAACTTCAAGGGTCGTAGAGGGAGCTAAATTGGGTAGACAGAAGACCTGGGGCTGTTTTGTTGTTTTAATGGGCTTGAGAGAGAAAACAAATTGAAGGGGAAAGGAAATTTATCATCTCACACAGTAGAAATACTTGAAGTGTATACAAATATTGAAGAGGAGCTAGGTGGAACCAGCAGCACATGAATCTTATTTTCATTGAACTGGATAGAAAAAGAATGAAAACACACATACATACTCAAAGAGTTTGGAACAGAAGTACAGGAAAGTAGAGGAGCAGAAAGAAAAGGTAGAAGAGGTGAGGGAGTATTCATAAGCAAAGCCAAGTTCAATGTTGGAACCTGGAGCAGTAAGGAGGGATTAGAAGGAAAGAAAGGGAGTGGCTAGGTGGCGCAGTGAGTAAGAGCGCTGGCCTCCGAGTTGGGATGACCCGGCCTCAGAAAATGAGCACCCACACACAAATAATGACTAGCCCTGTAACCTTGAGCAAGTTACTTAACTCCAATTGCTTTAAAAAAAAAAAAAAGAAGGAAATAAAGAATAAAAACCTGCACTGGAAAGAGGAACAATGAGAAAAGAGGAGCAATAAAGTTGTAACAGTTGGAGTCAAATGAGATCATTAGTGTTAAGCACATTCTTCTTACCAACTTCTTCTGGGTAAGGAGGGGAGATGTGTCAGGGATAAAAAGACAGGAAAAAATACAAGGTCATAGGGTAGAGGGAAATATAATATTTGCAATCATAATACCTATGAATATAAATAGGATAAATGGGATATATACCCATAAAATGGATGGAAGATAGCAGAATGGATTAGAAATAAGAATCTAACAGTCATTTAGAAGACACTTGAAATAGAGATTCACACAGAATTAAAAGAAGGCACTAAAGTAAAATCTATTATGTTCCCATTAAACTCAAAAAAGCTGAGGTACCATTAATGATCTAAACTTTGGAAGGTGGGAATCTTCTTCTTGGAGGCCTTCAAGCAGAGGCTCAAAGATCCCTTACCTATTATAGTATGGATTCCTTTCAAGAATGAGTTAGACTAGTTTCCTAAAAAGTTCTTTTTCAACTCTATAATTCTATGATACAAAATCTGTCACACATTCTCCAAAAGCAACTAAATAAAAATTAAGAAGTCCAAAAAAACTTAAGGAGACTGGATAAAGTTTTGTAACAACTCTGCTTCCCTAACAGTAAAGCAAATGAATACTATGAAGAAATCCATTAGGTGACTTACAAAGACAGTCAATTAATAACATCAATACCAATAGTAATATTCTATATTTATAAAAAACGTTTTTCAAATAACTTTACAAGCTAATAAAGCAGAGAAAGAATATGCTAACATTCTGTTGCAACTATTTTCACACAAATTAATTTAAAATTTTCTAGTATTTCAAATGTAATTTGTCAGGAAGAACAACACTGGACTTGGGACTCCCAAAGGCCTGGGTTTGAGCTCTGGCTTTTCCACTTAATGAGTAACCTTTGGAGCAGCCTTTTATCTCTCTATTGCTAATTCTTTCCCATTCTTCCAAAATGCTTTCAAGATTCTTCCCACAAGAATACAGTTCAATATTGTCTCTAATTTTTCCATCTATGTTTGAAATTAATTTTTGTCATGAATTTTATTATTGACAAGAAAAATCCCAGAGAAAATGTCAGCAAGTCATAAGATTAAACTAACTTACCTGACTATAAAAGCCTGAAGTAGAAAGCAGAATCTTAGTATATCAGATGTAAGAGAATATTGTGTAAGGGGAGGCTAGGTAGTGCAGTGAATAGAACACTGGCTCTGGAGTCAGGAGGACCTGATTTCAAATCCAACCTCAGACACTTGATACACTTACTAGATGTGTGACCTTTGGCAAGTCACTTAACCCCTATTGCCCTCCCCCCCTCCAAAAAAGTACCTGACCAGGAATACATCATTAGCAGTACAGTTAGAACTTTAGTGTTTACAGTCTACCTGATATAAATTATTTCACTCAATCCCTGTAAATTCTGGTTATCTCCATTTTACAAAGGAAAAAAATTAAACTTCTGAGATGTTAATTGACTTTCCCAAAGCCACTCATTAAGAAGCAATGTCAAGGGGCGGCTAGGTGGCACAGTGAGTAAGAGTGCCTGCCTGGGGTCCAGAGGACCCAAGATGGGTCCTGGCCTCAGAAAATGAGCATCCACACATAAATAATGACTGGCCATGTGACCTTGAGCAAGTTACTTAACTTTAACAAGTTGCTTAGCTTTAAAAAAAAAAGAAGCAATGACAGAATTCAAAAACCAGGTCTTTGGGACTCAAGGTCCAGGGCTCAATTATGATTATAGCCCAAGAATCAACGAAACTGTCTAAAGGTAAAACGCTGATTAAGTGATTATTATGTACCAGGCACTGTGCTAATAATGCCTGATTTATCACAAACTATCCAACTCTATCACTGGTCTATCAAAAGGAGACTAGAGCAATAGGTCTCTATTTTAGGATACAAATGTCAGATACATATTTAGTAGAAGTCAATTTCAGGAGTCAAAAAAAAGACTATACTAGTTGGTATTACCTAAAGCATTGCTAGTTCCTATTTTCCTATTTTCTTTCCACCCCTCCAAAACTTATCTTATTGAAAACTGCAACTCCTCTCAGATTCCTCTGATCCTCCTAAATTTAAGAGCCCTCTAACTGGGTTAGGTGATGGAGCAGAGTCCTCCAATGTGATGCTCTCTATGGACTGACAACTGGACACTTGCCACAGAATGAATGTTCAGACACCCACTGCTTTCTAGGAAAAGGTCAGAGTAGTTGGCAACAAACATCCGTTCCTGGTAGCTTAACCTGACTCTCTACAATCGTGTTCCCTAGCCACATTTGTAGATCTTGGGTCTATTCCACTAAGTCCTAAAATCATGCTAGAACTGTATTAGAAGATCCTTAGTCATAGCAAAGTGTTTTACAAGCCAAATCCAAGCCACCTAGGGAATACCCATACATTAAAATCCTACCCAAGAAGTCAATGGGACCCCCTATGGCCAGGCTAAGGAATAACCTGAAAAGTGCTGTTCTACAGCAAATGCCCTGTTCATTCGCTTTGCCTAGCTGGGGAAAATAACAGTATACTGACTAACTGATCCTGGGAGTGCCAAAATAAGGGCTCAAAAATGCTTAGATGTGCTGAAATTCTATTGAAAGCTGAGAAGTAAATGTGCAATGGTTACAAATAAAATTTGCCAATTTTAAAGCATAGTCTTATTTATTCCTCACATTTCCCCCCTTCTTTCCTTTCTTTTTTTCTCTGACCTTCATTTTGTGCTCCTGCTCACAACATTACGTATCTTTGTATTAGTCATAAAATACAGAAATATTGGGAAACCTGTAACTACCTCAGTGTGGCAACTCTTTGTATGGAAATTTCCTGAATCCAAATTCACCACTCTATCCAATACATACATCTCTTGTATCCAAAAAAAAAAAACCAACCCCCCCCCAAAAAACCCAACTCTCCCCCCCCAAAATGCATTCACCAAATCTTTATATAAGTTCCTAATACATGGATTTTATAATCTTATCCATAAAAGGACTATTTCAAAGCCATATTCAGAAAATTGACTTTTTTATATGGGGTATAATAAAGTAATAGCTAATCCTGAATAAGTGATAAGAAAGATTTCCTCTTACAAACTGCTGAGTAATCCCAAAAGTCACTAAACTTATTAAAACAATACAATCTATTTTTAGAGGAATCAGAATCTCTGACCTCTAATGCAGAAGAGAGAAAAATTATCTTTTATGGTGTAACAGAACACCAATCACACCAATATTTTAGTAACTAAAGCAAATATTTATTAAGTTTGTGTGATAATGTAAGTTTGCAAACTGTTGTTATGCAAATGGGGGGGGGTAAGAGCACAAAATTCAACTCAATGTACTTGTCTTTCGGTGGGGTGATGGAGGCAGTGGTACAATGCTGTTCCTAAATACATTTATACAGGAAGACCAATCTATCAAATAACCAAATGTACTTACTCAACTTCTCTTTGGCATTTTCATTCTAAAAGTATATTAGGGAAGGAAAAAAGTGAGTGTGTGTGCTTACTGTCACCCACTTTATTAACCTGTGGAATTCTTACTCATTTTACTAAAAATAATAATAAAACCAAAATAAAATCTGCCTTGAGTTACACAGTCATCTTTAGTTGGAACTTAGATATTTGCACACTTCTTATTCCTTACTCATTTCTTTGAGTGATCTACAGTGGCCATAGAAAGGGACTTGTAAAGAACTGAAAGATGGTGTTTACATTTTGGATCTCCTTCTCCCTAATTTATCTGATATATTTTTTTTAAAGACCAGGCTATTTGCATCCCTCAGAAGGAAAAAATGTGAGGATGAAAAGAGAAGGAAGCTGAGTGAGGGATGAAAGTGACATGGTAACTGCTTCCTTCCTCAACCCAGGTGAGCTAGAGGAAGAGAGGGAGGAAAAGAAAGTAGATAAAAGATGAGAAGCAGATGAGTGGCTAGAGAGGAGTTACTGACTAGTTAGCTCTTCTCTCCCTTCCATCAATACTCTACCGCTCTTCTCTCCCTTCCATCAATACTCTACCTTTAACGCCTTGCCTACCCTGAAATACATTAAGCAGGTAAAATAAAGAGATAACTCCTTTGGGATTAAGTAGTAGATATTTCAAGAACAAAGGAGAGAGAGGAAAATAGGAGGGAGAAAGGATTATGAGAAAGACATGTTTTCTTGATTTTCTTCTCACAAATGTGTGCTAAGGAAAAAGCGGTAAGATAAAAATATTCAAAATTAAAAAGACTTGGTTTGCATAGCTCATGCCCAAAAAATGTAGATGGGATATAAGTGACTCTGAAATTGTAAAACTTAAACGAAGTACTAAAAAAGTGAATAAAATATATTCAAATCACTAAGACTAATCGTATTTTAAATAAAAGGAAGAGAATATGTATGAATTAATGACCCCATTTTTTTCAACTAAGCACACACAAGACTAAAAATTAGCTCTATCTTGAGGGACAGTGACATACATATGAGTTGTTAATATTAAATAGAAGGCAAGAAAAAGCAAAACAAAAAAACAGAAGGTATTTTTTTTTACTTCTTGTACGACAGAATATATAGTAAACAGCAACTGATTCCAAACTAGCCCAAAGGATAAGGAAAGAAACCAAAATGAGAGCTCCTGGAAGACAAGAATTGTGTTTTGGTCTTCCCAAGTATCCCCAAGCAGCATAGCTGTAAATGACCAGCCCTCCACCAGGATTCCATTACACCTTACAAAAAGAATACATGCCCTAATATGCGATCATTATTCACTTTAATTTTACACAAGCCTGTCACCTGATCCACTCCATTAATTTCAGAATGTCCATGGCTAAAACTTGTCATATGTAAAATACAACCAGCTTCTCTACGGAAAACCGACTCCTGGAATTACAAGGGAACGTAAACACCAAGCCCGGATTTCCCAGTCCCAGTCAGAAGTCATCCATGCGAGCAACCAACAGATCCTTTTAACTTCAATTCCGTAGGAAAAGAAATGGAAATCTGACTGAGTGTAAACTAGCCCACAAAGAGAGACACTTCAGATAAAGCTGTTGTGGAGGTTCAGATGCCAAAATAACCAGAAGCAACAGGGGTTGATCAAAGAAATCCTGGGTTGTATGCCTCACAGCACGCAAACACAAAAGTCACACAGTCTCTCTCACACTCACTCACACACTCTCTCACTCTCTCTCTCTCCCCCCCTCCTTCCCTCCCTCCCTCTAGCCCCCTTCTGGTCTCGGGGATGCAACAATGAAAAGTCACACCCTGCAAAGTGAGGAGATGGTGCCCAGTGGGGCGGGGGCCCTCACCTTGTACACGTCCCCGTAGGTGCCGCTGCCCACCCGCTGGACCAGCTCGTAGTCGTGCTGGGGGTTCCGCCTCAGGATGTCCCCGGTGGGTCGGGCCGGGGCCTCCATCTTTTCTTGGAGCCGGGCCCCCTCCCGGCGCTGCCCAGGCTGGAGGGGCTCGGGCTCGGACTAACTACGAGGGGCAGCGGCGGCTGTGTTTCCCAGCATGGAGCTCGAGCGATCCCCGTCGGTCTCCTCCGTGGGTCTCCCCGCGTGCGGCGCCGCCTGCGCCTGAGAAAAACGGGGAGAAGACCGGGTCAGCGCCGTGGTCAAGGCTCGAGGCCCCTGGAAGCCGCTGCGCGCGATCCCCGGCCTCCCCGCGCGCCCGCCCCACCCCGCCCCCATCCCGGCTCCGGCTCCGGCTCCCGCCCCGAGTGAGCTCTGGCTCCCCCCCTCTCCTGCCGGGGCTCCCAGCGCTCCTCCAAGCCCCCCAGGCGCTCCCGGGCCGAGCCGCCCTCTCCCCTCACCGCCCGGGCAGCCACGCCACTCAGAGCCGGGAGGTAGCGGGGAGGTGGAGGAGGGGCAGCAGCGGCCTCGGGGCCTGTGCTCAGCCGGCCGCCCGGGAGAGGCCCGGGCCCCAAGCCCGGGCGGGCTCCCAGCCTGGGTGCGGGCCCGGCTCCGGCCGGTACCTGAAGCCGGAGCTCTTTGTCTGGCGCCGCCGCCGCCCGCTTCCTTCTCCCCGATCCCCGCCGGCCAAGGCGGCCGCTCCAGGCCAAGGCTTGGAAACGGCGAGGCCTGGCTGGGGGAGAGGATTCGGGGTCGCGCCTCCAGCTCTAGCCGCCTCCCCGACCTCAGCGCACTCCCCACTCGTGGGCTTGGTCACGGAGCCGCCCGCCCCTCGCCCGCCTCCAGGACCGCCAGTGTGTGTGAGTGTGTATCCTCTCTCACCCGCCAGTCGGCCGGACGCGCTCCAACCACATGACTCGAGCGCCACCCAGAGGTGCAGGCGAGCCACGGCAGCCTCCCGCCGCCTCGGGAGCCCGGGGACCTGCCCTGTTCCCTGAGGGCATCCCACTGCCCCTACCTGCTGTGCCAGGAAAGGCGAAGGAGAGAGCCTGAGTGGGAGAGGGATCCAGATTCTGGGGAAAGGGAATAGCATGGCACTGGGGGCGGAGGACAGGGAAGTAAATGCCAGGTGAATTGAGCGAGAGCACACCCGACCCCACCTTCTTGTTTTGCAAAGCGTCCCCAGTGCTGTCTGAGTTAGCTCGGAACACCTGCACAACCTGTCTCTCGACTGATTTCTCTAGAGGAGAGACTTACGAAGGGGCCTGATTATCCACGATGTCCCAATTGCCTTGTTCAACAGCTTGACAAACTTTCTGCCACACCAAGAATACAGCTTTCTTAATGTATGAAATCCTATCCAATTCTGACTTAGCCACACGTTTAGTATGTGACTTTGGGTATCTTATCATATTTAACTGTTTCTCCAGGTTTCTGTCAAAAAACAAACAAAAAACCACAAGAATATGAATGCTTTTCCTATATATTTACTGAAATATTTATGAACCACGTATAACATAAGAAACTCTTAATGAAGGGCATTATCAAAAGTTTTAGATGTTAAATAGTTTTTTAAATAGTGGCAGTTAAGTTATTTAGGGCATGCTGTTTCAGTTCTAATCACATTTTGAAGGTGAATGTTATGTGAGAAAAGTTATTTCTAGTATCCATCATAGACTTTGATCAAAAAGAACAAATGCAATCACACCCATGATTGACACAGTAACAGAAAAGGAATATGACAGTTGCTGGAAGACCAGTGGGAGAATATGCACAATAATATACTACCAAAAGAGGTGTGACTTGACCCAAATATTCTGGAAAGCAATTTGGAGCGGTATCTGAAGTTACTTAATTGTACACACTCTTGCACTCAGTTATACCACTATTAGGCGTATAAGAAATATGGAAAGTACTTGCATTTATAAAAATACTGATAGTAGCACTTTTTTGCACTTAATAGTAGTTTTTCCCAATTACATGTAAAGGTAGTTTTCAACATTCACTTTTATAAGATTTTGAGTTCCAAATTTTTTTTCTCACTTCCTCCCTTCCCAACTTCTCCCCAAGACGGCAAGAAATCTGATATAGGTTACACATGTACAATCATATTAAATACATTTCTACATTAATCATGTTGTGAAAGAAAATCAGAACAAAAGGGGATAACTTTGAGAAAGGAAAAAAAAAACAAAAAAAGGTGAGAATATTATGGCAGTGTGGCTAATACTGTGTGCAATGTTCTCCTAGTTCTGCCCACTTCACTCAGCTTCAGTTCATGTAAGTCCAGGTTTTTCTGAAATCCATCTACTTATTTCTTATAGCATAATAGTATTACATTCATACATCATAACTTGTTAAGCCATTGCCCAATTGATGGGCATCCCCTCAATTTCCAATTCTTAGTAGCACTTTTTCTTGTGGAAACAGGCTACTCATCAGCTGGAGAATAGCTATAACAAATTATGGCATAAGAATATAATTACTGAAATAAAAGAAATGACAAAAGGGATGAATTCAGAGATATTTGGCAGGACTCATGTGAACAAATGACACTGTTTTCTTCTGGGTCTCCTCCTACCTGAGTCCTCTGGTCTCCTTAGCCAGATCTTCATCTACTTCACACCCACTAACTCTGGCAGTTCCCCAAAACTCTGTCCTGGACATTCTTTCTTTTCTCCCTCAGTACTATTTCACTTAGTGATCTCATCAGTTCCCATGATTCAATTAGCTATATGCAGATGACTCTCAGATCTCTTTACTGAGGTCTAACCTCTCTCATGACCTCCACTCTTACATCTCCAACTGCCTATTAGTCATCTTAATCTAAATGGCCCATAAACATCTTAAACTCAGCATGATTGAATTGATTGTCTTTCCATTAAAAACTTTCCCCTTCTAAACTTCCCTGTTATTATTGAGGCTACCACCATCCTTCTAATCTTGCAACTGTGGTGTCATCTTTGACTCCTCTTTCTCTCTCACCCCCCATATCTAATCAGTTATCAAGTCCCACCCGTTCTACCTTCATGATAACTATTGTATATGCACCCTTTCTCTCCTCTGACTTTGCCACTATCCTGATGCCAGCCTTTATCATCTCACACTTATACTATTGCACTGGTCTGCTGGTTGATCCTCCTGCCTCAAGATTCTCCCCACTCCAGGCCATCCTTCACTTAGCTGTCAAATTGATCTTCCTAAAGTACAGATATGACCATGTCACCTTCCCTTTTCCTCCAGGATCAAATATAAAATCCTCTGTTGGGCTTTTAATGCCCTTCTTACTCCTCTCCACACACTGCAGTCCAGTGACATTCAACAAGAGACTTCATCTCCTCCAAATAAGAATTAGAGAGCATTATAAAATGCAAAATGGATCATTTTGATTACATTAAATTGAAAAGCTTCTGTACAAGCAAAGCCAATGTAACCAAGATCAAGAGGGAGGTGGGAAATTGGGAAAGAATTTTTACAACCTATGTCTCTGATAAAGGACTCATTTCTAAAATATACAGAGAATTCAGTCAAATCTATAAGAATACAAGTCATTCCCCAATTGATAAGTGGTCAAATGATATGAACAGGTAGTTTTCAGAGAAAGAAATTAAAGATATCTATAAGCATATGAAGAAATGCTCTAAATCACTATTGATTAGAGAAATGCAAATCAAAACAACTCTGAGGTACCACATCTCTCCAGTCATATTGGCTAAGATGACAAAACAAGAAAATGACAAATGCTGGAGAGGATGTGGGCAAATTGGAACACTAATGCATTGCTGGTGGAGTTGTGAACTTAATCCAATCATTCTGGAGAGCAATCTGGAATTATGCCCAAAGGGCTATAAATAATTTCATACCATTTGACCCAGCAATACCAGTTCTAGGGTTATATCCCAAAGAGATCATAGAAGAGGGAGGAAGACCCATATGTACAAAAATATTTACAGCAGCTCTTTTCGTGGTTGCAAAGAATTGGAAATTAAAGGGGTGCCCATCAATTGGGGAATGGCTTATGAATGTAATGGAATATTATTGTGCTATAAGAAAGGAGGAGGAGACAGTTTTCATATTTACCTGGAGAGGCTTATACAAACTGATGCTGAGCAAGAAGAGTAGAATCAGGAGAAATTTGTATACAATCACAGACACAACATATGTGTGATGACCAACTATGACGGACTGGACTCTTTTCAGCAATGCAGTGATATAAATCAATCCCGAAAGACTCATGAAGGAGAGAAATGCGACATCCAGAGATATAACTAGAAAGAACTGAGCTTGAATCCTGATGGAAGCAAACTAATTGATCTTTTTCTTTTCATTGTTTGGTTTTATTTCTTCTTTACCATCTTTCATCCCACCTAGTACAATACACCTTTGTAATTGGACTAATGTCTAATATGAATGTATTTGCAGATCCTATACTGGACTATATGCTGTTGTGGGGGGAGGGGGGAGGGAAGTAAAGGAAATTTGAAAATCAAGGAACTATGGAATTGAATCTTGTTAACTAAAACTAAACTAATAAATTAATTAAAAAAAAAGAGAGACTTCATCTCCTGACTCGTGTTTTAACTAACTGTCCTCCTTCACACCAGGAACTCTTTCCCTTCTCATCTCTGCCTCCTAATTTCCTCAAAGTTTCACCTTCTGCAAGATTTTCCCAGGATTCTTTAATCTTTCCTCTATTGATTGTCACCAGTTTATCCTACATATATCTTTTTTGTACATGGTTGTTGGCTTGTCATTTCCCCCATTAGATTATGAGCTCCTTAAGAGGACTGGTGGTTTTGGGGGATTTTTTGTTTTAGTTTGGTTTGGGTTTTTTTTGTTTGTTTGTTTTTTGTTTTTTTGCTTTTCTTTATACCCCCAGGGCTTAGCACATTAGTTGGCCCATACTAATTAAGTTATAAATGCTAGATGCCTGACAGTAATTGACTGAACTAATGCAGAATAAAGTGTGCAGAACTAAAATAATCTGGGTCAGGCTTAATCTGACCAATCAGGTGATTCAGGGTTGAGAGTTAAAAATGCAATGAGGTACTCATGGATCCCAAAATGCAATTAAACCAACTTTACCAACAAAAGATTAAAAGAAAACAGGGGGTGGCGAGTGAGTGGCCGGAGTCAGTACCTGAGTTCGTCTGGCCTCAGACATAGCATGAAACAAAAAAAAACTTAGCGTGCTTGGGTCTTGCCCTCAAAAAAAAAAAAGAAAAGAAAACAACTTCAAAATTAAAGGAACATAGAATACTACTTCCTTCTGCCTCCATAGTCACCAGGGCAGAAAAATAGGAAGATGACCTAAAAGCAGTTAGAGCTCAGGAATAACCTCTTAGACCATTTCCCTTCAGATTAGGCTTCATACTTTTAAGTAGCAAAAATAATCAAATGGCCCTGTCCCCTACCCAGCATATTGCATGATGACCAGGATTACCCAAAGAAAAAAGGAAGAAAAAGTGAGGGGTCAGGGGTTGGAAAAGGAGTTAGACAATGGCCACAATCTGGCAGGATTATACACCAGATCCCACCTTTGGGTGGTTCATAAGCAAAGTGTCGTGGAAGCCTAGGCAAGGTCCCTCCTTAACTTTAGCCCTCAACACTCCACTAGCCCCCCACAAAAAACTACAATAGTTCCTACCGTGCCCCACCCTTTAGAGGCAGGGTCCCCAAAACTTTCTAGGTGACCTTCATTGACTTACAAGCCTAACAACTGTAGGAGCTTGATGAAAATAATAAAAACATGAAATACAAATAATCTTCTTTAAAAGTAAGGAAACAACTGCCAGAGGCAGTTAATAAGTCTTCTAAAGCTAAAAACAATATTGATGGCCAAAAACAGCACAAGGAATATTAGGCCCACCAAATAACAGTATCTCCAATGTATCATGTGATCCCCTTAGAGATCTGGATCATGTAAATTGAGATAGTTAAATGGACGTCTTACACCTGAATGAAACCAATCCTGATGCCTAAGTTGATTACAGGACTCACAAATTCACATTGTTCCCTCAACTACCAGCCAAAGTTTCCTCCCTAAAAGCCCCATCAGGGTTATGGTACCAAATGTTTGTCCCCATGGAAGCCTCTAATAAGGGGTTATCCCCCTTCTATGGATGTTGGTTGAAGACTCCCCTTCATTTTCATACAAGGATTCAAAACCATCAAGTCAGCTAAATGATTCCCTTTGTTTTTTTCCAAACAAATTTATCATTTGCCATTATAAGAAAAAGTTTTACATCTCCCCCATCCTTAAAAAGCAAAACTTTTCCCAGTAGTTACACCCTTGTTCCTCCAAACCCTTTCTGAAGTATCTATCAAAAAGAAAATGGGGACATTAAAGATTTCTTTCTTTCTTTTTTTTTTTTTTTGGAGGGGGGAGGGCAGGGTAATTAGGGCTAAGTGACTTGCCCAAGGCACACGCTAGTAAGTGTTAAGTGTCTGAGATCCGATTTGAACTCAGGTCTTTCTGACTCTAGGGCCGGTGCTCTATTCACTCTGCCACTTAGCTGCCCCACAAGTAAGATTTCTAAGGGTTATACAGAAATTTTTGAGAAAGGGGGCAGAAATGTTGGGGCCCAAATGACTGAACAGAAGATATAAATAAGAGAACAAGTGTAAATTGGGACTAAATCCATCTTAGATTAAATAAATCCTCTTGAAAGCTTGATCAAAGAAATTGCCAGAGTGGAAATCCCTCCTCCCCTTTCCCAATAATTAGAATCAATGACAAAACTTGTTTTAAAAGCCTGCCCCACTGTTCTACAATACCAGCTGCATGTTCTATGGAAAATAGAAATTCCAGCAAATGTGATGGTGACAAAACCCTCAGAGACAGTGGTACAGGAAGTCCATGAGGGAATATATTCCTTGATAATGGCTGGTTTGTACAGATTTAACTCACACTAAAATCTCACATCCAAAACAGGTGTCAGCTACTGTAAGGGCAAACCTTTTCACCCTGAGATGACAAAAGAGGACCAATATAATCCATTTGGTAGAGACAAGTTGAGAAAGATGTGATCATGCCATATTAATCCTTCAAAGTCAAACTCTCTGAGGGGTATAAAGAGTTATCACTGAACAAAAGTATCATTACCATCCTTAGTTAAGGGGATCATATGGTCATGCACCCACTATAATGTGGCATTAAAACCCCTACATCCAGATTGAAGATGAACCCAATCCCCAATATTTTCCATTTTTGTGAGAACCTCAACCTGATTTTATAGTTCAGGAGAGAGTATATAATGCCCCACAAACTACTATATGTGTTGGGGGGCATCAGCAAAATTTCTCTACTGATTCTGACACCAAAGCAAAGAGCTTTATTTAATGAATCCTGTTCTCTTCAGACTCCAGACAAGTCAACCAAACTCACAGCCACCACTGAAGAACCAATGTAAATAAAAATCGTGTCTGCCCTATCTCTTAAGGTTCTCTCCTGAGCAGCCATGCAGCTCACATCTTGGTCCACTAAGGGGACTTGCCAAGATCCCCTTCTCTCTAGTTATCCCCATTTACTGAATTTATGGTTCATGAGATGCAATTGCCTATGCTTCTCTCATAGGGCAGAACTATGGGTGTAAGTAAGGAGGATTTTGTTATTTTTTTGGTTTGTTTGGTTGGTTTTTTTGGTGTGTTTTTTTGTTGTTTTTTTGGTGGGTGGTTGGGTGGTTTTACTGCACTTGCACTGAATGATATTGCTAAAGTTAATCTGTGAGGCTATTGCCGGCAATATGCCTTCTTTGTCTGTTGCCCTATAAATCAAGTGAGCACTGTCAGTGAGTGGGGAATATGATGGTGTAATATTTTGTATGTCTTGATCAGCCCCATCAAAGTTTGGGGGATTTGTGATTTGGGTAATGCATAGAGGAAGGCATGTACCTGCCTCAACCAGCCCCCATTGAGGCTCTCCCCATTTAGGAGAGTGCACAAGCTGGAATGCTGTGCCTATCTCAACTGACACCATGGAGACATAGGGGTTGCTCCCATTATAAGGAACCTATTAAGAAGAATAGACTAGAATAAAGTGATCTTATTTAATCCCTTATGTTTTTTGTTTTGTTGGTTGTGGTTGTTTGTGGTGTGGTTTTTGTGTTTTTTTTGTTTTTTGTGTTGGTGTTTGTGTTTGTGTTGGGGTTTGTTGTTGTTGGGTTTGGGTTGGGTGGTGTGTTGTTGGTGTTTGTGTTGTGGGGTGTTGTTGGTTTTTTTTTGTTGGGTTTTTGTGTTTGGGTTGGTGGGGGTGTGTGTTTTTTGTTGTGGTGTTGAATTATTTCTTTTTGACCCAGGAGGTCTGGCTTTTGGCTATGATATTCCTAGAGGGTTTAATTTTCAGGTTTCTCTGGAAGTGATTGGTCAATTCTTTCTATTTTTACATTGCTTCTGGTTCTAATAACATGAGGATTTTTCATTTATGCTGATAGCTAGTTTGCTTAGTACTTTCTATGTACCAGGTACTATGCCAAATAATTTCTAAATATTATCTCCTTTGAGTCTCACAACAACCCTGGGAGGTAGGTATTATTATTGTCCCCATCTGCAGAAGATTTGTATTCTTATAAATTTAACTCACTTCCTTATATATTTATGAGAAATGAGGCCTTTATCAGAGAAATTTGTTGTAAAATACACATACACACACACCCTCCCATTTTCTGCTTTTCTTTTAATCTTCACTGCATTGGTTTTATTTGTACAAAAACCTTTAAA
Organism: Gymnobelideus leadbeateri; assembly: GCA_011680675.1. Taxonomy (NCBI): domain Eukaryota; kingdom Metazoa; phylum Chordata; class Mammalia; order Diprotodontia; family Petauridae; genus Gymnobelideus; species Gymnobelideus leadbeateri. Next base: position 281,320 of record WOXC01003614.1, on the reverse strand, counting down.
TTTAATGAAGCCAAAATTATTCATCCTGTAAGGTACATCTTGTTTGGTCATAAGTTTGACCTGACAGGTAAACTATTCCATGCTCCCCTAATTTGCTTGTGTTATCATCCATTATGTTTAAATCATATACTGAATGGGTATAGCCTCAGATGAACTGAGACCCAGAAAAGACCTAAGCTTAAAAAGGTCAAGGTCTCCCACTGTATCTGGGGTCATCTCCAATCATTCTGAACTATATCTTGCCACTGGACTCAGATGACCCTAGAGGAGGGAGTGAGGCTGATGACTTTGCACAGATCTGCCTCACTTAAATCCAGTTCTCTTGCAAGTCAAGACATCACCCAGCAGTCATTGGTTCTCTTGGAGAACAAAGAACAAACAGCAATTTACTATTTTAAGGAAAGCTTCATTTATTCCTATGCTTTCCAGTGTTTTTAATAGGAAATTGGTGTTTTATTTTTGCCAAATATTTTTCTGCATCTATTGAGGTAATCATAATGTTTTTCAGTTTTGTTATTGATATGGTCAATTATAATCATTGTTTTCCTAATTTTCCTAATGTTGAACCGGACTTGCATTCTTGGTATAAATACCACCTGCTCATAGTGTATGATCTTTGTGATTTATTGCATCAATCTCCTTGATAGTATTTTATTTAAAATATTTGCATCAATATTCATTAGAGAAAATGGTTTATAGTTTTCTTTCTCTGTTTTTGCTCTTCCTGCTTTAGCTATCAGCACAATATTTGTGTCATAAAAGAAATTTGGCAGTACTCTTTCTTTGCCTAATTTTAGAAATAGTTGATATAGCATTGGGATTAATTGTTCTTTAAATGTTCAGTGGAATTCACTTATAAATCCATCTGGTCCTGGGGATTTTTTCTTAGGGAGCTCATTGATGGCTTGTTCAATTTCTTTTGCTAAGATCAGGTTATTTAAATATTCTATTTCCTCTTCTGTTCATCTGAGCAATTTATATTTTTGTAAATATTCATCCATTTCACTTAGATTGTTAGATTTATTGGCATATAATTGGGCAAAATAGCTCTCACTAACTGCTTTAATTTCATCTTCATTGGTTGTGAATTCACCATTTTCATTTTTGATTCTGGTAATTTGGTTTCCTTTTTTTAAATTAACAAATGGTTCATCTATTTTATTGTAGGGTTTGTTTTGTTCTTCATAAAACCAGCTCCTACTTTTCTTACTTTAAATTTTGTTAATCTCTCCTTTGATATTCAGGATTTCTAATTTTTTGTTTAATTTGTTCTTTTTCTAGCTTTTTTTAAGTTGCAGGCCCAAATGTTTTATTTTCTCTTTCTCTATTTTATTGGAGGTAAACATTTAGCAATATACATTTTCCCATGAAGTACTGCTTTGGCGGCATCCTATAAACTTTGGTATGTCCTCTCATTGTTGTCATTCTCTTGAATGAAGTCAAGCATTTCTAATGCTGAGTAGGACTTCTGAAATGCAAACACAAGCATCAACAGAAACCTAGAAAGGTAAATTTAACTGAGCAGTTGAAAGGGACTGTAAGATGTGATAATGCCAATATTCTAATAAGGGGAAAAGAAACAAGTGTGCCTTCAGAATCTTAATGTTCTCGAAAGGGGTTAAGCAGAGGTGGAAGGACCCTCCCAGAGGGCTCTGGCTGAAAACTGGAACTTCAGGTCAGATTTCTCCACCTTCTTCCCTTGCAGCTGAAGGATTCCTGCCTTCTTCCCTGGAGCTCAGATCCCTCTGCCTTCTTTCCTGGAGCTCAGATCCCTCTGCCTTCTGAAAGCAGCTGTAGGTACAGTTCCCAGGCAGATCTGAACCACTCCCTTATCCACACCCACAGCTCCAGACTTCTGCAGCTCCAGACCTTGGTTCTCATCCTCCTCATCTGACCACATTGCTTGCCTTCTGACCTAGAAGAAAGGGGTAAGACTGCCCCTCTGGGATCCTTCTCCCACCCCAGCTCAGGCTGCAGAGGACCAAGGCCTGCCCAAGCAGGGAGCCTGGAGCCAGAGGGAATGGCCCCTGGGAGCTGCAGACCCCCAGCCCAGCTATCAAATCCAACACAAAGAAGCTAACCTTCCGTTGAGGACAGCCTGGCAGCCCAGCAGGGAGTGGCCAGCACAGCACTCTGGGAGCTTACCCCAGCCCTGTGTTAGCCAGAGGTTTCAGCCCCAGGGCAGGCCTAACCAAACACAGGCTGGAGAGACTCCAGAACACCAGCAACTGTGGCCATTTCCAGAATTATCAAAACATAGATGCTAAGGACAAAGTGAGAGGTCAGTGCAGTATGGACTTTGGGACCCACTAATGGGGAGTGTGTCAGCCTCTTCTCTGTAGGGTGAGAAGCCGCTGAGACACCTTGACCCAGCTGACATCATGTTGTAAATTAAATTGTGCAGATTCCCCAGGAATCTCACCAGCTTCTATTGGCAATACAATACCACAGACTTACTAGGAACTCCACTCACTCCTATTGACAATACAATAGTGCAGAATGTTCTAAGAAAATTTGATACTTTAACAGAAAGAAGGCTTGAGTGGTCTAATTCTTTTGAAGTGGACTGTAATGGTAATGGTAATGGTAATTTGAAGATCTTCGCTGTCCCCTAATAGGCTGAATGTAAGCTCATGGAGCCTGTGGTGGGAGAAGTTTGCTGAAGGGTGGAGCAGAACCCACAGGAAGCTGGGAATCAGGGCTGTTAGAGCTGGAGGGAAGAGAGGATGCAAGGAAGGAGATAGCTAGGCTTGTGTTTGTTTTCCCCCTGCTATGACAACTAGGCTTGTAAGTGATTATTTGTGGGAAGGCTAAAGGATGGTGTTGCTCCCTGCTGTGTTATGGTTTATTAACTTCTTTGTTGCTATGATGGATTTGGTTTCCTGGTGTTGGGATTTGGCTTTCTGGTGTCTGCATAAATGTTTTGTTTCTGTCTTCTATATAGAGAGTCTGTTATATTTTGTGATTGAGAACTATGCCTGCATATTTGGGGTCACCATTGATACTGTGAATAATGTTGGCACTACACAGCACCCTTGCATTTTGGGGTTCCCAGTACCCCAAACCACAACAGTACCAGACCTCAAACTATATTATATAGCAGTAAATATTAAAATTATCTGGTACGGGCTAAGAAATAGAAAGATAGATCAGTGGAACCGAATAGACACACAATACACAGTAGTAAAGGATTATAGCAACCCTCTGTTTGATACATGTAAAAAATTTACGTTTTGGGGATTAGAATTAATTATTTGGTTTAAAAAAAAACATTGTTGGGAAAGCTGGAAAACAGTTTGGCAGAAATAGACATTGGGCATAGGCCAATGTCTTAAACCAAGAAAAGGTCAAAATGGATAAATGACCTATATATAAAGGGCTATATCACAAGGAAATTAGAACATATTACTTATCAGACTCACGGAGAAAAATTTATGAAGAAATGAGAAAGAAAGCATTATGAGGTAAAAATGGATAACTGAGATTATATTAAATCAAAAAGTTTTGATACAAATGAAACCAATGTAGCCAAGATTAGAAAGAAGGCAGAAAACTGGGGGGAAATTTCATAGACTGATGGAATAGCATACATACTCAGTTGGGTATAAACATGTGTCTTACCATATAGGAATATAGGTGTGGCTGACAGAAAGGAGGACAAATTGACAGAGGTAAAAGTCAAAAGCAAAATACCTTTGAGACTAGACAAGGTGAAAGGAGAGAAAGAGAGAGTATGGTAAATAGGGGGGAAATAGAATGGAGGGAAATACATAATAATCATAACTGTGGAAAAAATTTACAGAAAATTTTTTGATAAAGACCTCATTTCTCAAATATATGGAGAACTGAGTCAAATTTATAGAAATAAGAGTCATTCCTTAATTGATAAAGGAATGTCAAAGGACATGAACAAACAGTTTTCAGGCAAAGTAATGAAAGCTATATGTAGTCATATGAGAAAATGCTCTAAATCACTACTGATTAGAGAAATACAAACTAAAACAACTCAGAGCTACCACCCCATACCTATCACAGAAAACAAAAATGACAAATGTTATGGAGGGTGTGGGAAAATTGAGTCATTAATGCACTATTGGTAAAGTTGTATACTAACTAAACAATTCTGTAGAGCAAGTTGGAACTATGCCTAAAATACTATCATACCATGCATACCCTTTGACCAAGCAATACCACTATTAAGTATGTATACTAAAGAGATAAAAACAAAAAGGAAAAGGACTTATACATATAAAAATATTTGTAGTAGTTTTTTTAATGGTGGCAAAGAACTGGAAATTGAGGGAATGTCTATCAGTTGGGGAATGGCTGAACAAGTTTTATATAATTGTGATGGAATACTATTGTGCTCTAAGAAATGACAAGCAGGATGCTCTCAGAAAAACCTGGAAAGATTTACATGAATTGATGCAAAGTGAAATGAGCAGAACAAGGAGAACATTATATATAGTAAAAGCAATATTTTATGATTATCAACCATAAATGCCTTTTCTTTTCTTTATTTTCTTTGGGGTTTTTTCATCTGTGTTTTCCTTCACAATATGAATAACATGGAAATATGTTTTGCATGACTGCATATGTGTAACCTATATCAGACTGTTTTCTCAATGTTCGAGGGGAGGGAAGGAGAGAATCTGGAACTCAAACATTTTAAAAAACAAATGGGGGAGGGGGCGGCTAGGTGGCGCAATGAATAGAGCGCCGGCCCTGGAGTCAGAAGGACCTGAGTTCGGATTCGGCCTCAGACACTTACACTTAGCCGTGTAACCTTGAGCAAGTTACTTAACCCCAATTGCCCTAAAGGGGCGGCTAGGTGGTGCAGTGAGTAAGAGCGCCGGCCTCGGAGTTGGGATGCCCCGAGATCAGATCCAGCAGTGTAACCTTGAGCAAGTTACTTAACCCCAATTGCTTTAAAAAACAACAACAACAACAACAAACAAATGGGGGAAAATAAAATTAAAAATAAAATACTAAATAAAAAAAAGAATTGCTGAACCACCTAAAAGCCATGATCAAAAAAACAACCTATATTTCAAGAAATTATAAAAGAACACTGTCCCAATATCCTAGAACAAGAGCATACAATAGAAATGGAAAGAATTCACCGCTCACCTCCTGAAAAAGATCCCAAAATGAAAACTCCCAGGAATATTATAGCCAAATTCCAGAGTCTCGAAGTCAAGGAGGAAATATTGCAAGCATATAGAAAGAAAGAATTTAAATATTGTGAAGCCACAGTCAGGATCACACAAGATTAAGGAGTTAGGTGTGTCAGGTAAAAGGAGTTCCTCAAAAAGGCAAACTGGCCAAGGAATGTTCCTTATAGTGAATAAAGCAGCAGAAACCAACACCTTATTTTTTTCTGATATAAATTTTATGGTGATCCATGCTCCCTTAAGATACCTTATCCGGCAGTGACTTATAAATATGTAGATCACATCTGGAACTTTGTGCTTAGTCCTGCATACCAATCAGTCAGCAAACATTTATTAAGTTATTTACTACTTGCCAGTCACTGCGCTATATGCTGGGGATACAGAGAAAGGAAAGAGTAGTCCCTGCCCTCAAAAAGCTCATATTCTAGTGGAAGAGATGACATGTAAAATAGCTAGGTAGATATTAAATATATATGCATCTAAGGTGTATGTCTAGGGGTAGACACAGCTTGTAGGGGGCATGGATATGATCTGGTATCTGGTGTACCTTTGCCAAGAGTAAGAGGGGAGGAATAGTTATGATCTAGAATTGCGAGGACTGAGTGATCTCTCCTATATCCAAATATTAGTATAGACATAGTTGCCACCATTCAAATATCTCTCGTCTAGGGATAAGTCTGGATTCATTCAAATCTCTAGGCTCTTTTGTGGTTTGTGACTATTAGCCCTGGTTTCTTGGTCTCCTATCAGTGCCTTTCTTCTTCCCTACCTCAGTTTCCTCATCTGTAAAATGGGGATAATAATAGTCCTCACCTCCCAAGTTTGTTGTAAAGCACTATGTTAGCTATGTATAATTAGAATTGCCTAGTTTTTTTTTTTTTTGGCTATATACGGCACTTTTCAGATATGCGAGTAGGATGCCTGAGTAACAGGGTAAGAGTTTAGTAATTTTCTTGGATAATTCTCGATTTTCACAGAAAAGCTGGACCCAGGCTCTGCCCCACCAGTAAGAGCCAGCATGCCTGCCTCCCTTCCAACACTGGCCGTTTCCTCCTACTTTGATTCTTCTCCGTTAATTTGATGGACAGTTTAAACTCCATTCTTTAGCGGTTTCAAAACATCTTTTTAAGTGGCTGATACTGCTCAGTTTTCATTTTGAAGCTTTCGCATTTAAAGTTTCCACTTGCGGAGAGTTTGACAGGAGCTGGGCTGCTTCTCAAGCAAAAAAGCCTGTAACGACAACGGACTCCGGGAAAGGAGCTCCCGAGTGACGTCACAAGTTACCAAGAGGACACAGGCAAACCCTCTGCGCCCCGAGGCCGTCCGCTGCCAGGAAGAAACGAAGCCCGGGCCCCTCCCCCAGGAGGCTCAAGCTGAGACGCGTGCGCAGCCGCTTTCCTCGCCACCGGAGCGGGATGGTCTGGAGGAAGGAAAGCTTCCTAAATGAGAGCTCCGCCCAGCCGGCTGCAAAGGAAGAAAAATACGACGTCGACCCGGAACCTGATTCCATAGTGCAACCCGAATTTTCACTCCCTCTCTCCCCCCGCCTAGACAGGTGACGATTGGACCCTTGAGCGGAAGAGAATGGATGTTCCCTTTCCACTTTACCCAGAATTCCACAAGTTCCGGAATCTTGCCCTTCCCCTCAGGGGGCGGGGCTCCAAACCAGCTCTTCTGGGCGTCGGACCTGCTCGGTCTGTAACTGCTCGCTCTCCTCGCCCCTCCCAGGTCGCTGCCAACCAATCCGGACTCACTCTTTGGCTAGAGTTACCTATCCGAGGAGAGTTGCGGGAAATTGAAGTTGCCAGGAGGTGGATGCGAGGGGGGTAGGTTTCTTCTTTTTTCAGGTAGGCTGAGTGATCTTTCCTCTCTCCACAGAATCTCAAATTAGAACTTTTATCTATAAAGTCTTCAAATAAATACTCTGTACCAGCCATTTTCAAAGTTGCTTGAAACCCCTAATAATAATAGATACACAGATACTTTGCAGTTAAGTTTTTTAAGCCCCTGCTATGCGTCAAGCTCAGTGCTAAGCGCTGGGCGCACAAAAAGAGGCAAAAAGACCGGTCTTGGTCCTCCATGACAAATCTAAGGGTGGTGAAGACATGTAAAACATATAAACAAGCTGGTTACATGTTGTCCTTCATTCTCAAAGAGGACCAAAATGACATCAGCTCTAGGGGTATGTCCAGCTGTGGCTGATCAGACCAATCCCCAGGGAACATTTGGGGTGCAGTCTCTCAATTTGTGTATCTTGCCTTTTTTTTTAAGCTATTTTAATTTTGTGTGACACCCTCTCTGATGTGGGCACACCGTGCTGAGCTTTCTGGCGCCGCTGTCTCCCATGTCCCACAAGCAATTCCAAAGTTCTTAAAAGAGCCCTTGAGAGTGTCCTTGTATCTTCTGACCACTGTGTGAATAAATGCTTGTCTGTGTGAGTTCTCCATAAAATAGACTTTTTGACAAGTGCTTGTTTTGTATTCCAACGTGGCCAGCAGGATAAGATACCAGATGCTGAACTTTTCCTTTCTCCAGCTAAACTGCCAAGCATTCAAACTCTACTTCAGAGAGCGCAACAAAGCAAGCTATATACAAAATGAGGTTGTGTGTGTGTGTGTGTGTGTTACATACATACAGGATAAAGAGGAAATAGCAGAGGGAATAACAGGATTTAAGTTGGGACTTGAAGCCAGGAAATCTAGTCAGAGCAGAGGAGGGAGCACATTCCAGGAATGGGAGACAGATAGTGGAACATCCAGGAGGCCAATGTCATTGAATCAAAGAGTATGTGTCAGGGTAAGAAGACTGGAAAGGTAGGAGATGGCTAGCCTAAAAGGGTCTTTGAATGTGGTTTGTTTTTGATTCTGGATGCAATAGGGAGCCCCTGGTGTTTATTCAATAGGGGGTGTGACATAATCAGACCTGCATTTTAGGAAAATCACTTTAGTGGCTGAGTGAAGGATAGATTGAGATAGGGATGTATTGGCAGGCAGACCCACCAGCAGACAATTACAGTAGTCTAGGCCTGAGGGGATGAGATACTTCATCAGAGTGGCTTTGTCCAAGGAGAGAAAGGAGCTGTTACAGAGGTGAAATCTACAGGTCTTGCTAATAGATTGAATTTGGGGAGTGAATGATAGTGAAGAATGAGGGAAGCCTGAGGGAATAGGAGCATGGTGTTGTCCCTCTACAGTAATAGGGAAGTTGGAGAGGAGAAGGTGGGGGAGATTTTATCTGGAAAGATGAGTTTCCTTTTGTCCTGGTTGAGTTTAAGATGTTTACTGGACATCCTGAAATGGGGCCAAACCTCAGGAGATTATAGAATAACCTTGTTTTTCTTCATAACTTGTTTTTGCAAAGAATGCATGCTTTCCCCACCCTAACCACAATGTCATGTTGACCTATAAGATCCGGGAACTGAGTCAACTGCCCCCACCTGACACCTGTTTGCTCTCCCCCTCCCCTATAGCCCATAAAGTTGGCACCAAGCTACTGTCTCCAAGACTCAACTAAATCTGCTAGCCAACCATCTCCCTCCAAGTCCTTGTCTCCAAGACTTAACTGAATCTACTAAGCCAATCAGTGAGCTCAGTACTTCCTGCTTTCCCCTCATAATTGTATAAAAGAACACCTGAGGAGACACTCGGGGTCCACCATCTCTCTGTGTATGGTGGGACCTGGGTTCGAACTCATAATAAATTTTTTTTCTTTTTCTTGCCTCAGTGGTCTCGGTTTGTCTATTATTCCACTCCACGTTTCATATGGAGGCCCCAGCGAGATCCTCGCCACCTTGGAATCTGGACTTTGGGCTCTGCTCAGCGCCGGTAAGTCAGGCCTGACCCAAAATAATATTTTATTGATTCTGGTATTTTTTTGGCTTGCAATTTCTGAGTCTCATGAGCTTGGTAGGTTCGGGAAGGGCGGGACGCTGCCATTAACTTTCCGAACCCCCGCCGAGGGAGGTGACGACCCCTGAGGCCCTTGGTTTTGGGTTAATCAAATTGTGGGTTAGAGTCCCACTTGATTAACATTAGGTAAACTGATCAAATTGTGGGTTCGAGTCCCACTTGATTAATGATTGGAACTGTGCACAGATCTGATTTTAAAGCAAATATGATTTGTACCTGGCCTCCATTAGCATCTATCTGGAAGCCAAGCAAACATGATTTGTGCCTGGGGATTTCTAACAATCCTCTGTGAGCTTTTGGAACGTTCCTGTCAGTTTCTCTCTCTGTTCTGTTTTTTTGTGTGTCTGTGTGAATGAGTGAGTGTGTAATCTAACATCATGGAAGGTTTAAACTGCAGCTGGACTGCCGGACCTTCCTTTGGAAGGCTCTTAGCTCTCTCTCCCTCCTCCCTTCACTGATGCTGAATGCAGGCTGGAGAAGAAGAGAAAAGAGAGGTAAATATTGTCTTGTTTAGGTTTTATAAAGCAAGAAAGTTTAAGCATGTAGCAAAGGAAGAAGCATGGGTAGGAAGTTAAGATAGAGATGGTATTTGGTGTTGAGAAGTGTGAACAGAAGTTTTAAGATCTTTAAAAGTTTGAAAATCTCCTCCTCTTCATTCCACTCTGGCCAAGTGGAGTGAGGAGAAGGTGATAAGAAATAATGAGGGAATCTTCTCCCCTCAAATCAAAGAGGCAGGCAGATGAAAATTTAACTATTTCCTGCCTCACCTAAAAGAGGAAAAATCTGTGTATTAGAATAAAACTGTAAGTCAATTGAATTCATGTGAGAAGTAAAAAGTGTCACTCCTAATTTGATGCTAAAGATAAGTCAGAATTCATTTTACTATTTGGCATTTAGGCAAATTGGAATATTTTCTAAGATTTGATAAGAAAAAGGGAATTTTCTTTTGGGTTCTCTAGTAGTGAGAAAGGGGGAAGGCGCCCCCCCAATATCACTTGCTGGAGAGGTCAAAGATATCACTTTCAAAGAAGGTTTTGTAAGGAGTGGACACATAAATTAAAGCTTATTGGAGTAAAAGTTAAATCGCTGAAAACATTTTACAAAAATTTATTAAAGTCTCTCATTCTAGAAGAGAAATAGAGTGTGCTAAAGAATATAGGGAATTTGAGTTAAGCTCCCCGACTTGGAAAAAAAAAAGGGGGGAGCTGCAACACGCCAGGGTACCCCAAATCCCACACCTCCAGGCATGAGGATGACCCTCTCTCCTTTCAAACGCCTGGGTCCTCAACCAGGCTCTGCAGTTGTGGGGAGAGAAGAAAAGCCTCTGTACTTGGTAAGCCCAATTTTTCTATCAGTAATTTTTGTATGTGATGAATTGGAAATGCAATTAATGTCATAATGTCATTGTGTTATTATGGTATCTCTAAATTGTAAAATCCTCTTATACTGTAAAAGTTTGAGTGACCATTGTGAGCCAGAAATGTTAGATAAAGCAATTTTCATTCTGAATTTTGTTGAAACTAAAAGATGGAGAAAAGTTTTGTAAAACAGCTATGGTATTTTATCAGTTTTGCTAATTTTGTCTTCTGTTTATTTTATGTGAATTGGATTTTTTATGTTATAAGATTTGACAATTTAAAGCTGTTATATTTGGGATACAAATAGGTAGTAATAATGCTGCTGATATTTATTATGATAGCTGGTTGTTCATTTAACTTTTTGGCTATTCTAGAAATATGCAGTGACAAAGTTATAGTTTCCACATTACTAATGATGAAGTGAATGTACACAGGGAATTGGAAAGGCATTTTGTAGAATTCTTATTGAGCAAATGAGAAACTTGGGGAAAAAAGGAAAAAAATATAGAGATGTGGTTTTCAAGCTTGCTTCATCTAAGGATGTATTTATGATAATTTGAAGGTTTATGGATCACCACATTCACCATCTATGTGAGATTCCAGAATGTAATTAATTTTTAGTGATAAGTTGATCAGGTGTGTGGCAAGAAGAAAATTTTAGTTCTGTGTAACTTCAAAAACTTGATTTTTAAGGTCACCAGATTGGTAATTCTTTGTTTTTATTTCAAAGTTCAAATTTAAGAACATGATAATTGTTTATGACATTGTTACTGGTAAAAAGTTGTATTATCTATGCTGTATAAGAAGCAGCTTTTTTTTAAAGTCTCAGAGTATTGTAATTTGGGAAATCATAAGCTTCCAAGTCTGTCTTTGTTTAAAAGGAAGTTTCAGTTAAGACTGTTTAAAACTTGTAAGATTGTTAATTAAGTTATTTTGGCTACTGTTTCAATGTTAAAACCTAAAATTGTAATTGATTACTGTATGTAGAAAGGAGGAGATTGGATAAAAACTTTATTCAGACTAGTTCTGCCCATTCAGAACAGTCCTCCTGCTTGTATGAGAATTGGCTAAGCGGGGGGCATCATTATTAGCCCTTCTCCCAGTCTCTCCTCCTTAGAATTCATATAAATTTTCCTTATGTTGTAAAACTGCCAAATCCCCTAGAAACTATCTCTAATAGGCAAGGTCATTCAGCCTGGGAAAGGAACTTGTTTAAGTGTAGTTTTAAATGAACCTAACTTGCTAAGAAGTTGCAAAGATTAGAAGGATTTCTATCAATTGGCTTTTAGATTTCAGAAGGAAAGATGGTAAATGGAATTCTTTACATTTGTGAGACCTGATAAATCATCATTGCTTAGTGCAGCTCCATCCAATTTGAGGTGTCTCAGAGGCAGTTGTGATACGAGATTTAAGGTCAGCAGACATTACAGCAGGATAAAAAGATTTGAGAATCATCAATGTAGAGATGATAATTAAATCCATATTAGCTGAAGATAAAACCAAGTGAAAAAGTGTGAGGAAAAGGGGCCTGATGGGGAGAAGAATCCAACAAAGGAGACTGAGAAGGAGCAGACTAGAGGAGAATCAGGTCACGTGTCCTGAAAGTCTAAAGGGAAGAGAATATCAAGGAAGAGAGAGTGATGGACAGTGTCCAAGGCTGCATAGAGATCTGGGAGAATGGTCACTGAAAGTGGAAGCTAAGATGACATTAGTGACTTCAGAAAGGCTAATTTCAGTGGAATAATAAGGTTAGAAGCCAGATTGTAAGGGATTGAGAAAATGGAGGCCCCTGTGATAGTCAGCCTTTTCAAAGGATTCAGCTCCAAAGGCGAAGAGATACAGGAAGATAGGGACTAAGTGAGGGTCTTTTCCTCATATTTTTATCTTGGTTTGGGATTTTGTCCTTGGATCAACTTTGTGTGTCCCAGTCTCCTTTTTCATCTTGGTGCTTTTGCTGATCTGAATGGGATGACTGGTCCTAGGCCCCACCTTCTGCCTCAGTCCTCAACTTTTGTATGTTTCCTAGTAGTCTACTATGGCCTCTGGCCCTTGGCCTAACTCTGTCTTCTCCTTATACAAAACCCAAATGGGAGTTAACTCTATCCCTGTTGTGGCCTGACAAATCCCAGTATATTCAAGATTTCATCCTGAAATCAGGCTTCCTCAGTAGCCCTCCTGCTGCTGGCCCTATCACTCTGGCTGCCTATGCTCCAAGGAATGTACTAGGTGGTTCTGTCTTGCTATACAGTGATCTTTGGGGACTTATTCTGTTCCCTTTTCTATTCTGATAGGCTAGGGTCTAGATCTTGCTTCAAGTTCTCAGTCATTGGAGTTTAATATGGTTTGTGCACCCTCCCCACTCACAGCTTATTTCACATCCATTCATGAGAGCTCAGGTTGGATTCTACCCTACCCACCTCTCCTAGCTTCTGTTTGCCTTTTTTACGGTTCTGGACTAGATGGAGGACTGTATTTTTTTTTTAATGATTTTAATTTTCTTTATTATTTGGGATCATGTGGGAGAATTTGATTTCTCTATGACTTTTTACATCATCATCTGAACTGGTAATCTGACTATTCTACTTTAACACTTCTGACCCAAAACATACCATACAGTGGGTACCTGTTGCTGTTCAGCTGTGTCCAACTTTTCATAACTTTATGGACTATTACACACCAGGTCCTTCTGTCCTCCACTATCTTCTGAAGTCTGTCCAAGCTCATTTTCATTGCTTGCATGACAGCATCTATCCATCTCATCCTCTGCTATCCCCTTCTCTTTTCTAATGAGCCTAGTCTTCTCGTTATGTTGCCAAAATATTTAAGCTTCAATATTTGACCTTCCAGTAAATAGTCTGAATTAATTTCTTTAAACATTGACTGATTTGATCTCCATGCTGTCCAAGAGACTCTCAAAAGTCTTCTCTGGAACAATTAAAAAACACTGATTCTGCAGCACTCAGCTTTTCTTATAGTCCAACTCTCACAGCCAGACATTACTACTGGGAAAAAAAATGACTTTGACTATGTAAAACTTTGTTGGCACGATGATGTCTCTGCTTTTTAGTATGCTATCCATATTTGCCATAGCTTTCCTTCCAAGGAGTTGCCATCTTGCAGTGATCTTCGGGCCCACAAATATAAAATCTGACACTTGTTCCATTTCTTCTCCCTCTATTTGCCAGGAAATGATGGGACCAGTTGCCAAGATCTTAGTTTTTTTCATGTCAAGCTTCAAGTCAGCTTTTACACTTTTCTCTTTCACCTTCATCAAGATACTTATTTTTGGGGCGGCTAGGTGGAGCAGTGAGTAGAGCGTCGGCCCTGGAGTCAGAAGGACCTGAGTTCGGATCTGGCCTCAGACACTTAACACACACAAACAAAAACCTAGCCGTGTGACCTTGGGCAAGTTACTTACCCCAATTGCCCTCCAAAAAAAAAAACCCCCAAAAAACCAGCCTGTTCTTTTGGTAATTCTCTGTTCACTTTGCTGAAACCTAGCTTGAAAAATCTTAAGCATAACCTTGCTGGCATGTGAAATTATTCCAGTTGTTTGCTAATTTGAACATTCTTTGGCATTGCCCTTCTTTAGGATTGGGATATAAACTGTTCTTTTCCAATCCAGTGCCCACTGTTGAGTTTTCTAAATTTGTTGGTATATTGAGTGCAGCAGTTTAACAACATTATCTTTTAGGATTTAAAATAAGGCCCCAACCTTGGTAGCAAAGCTTCATAAGGCCTACTAGATTTCATTCTCCATGATGTCTGCCTCTAGAACAGTAACTATATCATCTTAGTTATCACTGATTAGAAAATGTCGAAATCCCCACCCTTTGGTCATGTAAGTTAATGTTAATGAGGTTAGTTGAGCAGGCACAGTAGTGAGGACCCTGGTGATCAGGGCATACATGACCTCTCAGGTTTGAACCAGTTGTCCTATCCCAAACTTTCTGATTCCCTTGGGCATCAGGATGGCCAATGTCTTGGTAAAATAAGATATGCAAGTTTCCCCCACAGCTTCAGGGTATTAATTATCTCCCAATAACATCTGTGGGAGCAAAACAAGAATCCATAATATCCCCTCTTACACTAAGAAATTGGTTCACATTATGAAGGTATTCACCCTCTACAAGAAAAAGTGGAGCTTCAACAAAATATATTTGTGGATTTTTTTTGTTTGTTTTTTAATTGATAGGACACTAGGATTGGGGATGGAAGGAAAATGTAAATAGTTTGGAATAACCTTTGTGGAAATTTGCTTAGGAATCAACAAGAACTGGCTAAAAAGGATAGTGAAGGCCCTATTAAAAGTAGACAGCATGGCTGTATGGAACAGGTTATACAGCTTTATATCTATTGAATTATTTCACATACTGTATTCCTTGTTCTCCTGCCTTAGAGTCAATTGCCAGTATTATAACCAGTGAAAGGAAATGCTCCAAAAATGTAGAGGAAAGCAATTTTTAAAACTGAAAAAACAGCAAGAGAGAGCCAACAAAAGATTATTTAAAGCGGGGCTTTACAGACTTGATGCACATTTTCTTTTATCTCTTTCATAGTAGAGTACAGTGAAATCTGAACCAACAAAGTTAAACATAATGTCTTCTTTAAACAAAAGAAATTAGCTTGTCTTTTAGTTGGAATTTTTTTTAACATCTAAATGGTTACAAGTTGTATTTGCATATTAACTTACTGACAAGGAACTAATAGATTCTATTCTAAGATCTTTATCATCACAAGGAATATAATGAAGAAATGAAACTTCAGAGACTTGGAAAAGAATAGGGAAAGCTGCCTATTTTATTTGATTTATAATCAAAAAGAGTAAAATACAACCAAGAAATAAATTAGCCAAAAAAGTATGTGAATGGGAAGATAATTTCATTTTCCATCAGCTGCTGTCTTGGTTTCCATTGGGACAGCATATGCTCAGGATAAGCCCATCAGCATGATGATGAAATCTCATCCAAATCCATCAACATCTTCATCTAACTTTCACATTCAACACCTGAGCATCTTTAGTTACCTCTTCTTGTAGTAGCAAGCACCCAAGCATACCCAGGATGGCTGCCAACACAGTTTCTTAGATCTGCTTTTCTAAAGGAAAACAACTCAAAATGGGTTAATAATTTTGCTTTAATCAAACATATGTCATTTACCTAGTTCAGGGGGAAAAGGTCAGCACCCCAAACTTCAGAGAATACAAACAAGTTACAAGCAGAAGTTACAAGAAGACAGAGAAACAAATCAGCAGACAGGCTTCCAGCTGTCTGACATTACATCCATACCTAGTCATTTATTAGAGAGGGAAGCACCAACATCTGGGTTTTTAAAGCTGGGGGACTCAACAGCTGCCCAGAGTCTCATCTGGTCAAATCATACAACTCTTCTCAAAGTGAGCCCCAAAACAAAATCTCACATAGTGGCTCAGAGAATGTCAGAACCCTCTTGACCAATCATGAAGCAACATGGTGTAGGCATTCCTGAAAAACAAGCCTCCCTCCACAGGCTCCATGTGACCACATTCAGCCTATTAGGAGGCAGAATATATTTTCAAATCAAGATTCTCAGAGTCTCTTAAACCTATCAAAGGGCCTAGGGGCAGGGAAGATCTTAGATTCCCATTCCCATAACACTTCTTTCTGATTGGAGGTCTGGAGGATGGAGCAATAAATTCCTCCCAAAGCTTTCCCTTTATAACAAAGGGCTCAGAACTTTCTAGTTAATTTCTGCTTTTTTAAAAATTCATTGATATCATGCCTGCCCTTGTGCCAACTACCCTCTGACTTTCTACCCTTTTTCAGCATCCTTTTCTGTATTGTTTTACCTGTTAGATGGTAAGCACCTTGAGATGAGGGGCTTTTTTTCCCCTTATCTGTATCTTCAGTATTCTGAAGTCAAAATGGCTAACAGAATAGTGAACATCATTAGGAAGGATTTTAAAAGTAAAGCAGAAAGTATTAAACAAATTAGAGTTGATATTATTATAATAAACCTCCTTCACTAAAGAGAACCAACATCTTCATGATAGAGAGTACTAGAAAACTAAAATTATATTTTTCAAATGAGAGGTGCTTAGTTTAACTTAAGAAAGTTAAGCTTTAAGATCAGTTACTCTGTTTGAGAATCTCGAGTGTTGGGGCAGCTAGGTAGTACAGTGAATAGAGCACTGGCCCTGTAGTCAGGAGGACCTGAGTTCAAATTTGGCCTCAGATACTTGACCCTTAACTAGCTATGTGACCTTGGGTAAGTCACTTAACCCCAATTGCCTTGCCTTCTCCCCTCTTAAGAAAGAGAGAGAATCTCAAGTCTTTGTAGATTAAATCTCCCTTTAAAAAATTATATTGAGTACTTACTCTATCTTAGGCACTATGTGGCAATGATAACACTTGTGTGTGGGGCGGAGCCAAGATGGTGGAGTAGAAACGGCACGTCCAAGGTGCTCTCCCCCCAGATCACCTCTAAACTATGTAAAAGGGGACTCTGAACAACTTCTGGAGCCCCAGCACCCACAGAATAACACAGAGAAGCTAACCTCCTGCTGAGGACAGCCCAGCAGCCCTGCAGGAAGGGCCAGTGCAGCAGCAACCCAGCTCACAGAGAGCTGAGCCCCGGTCCACATGAGCCATGGTTTTAGCCCCAGGGCGGCCGGGCCAGCAGCTGGCAGGAGGGACCCCAGAACACCAGCAGCTGTGGCGATTCCAGAATTATCAACACAGACATGCCTAGGACAAAGTGAGAGGTTAGTGCCCTATGGACTTTGGGACCAGTATTTGGGGAACCAGTCGGCTTCCTCCCCTAGGGGCTAGAAGCTGCTGAGGAGACATGCCATTTTGCAGTTTCGGTGGCAGCTCCAGCTTCTGGCCTACGAACTGTAGGGAGATCCAGCGATCAGTCTTGGGGGGTAATCGCTCTTGCTTTAACCTCCCTGGATCTGTATTGTGGTCTGCGGTGGAGGTCGTGGGGTGGGTATCCAGCATGCCAGAAAGTTGTGAAGACCCCAACATTGGAACTGAAGCTCCCCTCTCTGGTGGCAGAGTCCTACTGTGGCAACAAGCCCAAAACTCAAGTACTTAAGTGGCAATATGCCAAGGCAAAGGAAACAAAATAAACAGAAAAATGCAGCATTATACTCCTATTATGGGGGCAAAGAGGATGGAAGCATGGAACAGGAGGAGGACTGTGAGGTCAGAAATCCTGCTCCAAAAGCCCCAAAGGAAAATGTGAGTGGGTTACAGGCCATAGAGGACCTTAAGAAGGACTTTAAAAATCAAATGAGAGAAGTGGAGGAAAAATTGGGAAGAGAAATGAGAAGGATGCAGGAAAAGTATGAAATGAGGGTCAACAGCCTGACTGAGGAAAATAACATCTTAAAAAATAGACTAGCAAAGGAGGCCCAAAAGGGCAATGAGGAGAAGAATGCCTTAAAAAGCTGAAATTGCTAGATGGAAAAAGAATCTCAAAAGCTCACTGAGGAGATTCATTCCTTCAGAGTTAGACTGGAGCAAATGGAAGCTAATGACTTTATGAGAAATCAAGATGCTGTTAAGCAGATCCAAACAAATAAAAGAATAGAAGGCAATGTGAAATATCTCATGGGAAAAACCACTGAACTGGAAACTAGATCCAGGAGAGATAATTTAAAAATTATTGGACTACCTGAAAGCCATGATCAAAGAAAGAACCTATAAATCACCCTTCAAGAAATTCTCAAAGAAAATTGCCCTGATGTTTTAGACCCAGAGGGCAAAATAGAGGTTGAAAGAATCCAGAGAGCACCTCCTGAAAAAGATCCCAAAAAGAAAACTCCCAGGAATATTATAGCCAGGTTCCAGAATCCCCAGATCAAGGAGAAAATACTCCAAGCAGCTAGGAAGAAACAATTTCAATATTGTGGAAACACAATCAGAATAGCCCAGGACCTGGCAGCTTCTACACTGAGGGATCTAAGGGCATGGAATATGATATTCCAGAGGGCAAAAGAGCTGGGATTGAAGCCAAGGGTCACCTACCCAGCAAAACTGAGTATTTTGTTTCAGGGGAAAATATGGTCATTCACTGGAATAGAGGACTTTCAAGCATTCTTGAGGAAAAAACCAGAGCTGAATAGAAAATTTGACATCCAGACACAAGAAGCAAGAGATGCCTGAGAAGGTAATCAGGGAAAAGAAATCAAAAGGAACTTATCAAAGTTGACCTATTTACATTCCTACACAGAAAAACAATAACTGTGACTGATGAAACCTTTCTCAGTATGAAAATAATGGAAGAAGGGTATATGAACATATGAATACATATGTGAATGTGTGTATATATGTTTACAGTTATACATGGATAGAGGGCATAGGTTGAATTTGTTGGGAAGGAATGGTACTTAAGGGGTGAAATGATGAGGTGAGAGAGGAAAGTGGCAAGAGGAGATGGGGAGATACAGGATAGGTTATAAACTATGTCATGTAGAAGAAGCAAGGGGAAGTGGCTGCAGGGGAGGGGAAGAACAGGAAGGCAAAATGGCAAAACCATATTCTCATTGAATCTGGCTCAGAGAGAGAATGACATACATACTAAATGGGATATCTCAACCTGCAGCAGAGTAGGGGGAAGGGGGATGAGAGGGGGGATGAGGGAGGGAAGGGCATTCTGGGGGGAGGGGAGGGGAGGTTGGAAGTACCCACTATAGAAGAGGGACAGGATCAAAGTAGGGAATGGACCAGGTGGGGGGTGGGATGGGTGGGAGGGAATTATAAGCAGCCTTTTACAATATATCTACTCTGGTAATGTGTTGCATAGGTATACATGTACAACACATACTGAATTACTTATCTTCCCAGAAGGAATGGGTGACAAGGGAGGAAGGGAATGGATCTGAAGGGGGTATGGGAGAAGATATGGGAGAGAGCAGATTGGATGAGGGGATATCTTATGGGACTGCTATTCTGGGATGGTGGGTAGGGGGAAAATGGGGAAAAATGGTAACTCAAAATCTGGCAGAAATGAATGATGTAAACCAGAAGTTAATAAAGCATTTGTTGAAAGGAAAAAAAAAGATGACACTTGTGTGGTACAATTTTCAAAGTACTATTTTATACTATGTCATTTTAGAATCAAAAACAGCTTTGAAATAGGAAGAATAGGTGGTAGTTTCCCTGTTTTACAGATGGGAAAAATTAAGCTTATGCATGAAAAAACTTGCTCAAAGTCTCACAGATAATGTCAGAGGGCTGAAGCCAGAACCAAATCTTAATACTTATATTATTAAGCTTAATACTCATATTATTAAGCTTAATACTCTTTCCACTGCATTATAAAATATGGATAATCTGATTAGTAGTGAGTCTATAAGAAATTGAAGGGGTAGGTTTCAAATTGTTTCATGAAGTAGACTGAAATGCAAGAGTAGATGGCCTTCATTTCATTCAGCAACACTTAATTACATTGGAGCTGTTTTATGTGCTTCAGAGGATGCAAGACTATCCTTTGCTTCCTGTCCTTAAGGAATTTACAATCTAGTAACTGAGATGAAATAAGTACAAATAACTGGAAGACAGGAAAGGTAAGAGAAATTGAGTGTTTAATAGGGGTTCATCAGAATAAAAGCTCATACTACCTAAGGTTGTTTAGGTAGCATTTGAGCTGGGTTTTGGAGGATAAATGTAATAAGCTTTTCACAGTTGTAGATGGGATGGAAAGAAGGGGCATTCCAGGGACATGGAAAAGCATGGAGGAGGAAAAAATGTAAGATATTTTCATAAGGATATGACAACAATTCCATATTGGCTAGGATGTAGGGTGTGTGTTTATGTAGGGAGCTAACAGGAAGTAGGGTTAGAAATTCAGCCTCACCCCCTAGTGTTATGAGTGAATAAACCAAACCTTGAACATGTGCAGCCATCACAGGACCCTGATAATGGAGGCTCCAGACAACTAATTCTTCCTTTTTTCTATGGTTTGCAATTCCCCCCACCTGCTCTCCTTATACTAGCTATTCCCAGTTGGTGATTCTCTTGCTATATCTCTCTACACCTTGCAGTTTTAGGCTCAACATAAGGAAATATTTTTTAATTTCTTTTTTAGTATTTTATTTTTCCCCAATTACATGTAAAAACATTTTAAAGCATTTTTTTTAATTTTGAGTTCCAAATTCTCTCCCTCCCTCTGTACCCACCTCATGGAGAAGGCAAGAAATTTGATATGTTATACATGGTAGCCATGCAAAATGTATTTTCATATTAGCTATATTGTAAAAAGAAAATGTGGATAAAAAATCCTAAGAAAAATAAAGAAAGTTTAAAAAGTATGCTTTGATCTATATTCAGACTCTATCAGTTCTTTCTCTGGACATGGATAGCATTTTTCATTATAAATCCTTCAGCGTTGTCTTGGATCATTATGTTGCTAAGAATAACTAAGTTGATCATCTTACAATATTGCTGTTACTATGTACAATATTCCCATTTCTATTCATTTCACTTTCATGTAAGTCTTCCCAGGTTTTTCTGAGAGCATCCTGCTCTTTTAGCATAATTGTACCCCATTACAATCGTGTACCATAACTTGTTCAGCCATTCTCCAATTGATGGACATCCCCTCAATTTCCAATTCTTTGCCATTACAAAAAGAGCTGCCATAAATATTTTTGTACATATAAATCCTTTTTCTTTTTGTTTTTCCTCTCTTTTGAGATACACGCCTGGTAATGGTATTTCTGGGTCAAAGGGAATTTGTGGTTTTATAGCCCTTTTGGCATATTTTAAATTGCTCAGTTTAAATCAGTTCTACAGCTCTATTAGTGTCTCAATTTTCCCACATCCCCTCCAACATTTGCCATTTTACTTTTCTATCCTGTTGGTAAATCTAATACATGTGAGGTAGTACCTCAAAATTATTTTAATTTGCATTTCTCCAATCAATAATGATTTAAGGGAAAAAAAATTTTTTTAATTATATTACCTAAAAATAGAATGAACTGCCTTGGAAAGTAATGAATTCCCTCTTACTAGAGGTCTTTGAGCAAAGGCTGGCTGATCATTTGCCAGGTATATTGTCAAGGGGAGTTTTAATCAGAAATTAGGTTTGTTTATCTCTGAGATCCTTTTACTGAAATACTCATTTGTTCCCTTCTTTTTTTACCTGACCCTAGCCTTTGTCTTTTGTATATCAAGCTATCTGGGCCTATACTGGATCTTGTGGAACAGCTCTTTTCAAAGAAAGATTTGTAAGACTAGTATTGGCTTGGGATATATTATAGTATCTAATAAGATTTAATAGGTCTCTCTTCACCAGGAAAGTGATGGAAGCTGTCCCAAACTGACTAGAAGCCAACTTCTGAACACCATCCTAACAAATAAAGGAAAGGTATGAATATTTTAGAGCTATAGTAAGTGATATTGTCATAAAAGTTACTTACATTAGGAATTGAATTTTATTTCAGTTAAAAATTTTTTTTCCCAATAGCTATACAACCAGATAAGGACAGATAGGTAGCACAGTGGATAAAGCACTGAGCTTGGAATAAGGAAGACTCATGAGTTCAAATCTAACCTCAGACACTTACTAGTCATATGATCTTGGACAAGTCACTTAACCCTGTTTGCCTCAGTTTCCTCATCTGTAAAATGAGCTGGAGAAGGAAATGGCAAACCATTCAAGTATCTCTACCAAGAAAACCCCAAATAGGGCAATGGAGAGTCAGATATGATTGAAACAACTGAATAATAGCAATACAACCAGATAAGAGAGTCACTTGATCAACTATCATACCAATTATCATACCAACAGACCTCAAAGACCATACCACCAAAGTAGCCAAATCTGCAATAATAAAGCCAATACCGAAGCTTAATAGTGGTAAGTAAAGTTTTGGTAATGAAGCTATCTAATAAATTGGAACATTTCATTCCTAATGGTCTTCGTGATTCTCATATTTAGTTTAGAACCACCCCCCACCCCAGCTTTTATTTGAAACCACTGTTCTAAATCACTAATAATTAAAGCAATGCATATTAAAGCAATTCTGAAGTTCCACCTGTAGCGGCAAGCACCCCAATATCCCCAGGGTAGCTGCCAACACAGGTTCTTAGATCTGCTTTTCAAAAGGAAAGCAACTCAAAATGGGTTAACAAGCTTACTTTAATCAAACATACATTACCTAGTTCAGGGGAAAAAGGTCAGCACCCCAAACTTCAGAGTTACAGAACTTACAGATCAAACAGACAGGCTTCCAAACTGTCCCAACATTATATCAATACCAAATCACAGTTACCAGAGAGGGAAGCATCAACATCTGGGTTTTCAAAGCCGGGGGGCTCTCAACAACGGCTTCCCAGAGTCTCATCTGGTCAAATCACACAACACTTCTCAAAGTGAGCCCCAAAGCAAAGCCTCTCATCAGAGTTTATATAGCCTTCTCCTAGCTCAAAGATTGTAACAACCTCCTTGACCCACTGCCCAATCACAAAAGTATCAAGGTGTGGGCTTCCCTGAAAAACAAGCCTCCCACCACAGGCTCCAGGTGCACTTAAGCTAGGGGCAGGGAAGATCTTTAAATTTGCATTTCCATTACACCACCTCACATACAACAGATTGGCCGAACTGACAAAAACAAACAAACAAAAAAAAGGAAAATTATAAATGTTGGAAAACAGGAACATTAATGTATTGTTGGTGGAGCAATAAATTGGTCCAACCATTCTGGGACAATATGTGAAACTATGCCCCAAAATTTAATTAACAGTATAAACTTTTCTGACCCATCAATACTACTACTAGGCCTATACCCCAAAAAGATCAAAGAAAGAAACAAACGACCCTTATGTACAAAAATATTTATAGTAGTTTTTTCTGTAGTGGCAAAGAACTAAGGATGGACATACCCACTATTTAGAATAACTGAACAAATTACAGTATATGAATGTAATAAAATGCTGGTGTGCTTTAAGGAATAATGTAAGGGATACAATATAACAAAAGTGTAATAGAACATTTATATGAACTGATGCAGAGTAAATTTAGCAGAACCAGGATAATTATTTACACAATAACAGCAAGGTAAAAACAAACAACTTTGAAAAATTTAACTCTGATCAACAAAACTACCAATCTATAATTCTAGAAGACTGATGATGAAGCATATTACTCACCTCCTGAAAGGAAAAGATAGACTCAGGGTACAGAATGAGACATGGTTTTTGGCCATAGCAAATGTGGCAGTTTATTTTGTTTGACAATGCATATTTGTTACAAGAATTTTCTCTTTCTTTCCTTTTTCAGTGGGGGTGGTGGGAGGTAGGAGTGAAAGAATATAAATTTTTATTCATTGAAAAAATGTATTTTAATTTTAAAAATTAAGTGTGTTGGGGCGGGTAGGTGGCACAGTGAGTAGAGCGCCGGCCCTGGAGTCAGAAGGACCTGAGTTCAGATCTGGCCTCAGACACTTAATGCACACACAAATAAAAACCTAGCCATGTGACCTTGGGCAAGTTACTTAGCCCCAATTGTCCTCCCAAAAAAAAAAAAATTAAGTGTGTTGTTTACTCTTTGGGAAAAAATTTCCTAATCTATAGGCTCTTTTTCTATTTTATAGCAGGGTCTTCAATGACAATCCTTCTGAGATACATAAATTGTTATCTTTCTCTAAAAGTAACCTTTGTGTTTTAAATACTGTATATTTTGTTATGTTAAATTGGATTTTTAAACTAACTAGAAAGAAAAGCATGAGCTAAAAGGAAGACCTTCACAAAAGATTGATTTTAAAACTAGGTAAAGGTATAAATTTAACACATTAATGAATTAAATAATATTGTAAAGCTCAAGTTTTTCTAAATGCCTTTGGAAACCTCAAGTACTCAAGGTAACTACAATTAAAAAGTTAAAATTAAAAATACAGTGCTAATTTGAGTTAATTGGCATGTATTAAAATTATTTTCTTAGACACGCATCATGGTACTTTTAAAGTTACTCAAAGCATTCAACTTGAACAATTATATCATCATATCATATCACTTCTTTAATGATAGAGGGGGATCATTTAAATGATAGAGATGAGAGCAAAAAAGAAAATGAAAATAAAAGAAACCTTCTGTGACAAGGACACTTTGTTGAGAATAGAAGACAGGACCCATTTCTAAGGCATATAACCTATCCCATTGTTCTATTAGTCCAGACTTTGATAAGCTCTGGTGTGCCAATATTTTTGCTTTCTTTTTGAAATGCTAATATAATGTTTAGTGGTCGCAATGGGAAAGAAGGATTTTCTGATGATGATCACTCATACATATTAGTTATAAAGATTTTCTATGACACCTTAGTTTTTAAATTGGCTCAGAATTCTTCTGTCACTGGAATTGCCAACTTCTTTATTAATTTTTTATTCGTCTAAATCCAAACACTTGTTCTGCATAGAAAGAAATGTTTAAACTGACAGTCGCCCTCATGATCTCTGATATCTAATACAAGTAGTTTTAAAGTCCTAATTTATGCAATAAGAATTATTCCCCAATTTATAAATGGTCAAAGGATATGAACAGGCAGTTTTCTAAGGTAAAAATCAATAGTCATATGAAAAAATTCTCCAGACCTCTAATTAGATATTAAATTAAACTAAAACAAATTAAAGTAAATCTGAGCCTCAACCTCACTCCCACCAGATTGTCAAAGCAGTATTGCATAGTCAAGATTGAATAAGGGTCCAGAGTTTAGGAAACAGTTCAGTTATCAGTTTACTTCCTCAAACAGAGCCATAGACATTTAACTTTTGACACACCTTGGAGAATTATTTTCCTAAAACCATTCAGCTCCTCTTTGAACTACTCTCTTCAAGGATTCTCCTTTCCAGCTGGTAAATATTGCTCTAACTTCCTTTAACTGAAGATAAAAACGTTTCTCCCTCCTCATCATTAATCTCATCCAGTGGCAAGAGCCAAATCAGGACAACTGGAGATGGCCCTGGATACAATAGCCTTTTTTAGCTAAAGTCTTTGCCATCTTGCCACTGATCCCAGATGGCCCAGGAGGAGAGAGTGAGGCTAGGGACTTTGCACAGCCTTCTTCACTTAAATCCAATTCACTTGCAAGTCTAGACATCACCTTGTCGAAGTCATTGTCCTCTTCAAGAACAAAGGAAAAGCAGCAATAACAATTATCCTCATCCAATCAGAAACATCCATTCTGGAGAAAAAGGTTAGGTGAATCAAACAAGAACCCTCTGCCTTTAACTGGTCACTTTCCTCATTACTTCAAGGGAAAAGTCCATTCTAGGCTGATTAGAAAGAGGGCAGAAGTTTTGTTTCAGAATTAATAGTTAAAGACTGATGAGATCTCTCCTTCTGATTAGCCTGAAGGCTTCAATTGATGGTTAAAGAAGAAATAATAAATTTTCTCTTTCAAATTAGCCAAAAGGCTTCAGACTAGGATAATTTTAAAATGCTTTCTTAATATTTCATCTGTTTCCACAATATGATGTTTTACCCTAAATGAATGTGGAACAAGATTTGGAGCAAGAGGTGGAAAAGATAAATTCTTTGTCATTTAGGGTTCACTGCAGCAGTCAAAAATTCAAGTATTTCCCTTCAGATTAACTCTCCTGGGGGCGGAGCCAAGATGGTGGAGTAGAAACAGCATTTCCAATGTGCTCTGCCCCACACAAATTTCAAACAATGTGAAAGGGAGCTCCGAACAACTTCTGGAGCCACAGCACCCACAGAACAGCACAGAGAAGCTAACCTCCTGCTGAGGACAGGCCAGCAGCCCTGCAGGGAGCCGCCAGCGCAGCACTCTGAGAGCAGGTAGCACAGCACACAGGGAACCAACAGTGCAGCCCGCAGTGCTGAGCCCAGGTCCGCGGCTTTAGCCCCAGGGTGGCCGGGCCTTCAGCTGGCTGGAGGGACTCCAGAACACCAGCAATAGTGGCGATTCCAGAATTATCAGCACAGATATGCCTAGGACAGAGTGAGAGGTTAGTGCCCTATGGACTTTGGGACCAGTATTTGGGGAACACGTGGCTTCCTCCCCTGGGGGCAAAAAGCTGCTGAAGAAACAGCTGCACAGAAGCCATTTTGCAGCTTCAGTAGTGGCTCTAGCTCCTGGTCTGCAAACTGTAGGAAGATCCAGCAATCAGTCTGGCGGTTAATCGCTTTTGCTTTAAACTGCCTGGATCTGGATTGTGGTCTGGGGGGGAAGTTTGGGGTGGGTATCCAACTTGCCAGAGTGGGTGGAGGCTTTACAGAGGCCATCCAACTGGCGGAAGTTGTGAAGACCCCACATTTGGGCGGAAGCTCCCCTGTCTGGTGGCAGAGTCCTACTGTAGCAACAAGCCCAAAAATCAAGTAATTAAGTGGCAATATGCCTAGGCAAACGAAACAAAATAAACAGAAAAGTTCAACATTGGACTCCTGTTTTAGGGGCAAAGAGGCTCAAAGCATGGAGGAGGACTGTGAGGTCAGAATCAGAACTCCTGCACCAAAAGCCCCAAATGAAAATACAAGCTGGCTACAGGCCATAGAGGACCTTAAGAAGCAGATAAGAGAAGTGGGGGAAAATTTGGGAAGAGAAATGAAAAAGATGCAAAAAAAGTATGAAATGACAGTCAACAGCCTGACTGAGGAAAATAACACCCTAAAAAATAGACTAACTCAAATGGCAAAAGAGGCTCAGAAAGGCAATGAGGAGAAGAATGCCTTAAAAAGTCGAATTTGCCAGATGAAAAAAGAATCTCAAAAGCTCACTGAGGAGATTCATTCCTTCAGAGTTAGACTGGAGCAAATGGAAGCTAGTGACTTTATGAGAAATCAAGATGCTGTTAAACAGATCCAAACAAATGAAAGAATAGAAGGCAATGTGAAATATCTCATGGGGAAAACTACTG
This sequence comes from Gymnobelideus leadbeateri, assembly GCA_011680675.1. NCBI lineage: Eukaryota > Metazoa > Chordata > Mammalia > Diprotodontia > Petauridae > Gymnobelideus > Gymnobelideus leadbeateri. The sequence continues at coordinate 254,019 of WOXC01003614.1, read as the reverse complement.
ACCTGGAAAATAGATCCAGGAGAGATAATTTAAAAATTATTGGACTACCTGAAAGCCATGATCAAAGAAAGAACCTAGAAATCATCCTTAAAGAAATGCTCAAGGAAAACTGCCCTGATGTTTTAGACCCGGAGGGCAAAATAGAGGTTGAAAGAATCCACAGATCACCTCCTGAAAAAGATCCCCAAAAGAAAAATCCCAGGAATATTATAGCCAGGTTCCAAAATCCCCAGATCAAGGAGAAAATACTACAAGCAGCCAGGAAGAAACAATTTCAATATTGTGGAAACACAATCAGAATGGCACAGGACCTGGCAGTTTCTACATTGAGGGATAGAAGGGCATGGAATATGATATTCCAGAGGGCAAAAGAGCTGGGAATGAACCCAAGGGTCACCTACCCAGCAAAACTGAGTATCTTGTTTCAGGGGAAAATATGATCATTCAGTGGAATAGAGGACTTTCAAGCATTCTTGATGAAAAAACCAGAACTGAATAGAAAATCTGACATTCAGACACAAGAAGCAAGAGATGCTTGAGAAGGCAGTCAAGGAAAAGAAATCAAAAGGAACTTATCAAAGTTGAACTATTTACAGTCCTACATGGAAAAACAATAACTGTGTTTGATGAAACCTTTCTCATTATGAAAATAGTTGAAGAAGGGTACATGGCATATGTTCACAGGTATACATGGATAGAGGGCACAGGTTGAATTTGATGGGAAGGGATGATGATGATGATTTTTTTTTTTGGAGGGCAATTGGGGTTGGGTGACTTGCCCAGGTTCACGTGGCTGGGTTTTTGTTTGTGTGTTGGTGTCTGGGGCCGGATCTGGGCTTGGGTCCTTCTGGCTCCGGGGCTGGCTCTCTGCTCGCTTCGCCACCTAGCCGCCCCAAGGAAGGGATGACTCTTAAGGGGTGAAGTCAAGAGGTGAGGGAGGAAAGTGGCAAGAGGAGATGGAGAGAGACAGGGTAGGGCAAACTATCTCATGTAGAAGAGGCAAGGGAAGTAGTTGCAGGGGAGGGGAAGAACAGGAAGGCAAATAGGCAAAAGCATATTCTCATTGAAGTTGGCTCAAGGAGAGAATCACATACATACTAAATGGAATATCTTACCCTCACTCACTCTCCTGAGTAGGGGAAAGGGGGATGAGAGGGGGATGATGGAGGGGAGGGCATTCTGGGGAGAGGGGAGGTTAGAAGTACCCACTATCAAAGAGGGACAGGATCAAAGTAGGGAATGGACCAGGTGGGAGGTGAGACAGGTGGGAGGGAAATACAAGCAGTCTTTTATAATATATCTACTATGGTAATGTTTTGCATAGCTATACATGTACGACACATGCTGAATTGCTTATCTTCTCAGAGGGAGTGGGTGACAGGGGAGAAAGGGAATGGATCTGAAAATCAAAGTTTTAAAATTAAATGTTTCATAAGATGTCCAGGCAGTGGGGCTCAGAGATTCACCTTGCCCTAATGGCAAAGTCGAAGGGGGTATGGGAGAAGATATGGGAGAGAACAGATTGGATGAGGGGATATCTAGTGGGACTGCTATTCTGGGGTGGTGGGTAGGAAAATGTAACTCATAATGGTGGAAATGAATGATGTAAACCAGAAGTTAATAAAGCATTTGTTTTAAAAAAAAAAAAAAAGAAAGAAACAGATTAACTCTCCTAAGAGGAGGCCTGTGGTAAGCCTTGTTTTTTGAATTCAAAATCTATCAGGATTTTAGAGTTTTTTATGCCTTCTTTTTAATCTTTTTGGAGGGCAATTGGGGTTAAGTAGCCCAAATTCACATGGCTAGTAAGCGTGTCAAATGTCTGAGGCCAAATTTGAACTCGGGTCCTCCTGACTCCAGGGCCCGGTGCTTTATTCACTGTGCTACCTAGCTGCCCCTGTTATAGGTTTTTTTGAGTGGTTCTCCACCCTGTTTTCCCCTCCCCTCCCTGCACTGGTGGATAGTACAGCCAGGGGTGGGGAACCTGTGGCCTCCAGGTCACATGTGGCCCTCTAGGTCCTCAAGTGCGATTCTTTGAACCCAAACTTCACAGAACAAATTCCTTTAATAAAAGGATTTGTTCTGTAAAACTTGGACTCAGTCAAAAGGCCATACCTGAGGACCTAGAAGGCCACATATGACCTTAAGGCCATAGGTTCCCTACCCCTGTTGGAGAATCAAGACCATCCTGGAAAATTTGGGACAATTAGTTACATAATCACCTTAATTTGTGTATTCATTTTATTGTAAAATGTAGTTTACTGTGTTTCATAAAATTATCATAATATCTGACGGGATGCTTGGGATATATATTTGTAACATCAGTTTATGTCTGTAATATCAATTTGTAACATCAGTTTGTAAAAGGGGTGCTTTGGGATCTATGTCTATAAAATCAATTTGTAAGACCAGTCTGTAAAATCACATTTCACCCCCCAGTCTCAAAGCATTAACTCTGCCCCTTTCTCCTGCCAGCACTCTGCCCAGCAACAATTCATGAATTGTTTATCTCTGCTTGGAACAATAACAAGCTATATATGAATCCTTCACTCAACTATCTATAAACATTTTAGCTTAGGCAAATGTTATCTCCCCCAGTAGAGTGGCCAGCTGCACCATGAACCCTTCAATACCCTATCTATAGGTTAACTCCTTTGCCAATTATACTGAGTCATCATCCATCTTCTCAAACATGACATTGATAGGTGACAGACTGGGCACTCCTCAGTTGGTGTGACCACTGGCTGACTTAGTGATGTGTCAGGCCTAAAACCACACCACCAGGTAGCCCCCCCTTGGGATATTTCCCAGTGAATTATGGGCAATACGTCTGCACAGTTGATATTAAAAGTGCATGTTCCTTTAAGCACTGACCACTCCTTAACTCCTCCCTAATCCCACCCTTACTCACCTAGTTAGCATAATTGACACCTGATTTACTGTCTTGACTCCTTAAAACTAGACCAGTGATTTCTGTAAGTTTGCAGGTTCCTTAAGAACTCTTGCCCACCATGCTGTGCAGTGTAACAATAAACTTTTACAATCTCGGCTTCCAAGTTTGCTTGAGCCTGGTGAATTCTTTCCAGACTGAATTGCAGGGTTTCTGGTCACTGAGAGTGATCAGGGTCCCTGGTAGAACCTATTACCCTTCCTCATCAATATCCATTTACCTAAAGAAAATCTCTAGCACCAGGACCAGAGATAAGGTATTTTTGTCTTATAAATATTTTTTGGTAGCATTCATTGTGACCATTTGTCATTGAATTGCATGGTATCTTAGAAATCCACACCAGATCTTACTATCACTGCTAACTATTGAATAATACTTCTCTTCCTCTTTTTAGCCAACATCCTAGAAAAAGCCACCTACACTTGGTGTATTCATTTTCTCTCCTCTCATTGTCTTCTAAACTTGTTGCATTGTTATCTACCTCATCATTCAATTGAACTGCTTTCTCCAAAGCAGCTAATGTTCTCTTAATTCCATCTAGTCTCCTAGGTTTCCAAACTCAACATTATCCTTGATTTTTTAGTCTCTTGTATGTTGGTCATTTGCTAAACCTTGCTGTATCTCTTGTATCTGTCCCTTCTCTCTACTCACATGGCCACACTTTAGTTCAGGCCTTCTTCACCACTCAACTTGACTACCAAAACAGTCCCTTCATTGTCCTTGCTTCAAGAGAGGCTTCCCCTCTCTAATATATCTTTCAAATAGCTGCCAAATGATTTTCTTGAAGTTTAATCATGGGGGCAGCTAGGTGGCACAGTGAATAGAGAGCACCAGCCCTGGAATCAGGATGGACCTGAATTCAAATCCAGCCTCAGACACTTGACACTTAACTAGCTATGTGACCTTGGGCAAGTTACTTAACCCCAATTGCCCTGCCTTCCCACCTCCAAAAACAAAAAAGCACTTTTAAGTATGTCCATGTCAATATGTCTTTTCTGATTTCTCCCCCACTAGTAGCTTCTCAAAAGTTTACCTTACATTTATTTTGATATATTTATCTATTTTTCTAAACTTTATCTATGTACATATGTGTGTATTTTTCTGTCATTCAGTTGTATCCCATTCTCCATGGGGAGACTTTCCATTTGAGGTTTTCTTAGCAAACATACTGTATTAGTTTGCCCTGTCCTTCTCCAACTCGTATTTCAGTTGAGGAAAGTGAGATAAATACAGTTAAGTGACTTGCCCAGATTCATACAGCTATTAAGTGTCTGAGGCAGGATTTTAACTCAGGTCTTCCTGACTTCAGACCTGGTGTTCTATCCACTATACCACCTCACTACTTGTGTGTGTGTGTGTGTGTGTGTGTGTGTGTGTGTGTGTGTGTGTGTGTGTGTGTGTGTGTGTGTGTATGGGAGAGTAGAATAATAGAGAGCTGTACTTAAATCCAAAAAGTTAAAAACCTGCCTGTGATACATACTGACTGTGTGACCCTGGGTAAGTCGCTTAATCTCAATGCTCCTGGCAGGTCTCTTAAGAGTGTAAGTTACAGAATATTGTAGGCTCCAATAATGTTTATCTAATAAGATGGCAGATGGTTGTTTACATTTGATAACCCAGATGTATCCTAAGTAGAGGTCAATATTCCATCACAGAGGTTACAACTTGTAACCTCTGGTTGAGCACAACTCCACCCTCCCCTTCCCCTAATTGATCTGTAAGTAGGCAACTCCACCCTTCCCCTTCCCTAATTGATCCGTGGGCGGGGAGTTTCAGCCTAGGATAAAATCCCTGCTCCATTCTTTTCCTTGCTCCCCCACCCTTCTACCAGGTGTTCCCCATCTCCACCCATTCTGGGTTCCCTGTGCCTCAGCCTGGGGTACACTTTGCCAGACAGGAAATTCAAATGTACACTGACCAATCACTGATTGTAGTTTCAACTTAGGTAACTTGGCTATTGAATCTCTTTAAAAACCTTGTAAGCTGTCCATGCAAGCACTGTCTGATTTGGGTAACCATGTAACCCCAGCAGCCCCTGGGTAATAAAATCCACTTCCAAATTTTAATTTCAGGGATCTTCTGTCTCTCAATTATGTTCTTCTTCACTCTAAATAATCAAAACAGTTAGAAAATTTAATGGTTGTAGAATTTGAAATTTTGGCCCTGAATATTTTAAAAGAGCCAGGTGTGCCTCATCTTGGCTAAATAAACTTCTTGACAATATAGATAAGCCAGAATAAAGTCAATGAATTTTTTCATATATAATTTGGTAGGTCATATACTGAAGTAATTTTTCACATCTATAAGTACTATATGATAAATAATTCTCCCTCAGTCTGACAGGAAGAAGGGTTCATTTACTGAGAGGAATTATTTAAACAGAGCCACATTCAAATATGTAATTTTATAGTCTCCATATCCATAGAGACAGTGTGGTATAATGGATAGAGAGCTGGCCTACAAGCTAGGAAGAGCTGATTTAAAGTCCTGCCTCTGACACTTACTTGCTATATAATTCTGGGCAATTCATTTAATCTCTCCTTGCTCTAAAGAAGAATCAAACATGCTCACAGGGGGCCCCAGGCAGTCCACAGTTTTGCCTCTGAGTCTGAACAAGATTAAAATGTGATTGGGCGGGCGGCTAGGTGGCGCAGTGAGTAAAGAGTAGGCCCTGGAGTCAGATCCGGCCTCAGACACTTAATGAACATACAAACAAAAAAAAAAAAAAACCAAAAACAAACAAACAAACAAAAACCTAGCGACCTTGAGCAAGTTACTTAACCCCAATTGCCCTCCAAAAAGCAAAAAAAAAAATGTAATTGGGAAATATTTAACAAAATAAATAAAAAGGCAAGAAAACATAGATCATGTTAATGTATGGTTTTCTAAATCAATATGCAGCCCTCAAGGATCCATATGTATAGTTTAGTGGCCCCATTTCTATTTGAGTTTGACATCACTACTCACTAAGACTATAAATTGCAGAGAAGGTATTCATGCATTGGTAAAGGAAATTTCCTCAGTCAGCAATTCCCTATACTAATGAAATCACAAATTCTCTCCCAGCCTCTCTTAATTCCAATACCTTCCCTCTGTTAATTACTTTCTATTTATCTGGCATAGTTTGCTCTGTATGTATTTATTTGCATGTTGTCTCCCCATTAAACTGTAAGCTTCTTGAGGGCAGGGACTGTCTTTTGCCTCTTTTTGTATTCCCAGTACTTCCCACAGTGCCTGGCATATGTTAGGTGCTCTGTAAATGTTGATTGATTGATTGATTGATTGAAATCCCAGCCCTATAGAGTCAACCTAGCCTTTTATAACATAGCATAAATTTTTATACTCAAATCGGTTTTCTAATTGTCACTGTGTTTTATGGTACATTTTCTGGCAAGAAGCTAATGTGTTTGTTTTTTTTTCCTCTCAAGTATTCTGGCCTTTAAAAGAAAAACAAACTGACTTTAAAAACAAAACAAAACATGAGACTGTTTTTAAAAACATATATTATTAGCTACAAAATGTGGACAATAATAGCACTTACATCCACCACAGGATGTTGTAAGACTCAAATGATATATGTGTGCATATTCATATATAAAATGTGTGTGTGTGTGTATAACACTTTGCAAACCTGAAAGCACTTACATAAATGTTAGCTATTATCATCACAATTATTATTGAATATTTGATTTAACATGGTAGTGCCAAGATTGCCCTGCTTTATGTGTATAGGTGTCCCCTTCTGAACTTTGCTAAGCCTTGCCTTTCAATTTAAAATTATAACATAAATATCTCAAACCAAAATATTAAATTTTTTTTCTTATTTCCCCTCCCCCCCAACCACATGTACAGTTTATGTTCTTTCAAATATAGGGTGGAAAATTTTTAACCAAAGTACAAACTTGGAAAACACTAGACAGGCATACAGTGGTCAGAAGAAAGAGGTTAGCTTAACAGCTTTCAGTCCCTGTCATGAGCAGCTAAGGTGCACAGTGGACAGAGAGCCAGGGAATTTACAGGTCCCAGCTGCATCCTTGAGGTTACTGACAGAAACACTGGGGGACCTGAGTTCAAATGTGATCTCAGACCTTGGGCAAGTCACTTAACCCTGTTTGCCTCACTTTCCAAATCTGTAAAACAATCTGGAGAAGGAAATGACAAACTACCCCAGTATCTTTGTCAAGAAAATCCCAAAAGGGGTCATGAAGAATCAGACATGACTGAACATACTAGTCCCAGTTATAAATCATCTTGGACATGTTTTTCCTTTTAAGCAAAAAGTATTGCATAGCAAAATATTTGCCCCTTCCCAAATTATTTACAGCTAAATATAAAGTTGCTTTTACCATTCTCTCTTTGTTTTTTTGAGGCAATTGAGGTTAAGTGACTTGCCCAGAGTCACACAGCTAGTAAGTATCCAAGGTCATATTTGAACTCAGACCCTCTACCACCTAGCTATCCCACCATTCCTTCCGAGTACCTCACACACAAAAAGCAGTTTTTAAGGACAATAAGACCAAACAGCATTTTTTTCTCAAACTAATTAACACAGAAAACATTTTTCTCCTGAATTCCACACCAGATTTTGAACTTTCCCTCTAGTATGATGCTGGCAGTTGCCTCTCCCCTCTTCTTTTCACTCACAGTAAAACCTTACTCTATTTTAAGCAGGCTGAGGAAAATTTCTTTATTTTGGCACTGCAGCTTTGCTTCAATTACTTCTGGAGGGTTACAAGTTGTGCATTGATTGGGAGGGTAGGGTGTGAAGGGGTGGAGCTGTCAATTCTTCTTTGCAGCTTTCAGTCTGCACTCTTAGTTTTAGAACTGTTAAGCAAGAATTCAGTTTTACAGTTCTCTGTAAGATTCTGCACACACATACAAAGTTTTACTAAGCATAATCAGAGCTTATTTTAAAACAAAAATACTGGGGTTCCAAAATCTAATTTCATCTTGTCATTTTTTTGATTCTGAGGTATCTCTAAGATGAATAATTTCACCTGGATTAAAATTCCCATAAGGGAAATTTGATTTAGGATCATCTTGTGTGTAAAATTACATCTTTTCTAAAGACTTGAAGGTTTGACATGCATATTAAGTAAGCTAGCAAGTTCTAGGGCATAGGGATGGTCATGGACTTCAGATCTCCCCCATCTTTCTGAGACAGGTAGGAGGTAGTAGACTTGGAGTCAGAAAGACCTGAGTTCAAATTCAACCTTAGACACCTATTAGCTATGAGACTTTGGGCAAGTCACTTAACTGCTGTCTGCCTCAGTTTCCTCATATATAAAAGCACCTATTTCCCTGGGATTGTTATGAAGATAAAATAAGATATTTGTAAAGCATTTCACAAAAGCAGAGCACTAAAACTTTAAAGTATTATATAAATGCTTGATATTATTATTATCTCTAGGGCTTTATTGCCCTAGTCCCCTCTTGCTTCCCAGTTAATACCAATTTTGCATACTTCTTGTCAAGTCCTAAATTTACGAGGTCCTTTCTTGTCATTCAGGGTTTAACCACTTGTTTGCCTATGGAAAATTTGCATGGGGGGCAGCTAAATGGCACAGTGAATAGAGCACCAGCCCTGGAGTCAGGAGGACCTGAGTTCAACTCTGGCCTCAGACACTTAACACTAGCTAGTTTTGTGACCTTGGGCAAGTCACTTAACCCCAATTGCCCTGCCTTCCCATCTCCAAAAAGACAAAGCAAAAAAGAAAGAAAGAAAGGAAAATTTGTATGAATGAAAGGATACAAGATTCAGCCCTCAGACACTAATGAAGACTATGTCAACTCAAGATGTGTAGACCCTAAAATTATCCGTTACTAGAGACAACAAGGTCCACTCCATGGCTTAGGATTCGGTTTCTCAGGTGTGACTGCTAAATTAATGTAGGAGATAGAATTGACATATTCTTCCCCACATGAAGAAAGAGGACCCTGATATGAAAGTTAGGCCTGAGGAGGACTAACTTTCTGGGCAAATTACCAAAATCTCTCTGAAAATCTTATTTAGAAAACTGGTCCATCACCTATATGATCTATATTTTTCTTAAAGACCCTTTAAAATCTTTCCTGAATCTAATCAACCCTTAGATAATTAGCAATTATCTAAGGCAAAACTGATCTCCTTGCTCCAGCAGATATTTGATCAAAAAGGCAGCCTCTTCATTTGCCAGTGACCCAGAAGGTAATTTTTTAAAAAGCCTTGCCTTTCCTTCTATTCTGGGCCAAGCCTGACAATCCAATCTACTGGCTGATCACCTCACCACTCAGACCAGAATTAGTGAAGAGTTGGCCCAGAAGCTTCCTTATAAGCCAGCACCTTCTTGCCATCTTCCTCTCCCCTTACCACCTGGAGCAATGAGCTATATGAAGGACTGACTGTAGGAATGTGTCTTCCTGCCTCCCTACACACGCAACTTAGCCCAGAGGAGCTATAGATCTTAGCAAATATGTTTTTCTTGTTGAAAAAGAGAGTTATGTGAGTAGACCATAGTACAGTTAGGTGGGGTCAAAGCTATACTAAAGAACAGCCACTGTCTGGTGTCAACTTGGAAGGTCTTATGCACACATCTTAGAGGCACCTGGATGATGCAGAAGGCAAAAGGCTAGACCTGGAATCAAAAAGACCTGAGTTCAAATTCAACCTCATATACTTACTAGCTCTGTGACCCTGAGTGAATCTCTTAAACTTTCTTTATCTTAGTTTCTTCATCTATAAATTGGAATAATAAAAGCACATTACCTCCTAGGGTTCTGAAGATCAAATGAAATAATATTTGTAAAGTCCTTATCACAGTGCCTGGCACATAGTAGGCATTCAATAAATGCTTGTTTCCTTCCTCCTGCTATTTGATACTTTTTAAAAATCAGTGATATAGGGATGGCTAGATGGCACAGTGAATAGAGTACCAGCCCTGGAGTCAGGAAGATCTGAGTTCAAATCCAGCATCAGACACTTGACACTTACTAGCCATGTGGCCTTGGGCAAGTCACTTAATCCCAATTGCCCTACCTTCCCCCCTCCAAAGAAAAAAATCAGTGATCTGGAAAAAGACATTAATGGCACACTTATCAAATTTGCCAATGACACAAACTTAGGGAAGAAGAACCAGCATTTTGGATATTAGGCATTGTAAAGATCTCAACAGGGTAAAACATCGGGCCAAATCAGACACACACACACACGTAAGTATGTATATATTTAGTTAGACACCAAAGATTTAAGCTTTCCCACAATCACTGTTAGTTAAAGAAAGCTCTATTCTCAATACTGTCTTAAAATATTATCTCAGCATTTCCTGCAAAGTTTGTGTGTTATTCTTGAGAAGCTGGACTAACCAACCTCGTCCTATCTTTAGAAATTAAAAAGGTGATCTTACCTAATCCCCCATTTGTCAGTGAGTCTGTCTATCTGGGTGTCTATCAGTGACCTCAAGGAGGCAGCTGGGACCTGTAAATTCACAAAGGCATTCCTTAGAGTTGGAAAGAGGGAGTCTTCATCTCATGTGTCCCCTGTGATTCTGGCCAATTATACAATTTCTGTTATGTTTTTTGGCCTGTGCATATAAAAATGAGTTGCATCTTCAACTTGGGGTCTCTGGCCAGAAGCAGTGCCTTTAACCCATCCTTCATTAATATGGCCTGTGCTCTGTTAATAATAAACTGTTATCTTACTCAGAGAATTGCCTTAGTTACCTTTTTGTTAAATTTCACTTGCAACTGCAAACTTCATATGTCATAGTCTCAAAAAAGTAGTGTTTCAGGATTTGCAAGGCACTTTACAAATGTCATTTCAGTTGATCTTTACAACAAGAATGAGATGATTAGACAGTAGCATGGAAATGATGAACATGAACATGAACTTGGAAAGACTTCAAGAGATAGTGGAGGATAGATATAAGGGCCTAGTGTGTTCTGATCTGTGGGGTCATGAATTGTTGAACACAACTGAACATCAAGATCCTTTCCAGTTCTTAAGATTTTCTATGAATTCATGACTGACAAAAGGCCATTGGATTAAAAAAGGAAGTTGGTGAACTTGAAGAGAATTTTTTGTTTTGTTTTTAGAATAGACTATCCTTTATGTAGTCCCAATTGTCAAAGGGAGGAAAAATATATGAAAATAGTTTGATAGGGAAACAGGGGTGGAGAGATGAGAGCATCAAGAAAAATGGATCCAGTCAAACCATTTCCATGATTTCTTCCAGCAGAAATTGAAAACTCATGAGTGGGGGTGGAAAAAACAAATGGTGAAGGTTATCAGGATGAGAACAGCAGAAACAAAAGTGGTAAAGAGTGAGAACAATATATTGATGAGTTGCCTAATGGCAGAGTCAAATTTATGAAAGGAAGGAAAGGCACAAAAAGAGTGATAAACTGGGAAAACAACAAGAAGTTGTGATGAATAAAAAACAAACTAGGAATAAAATGGAAAAACAAGAGAATATGATCAGAAAGCAGAATTGGAGAGTTTAAGATCTTTGAGGTTGTATGGTTGGGGGGGGGCAGTAAGGTTTAAACCTGCATATGGCTGATGTAAAGTGAAAATGGATGTAAAGAGAACTGAGATTGATAAGGAGACCAGGGTATTAAGTCATCAACAGAAATAAAGTAACTCAAGATAGTGCCAACTTGTTAAAGAAGAGAGAAAAGACTGTAAACTTTAAGGGAAAGCCAAGTTGCAAAACAGTGACCTCTAAGGTCCCTTCTAACTGTAACATTCTGTAACATCTTTTAACTTTCCAACTGGAACCAGGAGCCAGAAGGAAGGTATTTTAATCAATAAGCATAGTGCTCCATAGATATTCACATATACATTTAAATAATGGGTAAGCAAAAAATGCCATTGTCTTTTAAAACAGATTCTATTTAAGACTAGAATGTAGGAATGATAAATATCAAATATTGATTTGGAGGTGATGAATCTGGAGCAGTCTACTGGAGGTGAAAGAGCAGTTCATTGTGGAGGTCTTCTGTTTGTTGGTGAATCTCTGAAAGTGAGAGAAAAATCTGGACTTTTTTGATAAAATACTTTGTCTCTTTTTTTCCTTTTTATTTAATCCAGATGTGTGATTTCTCATATTTGTGGATCTCTTTTTAAGAAAATGTTCTTCATTGATAGACATCAGCAACTAGTAAGAAAATTGGGGCATTGAGGGTTTTAAGTGAACTAATCATGGCCACATAGACAGTAATGTATAAGAGCAGAACAAGGTCCTCTATCTACTATACCATACTGTCTTACCATCCAAGACTGATCGGTGAATGAGTGCTTACCACTGTGTTTAGCTGGCCTCGGACCGTCCACCCTGGACATCTTGATATCTGGTCTCCTGACACACATTCCCCAACTACTATCATCACCACTACTACGTCTAGTCACCTTTTACTCTGAACAGTCATCAACAGTATGACCACTGCTTCTGGAAAGAGTACGGCAGCTGACTTGTTTGTAGTACATACAAAACACACACACACACATGTGCATGTATGTGTATACTTTCACCTTATTAGAGGACATGGACTATCTCACTTTTGCATCTTGATTACTAGCACCTAGCATAGTGCCTGGTACACATTTAATAAATGCTTTTCTACCTATTCATTCATTCCATCTACCCAAACCTAATCTTTCTTTAAATATAATTATGGGATTTGGGGCAGGGAAATAAAGAAGGAATAGGTGGAATTTTCAAGTCAGATATAGTTTTGTTTTTTTAAAAAGCTTTGGTATCACAATCACTCCAGGTTTCCTGCTCTGAGTCTTCAGTATTTTATCCAGGAAATAAATTACAAATGACCCACATTAAAAGAAAAAAGTACACACACAAGTTGTACTTAAGTGAAAGCACATTTATTAAATTTTGTGTGATTGTGACAAAGAAAGAAAATGGAGTATGAGTACCCTTAAGATTTCTCCCGTAAGGAGCAGGGAGCACTTAAGTATATGTTTTACAGGAAAATTCCTTTAAAAATATTTCTGATGCTTTAAATTTATATCATAGTATGTAAGGTGCTGGTAAGGTTAATATCGCCAGAAATGCTCAGCTTGTTGATCTCACTGAAATTTTTCATTCGATGATTGTACTGCAACAAATGGGCATCGTTGACAGCAACCTTGAAATGATCAATCTCAATGAGAATCTGAATCTGAAATGATATGTAAAGAAACTTGGTTAGACAAAGATCCAGATCAATAACAGAATTAATGACCATCCCCATGCTGACCATATTGATTCAAGGCCTTGGTTCAACTATATCATGAAGACTTTCTCCATGCTTCCACTTTATGGAGTCTACTAACAGAGCTTCAAAGGCAGGGTTGAGAATTTGGATCTGAAATGCTTTCCTTTCCCCTATGAGAAGCAAGATTTTCACCAAAATGGCCAAGGTATATGATTAGCTATGTTTTACCTCATTTCTAAGGACGGTTATTTTAATCTGATAGATCAACTCCACTTTGTATGCTAAAAACATGCCATATGCAATGCTTTCTATTGTTTTTGCGCCATTGGCTTGGGTCACTCTTTCCTTAAATGGAACCAAAGAACTACAATGTAGGCACCCCTGTTGTTTCTAGGCAAGGATTCATAATGCTACAGGTTAAAGAAGGGATCAGGATAAAAGGGGATAATTAAATGAAGATAATGACCTCAACTTTTTTGAAAGGAGCCACTTCTAATTTCTCTTCAGTCTTATGACTAACATAATGGGGAAGGAAAGAGGTGACAGTGTCATCCTGACTAGAGGGGAAAGAGTTTTTAATGTTGCCTATACAGCCCTCCTTGTTGAGAATTCCAGCAAGCCTCAAAGAAGGGAGAAGGTGGTGTGGCAACAGGTCTGGAGATACAGGAGCATATTAAAACCCACTGTTTGGAGAATTCTGAGGTAAGAACTTCATAGGAAACTTTTATCTTGCATTTCATATAAAAGACTTCACACTGACTTACTTTGAATGGTTTACCAGCTTCAAATGGGAACACAAGGTGTCTTTCCTCCTTTCCCCAAGAATCGTTGAATTTTGAATTACAAACAATTACTCTTCTGTTGTCCTCATTGAAGCGGGGATTGAAGTGGAAGGCCACATCATTCCCTTTCTTGAAATCTATGGTAATTCTGTTAAGATTAAAAAAAAGTGATTTTCAGTAGAAATTGAGTTTAGTTACAAGATCATACTTGAACACCCTAAAGTGGATTTCCCGTAAGTATTTCAAACTCATTAAGTCCAAAACAAAATTTGTCTTTCCCTTCCAGTCCTCCCTTTTCCTTAACTTCCTTATTTCTTTTGATGTTATCATTATCCTTCTAGTAACCTAGCATCAGAAGCTAAGTCATCCTTGGTTCTTCCCATACTCTTGCCCCTCACCCTCAATCAGTTGCCAACTCTTGTTCATTCCACCTACACAATTGCCTTGAAATCATCCCCTTCTCTTTACTCACATGGATACCACCTTCAGTGAAGCTTTCCTCACCTCTCGAGTGGACTAGTGCAGTAGCGTCCTAATTTGTTTCCTTGACAAAGTCAGTCCCCTCTCCTAACCATCCTCCATACACAACTGCCAAATTAACAGACCTAAGCACAAGTCTGATCATGTCACCTGCTCAAAAAGCTCCTTGGGTTCCCCACTGCTTTTAGGATAAGTTTTAATTTTTCTGTTTAGCTTTTAAATCCTTCTAATCTGGTTCCAGTCTGCCTTTCTAGACTTATTTTCAAAATTACTCTCATTTGTGCACTCTTTGTTTCAGCAATACTAGCCTATGTGCTGTTTCTTATATATGATATTGCTTCTCCCATTCCTAAGCTAGCTCCCTCAGGTCATCCCCCACACCTGGAATATTCTCCCTCTTAAGCTAAATCATAGAATCCCTAGCTTTCTTCAAAGCTAATCTCAAGTGTTCCTTCCTACAAAGTCTATTCTAATTTTCCTTACTCCCCATCACCCCCAAGTATTAGTGATCTCCCTCTCTCTGGAAAGCAATTTAAGGGACAACTAGGTGGCACAGTGGATAGAGAGAGCACCTGCCCTAGAGTTAGGAGGACCTGAGTTTGAATTTGGCCTCAGACAAATATCTAAGAGACACTAGCTGTGTGACCCAGGCAAGTCACTTAATCCAGACTGTCTGCCCCCCAAGAAAGAAAGTAATTTATATGGTTTTGTATTTCATTTTCTATGTGTATATTATTTTTCCCCAATAGAATATAAACTCCTTGAGGGCTCCTTGAGGCATTTTAAAAATCTTTATATCATCAGCTCCCAATACAGTCCCTATGAAGCTGAATAAATGCTTGTTGAATTGAATTGTCAAATGATTATCAACTGTTCAAGTTTTATGAACATTTTAGTTAAGGCATCACTTTCAATTTTACTAAGAAAATATAGGCTACACATTGTGAGCTCCCTTTTTTCCCCAGTTATATATCTCAAAAACTCTACCCAGCATCGTTCCTTATTTTCTCCTCCATTCTCTGCTATAGAGGATTCAGGTGCTTGTATTAGCATGGAGGAACAGCTAGGTGGCATAGTTGGTAGAGCATCAAACCTGGAGGTAGAAAGACCCACCTTCCTGACTTCAAATCTGGGTTCAGATACTTAACTTACCCCTGTATGTTTCACTTTTCTGATCTGTAAAATGAGCTGGAGAAGGAAATAGCGTTCCAATATTTTTGCCAAGAAAACCCCAAATAGGGTCATGAAGAATGAGACACAACTAAACAACAACAATTAGCATGGAGAAGGCTGGCACGTGATAAAAAAGTCATTAAAAGCTGAGAAATCCACAAGTACTGACATGGACTGAGCTGGAGGCAGGAGTCAGTAAGACACGAGTTTGAATCTGCTTTTACTATCTGGGCAAGTCACTCAGCCACTGCTTGCCGCAGTTTCCTCATCTGTAAAACGGGGATAATAACAGTACTCACTTCATAGGATTGTGGTGAGGAGCAAACATAATAATTGTGATGTGGTTAGCACAATGTAATTAGCACAGCACATAGTAAACACTATTTTTGTGTTCTCTGGACAACTGCAATTCATTCAATATCTGGCATTTACTATCATCCAAACTTCAACAATTCACGTCCTACGATAAATCTCACTATGACATAAAGGAATTGTGTGTTGGTTTTGCTTTCAACATTTGTAGATAAGAGAGTAATGTTTACCACATAATCATTCATTTAGAAAGCATTAGTGACTAAACAGTCAGGAGAAAGAATGTGATCATCCCCCAACCATTGTAATGAGCCTCACAACCATAAAATAAATTCCCTGGCTCAACAGACTATTGTGGCTCCCAATTCCCTTTAGACTAAAAGACAAAATCCTTTGTTTCACATTGAAAGTCTTTCACAATATGATTCTAGCAGACCTTTCCAGGTTCACACTGTTCTGCCTCATACACTCTATATTCCAGCCAAACTCATCTACTTGTTGCTCCCCTTATACAACATTCAACCTTACACAGGCAGTACCCTTTGTCTGAAATAATCCCCCACTTTTACTTTTGGGGGGGATCCCTAGTTTCCCTTAAGGACCAGCACCAGTGCCACATCCAATACAAAAGCCTTTCTTTATTCTCCCAGTTGTTCCAACTTTTCCCTTAAATTACAGTATTTAGTATATTCTTTAAAAATACTTTTCTGTTGGTACCTCCAGTAGAATGTAAGCTCATACACTCAGCAGGCACTCATAAATGCTTGTTGAATTGAATTTTCTAAGACATTCAGTTAATAAACATTTATTAAGCCCTATTTTGTATCAGGCACTGTACTAAGTGCTGTTGATACAAAGAAAGCAAAAGATGGTTCTTGCCCTTGAGGAGTTTCAAATCTAAAGGGGGAAGACAACACATAAAAAAAAAAAAGCAAAAAGCAAGGAAGAAGGGAGGGGATAGGAGGGCAAGAGAGGAAGGGACATGACGGGCACCCAGTGAGCAGGTGGGAAATATAATGAGACGGCTACCCCGGGCACCCTCCTTAAATGGAGAATCTAGGAGGAACCCTCCAAAGTCCACCCTCAAAACCCGTCAGCAAAAACAGATAGCCAAATGAGCTGGAACAGGGTGATGAGAAGGGAGACAGTGATGTGAACTCTAGATGAAATGTTTTGTATACTAGGGTCATGATGTTGAATGTTTGTGAGGACACTGATGTTAAATTCCTCACCACCTATCAAGGAAAAGGTGAGGGGTTGAAATCATGACCAGAGAAAGCAGTGCATTGGCTATTGTAGAAGTGCAGGCAGTAAGCATGAATACCTGAATACCCAGCCTCCAGAGGAAAGGGAACCATACAAAAAGAACAGAAGAAGGGCTACTGGTGCTGCTGCTAACAATAATAACAGGTAACATTTACAATTACTGTCTCGTTTCATTCTCACAACAGTTCTGGGAAGTTGGTACTATTATTATCTCCATGAGACAAAACAGGCCAGGATCAAATAGCCAGCCAGTCTGAGGTCAGTTTTGAATTCTGATCTTCCTGCAGAGAATCAAGAAATTTGAGGTAACATGAATTTCTTGAGGTTGCTTCCTGAGTCATTAATTTCAGAGGCAGATCTGATTTTGAGACTCTTAAGGAAGAACTGAATGAAGTTTTGCTTCTATGCCTGATGGAAACTCCAATTCCATGAATTAGAATTTATATAGTTGAGGCAGCTAGGTGGTGCAGTGAATTAGAACCCTACTTGAGTCAGGAGGACCGGAATTCAAATCTGGCCTCAGACACTTAACACAAAAAAACTAGCCATGTGACCTTAGGCAAATCACTTAATCCCAATTGCCCTACCTTCCCCCCTCCAAAAAAAGGAAAAAAAAGAATTTATATAGTTACTGACTCTACTTTATTTAGTATTTTATTTTATTTTTAGTATTTATCTATGCCCATATTCTTAAAACTAAGCAAAGTTTGGGGCGGCTAGATGACGCAGTGAGTAGAGCGCCGGCCCTGGAGTCAGAAGGACCTGAGGTCAGATCTGGCCTCAGACACTTAACACACACAAACAAAAGCCTTAGGCAAGTTACTTAACCCCAATTGCCCTCCAAAAAGCAAACAAAACAAAACAAAAACTAAGCAAGGTTCCATAAACAAGCTTGTTTGTCCTGATAAAGTCTTGCATGTAAAAACAATTTTTAACATCTACTTTAAAAACTTTGAGTTTCAAATTCTCTCCTTTCCCACCCTCCACCCCCCATTGAGAAGACAAGTAATTCAATATAGGTTATACATGTGTAGTCATACAAAACATATGCATAATCATCATGTTGTGAAAGAAAATATAGACAAAAAAAAAGTCAGTAAAAATAAAGTTAAAAAAAGTATACTTCAATGTATATTCAGACACTATCAGTTCTTTCTCTGGGGATGAATAGCATTCTTCATCATAATACTGACTCCACTTTGACGCTGTTCACTTAGTTAAGTAGATTTGGTTTTATTTTAAATAAAATTTAATTGTGGAAATGAATGTTGAAAACTAAAACTAGATAAATAAATCAAATTAATTAATTTAAAAATTCTTTACTTTTTAGAATTTCACTTTTCTCTTCTGTGAAATATTAATGGATCAGATGAAATAACTTGGCACAACTTGAGGCATGATATAATTGTGATCTAGAGTTATTAAGAAAAATTTTCTGGCTTTCAAGGAAGGCCTAAAACTCGGCAACATTGAATTATCCAACAGAGGGAACTCATTCCAGGATTATTCACAGATATACCCATTAGCAAACATGGTAGTTTTGCTATAAATACAAAAGGGCAGGGCCAACTTGTAGAATATGACTAACTACATAAATGTTTTGTTTTATTTGCAGGAAATAAAGTAAAATGACAGAGACAAGGCCATCTTTAGTTTTTGTGATAGTAAGAGTAGCCTTTAGCTTAATGTTTAATACCTTTTACTCAAGTCTTCCAGCAGTTGAATTTCCAGTAGAATTTATAGAGACTAAACAATTGATTTCCTTGTGTACTACTCTCTTGCCTCTCCTTCATACTTGAGATTAGTTTAGTTCTAGGATAAACCTATAAAAACAGATTATTATTGGGACAGGACCAGAGGTTCTATCTATTCTAGTCAAAATTAACTTAAAGTCCCAATGAATCTAAGGCACCAGATGGAAACCAGGATTGTTCTAGGTACAACCTGTGGGAAGACCAGTCCAAATCCTTGGAATATATTCCAGGGCAGATTTAACCTCTCCTGGGGGTGGGAGCTAAAGGGGTGGTGTTTAGGACAAGGAAAAAACCATGTTGAATAAGCAAAGGCTGTTCCAGAAAAGAATGAACTTTTCTGGATCTATGCCCATATCCCTAAAACTAAGCAAGGTTCCATAAACAAGCCTGTTTGTCCTGATAAAGTTTCATAAAATCCATCCAAATGCCTCAGATTACAATATATACTGCCTACAAAATCTGGAAAATCTGAAAAATGAGAGCACCAATTCCACCTCAAAAATCACAGTATAGTAGCAACCCAGAGCCTATAAAGAAATCTGCGGCATAATAACAACCAACACATATAGTACGTTACATATTTTATCTAATTTGAAGCACATAACAACCCCTTAAGAGAGGTTCTATTTCATTTTACAAAGAAAGAAACCAGGGGCAGCTAGGTGGTGTAGTGAATAGAGCACTGGCCCTGGAATTAGGAGGACCTGAATTCAAATCCGGCCTCAGACACTTAACACACACACACAAAAAAACTAGCCATGTGACCTTGGGCAAGTCACTTAACCCCAATTGCCCTCCAAAAAAAAAGGCAAAAAAAAAAAACAAAGAAAGAAACTAGGACTCTGCTAAGGATTTTTATTTTGGCAAAGATACTGGAGTAGATTACCATTTCCTTAAGTGACTTGTGCAGGATCATACAGCTAGTAAGTGTCGAAGGTAAAATTTGAACTCAGACCTTCTGGTCTATATAGATAGATGCAATATTCTATTCACTATGCCATTGGGTCTCTCTACTATGTTAAAGAGATAAATAGCATCTTTTAAAGCTCTGTTTTACTGTATTGAAGATAACCCCTTTTTTGGCTGGAGGATAGAGAAAAAAAGATGGGAGGTTAAATATAAAATTCCTATTAGCAGCACATCACCATCCTACTGAAAGTAAAAATTCAACATTTTCAACTTTTCCAGATGCTAACATAAAAATCTTATTATTATGAACTCTTCTCTTACTTGTTTGCATTGGGTTTTGTTGTGCCCGTAATGGTTATCAGCATGCGGGGCATAATTCCTCCTGGCAAGGGAAGATCATAAGGCACTATCTGTGAATGAAAAAAAAAAATATATATATGTATATATAAATATCTATATAAGAAAAGGAGCACATAGATTCTTAGCCTTGAAGATTCTTAGCCTTGAAGATTCTGCTGATATTTAATCACAATGCACACACATGACTAAATCACTGAAAGAATTCTGATCAAATTTCTCAGACCTGGTCAGTTTAAACTCCTATCCACCACCTCCACCTTTTGACACTGATAGGTAAAACTAACATCTGATCTCTGGAATCCACAATAATTCTATATAAAATAGCTACCTAGGCATCTGAAAGAGATAATGAATCTCACTTAGGGCAGGAAAGAGAGGAACTCCTTGATTTGTACCAAAGGCAAAAAACTGTGCCTGCCTTGGCACCCTAAACTATGATCTCTACACCTCCTAGCCTGATCCTTAGTTCCTACACTTTCTCCTCCTTCCCTAATACTTGGTCCTCTTGGAATAGTTCTTGAAAAGACTCAAATAAGACCATGTTCTCAAATCAAATTGCAGTATTTGTTAATGTTTGCTTTATAGCATTTAACTAGGTAAATTATAACAGTAGATTAAATTTGGGGACATATCCTTCTTTCCTTGAGGACCTAATTGGTATTTTTATATTTCTTGCCCATCATCCAATTGTGAGAACTTGTACAAGTATGTGCTCAATAAACGTTCAGTGAAGGAATGAGATCTTAAAAAGTTTATTCATTTCTCACTTACTATGCATCTAGATGTCCTACCTCTAATAAATATGTGACCCTGGGCAAGTCACCATAGGCAACTCTTCAGAACTAAAAGTTGAAGAGTAGTTGCCAATCTACACTGGCAAAGTTTCCCCACTGCTAACTCCCTATATTGATGAACACACAAGTCAGGGCCCCCCCCCCAAAAAAAAGGAGCTAATGTTTGGTGTTGATCAATCAAGCAAACAGTTCCTATGTGAACAGGTACAGTGCTAAGTGCTGGGGATTCAAAAGAAATGCAAAAAAATTTCCTGCTCTCAAGAAGTTTATATTTTATTGAGGAAGACAACATGTGAACAATTAAGTGTGTGTGAGATGAAGGAAGATGAAAGGTAACTTTTCGGGGAAAGGCACTAACAGCTGAGGGACCAGAAAAGGCCTCCTGCTGTAAGTGGTGTTTGAAATGAATCTTGAAGGAAACCAGCAATTCTAAGATGCAGAGGTAAGGAAGGAGAATATCAGACATGGAGGACAGCAAGTACAAATGGAGAGAGGAGGGAGATAGAATGTTAGGAAGAACAGAAAGCATGTTTTCATTGATTATCATGGATAAGGATATTTTGAATCATTACTGTGTTGTGCTGCATACTCTGGGAAAAATAAAAAATTATTGTATTGTTGACAGTGGTTGAATATGCTATTTTAATAAAATATTATGACTTAAAACTAAAAAAAAAAAAAGATGAGAAAGCAGGCCAATATGCCTGAATTACATAGTATGTGGAAGGTAGTCATATGAACAAAGTCTGTAAAAATAAGAAAATAGATAAGGAAGATAAGAAAACACCAGATTATGTAGAACTTTAAACTCTATATTTGATACTAAAGGTAAAAAGAACCATTAGATTAACTGTTTAGGAGAGTGGTAAGGTCTACACTTTAAAAGAAAATCACTTTGGCACCTATTTGGAGAATAGTTTGTACTGGGGAGAGGCTTAAGACAGGAAGACTAATTAGCATTATGACCAAATCATAATCCAAGAGAACTGATGATGAAGCATACTACCTATCTCCTGACTCAGAGGTGAGGGTACTCAAAGTACAAAAAGGAGACATACATTTTCAGATGTAGCTAATGTGGGATTTTTTTCCCTTGACTATATATATCTATTACAAAAGTTTTTTTTTTTTTAACTGGACAAGGAAAGTTGGGAAGGAGAGGGAGGTCTGTTGACAGAGTAGCCAAGAAAAGAAAGAAAACAGAAAATGAAAAAAAGGGGGAAAAGATCTTTTTTTTAGATGCACAGAAGAAAGCAGAAGGAAATATAGATAATCAAGAAAGCTTTGAAAGTTACAAGCTGGATTTATTATAAACTTAAAAGGAAAAGCAAGTTGTACCTAACAAAACATCGTGATTCCATTTACAATCCTCTTTTTATGTTCTGTTATGTGTGTGAAATGCTTATTTTATTTGGTGGGGTTTTTTTAAGTCTAGGGTTAAAGGTGAGGTTTCATTAATTAACTTATTCTACTTCAAAGTAATTATTTTTGCTAGGTAAGAACATTTATTGATGGACCCAATCAATGAGAACTGAGTGTGAACAGAGCCTGTAAGACTCCTTGAATCAATCAAAGCCATGATATGAGAGATTTAATCACACCCTGGGGAATTTGTAAAAAAAGATGGAGCTCTCAGAAACAAGAGAAATTATGAGTTTCTGGAAGTAAAGAAGGAGTGGGGTCACATAGACCTTAGCCAGAAAGAATCAACAGCCCAGATGCCCCTTACATAAGGAAAAAGAGATGGTAGTACTGAGCCCTGACAGAGAAAGGAGAGCGCCAGGAGACAGCTGTCACACCTACAAGCCTCTTGGAGCAGAAAATTCAGGCTGACACCACTCAAGGGCTAAGGGAAATTCCAAGAAAAAGGTGTTGCTTTCCCTCTTAGTATCTGTTTATCTACAGACACTATAATACAATCTACTGCTTTATTATGTTTCTGACTATGTGTCTGAATTTTGCCTTAAATACAGTCATCCAGCAGGAGTTAGCTATTCATAGATATAAATTTAAATTAAGGCAGAGAGCCAAAGCTCAGCTTAAATGTTAGGAATTTTCCAAACTTAGGCCTCAGAATGATTGTGATAATACTTTTTATCTAAAATAAACTTTCCAAACTCACAGAGATGGGGACCATGTGGATGTTAGGGGCTATTATATTGCCCCTAAGCCTTTTTAAAAAGTTAATTATAAGAAGATTTTACAAGAGATTTTAAAGTACGCACATATTTTTAGAAGCTATCAAATAGTCCAGGTGAGAGGGCCTAAATTAAGGTCATGGCTCTATGAGGGGAAAGAAGGAGATAAATAAGAGAGATTTTGTAAATAGAATAACAAGATTTGGCAACTGATTCTATAAATAAGTATAGATTAGAGCAGTTTTACAATCCAAGATAACAATAGCTCACATTTATATAGTCTTTGAAGGTTTACAAAACACTTTTCCTCCATTCCCATTACCTTGGGAGGCAGACAACAGGTATTGTTAACCCTATTTTATAAATGAAGACAGTATGCAGAGTATTGAAGATATGCATCAACCCATCCTTCCTGAGCAAACACTTGTAAAATTTGTAAAAACGAACAACCTTGACTGTGGGATTGGTGTGAATTATTATAGCTCCTAGACAATTCAATTTGATAAATACAATTCTACAAATATTTGTTAAATGTTTATCATTTGCAGGTACTGTGTACTGAGAGAAACAATGTTTAAGTAAAATGGGTTCCTGCCCTCATGTAGCTTTAAATCTATTGGGGAGGGGGTATAATCTCTCACATGCACAAACAGATCACTATGATACACTATGATACTATGATCATGTGATAAGTTCATTAGAGTGGTGTGAAAAAGTGTTATGTGATATTTTTGGGGGAAAAGACCGTACTGACTATAGTAAACAATGTTAGTTAAGCATATAAAAGTCATTCTATTTTGGTCTTCCAAATATTCCAATAGTAGAAATTAGACAAATTATTTGACTGCTAAAACTAGAGGAGGAAGTAGAATATTAAATTATAATTTGCCTAGAGAGCAAGTCAGATGTTGGTCCATGTACCTTTCTTTAAAGAAAATAAAAAACAAGAAAAGCAGTGTGTTGTAGGGGATTAAGAGCTGGCCTCAAAACCAGAAGACCTGAGTTCAAGTTCTGCTTCTTGATACATACTAGCTGTGTGACCCTGGACAAGTCACTCAATTTCCCTGTGCTTTAGGTACCTCTCTAAGACTACAGAGAAAGTGCCGAAAGGGAGTTTCCTCATGTAGGAAATTCCCTACACTAATCTAGTAGCTATTCATAAAGGCGTGAGAAGAAAGGAATGCTAGGGAAGCTACTTAGTAACTTGATGGCTTCCAGGCATATAGTTAAAAGCATGGACATTAAAGAGTCTTCTTGTCCAGTATTTCTTATAATATAAATTGGGTCTTGACACTTTTTACATATCTGCTGACCAGAGCTTGTTTTCTATAAAAGCATCAGAGAGAGATAATTCTGCTTGTTCTGCACTACAACTTTGCCTTCTCTTAGGCTTTGTCAAATTAACAATAAGCCAGACACAGGGGATCATTCAACTCAAGCTCACCAGTGGGCCTGCCACAGCAGGTGTTGGTCCACTAGGGGTATTCATGGGCCCTGAAGGTGGATAAGCTCCAGGAGCACTAGGCTGTCCTGGAGCTGGATAGCTTCCAGGTGCTGCTGGTCCAGGGTAGGCTCCAGGTGCCGTTGGAACAGGGTAGGCTCCAGGTGCTGTTGGACCAGGGTAGGCTCCAGGTGCTCCTGGTCCAGGGTAGGCCCCAGGTGCTCCTGGACCAGGGTAGGCCCCAGGTGCTCCTGGACTAGGGTAGGCCCCAGGAGCTCCTGGACCAGGGTAGGCTCCAGGATATCCTGGGTATGCCCCAGCACCAGCAGGTTGGTTTCCCCAAGGACCTTGTGGCCAGCCTTGTGGGTTTGGATTTCCAGACCCAGATATGGCATCATTAAGCTGGAAGAAAAAAGAAAACAACCATAAGAATGAAAACAATTTTCATAAACTTTTCAAATAAAAGCAGGGAAAGCAAAAAATGGGAACTGAAATATTTCTGATCTAGAAAATCGTAAGAGCAAGGATAAAATAAAATTAATTCTTGTGAATTTTGTTACTATGTTAGTTGCTCTAATAAAGTTTTTGTTTGCACAGAAGGTTTAAATTATTTGCTTTCTGAATTGTGTCTTTTATCATATAAATATATAATTATTATTATTTCCCATTATTGCAAATAATTCAGAATTACTTCTTGGTACTGTAGTATAGGGTTTCAAATTGTGAGTTTGAAACTTTAAAAAGTCACTTTAGAGTACATCAAAAACTTGTGTTGCTGGGCTTCAGCCCAATCTTATACTGCCCAGAATATTGCTCCATTTTAGCCAATGGCTGTTACACCCTCTTCTTTTCAACCATCTGGGTGACTATTAATGACTCATGAACCTCTTTCCTAATTTGCATTCCTTGAATCTGTGGCTAGAAAACAAAGCAAAACAAAACATCACCTGGACCTAACAAGTCTTCTTAGTGTAGTTGCAATGAGGAGAGGGGCTCCCCAGAATCATTGGCTGGGTAAACAAAAAGGGAAAGTCTAGCTATAAAAATTTTAGAAATAAAAATATAAAAATGAAAGACTTACAGAAAATCCATCAGCCATTTTCCTAAAAATAAAAACAGAAAAGTCCATCAATATCAACTCCTAAAATCCATTTACACAGAGAAATCTTAACCAATAAGAAACTTTTCTCTTTCTGGTTTTATGCCATTTACCATTTAGAGTAGTTTAGCCTAAACTTTGGGCAGCTAGGTGACACAGTGGACAGAGTATTGAACCTAGAGGCAGGAAGATTCATCTTCCTGTGTTCCAATTTGAACTCAAGACACTTACTAGCTGTGTGACCTCAGGCAAGTCATTTAACCCTGTTTGCCTCAGTTTCCTCATCTTAAAATGAGCTGGAGGAGGAAACAGCAAAACCCCAAACAAGGTCACGAAGAATCAGACATGGCTGAACAGCAACAAGCCTAAACTTATGAATACCCTGAAACATACAGAATCCCTGTTTTCCCCTTCCTCTTCTGCATTCATCTCCTGACTTTCTGTAACTCCTTGTCCCTACTAGAAGATAAAACCTGCAGTCAGCCTCTGACGTGGTTGATGACCCTCTCTTCTCTCCGGATTCTCAAGGACAGCCTTGTTTCCTGGTTCTCCTCCTACTTCTCTTGACTGTTCAGTCTTCTGGATCCTCTAACTGTAGGTGGCCCTCAGGGTTCTGTCCTGAATCCTCTTCTTTTCTCCCTCTGTACAGCTTCACTTGATTTCATCAGGTCCCATGAATCTGATTACCATCGTTATGTGAACAATTCTCAGACCTGCCTATCCTATCCTATCCTAACCTCACTGCTGACCTCCAGTCTTGCATCTCCCATTGCCTTTCACACATTTCAAGTGGAATGTCAAGGGGACCAAACTCAGTATTCCCTCCCCCAAACCTTCCTCACCTCTTACTTGCCCTATTACTGTAGAGGGCAACATCATCTAGCCCCTCAGGCTCACAGCTGTCATCCTTCATTCCTTACTATCACCCTCCAGATACAAGCTATTACCAAGGCCCATCAACTTCACATTTGTAACATTTCTTCAATACACCCTCTTCTCCCCTCTGGCACTGCCAACACTAGTACTGGTTCTCATCACCTTGAGCCTGCCTAGAGTATTGTAACAGCCTGCTGGTAAGTCAGCCTACTTCAAGACTTCTACTCTCATTCATCTTCTGTTCAGTCACCAGAATGATTTTCCTAAAGCTCAAGTCCAATAACATCACCTCCTTGCTCAGCAAACTCCAGTGACTTCCTATCACCTCTAGGCACAAATACAAAATGCTCTGGCATTCAAAGCCCTTCATAACATAACCCCCCTCCTACCTTTCCAGTTTTCTTATCCCTGTGAAGGAAATTATGATTTTTATAACAATCAGTATGATACGTGTAACAAATGGACCAATAATTAGACTTTTCAGAAGTCTAATCTCTCTCTTGTGAGAGAGCTCACAATGCAGCTTCAAATGATCAATCAAACGTTGACAATGCTCACAATTGCTGACATCCTTCTGCCTGTGCACCTTTAAAGTGAAGCAAACCTAACACTGTAGAACCTGATCCTGTAACCCACTAAGTAATGACCCCCAAGGACTGGAGCAATATTGCTCCCACAAGACTCCAGAATTGTTGTATTGTCTTCCATTTGTGGGTTTATCTTGAGAAACCACTCTGGCCCTGGGTACGATTGTAATCCACCTTCCCCTCCCCTCCCTTCCCACTTGTGATTTATGTGTATATCTCCATCTTCACTTCAGCAGGGAGGAGTTTTGAAGAGGAGAATTCCTGATTTGCAAATCTGCTCCTCATAATGAAGCTAATTAATTAAATGACTGCCTGGTTACTGGCACTTTGTCTCTGGCCTGCTGTTCTACCATTCTCAGGTTAGATACTGGTTTAGCAAATTCCTAACACGCCTTCCTTTCCACCATATACTTGTTAATCTAGTGATATTGGCCTATTTGTTCCACAAACAAGACACTCCATCTCCTGGTTCTGGACATTCTAGACGATCCCCAATAACTGAAATGTTTCCCTCCTTATTTCCAGCCTACTGACTTCTCTGGCTTTCCTTAAGTCTCAACTAAAATACCCATCTTTTCTAGGAAGCCTTTTTTAAACTTCCTTTAATTCTAGGGCTTTCCCTTTCTTAATTATTTCCTATTAATTTTTATATAGTTTGTTTTAAACACATATATTTGTTTGCTTATTGTCTCCCTCATTGAAGAAAAGGATTGTCTTTTTCCTTTTTCTGTATCCCCTGTGCTTAGCACAGTGCCTGACATACAGTAAGCACTATATAAATGTTACCTCTGATTATTATTATTATTATTATGCTCTCTGACTCAGCTATTACCACTACCATTGCATATACTCTCAAAGAGGAAAAAAAAAACCCAGAAAGTAAAGGATTCATTAGTGCAAAAAAAAAAATTTATATTATCACTTTTTGTTGTAGCAGAAAAAATAGGTGCCCATCATTTGGGGATTAACTATATAGGATACAAATATAATGAAATATTATTGGACCACAAGAAATTACAAAAGGGACAGATTTATGGAAACTTGGGAAGACTGTGTTTGAACTGATGGAGGATTAAGTGTACAGAATCAGAAGAACAATTCATGCATTAACTATAATAATGTAAGGGAGAGCAACTTCAAGAGATTTAAGAACTTTAATATTGCAATGACCGTTCATGACATTAGAAAATTCATGATGAAAACATATTTCCTATCTCTTGGTAAGGAGGTGAACTAAACATATATTTTCAGACATGGCTAGCGTGTTAATTTGTTTAGCTATTTGTATTTGTTACAACGCAGGGCTTTTACTTGATAGGCAGGTATTGATAGTCATACAACACAACAAAAACAGGCCTTATCATCATATGGCCCCTTCTAACAGTCTAATGACATTTACCTTTCTAGGTTTCTCTTGAATCTTTTGTTTGTATTTCAAAGTTCCTACTCACCTCCAGCCATTCATATGAAATGCTTGGAGGTCCTCTAAAGGTCTCTCTGGAGTACATATTTTTTTTGTTTGTTTTTTGTTTTTGGAGGGCAATTGGGGTTAAGTAACTTGCCCAAGGCCACACGGCTAGGTTTTTATTTGTGTGTTGAGTGTCTGAGGCTGGATCCGAACTCAGGTCCTTCTGACTCCAGGGCCAGCGTTCTACTCACTGCGCCACCTAGCCGCTCCTGGAATACATATAGCTACTGCCTGACCATTGTTTTCCACTGGTCAAGTAACTCCTGTTCAAAGCTACATTAGGGTGAGGTGAGGGAGTGTAATGGTAATGGTAATTTGAAGATCTGCCCTTCCCTTTAATAGGGCTAAGGGAATCTGAAGATCTTCCCTCCCCCCAATAGACTAAATGTAATCACATGGAGACTATAGTGGGAAGGGTTTGCGGAAGGGTGGAACAGAGCCCACAGGAAGCTGGGAGTCAGAGCAGTTAGACAGAGGGAGGAGAAAAGAAGCAGACAAGGAGACAGGCTTGTGTTTATTTGCCCCCTGCTGTGTTATGGTGCTTATGGGAAGGCTTTGGGATGGTGTTACTCTCTGAAGTGATAAGGTACATTAACTTCTTTGTTGCTATGATGGATTTGACTTTCTGGTGTTGGGATTTGGCTTCCTGGTTTGGGGATTCAGCTTTTTGGTGTCTGAATAAATGTTTTGCTTCTGTCTTCTATATGGTGAGTCTGTTATATTTTGCAATTCAGAATTATGCCGGTATATTCATAGTAGCTGTTCATGTTGTGAATATTGCGTTGGTGCTACATTAGGCAACAAGGATGGGATTGTGAAATATCAGACCTCTATTCAGAGGCAGAAGGGCTTTAGAAGAAGAAACAGATATCCCAGGATGAAAGGATTTACACCTTAGTCCTCCCTAGCAAGGTAATGGGCTAAAAGTAGAGGGTTCTGTGAAAACTAGGTACAGAGGCTACAGAAGGGAGAACCTAAAGATTTAGAAATATGTTTGCAAAGAATACCAATAAAACCAGGGAGAGAATTAGAAGGAGTATGTAGAAGAAGCTGGATTTTACTAACAGGTTATTGTATTATATGTAAAAGCAGAGACAAGCTTCTATAAGAAAAAGCTCAGATGGAAATGAAGTTAGCTGATTTGCATGAGAAACTTTCTGTGTTACAGTATTTGGGCTCTCCTTTAGAAGAGCAAGCTGAAGGATCTCAGGGTAGAAGAAAAAAATCGTGAATTTAGCTAAGAAAAAGAAAAAAAACTAATAAAAGAAATGAGCATGTAGCTCAGGCTGAACCTAGTTGCCATGATGACCACTACCAGAAGAGTGTGTGGGTAAAAAATGGAATAATGTTAAATGAGGAGGCTTTTACAAGGGCAGAAGTTAGCCCCATACTAAGAAGAAAGCAGAATAATCAGGGAGACCAAACAAAGTTCAGGGATATAATTGAGGATTTCACTCAACAGGAGGTTTCTGATACATTAATCAGATTCATCCAAAGGATGAGAGAATTGTTAATGTCTTGGATGGTGAGAATAAGTGATGAAGGGGCTGGAGGAGTATGGGTAGACAGCATGGATTGCTTGAAATTTATAGGTATTAGTCAGAATCCTTTTGTATACCAAGTTTTTAAGGTTTATCATATGCAAGGAGGTAACAATTTGACCAATCTATTAGCGTTAGCTGCCAAAGGATGCAATAAAATGCATCCCACTAATTCTATGTGGCTCCCTGCTGTGCTATGGTATATTAACTTCTTTGTAAAGCTATGATAGATTCGGTTTCCTAGTGTTGGGATTTGACTTTCTGGTATCTGAATAAATATTTTGCTTATGACTTCTATATGGAGAGTCTATCATATTTTGAATATCTATCAATTCAGAACGGTGCTGGCATATTCATAGTAACTGTTGGTGCTGTGAATATTATGTTGGCACTATAGGGAGGAACCAAAACTCCTATTCTTCACAGAAGGAAATGCTGAAAAGGGGAAGAAAAAACAGAGAACATCTAGGTCTTGATCTGTTTGAGTTATAAATCCCATTAAGTGGTAAGATGAATCCAAGTCACACTATTTAAAGTTATAATTATGTTGTGGTTGTTCAGTCATTTCAGTCATGTCTGACTCTTTGTGACCCCATTTGGGGTTTTCTTGGCAGAGTTACTGGAGTGGCTTGCCATTTACTTTTCCAGGTCATTTTACAGATGAGGAAACTGAGGTAAACAACCTTAAGTGACTTGCTCAGGATGACAAAGCTAGTAAGTGTCTGAGGCCAGATATGACTTCAGATCTTCCTGACTCCAAACCTGGCACTCTGTCCATGTTGCCACCAAGCTTGCCCCTATGCCAGTTAGCTGCCCCTACTCTATTTTACTTTGCTCGAAAATGTACCCTGCCCTCTTCAAACAACACAGGCACTAGAGCTCTAAGTCCAAGTGTTCCATGACTAAATGAATTTGGCACTTATTGCCTACAGCCATATTTTAGAATTGTTAATCTGGGTGTTGGCCTGTGTGTGTGTGTGTGTAATAAAAAATTCAAAGTCAGTTTTGAGAGTTAGGAAAAATTATACTGTTAATTATAGGACTATATCATTAGCTGAGTTCTTATGGATACACACCTCAAACTATAATAATAAAGTTCAGTACCATTAAGACTAGTGCCCATGAAGAACCTGAATAATGAAAATGCATCCAAATTTAATACTTTTTCTCTTTATGTCATTCAGCATAGTCACTTTACTTTCCAACCTGATCAAATGAACTACAGAAAATAAAAACAGATGAACATATGTTTCCTCTATCCTTTTGCTGGAAGTCTGAGGGTTTTCTTTAATGACACATGAGACAAGATTATTAAAAAAAATAACTACACTTTGTTCTTGTCTCAAAGTATTATACTATGTAAGAATTTTAAAATTCATTTACAATTATTTCTCTGGATTGTTCTTCTATACCTAGGCTCAAAACTTTAGAACCAGAGAACCCTCAGAG
This sequence comes from Gymnobelideus leadbeateri, assembly GCA_011680675.1. Lineage (NCBI taxonomy): Eukaryota > Metazoa > Chordata > Mammalia > Diprotodontia > Petauridae > Gymnobelideus > Gymnobelideus leadbeateri. Next base: position 222,455 of record WOXC01003614.1, on the reverse strand, counting down.
GTAATCTGGTTCAATCTCCTAATTTTACAGTTGCAGAAACTGAGGCCCAGAGAAGTTAAATGAGTTGGCCAAGGATACATAGATAGTAAGTATTAGAAATGAGATGTCAGGTCTTAGCAACTACAAACGTTTTTTTTAAAAAGTAAAGAAACTGCAGACAAAATGTTAATATTCTATGTCTCTTAGTAAACTGTATGACTCAGATGTTGATTCAGAAAATGTCATTTTGCATAGTCACTATGCAAACTGAAGCTACATTTTAACCAAGGAAACTTAAATTTTCAATCAACGTGCACAAAATTACTATGTTGTTTTGATAACTTCTGAATTTTTTTATTAATTTTAGGAAAAAGTTTCTAAGTTTATTTTGGATCCAAATCAAAGTGAAAAATTTCAGAACTTTTTCTAGAAACCTTACACTGTTAAAATAAATATATTCCCATATGCCTAACATATTTCTACTTATATATTTTTCAGATGAGTGATTTAAAGAGCTAATCAAAACAAAATGCAAAAAGCCCCTCATTCCACAAAGACATCATGATATAAGAGAAAGAACCCTCTCTCTGGAGTAAGAAGACTTGAGTTTCAACCCTGTTTATAGAAATGTGACTTCAAACAAATCACTTAACTTTTCTGGGTTTCAGAAAATCAGAGGGTTGGATGGATGGTTCCTAACGTACCTTCTAGTCTGAGATCCTATGATTCTAGAAATTTATCCATGTAAGAATTTTTTTTTTAGGCCTGGGACCTAGTAATATGTGTCAGCAAAATAATATCTGTTTTTAGAGACACTATGCAGAGAAAGAATATCAGGAAATCACATGATAATTCTATGTAATTTTCAGATAAGGAAAAACAAACATGAGTCAGAGTCAGAAATCTTTCATTTTAAAAAACTCAATTGCCAGGTTACCCCTTTAATAATAAATACCTCTCTGTAGTATGATGCAAGCCTTTGCTTGCCCAGCAATTACTATTTTATCGTGGTCTTTGCATCTCATCCAATTACCTGGGTTCCCAAGAATATTTCTGCAACTTTTGCCCTTGAAGAAGCGTCTCTACACTTAATAAAATATTGTCAAAATATCAAAAAGTTCCCTTCAATGTATTTCCCCCAGAAATCCAGGGCCTTAATCTACTCCTCCTCCCACCAAATAGCTTCAAAATTCTAAGTCTCGATAGAGATGTTTCTACTGCATTGCACTTGGTGAAACAGAGTTCCTCAAAGAAAGTACAAAGACATTAGAAGAGATAAGAATTTAGATAAAACAGCTTTAACTTTCTCTGATCCTAAACGGTTTTCAGTCTAGTAAGGAACCATGGTACATAACACAAATAACTATGGTATATAATCTGAACACAGGATACAGAAATAAATGTGAAATCTTTTTAAATGTAACTTTCCTTAAAAAACACAACTACTAAAAGTAATAATAGTAAGCCAGTATGTTCTTTTTCTCACAAATGTTGTTTCTTAGGGCTTTAGGGACTTCCTCTACTAAGTGTAAGGATGTTACCGAGTGAAAAGACAGCAGGACTTGTTTTGTTCATAGGCCAAAACTGTATTAGAATTATGTAACAATTCTGAATGCTGGAAACTAATTAAAAGACCCAGGAGCAAGAGACTCCTCTAACAGATGATTTCCAGCAAAGAAGATACTTCTAGCTCTACAAAATTGCAGATGCCAATAGAAGGCTGAGAATTTTTAAAGGGTTTGTGAGTTTCTTTATAAGCCTTCTCTGCCACTTAGTGTAAGGGGGGAGGGGGAAGGAAGAGAAGCAGAAGAACAAAACAAAACCCCCAGATGGTTATTGCTTATTTTCATGTACTTTGGTAGACTTCAATATCGAATTGTGAAACTTAGTAACTGTAGTTTTTAATCCTTAAAAAAATTTTTTTTGCAGATAGCTTTTTATAAGACATATAAAAAAAGGCTGCTGCTTTCAGGACATTGTGTCCTTGAGACTGAGGGTGTGGTTCTTCAATAACTTCTTTCTGAGTTTAATTTAAAACCTTTTTATGAAAAGCTTGCTTGTATTATTGCTTTCACTGTACTACAGCACTCTCCATTTTTTCCTATGCTACTAGAACTTACTGATTGTGTGATGTTGGGCAAGTCACTTAACCCTATTTGCCTCAGTTCCTCATCTGTAAAATGAGCTGGCGAAGGAAAAGGCAAAACTACTCCAGTATCTTTGCCAAGAAAACCCCATATGGGGTCATGAAAAGTCAGATATGACTGAAATGACTGAACAAAAGAACTTATGAAAATAGGTCCAATTGTTTCCTTCTATAATATAACTATCTATGTGTAAATGCAACTATAAAAGAAAAAAAGAAAGAACAAAGTGGAGTGCTAAGGTAAGACAACTGAGATGATACTTTAATAAGATTTTTTCCTTACAGTAGGATCATAGGTTTTAGAGCTAGAAGCAACCTTGCAGGCCAGCAAGGCCAACTCCTTCATTTTACAGAGGAGAAAACGGAGGCTGAGACTTACTTGCCCAGAGTCACTATGTAAGGCAGTATTTGAACTCAAGGATCCCTACTACATGTTGTAAGGTGTTTCATAAAGTTTGCTGATAAACGAATTGGTCAGTTACATTAGCTCAGCCTTGATTAATGAAGCATCAGTAAATGCCCCATCATTGTACCTACTTTTCTACTAACTATTTAAGGGAAATACTAGCTATAAAATCGTTTCCTTTTATGGTATACACATGGTTGGAGGAAAGAATGGACAGATTTGGAACCCTAGAACTCAAATTCAAAACTTTGTTCTGCTACTTGCTAACTTATGTGCCCTCTCTAGTTGTCTTAATCTCAATTTAAGGCATTAGGATGAGATTGCCTAAGAGTTTCTCTAAGTTCATCTACATTTGAACAACTACTGAAATTTGCCTTCTCAGGAATTTTTGTCAATAAAGTTATGTGGCACAGTAGATAAGAGTGCTGGACTTGAAGTTAAGAAGACCTAGGTTCAAATCTGCTTCAAGCACTACTAGCTGAGCAACCCTGGGCAAATTCCTTAACCTGTCTTTCAGCCTCAGTTTCATCATCTGGAATATGGAAGTAATAATGGCACCTACCTTACAGGGCTGTTGGGAGGATCAAATAAGATAATATATGTAAAGCACTATATAAATGCTAGCTGTTATTATTACTAGCTATTAAAATCTCCCTTCATCTGCCACACATCAAAAAAAGAAGTTTTACATATTCTCATGGCAGAGGGGTACAGAGGATGAATCCTTAGCTTCATTAAAAATATGTCTTAAATTTTATTTCTAGGACCTAAGCATTTTTGGAAAAGATCTAGGAAAGTATCCCCAACACATAGACTTTTTTGGTGACTTCTCCATTTCCACAACTACTTTTCCTGCAGTAGACTCTTCTGGCCATGGTGCTGCTGTCGTTAACACATTCAGAGATACTTAAAGATCTGTGAACAGTGGTTGAATCTATTTATTCCTGAAAGGTTTTCCAATTATTTCTTTGGATTAAAAAAAACAAAAACAAAAACAAAAACAAAACTACATATATATTATCCCTGTTTGGTCCCAAGTAAAACAAAAATATGGATTTTATTTTAGAAAAAAAAATTCAACACAACAAAATAACTGCTAGTTTCAAATGTGTTCTTCAATCAGAAGGAAAGAAGTAGGTCTAATTCTTTGAAGGATGAGAAAGAGGACGAGGAGGAGAAGGAGAAAAAAATAAGAGGATGTGGGGGCAGCTAGGTGGCTCAGTGAGTAGAGTGTCGGCCCTGGAGTCAGAAGGACCTGAGTTCAGATCCGGCCTCAGACACTTAATGCACACACAAACAAAAAAACCTAGCCATGTGACCTTGGGCAAGTTACTCAGCCCCAATTGCCCTCCAAAAAAAAAAGGATGAAAATAGTCTAAAGAACTTTTAGGCATAGCAACTAACTGACATATTTAAGTCTTTAAAGTCAGTTTCTGAAACTAAGGTCATTCTTCACAATATGGAAAATGTTAAGAATTCCCCAAGAAGATAAACTTATATTTTAAAAACTCTGCAATTTGTGAAGAGAAACAGATAAGTTGTTTCCTATTATGGAAAGGCTTATTCTAAACTTCTAGAGAACTAGTCAGAATTTCAAGATGCAATGGTATTTTTTTTTTTCTGTTATCTGGTGTCCATGGCAATACCTGGTGTGATTTGCCTCTCACTATCAGTATAACACCAGAACCTATGCATGCTCCATCTGCCCTCTCTCTGCTTTCCAGTCTTTGAAATGCTAGAAGCTACATTTCTTTTGTTTTCTTTTTTTTTTTTGGAGGGGGTAGGGCAGGGCAATTGGGGTTAAGTGACTTGCCTAAGGTCACATGACTAATAAGTGTTAAGTGTTTGAGACTAGATTTGAACTCAGGTCCTCCTGACTCTAGGGCCCATGCTCTATTCACTATGCCACCTAGCTACCCCTAGAAGCTAGATTACTAACTCACGATGTTCTGCTTTCCTTGAAACTTAAAATGGGAAGTCATTTTATAGTTATTCTACAGTATCTTGAATAGGAAACTGAATATTTTGAACATCTGTTCAAATGGATGACTTTTTGTTGTTGTTGGGGAATGTTAAAAGGAAAAGGGAGAATGAAAAGGAATACAGTCAAATATCCTAACAGCACTGGGAAACAATACTTTATGGTCCCATAGGTAGGTAAGTGGCTGGATATTGGTATTTGGGAGCTTCTAAGAGGTCTAGATTTAGAACTAAAATAGAGTTCTTTTCACCTTAATCTCTTAATTTTACAAATGAGAAAACTGAGGTCAATAAAGGTTAAATGAGTCACTCAAGATTGTAAACCTAGGTTGTCTAACTTAAGATCCACAACTTTCTCCTCTTTCCTAGCTCTTTCTCTCCTGATAATTATTGCTCCCCTCCTCTTCTCAGCATTTAACCCTCATTCGCCAGTATGGGAACATTTTCAAATTCTATCATTTAAGAAAGAGGCCACAACTGTAGTGGAAAGAATGCCGAGCTTCGAACCTGGGATCAAGTCCTACCTCTGACATTTACTTGCTAGATAGTGGGCAGGTCATTTAACGTTTACATAAAAACTCAGACAACTTTTCTACTGAGTCACAGCTTGGTGGGTAGAACAAGAAGTCCCCTATGTGGAAAAAAAAAATCACAGATCCTTTATAAATTCATTTGAGGAACTGATGACTGAATAAACCAGAAGTGGGAAACCTGCATCTTCGAGGCTACATGTGTCCTTCTAGGTCCTTGAGTGAGGATTTTTGACTTAGTCCATTTTACAGAACAAATGCTTTTATTAAGGAGATTTGTTCTGTGAAGTTTGGATTCAGTCAAAAGGCTGCACTTGCCTAGTGGGCCACATGTGACCACCACAGGCCGAAGGTTCCCCACCCCTGGAATAAAACCCTTGTACCTACTTTAAAAGTACCAGACCTAGCTTTCCCCTTCCTACTAGTCCAAGACTAGAAAGGCACCAACCCCATCCTCAACACAGAGTCACCTTTCACAAGGTGAAAACTGATGTTCTCAAGAATCCATGGGACGATGACCGATGACCGCTTTTGTATGTTCATTTTGGGGTTTTTTGGCTGCCATGTTAAGACCTGATGCTGAGTCTGGTATGCATGAATTTGGAGAATTGTAGATTTAGAAGGACTCAGTAGTTTAACACCATCCTCCTAGCTGTGTAACCCTGGCAACTCCCTTAAACTTTGTCTGCCTCAGTTTCCTCAACTATAAAATGGGGATAACACTAGGTCAGAGGGTTTTGGTAGGATCAAACAAGATGATATTTGTAAAACACTTTAGTGCAGTACTTGTCTCATATATGCGCACAGTAGAAATGTATATCTTCTATTCTCCCTCATTTTACAGATGAGAAAGCTGAGACCCAAAGAGCTAAGTGACTTGCCCAAGGTCACACAGGCCTTAACTGGAAGAGATAGAACTTGAACTGAGATCCTGCAACGTCAAATCCAGTTCTTTCTACTACATCACTTTTGGCTCCCAAATTAGGCAGCTGAATCTTCTGATAAATTAATCCTGACCAAACTCACGAGAAAAATCATGTGAATCCTCTTACCCATTCCCAAGTTTCAAAAATAGTTGTACAGTTTTGAGGGTCTACTGTATGTTACCAGGTAGATGTGATACGGGCCTCATTTTTAAGCACTAGATTTAATTTAAGTATTATTATCCGAATAGAACTTTCAGTCTTGGGGGGCAAAATCCTGCATTCTGCTTTAGGCTACAATTGGATTATAGGAGGATCAAAGGCACACATTAGCATTTTCCAGAAGCAGAGGGGTAGGTTGCAGGGAATTGTTTCGTTAACCCGACCCCTGTCTCTGACCTAGGGCGTGTCCGGTCGTGTCCTGGCCTTGGGCGCGTCCTGCCATCCAGCGCCCACAAAGACCTCTACCCTCCACCTCTAGGATTTTAACTGCAACAGCTTCTCCGGGAAGCAGTGATTCTCCTACCAGCCTCCTGGCAAAGAACTGAGTCCGTGAGGCGAGGTCTCCCTCACCAAAGACAGCGAAAATTTATCTCTACATTATCTAGAACATTTCGGGCCAGGAAGGCGCGCCCCTGTACTCTTTCCCCTCTATCTCTATCTGCTCTGTGTCTGCCTAGATGACTCCCTACCGGGGCCCCTAGATGCCTCCCCTCTCCCAGAGGCTACGAGGGAGAGATGCAGCTCCTGGAAAATCTGCGTTCTAATTGGCTCTCAGAGTTGTCCTCCTCAAGTTCCAAACCTCTCCCGCCGTGCTCCCCTGCTCACCTGGTGTAGTGGCTTCTGTCTCGGTCCTGGAGTGGCTGGAGCGGTCACTTGCTAGGACTAGACCAGCATCAGCTACGCAGCACAAATAGAACCCAACCCCACATCCAGACTCCGCCCTGCCAGCCTAGGAAGCCGGAGTGAGTGGGGGCGGTCTTGGGTGTGGACATGGCCTCTGGGCACTGTGGGTTTAGTAGCTCAGTAAGTTACAAATCCTGAGCAAGCCCAGCTTCGATTTTCTAGGAGGAAGCAGCCATCACAGGCTGGGATCTGCCCTCTTAGCTCTGGAGAAAGCTGTGATTCCGTGCTCAACTGAGTAAAAGTTAACGTATCTTCGGTTCAGGACTAGACTCCCCAAGACTTAAAGTGGAAAGTCGAAGCCTACTCAAAAGAAAAATTCACTTTGGCGTGTTTTTCAATTGTTTTTGCTTTCCCCCCCAAAGGTATCCAGCAAATTATATTTCTTCACATTCATTTTCTGAGCTTTCCTGTGATACTTAAGCTTAACTGAGTGATCTCTGTCCGACAATCTTAGTCCTGTGAAATCTTCACGATATGTCCCAATTTCCTTTTTTCTTGCATATGGTTTCAGAATTAGTTGGGTAACAACACCCAGATGAAAATATTTATGCCTCTCATCAATTAGTGCTACAAATATGTTTAGTAAGGAAGAAAGAGTTACATAAATCACCTTGGGAATTCCAGATAATGAACAGATTATGGACAGGTTTCATTAGGTATGCATGTGAAAGGACTTTATAGCTATTATGAAATATTTAAAATACTATCTGGGTGTATTTTTTGTGGCTGAGCAGAATGAAGTCATGAATTTTGTGAACTAGTATTATTATTATTAAAAGTTTGGATTGCATTGGAAATATGGCATATTTAAGATAAAGGAGTTTGGAAATGTTGATTCACTTCCTATTCACCAGATTGCCAGAGACTAAGGACAGAGTTTGCTCACTAGCAAAATGAGGAGGTTGAAGATCTCCAATTAGGACAAGGGCTCACTCACACTTCAACAAAAACTTCGGGGAAAAGTGAAAGGAAGTCAGGCAGAAATTAGGTTAAGGTCAACATCTCACACCATGTATAAGCTCCAAATGGATACCAGACTTAGATATAAAAGGTATAAAAGATATAAATTAGAAGAGCAGAGAAGACAGACTTCCTACTCTTGAGTAGAAGAAAACTATAACCAAAAAACCACAACCAAACATGGGATAAAAAAAAGATCACAGAAGAAAAAATGTATAATTTTGACTAAATAAAATTAGAGAGAAGGGAGGGTTATTGATAGATTTTTGGTGCCTAGGTGCTCACACTCACACATGCACATGCAAGTACACACATAGGTACATAGGCACACACACATACACACACCCTGAAAAAAGGAAGGAAAGAAAAGAAAGTGGGGCATTGAAGCATTTTTTTAAATTAGGCAGTAGAGAACAGAAGGGCCAGAAAAACAGAAAAGCTTAACAGTTTTTAAAGTTATTGACTTTCTGTTGAATTTAAGAGGTAAAGACAGCTGTTATAATAAAGATCTGCAGTTTCATGTACAATCTTCTTTTTCTATCCTACTTTATAGATGGAAAGTTTCATTTTATTGGTTTTTGGGGATTTTTTAAAAAATTGTTTATTTGGGGTGGCTGGGTGGCACAGTGAGTAGAGCACTGGCCCTGGATTCAGCAGGACCTGAGTTCAAATCCAGCTTCAGACACTTGACACACTAGCCATTTGACCTTGGGCAAGTCACTTAACCCCAATTGCCCTCCAAAAAGCAAAAAAAAAAAATTGTTTATTTACTTTTAGTTTACAACATTCAGCTCCACAATCCCCTGAGTTCCAAAATTTCTCCCCCTCATCTCCCCTCCCCAGCATGCAATCAAATATAGCTTCTACAAATACCTTCACATCAAACATTGGTCAAGTTTAAAGAAGAATTATTACCAACCAATTATAATAACGAGAAAGAAGGAATGAAACAAAACAAAACACAAAAGAGAGAGAGCAAGTAGTTTGCTTCAATCTGCATTCAGACTCTGAGTTCTTTCTCTGGATCCCATTCTATCATGAGACTTTTGGAGATGTCTTATAACCTTGAATTACTGAGAAGAGCGCAGTCTATCAAAGTTAGTCATCACACATACGTTGTGTCTATAATTGTGTACAAAATTTTCCTAGCTCAGCATCATAATTTGAGTCTCTCCGGGTTATTATGAAGTCTGTCTTCTCCTCATTTCTTATAGCACAAGAGTATTCCATTACATTCATATACCACAACTTGTTTAGCTGTTCCCCAATTGATGGGCATCCCCTTGATTTCCAATTCTTTGCCACCACAAAAAGAGCTGCTATAAATATTTTTGTACATACAGGTCCTTTTCCCACTTGTATGATCTCTTTGGGAGACAGCCCTAGAAGTGGTATTACTGGATCAAAGCACTTTGGTCATACTTCCAAGTTGAAGAAGGCGTCTCCTACTGTTAACCACTCTGACCTCTCAATGACTATAGTATTAGCTCTAATCTCTGAAGTCCATGAAATGGCTACCAAGGTTTGAGAGGATTACTGTTGACTCACCTGTCCTCAGGGAAAAAAATACAAAGCAGGACAAGTAGACAAGAGTCCAAGAGTCCAAAGTCCAAGCTTAGGCCCCGTGTGGGAAAACTTCTTGCTACCATGTGCAAGGAGCTACCATTCCTGCCAGCAGAGAGGCAATCCCCTCTTCCCATCACTGGAAGTTGAAAGGAGAGTCTCACACATTTGACAGAGGAAAGAGAAAGTCAGAGGTTAGAGTCACTCCTTTTAAAGTCCTTTTAATGATCTCTCTTCCTGACTCAATAGCCAAGACTCTTTGATGAAGTTCTGGCAGTCACTAAGAAGGATAGGTAAGGCACACATAGACATCCACTAGAAGTTTCTGTTTGTATGTGTCTTTTATCAAGGGGCCCCCTGGAAAGGACCAGAGTGCATTGTATCCCTACATTGTAGGGACCCAGGGCCAGGGATGGAGCGTTTGTCACCAGAAAGAACCCATGTGACTCTGGAAGGAAGCCAGCTCTAGGCATGATCTCCAGAAGGAATGGCCACTATTCCCTATCATTATCTAAGATGGAAATTTATATTAATAAGTGAAATGAAGTTAATTCATAAAAGACTTACATGGCATTACAATTTTAATAATTTAAAATCTAATTTACAAAAATAAATTTTTGGAACCAGAAGTCATTCCTTCTGGAAGGTCTCCTCTCTTTCTTGGCACTTATTATGAAAGAAATACTGATTTTTTGAATAATCAAATTTTATAGATAGAAGGAACCCTAGAGTTTATTTAGAACAATCCATACTTGAATGTTAATTATTATTAATATCAATTACATTAAGCCCTTCTTCAGCATCTCAAACAAATGATAATTTAGCCACCAATAAATATCTCCAGTGATGGGGAACATATTACCCCTCAAGACAAACCCATTCCATTTTTGTAAAGTCCTAATAGTTGGGAAATATTCTACAATAATGAATAAATGCTGAGATCTTCCTCCTTGCAACTTCCCTTCTTGGTCCTGGTTCAACGAACAAATCTAATTAAATCTAATCATTCTTCAGTTAAGAGTATAAATGTTTGAAAATAGTGGTCATCAGGTCCCTTAAGTCTTTTTCTCCAAGTCAAACATCCCCATTTCATCCAACCATTCCTGGTGTGAAATAGTTCCATCGGCATCAATGTTTGTTCTCCTCTGGGTGTACTTTTGAGGCAGAGACTTCCTTAGACACTAGATCAGTTCCTGAAAAGTTGTGCATGAATGGAGAGAAAAACTTTTTTGTTAAACAATCGTCTTCTCATTTATCTTTTGTGTAAATCCAGAATTCCACATCATGTCGTGCCTGATTTTCCCCACCCCCTTACCTCAAGGAGGTGAGCTGTCGGCAAGGCCAGCTCCGCCCTCCCCCACTGGGGGGTCTGCTCACCTGCATAGAAATGGGCGGGCTTCTGGTTCAGGCGCGGGAATTTCAAGGTGTACTGACCAATCACTGCTTACGTAAGGCCCCCTTTATAAGCTGAGGTTGCCCCAGATCGGGGCTGTTGCTGTCTGCTGCTACTGCTATTGCTGTGACTGGTACAGGTGGTAGTAACTGCTCAGCCCGACATACGGCCTGATCAGCCAACATGGCGTTTTAATAAAAGGTCCATTCTAGAATTATTACTTGGGTCTTGCTCCTGTTAATCAAAGTACAGCAATAGCATGACAGATAAAAGCAAGAATCCCTGTAATGAGTTCCTTAGCTCAGTCCCAATGTCAGGAGTGCATGAGTTACAAAGACCTTATGACCAGCCCAGAAGGTCAAAAATGTTACCTGATAGTGAAAAGAAACTCACTTTAGAGTTTAAAAAGCACTTTCCTCACAATAATGCTGTCAGATATGTAAAAATAATTAATAATGATAATAAAAATAATGATAAATTATTGAGCACTTTAAAGTTTGCCATGTACTAATGTACTTATATCATTTTATCCTCCCCAAAATCCTGTGGGGTAGGCTGTGTAACCTTGAGCAAGTTACTTAACCCCAATTGCTTAAAAAAAAAAGTCCTGTGGGATAGGTGCTATTATTATTCCCATTTTATGGATAAGGAAAAGTGCCAGAGCTAGGATTTAATCCATATCTCTTGACTCTTAGACCAGTACCCTTTCCCCTAAGCTAGTTTTGTCCACTCTATCACATTGCCCTTCGTGTTTAGTAGTTGGTATTCTGTGCTTATTTACTGGACTGACAACAAATGTCTTCCTCACAGTAAGGGGAGAAAACACCTTTTTAATTTGGAATAAGAGGACTTTAAGGTCAGCAGGAATGGGCAAGCCTTTTTTAAAAAAGCATTTAGTTTTTAATGTTTTTTTACTCACATTGATTGCCTGATACCAGAAAACCTGGTTAAAATGTAAAAGATGAGTTGGTTAGTTATTTCATATAAATGATACAAATAATTAGATGCCTTCATCCAAGGCACTGACAAAAAATATTGTATAGCACAGGACCAAATACAGATCCACAGACCAGAGACCTCCTGCCAAGCTGACGTTGAACCTTTAATGACTACTCATTGAGTTCAGTCATTTGGACAGTTTTATTAGCTATCCTACACATCTCCATCTTCTCCACAAGAATAGTTTGAGATTCTTTATCAAATGCTTTGCTAAAATTTAAACTGTATCAGTAGTGGTACCCTGATTTGCTAGTCAAAAATGGAAGTAGTTTGACACTGATTCTTTGTAATAATTGTTTCTTTGTCTAACTGTTCACTCTGTTGTTGTTGTTTAGTTTTTCCAGCTATGTCCCTATCTCCATAACCTCATTTGGGGTTTTATTGGCAAAGATGCTGGAGACACATCGCTAAAGGTCAGGCTCATTTTATTTTTTCACCAAGCTTTTGGAGAGCCTGGAGATGAGTCAGAGACACAGTCCAAGGAACTATGACTATGGCTGGGAGTCCATATGGACAACCATACCAGGCGTCAGACTTTACCATTGTACACAATATCAAGGGTGCCTGAAAAATAACGTAAGAGAAGAAGCACGAGGAGGCATGGTGTCTGCTGGGGACCAGGCCATGATCTCAGCATAAGTGATGCCCATTGTGGACCACAGACAAACCAGAGAGCATCATTAGAAGCAGCTACCAAAGGGATGGAGCAAGCAAAGGCCCCAAATAAGGACAGATTTGCTGTGTACACAAATCAATCACCTCATCAGCAAAGGTATGAGTGAATGGATTAGCAGCTGTAAAGAAAATGACTGGAAAACAGGTAAAAATAAAGATGTTGTTCACAAAGATCTGTTCCCTAAACTGGATAATATAACTCAGGACGTAAGAGTGGAAGTATGTGCCTCCTCCCTGGAAAGTTGAAGGGAATTGTTGAAGCTCAAAGATTAGCTCTAGAAAGTGGGAAGACTCAATTGATACTTTGCAGATGGTGAAATTTAAAGTAGTCACCCTCTTTAATCCTGCAATATAATCTCCAAATCAGTCTCTTTACCCTTTCCCCCCGTGTTGTACCTGTCTTCCATGTCCATCTTTGGCCATTTTCTTCATATGCTTTCTCAGTTTTTCTATGTGCTATTTTAATTTTTCTTCAATAATATAAATAAAATACTACATACTATACTATAAACATACTATAAATAACTAGAAATCATTCACATGTACTAATAATAAGAAGAGAAAGGAAGATATCCTCCTCTCTGTCAGATCTAACTGAAGTCTTGACTTGCTGAAGTCTTACTCCAAACCACCTAGAAATCAATCCAGACTGCCTGACTGCATGATTTTGGCGTAATGGGAGTCACCAACTTTTCTTCCAGGTAAAATGAATTGTGAAACAAACCTTGCCATCTCCCCTGACGCTACTTTCTAAGGACTTCCTGGCTTTACCATTTGCCCTGCTTGTCTGCCCTCATCTGACCCTGTGACAATCTAATGATGCCTATCTGGGCCATGCAATCTGCCCCTCTGATGCATTCTTATGACTTTCAGGACTTAGGACTTTTAAAACGCCTTTTCATACTCAGCCACTGAACTCTCTAATACTATGTTGTCTCCCCTCCCCCCCAACCCAAAGTGTGAACTTGACCATGGACTGTCTTTCTGTAGTTGTCGTCCATCCTCAGCACTGATCACAGCACTTGGAACTTAGTAGGAATGGGAGTTCACTAAATATTTTTTCAAAGATAATTTTAACTTTTTTGTCTTTCTTTACTTGACAAACACCAATTGACCCGAGCATTTCAGTAGACAAAGAAGAGAATGAGAGGATCCCACACGATGTTGTAAATGATTATTACAGACTGCTGCTTCAAACTAAAGTAGATTCAACGTGCTAGTTTTCAAAATATTTATTTTGAAGCAATTCAGATTATCTGTACCTCTCTCTGAACATCCGTTTGTTCTCTTATGTGTGTTTAAAATGTTTCAATGACTCTCTTATTTTTTTTTGTTATCACTATCATTTATTTTGGGGACAGGTAGGTGCCACAGTTGGATACAGCACTGGGCCTGGAATCTGAAAGAAATGAGTTCAAATTCAGCCTCAGACACTTACTAGCTGTGTCACTCACCCTGGGCAAGAGATTTAACCCAGCATGCCTCAGTTTCTTCATCGTAAAATGAGCTGGAAAAGGAAATGGCAAAATACTCCGGGATATTTGCCAAGAAAACTCCACACGGGGTCATGAAGAATAGGACACAACTGAAAGCATTAAACAACAACAAATCCTCTATCCCTCCAAAGTACCCCTGTGATGCCCCATTTTAGCCTTAATACCTTAACTAGGGGAGATCATAGATTGTAGACTAAGTACAAAAAGTCCTTTGAATTGGAATGGTCTAGAAGAATTATATTCAAATAGACCTGGGAAATTCATCCCAGGGGTTATCTATCAATTACCAAGGTAGTTAGCACAAGACTCTCTTGAAAGGCTGGAGCAAGTGTGGCACTCAGTCATCCTCACTGAGAATTAAGGAGAGGCCTGGTCTTTGGCTTTGGTCCTCAGTCTCTTTGTCCTCTCCTCTTATATCTCTACCTCTGGCTAGAGGTGGACTTGGTGAATTTCTTTTTCTTTCTTTTTTTTTTTGGAAGGGGAAGGTAAGGCAATTGGGGTCAAGTGACTTGCCCAAGGTCATATAACTAGTTCAGTGTCAAGTGTCTTAGACTGGATTTGAACTCAGGTCCTCCTGACTCCAGGGCGACTCTGTGAATTTCAAAGTGTCTAGAGGATGTTGGACCTCCCATCTTCCCCTCAGAATCTTAGCCACACTTCTTATCAGCTAACAGCAAGGTCTGCACTGGAAGTCAAGAACAGGCAGATACAGATTCATGAGGCTCAAAGGAAGCTTTTTCAGCACCCCACAAATGGGAGAAAAATATTTCTGGTAACTAAGAGCTTAGCTCTTCATTAAATGCACTGTCTAAACTTGAACCTACTTTTTCCTGGAATCTGTATGTGCTTGAGAGAAGAGTTTCACAGAATCGAGGCAGGGAGGGATGTTTTATATCAATTCTTATGTGCCCTCTTAGTAAATATCTCTTTCTAAAAGTTGACTGGTTGACTAAAACTGCTTTTCAACTGATAATCTTGGTGTGTGAGTGATGGCACCAGGCAATCACCTTCAATTCCTCCTAGGTACCCCTGTGTACCTGATGGGGAGACAGCCATGCTCTGAGACCTGTGCCTCTTGTTTATGAGAGTGGATGTCGGGATAAGTCTCCTCAGATCTTGCTTGAGCTACAATACATCCAGTCAAACAAAACAAAGCCATATATTGGCCATGTCTGCATCACCCATCTATCATCTCTGTCAGGTAGTGGGGATGTTTCATAATCACAGTTCTTAGTTACAGCATTACTCAGAGCTATTAAGTCTTTCAAAGCAATAAATGTTTAATATTATGCAAACAAGGCACTATGGTATTTGTATACTCTGCTTTAACTTTTTCAAATGACCCTATATGGACTCAAATCCTGAAAACAATACCAATGACTTTTTCATGTATCAACATAAAGCAAATAATTGTACCTAGAGCAAGCATTCAAAACTTGCTTATAAACACATAGAACATGAATAAAATTCAGCAATACCCATATGCACAGCAATAGTTTCATGCTAATGTCAGGTAGAATAGGAAGTTAAGCTAGTTTGGATAAACTCTTTCTATCTCAAAAAAAATAAAACATTTTTTTTTTAAAAACAGCACTGAATTTGTATAAACAGGACTCCCCTGAAATTTTCCCTAGGATACAATTCCAGGAGTTAGGGTACCAAATATATCTATGACAAAAGAAAATTGAGGGGGCCAGCCTAGGGGGTGCAGTGAATAGAGTACTGGCCCTGGAGTCAGGAGAACCTGAGTTCAAATCCGACCTAAGACACTTGACACTTACTAGCTGTGTGATCTTGGGCAAGTCATTTAACTCCAATTGCCTTGCCCTCCCCCCTCCAAAAAAGAAAAAAAAAAGAAAATTGAGGACCAAATATCTTGACCCAAAAAGGAAATAAAGCAAAACTGGCCAGCAGGGTTCACTTTAAAAAATAAAACAAAACAAAAAAAACAAGACTAAAAAACTCTTCAAAATCACCTTTAAAAAAACTAAATAGGACCACTTAAGACTGAAAAACTATAGCCTACAGATATTCAGAATAAAATCACTATTGAGACACAGACTCTCAGAAAAAAGCAATGGGAAATCCTTAGGCAGAGCATGCAGAGATCTTCCTTAAGTACAGAATAGGACTGACCTTGTCACTTTCCTTCTCAATAAACTCCCAATAAACACAAGTTACTCTGTTAGCAAGTGGAAACTGTCAGTTCAAAGGCCTTCACAACCAACCTCTGCTCCCCACCCTTCTGGTCTTCTTATACACACACATCCCAACACCTGCTCTATGTTCCATAAACAAAACACTCCATCCTTCTGTTCTGGGCATTTTCTCTGATTGTCACCCATGCATGGAATGCTCTCCCTTCTCAACTCTGATCTCTGGTTCCCTTCAAATTCCAGCTAAAATCCCAGCTTCTTCAGGAAGCCTTTATAAATCCTTCCTAATTCCAGTGACTTCCTTATGTTGATTATTTCAATTAAAAATTATTTATTTTATTCTGAACTTAAAAAATAAAGCAAGCATTTTCATAACATAGCAGAATAGGAAAAAAAGATGATTGATGATGAAACTACGCTAATTTATCCTGGAGATGGTTTATTTGTACATAATTTCTTGTATGTTGTTTCCCCAATTAGAATCTGAGTTTCTCAAGGGTCTTTTACCTTTCTTTGTATCCTTAGTATTTACCTAGCACATAGATGGCTCTTAATAAATATCTATTGACTGATTGCTAAAATTCCAGTTCTTTTTTTTTAAACCAGGAGAGGATGAGTTGCAGCTACGTGTTCCTACAGAAAGTCTGAACAGACCATCTTTCACTCTCTTCCCTAGCAGGTTTTGAATGAGGAGAATTGCTTTGAGTTATAAGGTGAAGAGGGAATGGCCACTTTCCCCACCTAACTGACATGTCTCTGAACACACAGCACCTCGGTTTCTTTGTATTTATTCTTTCCTGATGATGAGTAAATGAATATTCTGAAAGTGGAGAGTCTTCAAATGACTGAAGAGAGATCTGTCAAAGATCCCACCAGCCAAACAGAGTTTGCAACAAATTCTACAGTATTAATAGTGACCAATGACAAAGGGAACATGTGCAAGTGAAGATGGAAAGACCACACTCCAAAAACTAAGCCCAAGCAGAGAGCTAAATGTAAGCATAACCTCATAAGGACTCCATGAAAGAAGAAAAAGATTTCCAGGAACGTAAATCAGGAGGTAACTTTTTGGCCACATGTGTTTTCTGCAAATGTGCCTCACTCTCACTGTACTTTAAACTTGAGCCAACTCTCCTCAAGGACCTTGTGTGTGCAAGGAGAGAAAGTGTTCCTCCAGTTTGAAGGGATAAGAAAAAAAAAACATAACCCTTTATTCCTTGCTGTCCATTCTCAGCAATACTCTTTTTCCAGAAACTAATAAAGTTTTACTGATTTATTGATAATTAGGAGTATATCAGATTGGGGCTCTTGGACAATAGTCCTAGAAATTCCAGTAACCTCTCAAGAGTTACCTCTAGAATTCTGAGGGAAATAAACTCAATATGCCAAAGGACCCCTAAGAGGGAGTCCTACAAACTTGTAAAATAAAAAGTGATGATTTCCTTCAATTTCATTCAATTAACAAAATAATAGCAAAGAGATAACCTTTGGGTGTTGAAAAAAAAAGGAATACACCCAGAGGAGTGCCCTTTGCCTCACTGGAAAATGCTATAAACCTTAAGACTATGAGTCATAAGCACATAGCCATTCTTAGCTTCTTTGTCATACTGAGGGTTAGTCACTGGCACTAAGAACAGAATAGCAAAATTCATTGTCATGGAAACATAATTGTGATTTATTTTTGTTGGTTTGGATGATTCACTCATACTTTGTATTTCTTTCAGGGGTCTCTGGTTACAGTAAATATAGACTTTAAGAAATTTCTGTGGCACAATTTAATTAGAATACTTGAACTTTGAAAAGACTTTCTCTCTATTTAACCAAGCCTTCGTTACCTCAGTTTCTTCCCAGTGCTACTTTCAACATGGTCATAATAACATTCATACAAGCTACTATATTTGTGTGACTATATATGGTTGTAATGCATTTTTTTTACATTTAATCTTCATAACAGCTTTATAAGGTAGGATAAGTACCCATTTTACAGATAAGTAATTAGGCTCAGAGAATTACCTGAAGTCACATAGCTAGTGAGCAACAAAGCAAGGAGTTAAAACAGGTTCATGGGGGCAGTGAGGTGGCAAAGTAAATAGAGCACCAGCCCTGGAGTCAGGAGGACCTGAGTTCAAATCCAGCCTCAGACACTTACTAGCCATGTGACTGTGGGAAAATCACTTAACCCCAATTGCCTTGCCTTCCCCGCTTCAAAAAGCAAAAAAAAAAAAAAAGTGCTTATCATTTAAGAAGTATACATTTTTGAGGATCAAGGTTCTAGAGAAAAGAATCAACTAAAATGAACAAATGATTTCAGTGAATTTCCATTTGATGAGTTGACATGTAGAAGAAATGTCTGTAAAATTTCATTTTCCACAAACACCTGGGGTCAAGAGCATGCTTCACAGATAGACTACATCTGCCTTGACAATGCTTTGGTTGGACATGTGCCTACAGCATAGTAATGTCATCAAGTGAAGGCTCTGATTGGTTGGAGGGTGTTCTACAAGATGGGCATAAGATAGAATGACTAGCAGTTTAGACAAGAGGGGCAGGAGGCAGAACTGGAAGTAGAATGAGGAGATAACCACACAAAGCAGTGTGGTATGGTATCCTCAAATCCTATTGTCACATTTAGATCATGATGATTTCACTGTCAAGGCAAGCACTTTTAAGTGTTCTTCCAACTACTCTCTCATATCTCAAAAATCACTGCAGATGGTGAATGCAATCATGAAATCAAAAGACTCTTGCTCTTTGGAAGCAAAACTATGGCAAATCTGGACAGCATAGTAACAGAGACCTCGCCTTGCTGACAAAGATCTGTATAGTCAAAACTTTGGTTTTTCTAGCAGTAATGTATGCTATGAGAGTTGGACTATAAGAAAAGTTGACTACTGCAGAGTCAATGTTTTAGAATTGTGGTGTTGGAGAGGATTTTTGAGACCCTTGAACAGCAAGGAGATGAGAATCAACTAAAATGAACAAATGATTTCAGTGAATTTCCATTTGATGAGTTGACATGTAGAAGAAATGTCTCATTGTTGAACATTGTTGCTCTAGACTCTATCAAAGAATCATAGATATACATCCTTCTATTTGAATATAAAATCCTTGAAAGGAGGGACTGTGTCTTAGTCTACTCTGTATCCCAACCCTCATATACCTAATTCCAATTCTTTATACTTGATAGGGACTCAATAAATGTTAGGTGAATGAATTTTTTGAAAGTTAGGTAACTGATTGGGCGTAGGGAATAAAGGAGTCAATAATGACTCATGTTATACACCCAAATATACCTGCCATCCCAGCTTCCCTGGAATAAGCTATGCCAATCTGCATTGTTCGGTGACTGGTTCCCAGGGTTTTGTGGCACTTAGGTATTTTCATGTATGCATGAAAATGTACTTTCTTTTCCCAACTAGACTACAGGCTCCTAGATGGCAAAGATCTTGTCTTATATTTCTTCATATTTCCCCACAATACTTTGCTCAATAAATGTGTTGATAAGTAAAGAATTCCAAGATTTTGAGCCTCTTGACTGGATGATGTCATGTCCAAAAATAGACAAACTGGGAAAGAGAACTGGTTTGAAAGAAAGACTCTGTTGTTCAGTCATTCAGTTGTGACCCTTTTTTCTTCCACTCTCTCTCAAAGTCTGTCCAAGTTCTTGTTCATTGTCTATCTACCTCATCCTCTTCCATGCCCTTTCCCTTTTGCCTTCAATCTTTCCTAACATCAGGGTCTTTTCCAATGAGTACCGTATTCTCATTATGTGGCCAAAGTATTTAAGCTTCAGCTTCAGTATTTGACCTTCCAGTAAATACCCTGAATTAATTTCTTTAAGTATTGACTTATTTCATCTCCTTGCTGTTCAAGGGTCTCAAAAATCCTCTCCAACACCACAATTCTAAAACATTGACTCTGCAGTAGTCAACTTTTCTTATAGTCCAACTCTCATAGCATACATTACTACTGGAAAAACCAAAGTTTTGACTATACAGATCTTTGTCAGCAAGGTGAGGTCTCTGTTACTATGCTGTCCAGATTTGCCATAGTTTTGCTTCCAAAGAGCAAGAGTCTTTTGATTTCATGATTGCATTCACCATCTGCAGTGATTTTTGAGCCCAAGAATGTAAAATTTGATGCTGCTTCCATTTCTTCTCCCTCTGTTTTCTAGGAAATGATGGGACCAGTAAGCAAGATTTTTGTTTTTTTGATGTTAAACTTCAAGCCAGCTTTTACACATTTCTCTTTCACCCAAAATTTGCCTAATTCAGCAGATAGTAGGAGACCTGAGATGGGAGTTTGAATGCAAGGTAATGACTAGAGATATTCTAGTCATTATGAAATAATGAAATAATGAAAACTTACTTTAAAAGTTCTAAATTTAATTTCATCTTGATAAAGGTATGTGTCTTTTTTTTTTTCTTAGCAGCAGTGATGGATTTGTTCCAAACCATTTCATACTCTCTCACCTACTTAACCAATGGCACACATTTGCAAAATGGAATACAGGTCCATTTACCCATTCAAACCTTGCCCCCCATCAAACCTTGGTTTTTTTTTACCTTTATTATTCTATAATAACTATGATCACCACTGTCAGAAGGTCAAGTGAGTTACATTTTGCCCCTTCTTCAGGGTTCTCTGGCACCCTGAAAGGGGGTTCAAGCCCTCACAGATTATGTTCCCTCAATTTTAGAGGGTCTCCTATACCCCAGTTCCATTTAATAATAAATCAGGGGTGGCTAGGTAGTGCAGTGAATAGTGCAGGTATATAGCAAAAAAAATAAAAACACAAAAATTTTCCCCTACATACACATACCTGGGAGGCATAATTTCCTCTATTATACCACCTCAGTTTCTGAAGAAGTGATAGGACTTGTTTCATAGCTTAACTCAGTTCCTATATAGCATAGTCCCACCAAGTTCCAACCCCCAAATTCCTCTGGGCTTGAGTCCCAGCACCTTGGCTTCTCAGGGCTTTCCTATTAGACTGGCAGCAACCTCCTACCTAGAATCCTTCCTCCAAAGTTACCATGGCTCAAGCTCCCATGTCCATGGAACTAAAATGACAAATAAAACAGACCCAAAACCTTAATCCAATTCTTGAGAGTACAGAGCTTAAAAGAGAAAGGAAGAAGATAACCTTTCCCTAACACCCAGTTCAATGCATGGTATCTATGCTACAAGTGGACAAGAGAATTCTGGACACTGCCAGAAACAGCAACCAAGCCTGTCCCAGGCTGGACGTTTTAAAGATGCAACCAGTTCTGGCCACTCAACCAATGGAAAGAGGAAAAATGCTTCCATCTGTATAGTAGGAGAATGAAGAATGCCTCCTTGCAGAAGCAGGTTCCTGGCATCTCCCACATTGGTGCCTTCATCCTGGGTGATTGGGGCATGCACAAAACCTAGTAACATTATTCATTTCTTGTATATAATTTTAGACTTTAACACTTCAGTGGACCTGTGAACTCATCAATGAGTGTGTTCATTCCTTTAGTGCAGGTCACAACCCATCTAACCTTCTTGTCCTGTTTGATTCTTATCCTTATACTCCTACAGATCCTCCATGGAAGGTCCACTCAATGTGCTGTAGGCCTTCCTCTAGGCCTTTTTATATTTCATATGTATCAGTATTATACTTAGGCTATCTATCTCCTGTTCTTTACATACAATAATACAATAGGGATTATTTGTTGTATCTCCAATACTTTGCCCAGTGCTTGGTCTATAGAAGGCACGAAAACAAAGAGTTATTAATTGATTTACTGACTTATTTATCCCTTTATATTTTTGCCTGAAGAGCCCTCCTCTGTTTTCAATCATATCCTTCCTGGATAATAGTCCTTATACCAATTCTTATTAGAAATATGCTATGCCCGAGGGGGCGGAGCCAAGATGGCAGAGTAGAAACAGCTCGTCCAAGCCTCTCTGCCCCCAGATTCCCCCCAAACTATGTAAAAGGGGACTCTGAACAACTTCTGGAGCCCCAGCACCCACAGAACGACACAGAGAAGCTAACCTCCCGCTGAGGACAGCCCAGCAGCCCTGCAGGAAGGACCAGCGCAGTGGTCTGGGACCTGGCAGCGCGCAGAGCACAGAGCGCAGGAGCCGAGCCGAGCCCAGGTCCGCATGAGCCGAGGTTTTAGCCCCAGGGCGGCAGGGCCAGCAGCCTGCTGGAGGAACCCCAGAACACCAGGAGCTGTGGCGACTCCAGAATTATCAACATAGACATGCCTAGGACAAAGTAAGAGGTTAGTGTCCTATGGACTTTGGGACCTGTATTTGGGGAATGCGTCAGCTCCCTCCCTGGGGGCTAGAAGCCACTGAGGAGACACGCCATTTTGTAGTTTTCAGAGGCATTTCCGGCTCCCAGCCTACAAATCGTGGGGAGATCCAGCGATCAGTCTTGGGGGGTAATCGCTCTTGCTTTAACCTCCCTGGATCTGGATTGTGATCTAGGGTGGAAGTTGTGGGTGGGTTTACAGCTTGCCAGAAACGGAAGTTGCCCCCAACACGTTCGGGACGAAAATTCCTCTATCTGGCCTTAAAGCCATAGTGTGGCAACAAACCCAAAAGTCAAGCAATTAAGTGGCAACATGCCAAGGCAAAGGAAACAGAAAAATGCAACCCTAGACTCCTATTTTGGGGGCATAGAGCGGGAAAAGGACTGTGAGGTCAGAAGTTCTGCTCCAAAAGCCCCAGGGGAAAACATGAGCGGGTTGCAGGCCATAGAGGACCTTAAGAAGGACTTTAAAAATCAAATAAGAGAAGTGGAGGAAAAATTAGAAAGAGAAATGAGAAGGATGCAGAAAAGTATGAAATGAGGGTCAACAGCCTGACTGAGGAAAACAACACCTTAAAAAATAGACTAGCTCAAATGGCAAAGGAGGCCCAAAAGGGCAATGAGGAGAAGAATGCCTTAAAAAGTCGAATTTGCCAGATGGAAAAAGAATCTCAAAAGTTCACTGAGGAGATTCATTCCTTCAGAGTTAGACTGGAGCAAATGGAAGCTAGTGACTTTATGAGAAATCAAGATGCTGTTAAGCAGATCCAAACAAATGAAAGATTAGAAGGCAATGTGAAATATCTCATGGGAAAAACCACTGACCTGGAGAATAGATCCAGGAGAGACAATTTAAAAATTATTGGACTACCTGAAAGCCATGATCAAGGAAAGAACCTAGAAATCACCCTTCAAGAAATTCTCAAGGAAAACTGCCCTGATGTTTTAGATCCAGAGGGCAAAATAGAGGTTGAAAGAATCCACTGATCACCTCCTGAAAAAGATCCCAAAAAGAAAACTCCCAGGAATATTATAGCCAGGTTCCAGAATCCCCAGATCAAGGAGAAAATACTACAAGCAGCCAGGAAGAAACAATTTCAATATTGTGGAAACACAATCAGAATAGCCCAGGACCTGGCAGCTTCTACACTGAGGGATCTAAGGGCATGGAATATGATATTCCAGAGGGCAAAAGAACTGGGAATGAACCCAAGGGAATGAACCCACCTACCCAGCAAAACTGAGTATTTTGTTTCAGGGGAAAATATGGTCATTCAGTAGAATAGAGGACTTTCAAGCATTCTTGAGGAAAAAACCAGAATTGAATAGAAAATTTGACATCCAGACACAGGAAGGAAGAGATGCCTGAGAAGGTAATCGGGGAAGAGAGATCAAGGGGAACTTATCAAAGTTGAACTATTTACATTCCTATATGGAAAAGCAATAACTGTGACTGATGATATCTTTCTCACTATGAAAATAATGGAAGAAGGGGTGTGGTCATATGAATACATATGTGAATGTGTGTGTATATGGTTACAGTTATATATGGATAGAGGGTATAGGTTGAATTTGTTGGGAAGGGAGAATACTCAAGGGATGAAATTATGAGGTGAGAGAGGAAAGTGGCAAGAGGGGATGGGGAGAGACAGGGTAGGGTAAACTATCCCATGTAGAAGAAGCAAGGGGAAGTGGTTGCAAAGGAGGGGGAGATTAAGGAAGGCTAAAAAGACAAAACCACATTCACATTGAATTTGGTTCAGGGAGAAAATGACATACATACTAAATGGGATATCTCAACCTGCAGCAGGATAGGGGGAAGGGGGATGAGAGGAGGGATGATGGATGGGAGGGCATCCTTGGGTGAGGGGAGGTTGGAAGTACCCACTATAGAAGAGGGACAGGATCAAGTAGGGAATGGACCAGGTGGGGGTGGGATGAGTGGGAGGGAATTATAAGCAGCCTTGTACAATATATCTACTATGATAATGTTTTGCATAGCTAGACATGTACAACATATACTGAATTACTTATCTTCCCAGAGGGAATGGGTGACAAGGGAGGAAGGAAATGGATCTGAAATTTGAGGTCTTAACATTAAATGTTTCAAATATATATAAATACTATTATTAATACTCTTTTGCTTGTAATTGGGAGATAAGATGTGCAGGCATTGGGACACAAAGATTCACCTTCCTCTAATGGAAAAGTCGAAGGGGGTATGGGAGAAGGTATGGGAGAGAGCAGATTGGAGGAAGCGATATCTTGTGGGATTACTGTTCTGGGAGGTTGGGTAGGGGAATAATGGGGGGAAAATGATTGTAACTCAAAATCTGGTGGAAATGAATGATGTAAAACAGAAGTTAATAAAGCATTTGTTTAAAAAAAAAAAGAAATATGCTATGCCCATTGTGTATCTCTCTATTTTCCTCTGGGAGAAAATGTCATCAGTCTCCATCCACCACTAGCTGGGCCTTGTCTCACTATTTCCAGAGCATCTATTTCCACTAATAACTGTAATTGCTTAGAGAGCCACTTCAGCTGTATCAATCTCTCACTCAAATGTCACCAGCTACTCTGCTCAAGACTGTATAGTGCTATGGTAGAGGTTACCCAAAGCTAAAGCCTGATGCCACTCAAGTGAAGACCTCACTCAAAAAGAAGGATCTAACTGCTCTGGATATGAGCTGGTCATAGGGATAGGGAGTCATAGTGATGCAGAGAGATCTCCTGTCTATCAAATCCATCTCTAGTTATTTCACTCCCTTCCTTGCTGATCTCTATTAGGGAACCAGCTGTAAAGAGAATTTATATTTTGGGTGCCAGGTATGAACAACCCCCATTTTAGTCAGCTAAACAAAGGCTAGTCCTTATTGGGTGAGGTTCTCTAACTGATAACTAGCTTTGCAAAAGTAAGTTTTCCTGAGATTCTCAAGCCCTTGGAACTCCAAGAGGAGTTCTGTATCAGTCCCATTCAACCGTATCCTAAATAACCATTATTCCCATTATTCATCAAGTTGTTATTTATACTTCTCATGTAATGTCTATGTTTCTTCAGTGATCAAAGCCTGTCAGTCTTCTAACTCCCCAGTGGAGAAAGTTGCTCCCCCACCTCTCCAAATGGAAATAATAAGGTAAGCCTGAAACTCACTTACTAGGGAGAGCAGATTGTTAATTCTCATCTTTATTCCCTTTCCATCCTCTACCCTAGATTCATTATGATTCAACATGTTTTCTAGCCAGTCCTTTGGGTTGGACACCATACTTCCTACTCCCACTCCCTTTAACCTGTGCTATTACTATGAATTGACCCTCTGCCTCTGACCCTGATCCTTAAAAACCAAGAACTCTTTTTCTGCTTACTGAATGCAGGCAGTTTACCTTCATTTTCCTTATGCTGACAGCATAACTTTTCAGGGACTAACAATTCCCAGGTTCTGGCACTATCTTTATTTTCCATATTAACCAAGAAAGCATCCAGTGGGCTGAGCCTATGAATTAGTGTCACACCCTCTTCCCCCACCCCCACCTCCACTCCCATGTCAGTCCCCTTGAGTGAACTACTCACATAAGGCAGCCAGAAATCTTGTGACCACAGGGTGCCAGGTTGCTGTGCCTATCAATCTGATCTCCTGAGGCTGCTAATCTTTCTCCACATTGCCTTTTCCATACTTCAATCAGCTACTAGGTCACACTGTTCCAATTCTGATAGCTAACTCTAAATGTTTTAGACCAGGCTTGCCTCAGGGAAACCTGGTGGTTCAAACTCAGAACTGGAATGAAACGAGACATTTATAAATTATCCAGAACTTAAGAATAAAGAAATTGTCTTAATAATAGCATGGAAAGGATACTCAGCAAGGAAACAGGACTGGTTCAGGTAGATACAATCCCCTTCATCTCCATACATAAATATCTGGTCACCAGGGTGTGTTTGGTCACAAGAGTATGCTGCCTTGCACAAAAATGGGGTATTGTTTATATCCAAAGACTGACAATTTCTCATTAAGTTGGCTGGGTTTTTTATCCTCTAGGTACTCAGGGGGCACCTAGGTCAATGGCTCTGGTATTAGTCCCCTGGACCAATGAAGTCTGGTAATGGTTTGCCTGTATTTTAGGGGAAAGCTAGACTAGCCTGTGTGGTAGGAAGCCCAGTCCTCATTGCTCCTACCACCACTAACTTCAAGTACCTACCTTACAGCTTTTCTAATAAGGCAGGAAATGTTGGCCTCTTGTGTTCTGCTTTCTTCCATTCTGTCCAGCTAGTACCTGGAACAACTGGCTTGCTGAAAGGACAGAATTCCATAGTTCTAAATAAAATTTTAAAATGCAGAGATTTTGTAGAAGCTATTTCCTTCCCATTACCTTTTCCTGTGAGACTTTAGCACAAACAATACCTTGATAAAAAGTATCCCTGTCTTTTTTCAAGTCACCTAACTTGTGCCTGTTTAATTAGGATTCTTGTACCTTTTTTGCTCCTTAGGTAGGCCAGTTTTATTTTCCCTTAACATCTGTCACAAAGGTAATATCATTATCAATTTTTCTTTCGGAAAAATAAAACTTATAGTGTGGACTTCCTGAGCTTCTACCCAGCCTGTTTATTATATTTGCAAGAATGTAACCCAACAGCTTCCACACCCAGATGACTCAGACTCAGATTTAATCAGCAGTATTACAGGATACTGCTGCAAGGTCTGCATTATAATTTTGGCCCTATGCTCCCATGAACTTCAGTACAAATTCTTTTTGAGATCAGGACATGACTTTTGCTTAAGATGTGTGAAAATTGGTTCCACATGACTTAGTGTGGCGGTGTAAAAAGAGTTCCGGGTTTGGAGTTGGAATTTGAATCTTGTCTTACTTTTTGTGTAACCTTGAGCAAAATGCTTAACCTTCCTGGGCCTCAGCATTTTCATTTCTAAAATGAGGATATTGCATATCAAAGGGGTCCTGGAAAATATTTAACAGCCAACTTTCCAGAGGGGAAAATGTATCCTCTACATACCTTTCAATTTAATCTGATTTATTGATATTTTCTCCATCATTTTCTTAAGTCTTAACAATCAGTGAAACAAAACACCAATCCCCGATTTGTTCATACTGAAAATTTAACAACCTGGCTCTCTGAGTCAGTTCAAACCACGTTAGATGATCTCTAAAATATTTTTTTTGACTCTAACTACCACAGTCCAATGAAAATGCTTTGGACCAACAAGAGACAAATGAACATACACTCCTTTATCCCATTTTTCTTCTCAGTCACACTGTGGACTAAAGTTCAGCTTAGTCCCCCATAGGTATAGCATAAGAGATGTATCTTGGATATAAAGAAAGACCTTTGGTGGGGAGGATTGCCTAAAGAAACCTAAATCAAGTGTAATGGATCACCAAGGGAAGTTGTCGAATTGCTTCCAACTATGTCCTGAAAAATAGATTGATCCTTTCCCCTTTCCTCACCCTAGAATGGTATAAAGAAGCATGGTTTACTTTTTATTATTATATGCTTGGTCAGTACAATATTTAGAATATTTAGTAGAGGTTGGCAAATTAATTAACCTATCCTTAGATAAATGAAACATGAAGAACTGAATTGATATGTCACATTTATATTATATTTTGCGATTTTAATTCAATTCAACAAACATCTGTTAAGCACTTGCTATGATTTGCTATAGCAAGACATTTTATTAGAGCTGAGATATCAAGATGAAAGATGCCATCGTCCCTGCCCTCAAGGAGCTATCATTGTAATAAAGAGGGATGTGACATTTATACAAATGAGTATGATATTTCACATAGAATCAAAGATTCAGAACTAGCAGGAACTTGAAGATCTCTAAGTCCAACCCTGTATTTTACAGCTACAAAGAAGAATGTGGTAGGGACAAAGAAGATCTAGGCAAAGTGCCAGGAGAACAGCTCAGTCTAACCTTGAGAAATCATGGCTAGTCCTACAGGGATTGCAGTACCTTCTCACTCCCTGATCTGTATCCTAACATGTGATTTGGATAAGGTTCTGTCATAGGAAGTCTGACTTCTAATGAGAGGCATTGAGACTCCCTGTTCTCATACTCATACTCTGGTGCCCCAGGGAAGATTTTCTTAATAGTTTATATAACTTGTTCCTCAGAAAATAAGGTGGGGAAGGGGCAGCCCTGTTCTATAATCTATGTATGAAGGAAGATGTAACTTCTTGAGTGGAAGCCAAGTTACAGTTAGGTTATTGGTTCTCATCTGAGGCTTCCCCAAAAAAGGCTTAGTGAAAAGGTATTCAATGTGTAATTTGATTGAAGCATGAGACAGGCAAGAAAAGCAGCATGACAGTGGATAGAAAACTGCGGTTGGTATCAAGAAGACCTGGGCCCAAGTCTTGCTTCTGACACAGGTTTCTTGAGTACACTTAACCTAGACAAGTTACTTAGTATCTCAATGCTGTAAACAACACTTAAAAGAAAAATTTTCAGAGAAAGTGCCAAATGGAATTGGTAGAGGAAGTTTCCTCATCAGAGTTTCCTCTGATACCAGTGAAATTACAGGTACAATAATTATTTTTATCCTAATTCCTGTGAGGCAAGTAATTTATTCCTGTATACAAAAGGAATGTCATATACAGGACACACACAAGGGCAAAACTGACCAAAAAAACCAAACAAACCAAAAAACAAAACACCAAACCAAACAAAGAAACAAATTTTTAAAAACCAACCTAATAAACTCAAAATAAGATTCAGTGACTTAACTTAGAGCTACTGTAACAATTGTCTGGGAGGCTAATACTTAAACCTCATCAGAATATAACACAACTTTGAAGACTTCTAAATAGGCATTTTACATTTTACTCAGCTCTGCACTATACAAACAGCTCTTGGTATGTGTATGCTGGTAAAAGGCAGGCTTGAATCAACCCTCTTCCATGGCTAGCTTTTCCAAGGGTGGTGGAGTTGTTGCAGGGGAATTCCTCCCTTGCCTCCATTCAATTCCAAGCCTCTCAGACTCACACACTTGCGTGCATTCATCTCAGGATAGGTGCTTGCTCATCTAAGAACAAAAAATAAACCCCAAAGAGGAAGCCTAAACCACAGCTTGGGCTTGCCTAGGCAAAAAAGGTGCTTTAGCCACCATATACTCATCATATGGAGGCTGAGGCGGGGAGTCAGTGCAGTCACTTCTCCCACCACTTAATTCTCCAGAATCACTTGAAATAGTCATATGGTTATGACAGAAGAGATCGAAATTCCTTTGAAGAAAGAAAAGAGATGCTAAGGGGGTGGTCGGTCCATTTTTCACGCTTTTCCTGCTCTGCAATCAATAATCTCAGCCAATGAAAAGTCCTTCATTGTCTCAAAGTAGAAGCTTTTAACTTTGAGTTACACATGGTCAGAAGTCATTCTCAAAGTTCTTACACGACCAACCAAAATCAGAAATATCAACTCTGAGTATATTTCTTGAAAAGCCTCTCTGGGTCAAATTCAATTTTACTTCACCAGTAAAGAAGGCCGAGATATTATTGCAGATGGGATTGATTGGTTGGTTGGTTGGTTATTGTCCTTCATTCTCAAAGAGGACCAAAATGACACTGCTATATTAGAGTCAAGTTACAGTGTGTTCGACTGAGACTAATCAGACCAACCTGTACACAGAGTGCTCTACCCCAGATTGAGCACAAATGGTCCATGTGAAAATTTCAGTGGATTCTCTAGATTTGCACATCTTGAGTTTCTTTTTGCTTTTTTTTTTTTTTTTTGGTCTTTATTAATTTGTTTGTTTACTTTTAGGTTCCAAGATTCAATTCCACAATTCCTTGAGTTTCAAATTCTCCCTCCCTGCCCTCCCTCCCCCATGATGGCATACAATCAAGTATAGGATCTGAAAATACTTTCACATTAGACATTAGTCAGGTTACAAAGACAAATTGTACCAGATGGAATGAAAAATGGTAAAGAGGAAATAAAACTAAACAAGAAAAAGAAAAAGATCAAGTAGTTTGCTTCCATAAGGATTCAAGCTCAGTTCTTTCTAGTTCTTTCTCTGGATGTAGACATCTCTCTCCTTCATGAGTCTTCTGGGATTGACTTGTATCACTGCATTGCTGAGAAGAGTCCAGTCTGTCACAGTTGGTCGTCACACATATGTTGTGTCTGTGATTGTGTACAGATTCCTCCTGCTTCTGCTCTTCTCATTTTGATCTATCTCAAGTCTGTCTTGCCTGTAGAGAGCAGAACCTTCTTTTATGGGGGCACAGCATGCTGGGCTGTCCTGTGCCAAAGTCTCCCCTGTCAATTGTTTGGGATGAAAAACCTCATCCAAAGTTTAATCAAGAACATGGAGATCTCTTAGGGTTATTCTCTTCCCCCAGGATAAGAGGGTGGTATTCCACATGGCTGAGTATGAGGAAGAGGCACTCCATGTGTGGAGAACAGAGTCTTGAAGCCCTAATGCAGTCAAACCCCCTTCCCCATCCCCCCAATTGTCCCTTCTCCCATTGGCTGAAAGGCAGGCTCAAGTCCTGAAATCTTCCCCAATGGCAAGTAACAGGGAAACCTGCCACTATCTCTCAGTGGCTGGGAAGCAGTCTCACAAATAACAAGGATGCTGATTGACAGCAAGGGAAAGGGGGAAGGTTCCCGGAGCAAGGGAGTTCAAGGGAGAAAGGTCGCCAGGGCAATAGTAAAGAAGGGTGGAGGTCAAAAGACTCCTGAAAGGGCTTTCTGCTGATTGACAGCAGAAGTGAAGGGGGGAAGAAGGAAGTTAACAATCCAAAACTGCCCGAGAAGTTTTCACTCCCCAGACACAATCAATATCAAAGTTCTTCAGAGAGACCTTGAGAGTATCCTTCTATCACTTCTTCTGACCTTCATATGATAAGATAGACAATAAAAATAAAGCTGAATGATTAAGTGATTTTCCAACTAAGATACATCTAGTAATTGGCAAGGGCAAGATTCAAACCCAACTCTTCTGATCCCAAATCCAGTGAATAAAGAATAAAATAATATTTTTAAAAATATCTCTCATTTTACTGTACTGAATCTTGGTACCTAGGGGACATTCCACTTTGCATATTCAGAGTTCTGCTTATGCTAAATAAAACCAGATCTATTCTTTGGATTTCTCTTCTTTGATCCACTTCCTGGAATGGACAATTTAAAACCCATTCTTCTATCTCTTTAAACCTTCTAATTTCCAGAATTATTGATGTTCCTGTTTTTGTTTTATTATATCATGTTCCAATGTCTTCCCTGCCTGAAGGAGTAAATGTCCCTAAGTGGAATTGTCCATCAATCAAAGTCTGTCTCAACTGGATCTCAACTGCTCTCTGATGACTGATAAACAAAACAAAACTAAATCACTGGCTTTTTGCCTACAGTAGGCTAACTTTTAAGGTTTCTCAGAGCTTCCTTCAGTACCCAAGTATGATTTGAGTTGGTCATTAATGAGGCCCTTGTCATGAACTCTTCCAATATGGAATTTCAAGTCAGAAGACCAAGACAACAACTGAACCTGACTGTGATAAACAGGAAACATTTATGCTATGTTTATATAATAAATGTGAATCCATGTGAGTCTCTACAGATGAGTGGAAGAGTTAGCAGTGATAAATTGAGGGTGTAAAGGAATGATAACACATTTTTGTTGTTGTTCAGTCATTTTTCAGTTTTGTCTGACTCTGGTTTTCTTGGCAGATACTGGAGTGGTTTGCCATTTCCTTTTCCAGGTCATTTTACAGATGGAGAAACTGAGGCGAGCGACTTGCCCAGGATCACAAAACTAGTAAGTGTGTGAGGCCAGATTTGAGCTCAGGAAGATGAGTCTTTCTGCCTCCATTCCTGGCACTCTATCTACTGTCCCACCTAGCTGCCCAATAATATGTCTATTGCCTAACTAAGAAGGACTATTCAAATACCACTACTCCTCCTGATTCCTCCCCAATAGTTTGTTTGGGTTTTTTTTTTGCTTTTTTTGGAGGTCAATTGGGGTTAAGTAACTTGCCTAAGGTTACACAACTAGGTGTGTGTGTGTGTGTGTGTGTGTGTGTGTGTGTGTGTGTGTGTGTAAGTGTCTGAAACCATATCTGAACTCAGGTCCTCCTGACTCCAAGGCCAGCACTCTACTCACTGTGCTACTTAGCCGCTCTCCCCTCCCCCACCCCCACCCCCAATAGTTTTACTAGAACGTCAGCAAATTAGCAGTTAATTATTTCTTCATCAGTCTCATGTTTCAGATGCCATAGTCACAGCTATTTATGGGAGAGGATATCATCACTCTCTATACACTAAATGAAGTAGCAGGCATCATGCCAAAGCACCTTAGCACAGTACCTGGCACACAGTAGGAACTCAATAAGTGATTGTTCCCTTTCCTTTTTCCCTTCTTATATTTGTCCCAGGAACTGAATTTGGCCTGCTACTGAAATTGTTCTGATTCCCTCAAATTTCACCAGTTGGTCTGCCAAGTAATTTGTTGGGGGAGTCCTATAACTAGAACCTGATACCAATTAGGTGGAACTCTGCCCAAAAGGTGAGAACTAATTGCTTCTGATGTCCAGACTGGTCATAGGGTTCAAAAGGTTATAGAGGACTGTCATAGATCCAATCTACCAAACAATCTACCATGCAGAGAGAATTTATCTTTATGAGGCCAGGTATAAACAACTTCCCATCTCAACCACCTAAAAAGGGCTTAAGGATACTCCCCATCTGGAGACTCAAACTGATAACTGACTGCAAAAGTCTTTTTGTGATCCCCAAACAAACAGAACTCTGTATTCATGAGGAGCTCTGCATTGGTCCCATTCAACTATACCTTCACTAACTGTTTTTCCAGTGACTCATCAGGTTGTTATTTAAACTTCTTTTTCAGCCTCCCAAGTTCCTTTGTGGTAAGAACCTGTTTGTCTTCTGTAGCTGCTGTGGAGAAAATCACAACCACTTCCCCCCAATATCAATAGGGTAAACTCAAGGCTCTTTAAATACCAAGGAGGTTCACATTTCTCATCTTCACTCCTTCCTTATCTTTCCTTATAGTCCTCAGACTCTCATTGAAAATCAACACTTTTTCCTAACTCTGGGTCAGAGACCATACTTCCAATGGTATCTTTTGGTATCTATTCCTGTTAGAATCACCCCTTTCACCTGGGATGTTACTAAATCCATAAGTTGCTCCTCTGCCTTCAGGGCATGGTCCTTAAAGAACAAATGTATTCTCACCTGTCTCTAGTTGCTGAATGCAGGTGGACAGTTTACTTTCGTTTTTTCTTATGCTGGCAATCCAGCTTTCCTATGACCCTTAGCAAAAAGTAAGGGATTAATATCCCTAAGCATTTATTGGCCTAAATGCCACTGTGATAGTGAGTGCCTGTAATGGCAAGCACGGAAGTAGTTCACACCTTGTTTCAGTTCAAGTTTCTTTTGAGCCTTGTATCAAGTCTGTTAAGAAACAGAATGTGTGAACCCCACAACTTGTGAACCCTAGAACTTGTGAACTCCTGGGGAAAGGAGCTAATGACTATATAAGGAGAGCCCCAGGGCTAGAGACAGAGAAATTGAGAAGAGAACTCTTGTTGTGGCAGAGTCAAGAAGGAGAAAGCTTGTGGTATCCCAGCACTCTGTCTGCTCTGTCTGTGTCGATGTTTATTTGTGATACTTTGTACAGAAGCCCTGGAACCTTAATGGAAGCCTGAAAGAAGATTTTCTGGTTTTACAGAAGTCCTGGAGGAGGATTCTGGAAGTCCTGGGACTTTACTGATGATTTGTGCTGATTTGTGTCTCTTGGACCTTGTTTGTGGGTCTGTGTTGAGTTCTCAGACCTTGTTGGTGGGTCTGAGTTGATTTCACAGGCAGATAGTGAATTGATGATGGTGCTGGTAATGTGTATAAATATTATTGTGGCTCTGTCAAGCTTTGTCTTCCTAGAAACAGGAACTGTGAAGGACTTGAGGTGGACTGGACACGGTGAACTTCAATATGGAATGGGACCTGGGCAAAGAACTGGACAAGGAGCTGGACAAGGAACTAGAAGCTGCCTTTCTTTAATCATTTCAGGCAACTTAACAATAACATGGAAAAGACATTCAGCAAAGATATAGCATTGGTTCAGCTGGGCACATTTCACCTTGCCTTCATATTCGAGGGTGTCATGCCCAGTCAGAAAGGGATTTTAAGTCTGAGGAGACCCTGACTCCTTGGGCAATTTATACCTTAGGTGACTATAAAGTTATATCAGTGGTTTGACTCTGAGTCCCCTATACCAATTAAGTCTCAAAGAGAATTTAATTTCATTAGACAAAGAACTACTTTAGTCTGGATAGTATAGATGCTATTTTTACTACACGTAGGACACCAGATGAAATTATACAGTTAGTGAATCAGTCAACAAGCATTTATTAAGCCTGGGTCAGGCACTGTTGTAGGTGCTGGAAATACAAAGAATGGCAAAAACAGTCCCTGATCTCAAAGAGCTCACATTCTAATGCAAGAGACAATAGGAAAGCAACTACATATAGAAAAGTTATGTTTTACATATATGTTATATATATGTCATATATTTATGTTAGATGGAAGGCAATCTCAGAGACAATGCTAGCATTAAAGGGGTGTCCAGAGGGCTTCTTTCAGAAGCTAGGATTTTAATTGAGACTAAAGGAAACCAGGGAAGTCAGGAGTTAAGATTAAAGTGAGCAGAACCAAGAAAACAATATAATAATGACTACAATAACATAAAGGAAAGCAGGGGCGTCTAGGTGGCGCAGTGAGTAGAGTGCCGGCCCTGGAGTCAGAAGGACCCGAGTTCGGATCCTGGCCTCAGACACTTAACACACACAAACAAACAAACAAAAAAAAACCTAGCTGTGTAACCCTGGGCAAGTTACTTAACCCCAATTGCCCTCCAAAAGGCAAAAAAACAAACAAACCAACAAACCACAAAACATAAAGGAAAGCACAGCAACAAAAAAGAACCCAAATCCTGAGTAACCAGAATGACTAAGTTTTATCCTCAAGGAGAAATGAGAAAATATACATCCCTCCTTTCTTTGAGGAGGAGAGAGTCTATAGATGTGGAACATTAAATACTTGTCAGACAGAGTTAACATATTTCATGAATGAACGAGTGAAAAAACATTGTGTTTATGATATGTCAGTCTACCTTCCAAGGTTGTTGTGAAACACACACACACACACACACACACACACACACACACATAACTTTGCAAATTTTAAAATGCGAGGTACTATGAATGTCAGCTATTATTATTTCCCCAAAACAGATCCTGCTTCTGTATTTCCCTGTTACAATTGAGAGGTACCATCATCCTCTACTCATCCAGGTTTCCAGTCTTAGCATTATCTTTTACTCCTTATTCAACCCCAAATATCTATTCTAACTTTGTAATTTCTATAATCGTAATCTATCTCCTGTTCCCTTCTCTCTACTTACATAGCCACCCTAGTTCAGAGACTTATCATTAATCAGCAATATTATTGAAATAATATCCTAATTAGACTCCCTGGAGATTTGCCTCAAGTTTCTTCCCTCTCCAATCCATCACTGACACTGGTGCCAAAGTGATCTTCCTAAAGCACAGGTCTGACCTACTCATTAAATTTCTATCTTCCTATTGACCATTCTGTCCAAAGTCAAGAGGGTGGCAGTTAGATTTGCATCCACAGGCAATAATATTTAACTTATCATTGCCTTCCATACCCCCGGAAATATCACTTCTGTAGTTTGGAACAACAGCACAATAATTTACAAAGTAGTTTCTCCTGGGCTATGTCAGGTTCTTATAGTTCCCATGTGTAACTAATGAGAAATCAAAACTTAAAGCATGCCCTACTCCATTCCAATTCATATGATTTGGTGAATCTTCTTCCTGGCATGCATAATGGAGGGGCTTTCCCCACTCTGCTTTCGGAATATGGGCAGGTATCCTCTGATTGGTGTCATGAAAATAGAAGGATTTTTAATTGACTACTGAGCCAGAATGGAGTACCTGTAGAAAAAGCTTCAGGTTGATTACTCTCTGTCACCCTTCCCTGATGGCTTTCAGGTGAGGAAGAATAGTTGCTGAAGGCCTCCAGGTTGGGAAGGACTTATCTCTTACCCAAACACTGTATATCCATGAACACATGGCACCTTTAAATTTTTTTTTCTTTTGTGTTTATTATCAGCAGTTTGAGAGACTGCCATTGCCTAATCTGTTTGCAAAAATTAGTCTCTCACCAACATTTCTAATCCCCTCCAAGACCAGGAGAACAGCTGTCAGAAACTTGAAAAACACTTCAAAAAGTTGCCAACCTGATTATATTAGGAGTTCACCCTCTTTAAAATCCAAAAGTTCACTTTATCCCTGGTCACTTAATTTTTTTTTTCCAGGATGAGGAAGACTTTGTCTCCTACCTTAGAAATTGTTCTTCATATCTTGGGCATCTGCCTAATCTGCTTTGTTAAAGTAGACAAATAATGCATAGCATTTTGTCTCCTGCATGTTTCCCCATTCACAATTCTTTTTGAGAGAAAAAGGAGACAGGTCATGAGAGATTAGAGATGCTTAGATTTTCACTCATGGTTTCCCAAAAGTAAGAAGTAAAAAAGCACACTCAATGTACAATGTGAATTTCATATGGGACAGATTATTCTTTCCTCTACAGAAAAGAAATGATAAACATGGAAGGTTCTCACAAGCACACATTAACAAAGAATTTAAAGAAGCAGCAGCAATTTAAAACTGTAGTTGTACTTTCCCAGGAAAGTGATACTTAAAACATCAAAATATGGTGCAATTTGTGAAACTACTTAATAGGCATCACTACATTTCATCTTGGCTCTGCATTATCCCCTCAAAGTTTACAGCTACTGATCAACCAAGCCAGGATTTGTGCTCTGCTTTCTCTTAGTGATCAGCATGTAGAGAAGGAACTCCCACACCAGCTGAGAACTCAGGATCTGGATGTCTCGAATTCATAAGGTTGCCTCCAAGGATAAGAATATCCATCTCAAAGTTGCTGCTTGGTTACTTAGAATTAGTTATTAAAAAAAAAAAAACCACAAAGATGGAGACCCAGCCTCAAGTTTGCCTAGCTGAACCCTCTCTATGATATGTGGAAGTAACCATGCTACCAAGGTGGAGAAGGACCCTCCACTCCCTCACACTGCACAGGAATTCTCAGAGTTACATTACACTGTTTGGAGAGTTGAAGGAAGCTAGCACATGTGAAATCATTTCTCCTTTCTAATTGATGTCACACCTCATTTCTTGTTATTGTTTTGGGGTCGGGGCAAGGACCACCACCCATTCTCTTTGGCATCATCAGTGATGGAAGGCAGCAATTCATATATACATACACACACACACACACACACATACATTTATGTGTATATATATACAGGCGCACACACATATATACTACAGGGTTTGGATTATGGTTACAAATCAAGACTAGAGTATTTATCAAATGGAAAGGGAAAACAAGGCAAAGATAGTCATAACTGTATCGTCAACCTTCCAGACTTGGGTTGGGTTTCCCCTAAACCCTCCTGCCTTAAATAACCCAACCTTCCAGGTCTAAGAAAGCCAAACAGAATTAGGTTGTGTGCACATTTATTTCTCTCAAACCAGCAAATATGCACATGAATACATAGGAGCTCAATTGAAATGAACTAAAAAAAAAAAAGGTTAGCTGAAGATTATATACCCATAGAGTAAGAAAGTGTTCCCTCTCCAAGTCAGGATCCTTGTGTCTTTTGTCAGTCAAAATTATAGTTTCCATAGAACAACAGAGTGTCCCCAGGATGTCTGGTTACTGTCAGCCATAGAAAAGGGAAGGTCATAAAATAAGAAGCTGCTTATATATTCCCCCAAAACAAGATAGGGCCTTAACAAAAGAAGGCCATAAAAATCATGTTCCAAGCACTGTGCTGAGTGCTAGGGATACAAAAAGAGGCAGGAGACATCCCTGCCCCAAAGAGTTCACAATCTAATAGGAAACAACCAGATATGTGCAAATAAGCTTTGAGGAGATAATGAGGAAATGGAAGGCACTAGAATTAAGGGGGGTTGGGAAAGGCTTCCTGTAGAAGATGGGATTTTAGTTGGGATTTAAGGGAAGCCAGGGAAACCATAGGCAGAGATGAGGAAGGAGAGTATTCCTGGCATGGGGCAACAGCCTGTGAAGGAGGAGACATGTTGCAAAGGCCTTGCTAATAGATTAAATACAGAGGTGTGAGGGTGGAATGAGAGACAGTGAGGATTCCAGGATGACTTCTAGGTTATGAGCCTGAGGATGTTGTTGCCCTCTATAGTAATAGTTCTCTAGTAGGATGATGGCAGGAGGGTTTAGGGGAAAACATAATGAGATCAGTTTTAGACATGTTGACTTTAAGATGTCTACTGGACATACAGTTTGAGATGATTGAAAAGCAATTGGAGATTTGAGATTGAAGGTAAATAGAGAGGTTAGGGCAAGATTTAAGATTTGACAATCATCAGCATGGAGATGGGTAATCAAATCCATGGTAGCTGATGAGATTACTAATTAAAATAGTATAGAGGGAGAAAAGAAAAGGAGAAATAAAGAATTTAAATAACCCAATCTCAGAAAAAGAAATTGAACTGCCAAAGAAAAACAACCTAAGACCAAGTAAATTCTATCAAACACTCAAAGAACAATTGGTGCCAGCATTGCATAATTTTTTTCAGAAAAGGAAAATAGGCATTATACCAAACTTTTATGAGACAAATATTGTGCTAATATGCAAACTAAAGAGAGATAAAGCAAAGGAAGAAAACTACAGTCTGATATCCCTAGTGAATATGAATGCAAAAATATTAAATTAGGGGCGGCTAGGTGGCGCAGTGAGTAAAGTGTCGGCCCTGGAGTCAGAAGGACCTGAGTTCGGATCCAGCCTCAGACACTTAACACACATAAATAAAAACCTAGCCGTGTGACCTTGGGCAAGTTATTTAACCCCAACTTCCCTACAAAAAAAAGCAAAAAAAAAAATTAAATATTAGCAAGGAGGCTAAAACAAATATTTAGAAGAAACCAGAGCTAACATTATCTATAATGTTATCTATAATTACCTATAATAACATTATCTATAACTACATGACTACAGCTATAGCATACTTTTTAAGAAATAAAAACATGTAAATAGAGGTTAGTGCTAATGGGTAGACTGTACAATAAAAATTAAAATGACATTACTAGCTAAATTAATTTATTCATTCAGTCATACTTATCAAATTACCAGAACTAGAAAAAATAATAACAAAATTTATCTGATACATTAAAAGGTCTAGAATCTTAAGGGAAATAATAGGAAAAAAAGTGAGAAGGATGGTGTCCAGCAGTACCAGATCTCAAACTCTAATACAAAGTAGTAATTACCAAAAAGTGACAAAAAAAGGAGAAAAGAAAAGTCAATGACACACTTTTGAAAAGGCAGAAGATAGCAGAAGGAAGTTCTAAAGGGAAAACAGACAAGCAGTGTTACTGTTAAATTTTACATGTGCATCACTTTTTGAAAAATACTATATATTAAAGAAATTCAGTGGTATATACAGCCCTCTTTTTCTTTATATAAGGAAATGTTCACATTTGTTGATGTTTATCAAGTTCATAATAATAATAAAAAAGAAAATTCTTTTTAAAAGAATTTCCTTTAAATCTTTCCAATCATCCCTCTTTGTTTCCATGCATTAATTTATGATGCATGAGAGCATATCTGAGCAGAAGATTTGGAAAAGGAGTCTTGAAATGAGTACACACCCTTAGGGTTCTCTGAGCAAGTTTATGAACTAAGGTTCACTTGCTGTCTTCCTTTTAATAGCCTGCATCAGATTTATTGAGCATAATGACTACTTAAACTTTGGAGATTCAATTAAATAGGAAATCTCTAAAGGGCACAGACTGTCTTTTGTCTCTGTATCCTCAATGTTTAGCACTGTGCCTGGTACATAGCTGACACTTAATCAATGCTTATTGATTGATTGATTGACTGAATGACACACACACAAATACTTACTTTTACACTATCAAGAAGGAAAAGCTTGAAGATTATTAAAATTTTAACAAAGATGCATTTTTAATCACTCATTTCACCAAAGCATTCCACTGAGCAAAAATTAGGGGGGAAAAAGTTAAAAACAAATACTGAGTTAATTTAAAATTTTAAGCTAAATTTCTTCAGCCCTAAGGCCCTCTAAGAAGATGGCTTAGTTCAAATAGAAACAAATACAAACTTCTAGTGCCCTCTTCTGGCCATGTTCTGGAATGGCTAAATGAAATGCAAACTGCTGGGAATTTAGGCCAGATGCATCTTGGCCCCCAACTGTGGAAAATTACATTCTATGTTCCTCTGCTCCTCAGATTTACACATAAATAAAACCTGGATGAAATGGACATTGAAAACAATCTTAAAGGGGGGAAAAGTTTTCATAACATGGCAATCCACAGATCAGGAAAGCTGGTAAAAGGATGAGGAAGATCGGGTCAGAAAGGTGGTGCAGTGAATAGAGCACATAGGCCCAGGAGTCAGGAGGACCTGAGTTCAAATCCGACCTCAGACACTTAACACTAAAACTAGACATGTGACCTTGGGCAAGTCACTTAACCGAAATTGCCCTACCTTCTCCCCTCCAAAAGGAAAAAAAAAGGATTAAAGAAAATCATTGTAGCTAGGAAGGGAAATGTCATTGCTTTACAATCAGCTGATAATACATAAAGCCCCTTCACAAATTTCATTTGTGTGTTTCCAGAATTACGTCACAAAATGAATTTTCATATATGAGATTGTATTTTTCCCAGGGGAGCAATGTTGTAACTAAAGATCAGTCTAATCAAGGCCTCTAGCAACATCACACATGTATGAAGGAGACAGGTGAGAATCACTCAGATCCTCTGATTCTAAAAGCAGTTTTTGCTGTATTGTACTGTGGCACTTCTTCACTTAGTGTGTTCCTCCCTCCCTAGAGACTTTCCACAGCTTGAATGACCCCTGGTAGGGCACATACTGTAGAGTGCATT
The DNA here is from genome assembly GCA_011680675.1 of Gymnobelideus leadbeateri. Lineage (NCBI taxonomy): Eukaryota > Metazoa > Chordata > Mammalia > Diprotodontia > Petauridae > Gymnobelideus > Gymnobelideus leadbeateri. The sequence goes on along the minus strand of WOXC01003614.1, from coordinate 181,029 downwards.
TTTACTCAGTGACAGATTGGACCTCAGAGCTTTCTTCCAAGCCTGAGATTCTGTGACTCAATGAATGTGTCAGTCCCAAACTGGAGGAAGGTCTCTAGGATAGTGGCCCAGAGATCCATGCTTAGCCCCACATGAGATCCTAGACTGAGCACTGGAAGTAACCCTAGAAGCCATCTTACCCAATCCTTTCCTTTTACAGATGAGAAACATTTCCATCAATGAACTGAATAAAGGCATAATACCATACTTAGCAAATACATCGATGTTGTAAGGGGGTAGTTAACATGTTCAATGGTAGGGTTAAGCTTCCAGGAGTCTTAATAGGATAAAATAAACAGCTAAGTCTATTAAGATGAAAGTTAACAAATATAAAATTTCATACTTGGGTTCCATAAGTCAACTTTATAAGTAGATGAGGTTAACAACAGTTTATGAAAGATCTGGGAATTTTTTGTGAGCTGAAAAATTCAATATGAATCAATATAGAAGCATAGTGTCTCACAAGGCACTTGATAATCCTCTTTTCTACCTGGTCTGACCAAATCTGTGATAAAGAGTTCAGTTCTGGGTACCACATTTTATGAAGGATATTGACAAATTAGGTGTCCAGTAGAAGTAATCAGGTTAGTGAGGGTCCTCAAGCCTTGTTATATATCAATTGAAATAACTGAGGGTATTTGGCATGGAGAAAAGACTTAAGAAATATGACAGCTGTTTTCAGGTATCTGAAGGACTATCAAGTGAAAATGGGACAACCCTCTGGACAAAGTACAATGAATTTGGAGTTATAAGGGGTCTTAGAGACTGAGTGTTAAACATGTTCAGATGAAGCCCAGACATCTTAAGTGATTTCCCCAAGATCACACAAGTATTAAGCAGCAGAACTGGAATTTAAACCCAAGTTTTCTGACTCTTCTGAGGGCAGTGAATTGGCAGAATGAATAGAGGGCCAGCACTAGGGTCAGAAAGATGCTTTTCCTGAGTTCAGATCTGACCTTAGACAACTACTAACTGTGTGGCCTTGGGCAAGTCACTTAACCCTATTTGTTTCACTTTCCTCATATGTAAAATAAGCTAGAGAAGGAAATGGCAAACCATTCCAGTATCTTGGCCAGTAAAACCCCAAGTGGGGTCATGAAAAGAGTTGGACATGACTAAAACAACTGAACAACAAACAACTTCTAACTCTTTCCATTATTAATAAGATTCTGATTTACATTAAAGAACTGAGCTAGGAGCAATGGATTGAAGTTGTAGAAGAGCAGATTTAGGTTTGATGTAAGGAAAAACTTCCTGAAAATTAGAGCTATCCAAAAATGAAATTTGTTACTTAAAGATATAGCGAATTTCCCCTCACCAGAAGTTTTTAAACAAAAGTTGAATATTCACTTATGTAGGACATTAATTAATGTTCAAGTTATGTGTTGGAGTGGATGACCAATGGGGTTCCTTCCAATTTTGAAATTCTGGATATAAGAAAATAAATTGAGCTGCTATTTTAAACAAGTGGTTGGAAACTAGTGAAATTTGTTACACCGTGAAATGGTATGGTTTGAAGATATAAAAATGGACTTATGGAAATTAATGAATGATGCTTTTTCATAACAGGTTTGTTTTTTCTTAGATGATCTTTTTTTTTTTGCTTTTTTTTTTCTTTTTTGGACAGCAATTGGGGTTAAGTGACTTGCCCAAGGTCTCACGGCTAGTAAGTGTTAAATGTCTGAGGCTGGCTTTGAATTCAGGTCTGCCTGACTCCAGGGCCAGTGTTCTATTCACTGAGCCACCTAGCCACTCCCATAACAGGTTATTAATACAAGTTTGAAAGATATAAGGTATTTTCCTGCTGTTTCTTACAATCAATGTGATGTACTGAAAAGATCATTGAATTTGGGGTCAGGAGAAACCTGTATTCATATCTTGCCTCTCATCCTTATTAGCCCTGTATAGGCAAATCACTTGACCTCTCATGCTATGCTTGAGAGAAGCTATGCTTGTTTTGTGTGGACAGGCAGCAGAAAACTGACAAAGGATACTGAGGAGGCTTTCTCAAGGCCTGACTAAGGTTTATAACCTTTCATCTTGTAATCATCGCATGGTATAATTCTGTTCATGCCATTTAAAAGGTAAAGACAGCAGCAATGCATTCACCAGTGACATTTATTTCTTGCACATTCCACATTGTGAGTCCTGAGCCCAGAATTCTTAGCACACCTGCATTGTCAGTATATTTCTGAAACAAACTTGTGTGGTTTGTTTAGAGAACTCCAGCGTCACTCCATCCAATGAAGAGCCATAGGAACAAGGGGAGCCAGTGGGCAGGTGAAGCCACCATGAGTAAGTCACCTGAGATAGTAAGACTTGCATCGTCCTGCCCTAGCTAAACTGTACAGTTCATCCAGAAGCAATACATTAACATGCAAAGCATTTCTTCCTGATTATGGATTTAATCTTATACCGAAGATAGTTTATAGACACAATATTGTGTCTATACTCATGTATGTTGAGGGTAGAGCTTTTTCCTCCTTTCCCTTTCCTTCTCACATCCTCTCCAGCACTTCCTCTTCTTTTTTGGCAACTCCTTCTTTGGCAGGTGAACCAGGCCTGTCCTTTAAGGGGGAAGAGGGCAATTTAGTGTCCTTGCCATCTAAAGTAAAGTATATAAGACTTCCAACTTAGGATGAATTACAGAAGAAATTTTACCTGAACTCCTACTGACATTTGGAGAATGTTGATGTAGCCGGCTGGTTGCCTATGGTGGCATATGAGGTGGGGAAGGGTAGTGTTTTATTTGAGTTAGTATCCTTTTTTTAGTTGATTCTTTTGATCTCTAATCCATAAAGCTTTTTTCAAATTGAATTTTATACTCTCCAAGTGGCTCATTGTATTTTAGCCCATGAGTCTGAATCATTCTCCTGACCTAAAATACCCCTGTAAGTAGCCTCTCTCTAATACAGGTATTATAACAAGTTGTCATGGAAATCAAATGAGATGACGTAAAATATTCTGTACAAATCAAAGTACTGCATAAATATTAGCTACATCATAATCATGTCCAAAACATGTCCAAAACTCCCTTGATGTCTCTTTTCAAAGAATCCTAGTCAAAGTGATCAGATTTATGTTTTTTCCAAATGCTTTATTAACTTCTGATTTACATCATTCATTTCTGCCAGATTTTGAGTTACAAATTTTCTCCCCATTTTTCCCCTAACCTCCTCCCCAAAATAGCGGTCCCACAGGATATCCCCTCCTCCAATCTGTTCTCTTCCATATCTTCCCCCATACCCCCTTCAATTTTACCAGTAGGGCATGGCGAATCTCTATGCCCCAGTGCCTGTATATCTTATTTCCCAATTACATGTAAGATAATAGTATATATTTATATATATTTTTTAACATTTGATTTTAAAAACTTTGAATTCCAGATTCATTCTCTTCCTCCCTTGTCACCAATGCTTACTGGTAAGATAATCAATTCAATATAGGTTGTACATGTGTAGCTAATGCAAAACATTGCCATAGTGGATATATTGTAAAAGACAGACTATATTTCCCTCCTTCCTATCCCACCTCCCCCTTGTTCTATTCTCTACATTCATCCTGTCCCTTTTCAAAAGTGGGTGCTTCCAACTTCCCTTCCCCCCAGCCTACCCTCCCTTCCATCATCCCCTTCTCATCCCCTTCCCCCCTACTCTCCTGTAGGGTGAGATACCCTATTTAGTGTGTATGTCATTCCCTCCCTGAGCCAAATTCAATGAGAATAAGATTGACCCATTCCCTTTTGCCTTCCTATTCTTCCCCTCCATTGTAACCATTTTCCCTTGCCTCTTCTATATGAGATAGTTTACCCCATTCTGTCTCTCCCCATTTCTTCTCATTATGTTCCTCTCTCACCTCTCAATTTCACCCTTTAAGTATATTCATATATATATATTCATATGCCCATATACCCGCCAATATAGACAAATATATATATATTTATATTCCCTTCAACTATTTTCATACTGAGAAAAGTTTCATATGTTACAATTATCATTTTTCCATGTAGGAATATAAATAGTTCAACTTTGATAAGTTCCTTATGATTTCTTTTCCCTGTTTACCTTCTCATGCTTCTCTTGCTTTTTGTATTTGAATGTCAAATTTTCTATTCAACTCCGGTTTTTTCATCAAGATTACTTAAAAGTCCTCTATTCCACTAAATGACCATAATTTTCCCCTGAAACATGATACTCAGTGTTGCTGGGTAGGTGATTCTTGGTTTTAATCCCAGCTCCTTTGACCTGTGGAATATCATATTCCAGGCCCTTCGATCCCTCAGTGTAGAAGCTGCCAGGTCCTGCTTTATCCTGATTGTGTTTCCACAATATTCAAATTGTTTCTTCCTTGCTGCTTGTAATATTCTCTCCTTGATCTGGGAATTCTGGAACCTGGCTATAATATTCCTAGGAATTTTCTTTTTGGGATCTTTTTAAGGAGGTGATCAGTGGATTTTTTCAACCTCTATTTCTTCTGGTTCTAAAACATCAGGGCAGTTTTCCTTGAGAATTTCTTGGAGGATGATTTCTAGGTTCTTTCCTTGATCATGGCTTTCAGGTAGTCCAATAATTTTAAAATTATCTCTCCTGGATCTATTTTCCAGGTCAGTGGTTTTCCCCATTAGATATTTCACATTGCCTTCTATTCTTTCATTTGTCTGGATCTGTTTAACAGCATCTTGATTTCTCACAAAGTCACTAGCTTCCCTTTGGTCCATTCTAAATCCGAATGAAAGATTCTCCTCAGTGAGCTTTTGAGATTCTTTTTTCATGTGGAAAATTTGGCTTTTTAAGGCATTCCACTCCTCATTGCCTTTTTCAGCCTCTTTTGCCATTTGAATTAGTCTATTTTTTAGGGCGTTATTTTCCTCAGTCAGGCTGTTGACTTTCCTTTCATAATTTTCTTGCATCATTTTCATTTCTCTTCCCAATTTTTCCTCCACTTCTCTTATTTGCTTCTTAAGGTCCTCTATGACCTGTAACCAGCTCATATTTTTCTTGGAAGCTTTTGGTGCAGGAGTTCTGACTTTGCTATCTTCCTCCTGTTCCATGCTCTGATCCTTTTTGTCCCCAAAATAGGAGTCTAATGTTGGATTTTTCTTTTTGCTTTGCTTCCTTTGTCTAGTCATATCGCCACTCAGTCACTTGACCCCTGGGCTTTTTGCCACAGTAGGACTCCTACCAGACAGGGGAGCTTCATTCCAAATGCTGGGGTTTTCTCAGCTGCTGGAGGTATTAGTTGAGTGCACTCTCTGAAGCCCTCACATGCTCTGGCAAGCTGGTCACACACCCCAGGACCTCCACCATAGACCACAATCCAGATCCAAGAAGGTTAAAGCAAGAGCGATTACTCCTCAGACTGGTCGCTTGGTCCCCCTACAGTCTGCAGGCCAGGAGCTGAAGCTGCCATGTGGCAGTGGCTGCCCACAGCCCTCAGTGGCTTCTCGCCCAGGGGGAAGAGGCCAATGCACTCCCAACTCCTGAATCCCAAAGTCCACACTGCACTGACCTCTCACTTTGTCCTTAGCATCTATGGGTTGATAATTCTCGAGAATGCCACAGCTGCTGGTGATCTGGAGTCTTTCCATCCAGGGCTGGTCAGGCCCACCCTAGGGCTAAAACCTCTGGCTCACGTGGGGCTGGGGTCGTCTCCCAGAGTGCTGTGCTGGCCAATTCTTGCCGGTGTTCCAGGCTGTCCTCAACTAGGAGGTTAGCTTCTTTGTGTCATTTTGTGGGTTCTATCGATCAGATTTTTTTTTTTTGCCTTTTGGAGGGCAATTGGGGTTAAGTAACTTGTCCAAGGTCACACGGCTAGGTTCTTGTTTGTGTGCGTTAAGTGTCTGAGGCTGGATCCGAACTCAGGCCCTTCTGACTCCAGGGCCGATGCTCTACTCGCTGCGCCACCTAGCCGCCCCAATCAGAAGATTTTAATAACTATGTAATATATATACATAAAATGTTCTTAGCAACATTATTTGTGATAAAAACTAGAGACAAAATATGTATCTGATGACTGGTTAATGGCTAGAAGTAGCAGAATATTACTGCACTATAAAGATGGTGAATATAAAGAATTCAAAAAAACACAGGAAGATTTATATCAGAAGTTCCCAAACTTATTTGGCCTACTGGCCCTTTTTAAAAAAAAAAATTACTTAGTGCCTCCCTGGAAATCTACTTCCTTAATAACTTCTTGTAAATTTATGGGGTTTCTCCTGCATTGAAATTTTGATGACACAATACTGAGTCATGTAACTATATAGTATTGTATTGTAAACAAGTCATTACAAGAACATACTGTTTTTCATGACCTATCTCACTCTATTTTTTTCCAATCCAAAAATTATGTTTGTCATGCCATTTAAAAGATAAACAGAGCAGCAATGTATTTACCAATGACATATGGATATACATTTATTTCTTGTACATTGCACATTGCAAGCCCTGAGTCTGGAAGTCTCAGTACACACGCATTGTCAGTTTTTCTGAAACAGACTTGTGTGGTTTGTTTAGATCACTCCAGTGTCACTCAACCCAATGAAGAGTCATAGACATAAGGGGAGCCAGTGGGCAGGTGAAGCTGTCATGAGTAAGTGGCCTGATGATAAGACTTGCATCATCCTGCCCTAGCTAAACTGTACAGTTCATCTGGAAGCCATATATTAACATGCAAAGCATTTCTTTCTGTTTATGGGTTTAATTTTACACCAACAATAGTTTTGCAATAAATGATTTTAAGTAATATTGGCACATTTTTTAAAATAAGTTTCACATAATGGTCACACCCTACTTTTTTGAAAAAAAAAATTGGCACAAAATCTGTGACAATTATGTGGTGAAATACAGTATCCCTGCCAATGCATGCTGGACTATGTGAGACGTGCTGCCCTGCCAACACTTGCTTGTTAAGACCTATTGGGGTGGGGCAGAGAAAAGATGGCATAGTATAAACAGGATTTCCATGGGGCTCTAGTTTCAAACTCTTCCAATTCATGTAAAAGGTGATTCTGAACAAACTTTGGAGCTACAGAATGCACAAAATGACACAGAGAAGCTAACCTCCGACTGAGGACAGCCCAGCAGGCTGGTAGGAAGCAGCCAGTGCAGCATGTTGGGAGCCAAGCCCAGCCAAACGCAAGCCTGAGGTTTCAACCTGAGGGCAGCCATAACCAGCCATGGGCTGGAGGGACTTCAGATCACCAGCAGCTGGGGCAGTTTCCAGAATTATCAACCTATAGATGCTAAGGACAAAGTGAGAGGTCAGTGCAGGGTGGACTTTGGGACCTGAGAATTTAGGAGTGTGATCAGCCTTTGCCCCCCAGGGTGAGAAGCCACCAACACGCGACTGCTTCAGCTCCTGGCCTGCAGATTGTAGGGGGACCAAGCAACCAGTCTGAGGGGTAATTGGGGTAATTGCTTTATTGGATCTGGATCTGATTGGATCTGGATTGCTATCTAAGGTGGAGGTCCTGGAGTGCTTGACCAATATGCCAGAGCCTGTGGAGGCTTCTGAGAGGGCACCCAACTAATAGCTCTGGCAGCTGAGAAAACCCCAGCGATTTGGGACAAAGCTCCCCGCTCTGGTAGTAGAGTTCTACTGTGGCAAAAAGCTCAAAAGTCAAGTAATTGAGTAACAACATGAGCAAACAAGGGAAGCAAGGCAAGCACAGCAATCCAACTTTGGACTCCTTTTTTTTGGCGACAAAAAGGATCAAAGCATGGAACAGGAGGAAGACAGTGAAGTCAGAACTCCTGCACCAAAAGCCTCCAAGAAAAATAGGAATTGGTTACAGGCCATAAAGGAGCTTAAGAAGGATTTTGAAAACCTAATAAGAGAAGTGGAGGAAAAATTGAGAAAAGAAATGAGAATGATACAAGAAAATTATAAATGAGAGTAAACAACCTGACTGAAGAAAATAACACCTTAAAAAAGACTAACTGAAATGGCAAAAGAGGCTCAAAAAGCCAATGAGGAGAATACCCTAAAAAGCCAAATTTGCCAGATGGAAAAAGAATCTAAAAAGCTCACTGAAGAGAATCATTCCTTCAGACTTAGACTGGAGCAAATGGAAGTTAGTGACTTTATGAGAAATCAAGATACTATTAAACAGATCCAAACAAATGAAAGAATAGAAGTCAATGTGAAATATTTCATTGAAAAAACCATTGACCAGGAAAATAGATCCAGGAGAGATAATTTAAAAATTATTGGACTGCCTGAAAGCCATAATCAAAGAAAGAACCTAGGAATCATCCTTCAAGAAATTCTTGGGGTGGCTAGGTGGCACAGTGAAGAGAGCACCGGTCCTGGAGTCAGGAGGACCTGAGTTCAAATCTGGAAAAATAGAGGTTGAAAGAATCCACCTCTTGCAAAAAAATTCCAAAAAGAAAACTACTAGGAATATTATAGCCAGATTCTGGAGCTCCCAGATCAAGGAGAAAATATTACGAGTAGCCAGGAAGAAACAATTTGAATACTGTGGAAACACAATCAGGATATCATAGGATCTGACAGCTTCTACACTGAGGGACTGAAGGGTTTGTGATATGATATTCCAGAGGGCAAAGGAGCTGGGATTAAAACCAAGAATCACCTACCCAGCAAAACAGTATAACGTTTCAGGGGGAAATATGGTCATTCAGTGGAATAGAGGACTTTCAAGCATTCTTGATGAAAAAAACAGAGTTGAATAGAAAATTTGACATTCAAATACAAGAAGCAAGAGAAGCATGAGAAGGTAAACAGGGAAAAGAAATCATTATGAACTTATCAAAGTTGAACTATTTACAGCCCAACATGGAAAAATGATAATTGTAATGTATGAAACTTTTCTCAGTATGAGAATAGTTGAAGTGTGTGTGTGTGTGTGTGTGTGTGTGTGTTTGTGTATTTGTATACATACATATATATGTCTATATAGGAGGGTATATGGGTGTATGAATACATATGTATTTGTATATATGTATATAAGTATACATAGATAGAGGGCACAGGACCAGTTAAATAAGGAGGGAGGATACTTAAAAGGTGAAATTAAGAGGTGAGAGAGGAATATGAGAGGAGATGGGGAGAGATGGAATGGAGTAAATTATCTCATAAACAAGGCAAGGGAAAGATGTTATAATGGAGGGGAAGAACAAGAAGGCAAAACGGAATGGAGTCAACCTTATTCTCAATAAATTTGACTTAGGGAGGTAATGACATACACACCAAATAGGCTATCTCACCCTACAGGAGAGTAGGGAGGAAGAGGATGAGAAGGGGATGATGGAAGGAAGGACAGGCTGGTGGGGGGAGGGAAGTTGGAAGCACCCACTTTTGAAAAGGGACAGGACCAAAGTAGAGAATAGAATAAGTTGGGGGTGGGATGGGATAGAGGAAAATATAGTCAGTCTTTCACAATATATTCACTATGGAAATGTTTTGTGTAGCTACACATGTACAACCTATACTGAATTGCTTATCTTCCTAGTAAGGGTGGGTGACAAGGGAGGTAAGAAAAGAATCTGGAATTCAAAGTTTTAAAATCAAATGTTTTAAAAATATATATTATTGTTATTATTATTTTACATGTAACTGGGAAATAAGATATGCAGGTGGGGTGGCTAGGTGGTGCAGTGAATAGAGCAATGGCCCTGGAGTCAGGAGGAATTGAGTTCAAATCTGCCCTCAGACACTTAACAAAAAACTAGCCATGTGACCCTGGGCAAGTCACTTAACCCCAATTGCCCTACCTTTCCCCCTCCAAAAAGCAAAAATAGAAAAATCTAAAAAAAAAATTGGGGGGTGGCTAGGTGGTACAGTGTGTAAGAGTGCTGGCCCCAGAGTTGGGAGGACCCAGAATTGGTTCCGGCCTCAGACACTTAACACCCACACAAAAATAACTGGCTGTGTAACCTTGGGCAAGTTACTTAACCCCAACTCCTTTAAAAAAAAAAAAAAATATATATATATATATATATATATATATATATATATATATATATATATATATATATAGGCACTGGGGCATAGAGATATACCATGCCCTACTGGAAAGTCGGAGGGGCGATGGGGAAAGATATAGGAGCGAGCAGATTGGGAGAGGGGATATTCAGTGGGATTGCTGTTTTGGGGTGGTAGGTAGGGGGAAAATGGGGAAAAAATTTGTAACTCAAAATCTTGTGGAAATTAATAAAAAATAAACAAAGATAAACTAGAAAAAAAAAGACCTCTTGGGGGACTTGACAATGGATCCGTTATAACTTGCATTTTGTGTGTTTATTTGGAAAATAATGCAATCACTACAACTTTAACTCTGTCACACACCAGATGAAACATGTACAAACAATTTTTCAAAATTTTCTTCCCTTCTTTCCTTCCGCTTCCTTTATTTTTATTTTTATTTAGTGCTCCCCTGCCCCCCGCATTGCACCCGGGGCTATTACCACTTCTCTCCTGACCCCCCCCCCCCCAATCCTTGCAGTGCCCCTCTATGGTGATGCTGCTCACTTTGGGAACACCTTGATGCAAGGAAGAGCCAGAGTTTAAAATTTACATGTAAAGACTGCAATAATGTAAATAAAGTAAGCATCCAAAGACAATAAAATTCTGGTAAAATATAATCTTTGATGTTAGGGCCAGACCATCAAAATTAAATTTAATATAAATTAATTTTATATTAAAAATGAATAAACTAACTTTTTCAGGGAATATACTCTGGAGGATTTGTTTGTTAGGAACTATCTATAGTGTCCAAACAAAATGCATCAATACACTTCAAAAATTTTTTAAAATCCTAAAACAAATCTAAAGATCCATTAAATACTTGGGAAATAAAACATGCCCTCTATGAGGACAAAGATAATATTTTAATAATAGAGAGAAAGAAAGATTTAATTAAAGGAGGCTTTTTTCAATCATTGTGCATAGATTAGATCAATGTAGTAAAAATGTTGATCCTTTGCAAACTAATTTATAAGTCATTAAGAATCAATACAATAGGTTCATCATAGAACTGATTAAAATCATAATTTTGAATGTAGCTCTTAAGCCATTGTTTTTTTAATAATTCAATGGTTTTTTTTTCAAATTTAATTTTTAGAATTTATATTTTTGTGTTTATTTGAGGTTTGATTTATTGACATTCTTGTTTTTTCCTTCATCCAGCTCAATTTATTGATCTGTAATTTCCCTCTTTTATACATCAAAGTGTTTAGGAACATAAATTTTCTTTTCAGGACAACTTTAGCTACATCCAAAAAGGTTTTTTTTTGGTCTTTATTTGCCTTGGCTTCTCAGTGTCCAGCACTTAGCACGATCCAGAGACGTGATTAAGAAATGACCAGGCCATGTGGGTATTTCAAGGAAGAATGATGAACTCCATTTATTGATTCCCAGGACAAGGTTTTATAGAGCAGTGAGACAAAGGAAGGGAAGGAAGGGATCTCAAGTATTCATATCATTATCTTAGTCTGCCTCAGGCCTCTGGTTCCCAACATTTATTAATTTGTTCATTTACTTTAAGTCTACAAGATTCAGTTACCCAGTTCTCTGAGTTTCAAATTTTCTTCCCATTCCTCCCCTTCTCCTCCTCCCCCCTCTCCCCCATAGCAGCATACAATCAGGTATAGCATCTACAGATACTTTCACATTGGACATTGGTCAGGTTATAAAGATTGTATCAGATGGGATGAACAATGGGAAAGAGGAAACAAAACCAAACAAGAAAAAGAAAGAGAGCAGGTAATTTGCTTCAATCTGCATTCAAACTCTGTACTTTCTAGTTTTCTCTGAATGTGGACATCTCTCTCCATCATGAGTCTTTTGGAGTTTACTTATAGCCCTGCATTTCTGGGAAGAGTCTGGTGTATCAAAGTTGGTCATCACACATACATTGTATCTGTAATTGTGTACAAATATTTCCTGGTTCTGCTCTTCTCAATCATCATCAGTTCATAAAGCCTCTCCAGGTAGATATGAAGTCCGTCCACTCTTTGTTTCTTATGGCACAATAGTATTCCATTACAGTCATATACCATAACTTTTTGAGCCATTCCCCAATTGATGGGTACCCCCTTAATTGCCACTACACAATTGCCACCACAAAAAGAGCTGCTATAAATATTTTTGTACGTATGGGTCTTCCTCCTGCTGCTATGATCTCTTTGGGATACAACCCTATAAGTGGTATTGCTGGGTCAAATGATATAGAATTACTTCTAGCCCTTTGGGCATAGTTGCAGATTGCTCTCCAGAATGGTTGGATCAGTTCACAACTCCACCAGCAATGTATTAGTGTTCCAATTTTTCCACATCCTCACCAGCATTTATCATTTTCCTGTTTTGTCATCTTAGCCAATCTGACTGGTGAGATGTGGTACCTCAGAGTTCTTTTGATTTGCATTTCTCTAATAATAGTGATTTAGAGCATTTTTTCATATGCTTATAGATATCTTTAATTTCTTCCTCTTAGAACTGCCTGTTCATATCCTTTGACCATTTATCAATTGGGGTATGATTTGTATTCTTATACATTTGATCAATTCTCTGTATATTTTAGAAATGAGGCCTTCATCAGAGACATTGGTTGTAAAAATTCTTTCCCAATTTCCCACTTCTCTCTTAATCTGGTTACATTGGCTTTCTTTGTACAGAAGCTTTTCAATTTCATGTAATCAAAGTTATCCATTTTGCATTTTATAATGCTCTCTAATTCTTGTTTGGTCATGAAGTCTTCCCCTTTCCATAAATCTGACAGGTAAACTATTCCTTGCTTTCCCAGATTGCTTACAGTATCATCCTTTATACCTAGATCATGCATCCATTTAGACTTAATTTTGGTATATGAAGTCAGATAATGGTCTATGCCCAGTTTCTGCCATAGTATATTCCAGTTTTCCCAGCAGTTTTAATCAAATAGTGAGTTCTTATCCCCAAAACTGGGGTCTTTGGGCTTATAAAAGAGTAGATTATTATAATCATTGACTGCTGAGTCTTGTGTATCCAATCTATTCCATTGATCCTCTACTCTATTTCTAAGTAGTTTTGATGTCTGCTGCTTTATAATACAGATTAAAATCTGGTATAAGTAAGCCACCTTCCCTAGCATTTCTTTTCATTAATTCCCGTGATATTCGGGACCTTTTGTTCTTCCAAATGAATTTTGTTACTATTTTTTCAAGCTCTATTTTTTGGCAATTTGATTGGTATGGCACTAAATATGTATTTTAATTTAGGTAAAATTGTCATTTTTATTATATTAGCTCGACCCAGCCATAAGCAATTGGTGTTTTTCCAATTAGTTACATCTGACTTTGTGTGAAAAGTGTTTTGTAGTTATGTTCATATGGGTCCTGGGTTTGTTTTGGCAGGTAGATTCTGAAATATTTTATAATGTTACAGTAACTTTAAATGGGATTTCTTTTTCTATCTCTTGCTGTTGGATTTCTTTAGAAATATAGGAATGCTGAGGATTTATGTGGGTTTATTTTGTATCCTGCAACTGTGCCAAATTTATTTATTGTCTCAAGTAGTTTTTTTACTTGATTCTTTAGGATTCTCTAAGTATTTCATCATATCATCTGCAAAGAGTGATAGCTTGGTCTCTTCTTTGCCTAATTTGATTCCTTTGATTTCTTTTTCTTCTCTAATTGCTACTACTAACATTTCTAGTACCAGATTGAATAAGAGGGGTGATAGTGGACACCCTTGTTTTACCCCTGATCTTATTGGAAATGCTTCTAGCTTATCCTCATTACATATAATACTTGCTGATGGCTTTAAATAGATGCTACTTATTATTTTAAGGAAAGCTCCATTTATTCCTACACTTTCTAGTATTTTTAATAGGAATGGATGTTGTACTTTGTCAAAAGCCTTTTCTTTTATCTCCATTGAGATAATCATGTGCTTTCTGCTAGTTTTATTGTTGATATGATCAATTATACTGATGGTTTTCCTAATATTAAACCATCCCAGCATTCCTGGAATAAATCCTACCTGATCAAAGTGTATTATTCTTGTGATAAATTGCTGTAGTCTTTTTGCTAATATTTTCTTTTAAAATTTTGCATCTATATTCATGAGAGAAAATGGTCTATAATTTTCTTTTTCCATTTTATCTCTTCCTGATTTAGGTATCAGTACCATGTTTGTGTCATAAAAAGAATTTGGTAAGACTCCTTCTTCACTAATTTTCCCAAATAGTTTGTAGAGTATTAGAATCAATTGTGCTGTAAATGTTTGATAGAATTTGCTAGTAAATCCATGGTTTTTCCCATGAGATATTTCACATTGCCTTCTATTCTTTCATTTGTTTGGATCTTTTTAAGAACATCTTCATTTCTCATAAAGTCACTAGCTTCCATTTGCTCCAGTCTAACTGTGAAGGAATGAATCTCCTCAGTGAGCTTTTGAGATTCTTTTTACATCTGGCAAATTCGGCTTTTTATTTTTTTATTTTTATTTTTATTTTTTTTTAAAGCAATTGTGGTTAAGTAACTTGCTCAAGGTTACGCAGCTAGTCATTATTTATGTGTGGATGCTCATTTTCTGAGGCCGGATTTGATCTCGGGTCATCCCAACTCCGAGGCCGGCACTCTTACTCACTGCGCCACCTAGCCGCCCCTTTAGGGCAACTGGGGTTAAGTAACTTGCCCAAGGTTACACGGCTAGGTTTTTATTTGTGTGGGTTAAGTGTCTGAGGCCAGATCCGAACTCAGGTCCTTCTGACTCCAGGGCCGGCGCTCTATTCACTGCGCCACCTAGCCGCCCCAAATTCGGCTTTTTAAAGCATTCTTCTCCTCATTACCTTTCTGAGCCTCTTTTGCCATTTGAGTTAGTCTATTTTTTTAAGGTGTTATTTTCCTCAGTCAGGCTGTTGACTGTCATTTCATACTTTTCTTGCATCTTTTTCATTTCTCTTCCCAAATTTTCTCCCACTTCTCTTATCTGCTTCTTAAGGTCCTCTATGGCCTGTAGCCAGCTTGTATTTTCATTTGGGGCTTTTGGTGTAGGAGTTCTGACCTCATAGTCCTCCTCCATGCTTTGAGCCTCTTTGCCCCTAAAATAGCAGTCCAATGTTGAACTTTTCTGTTTATTTTGTTTCTTCTGCCTAGGCATGTTGCCACTTAATTACTTGATTTTTGGGCTTGTTGCCACAGTAGGACTCTGCCACCAGACAGGGGAGCTTCCGCCCAAACGTGGGGTCTTCATAACTTCCGCCAGTTGGGTGGCCTCTGTAAAGCCTCCACCCACTCTGGCAAGTTGGATACACACCCCAAACTTCCCCCCCAGACCACAATCCAGATCCAGGCAGTTTAAAGCAAGAGCGATTAACCCCCAGACTGATTGCTGGATCTTCCTACAGTTCACAGACCAGGAGCTAGAGCCACTACTGATGCTGCAAAATGGCTTCTGTGCAGCTGTTTCTTCAGCAGCTTTTCACCCCCAGGGGAGGCAGCCACGTGTTTCCCAAATACTGGTCCCAAAGTCCATAGGGCACTAACCTCTCACTTTGTGCTAGGCATGTCTGTGCTGATAGTTCTGGAATCACCACAATTGCTGGTGTTCTGGGGTTCCACCAGCCGGCTGAAGGTCTGGCCGCCCTGGGGCTAAAACCACGGACCTGGGCTTGGCTCTTCGAACTGCGCTGTCAGTTCCCAGTGAGCTGTGCTGCCTGCTCTCAGAGCGCTGCGCTGGCCGCTCCCTGCAGGGCTGCTGGGCTGTCCTCAGCAGGAGGTTAGCTTCTCTCTGCCGTTCTGTGGGTGCTGTGGCTCCAGAAGTTGTTTGGAGCTCCCTTTCACATTGTTTGAAATTTGTGTGGGTCCAATTAGTTTTTAATCTATCTTTCTGTGGCCCTTTATTGCATATGATTTTTATTGCATCATGATCTGAGAATGATGCATTTAATATTTCTGCCTTTCTGCGCTGAATTGTGAGGTTTTTATGTCCTAGTACATGGTTGATTTTTGTGTATGTGCCATGTAGTTCTGAGAAGAAGATATATTCCTTTTTATCCCCATTGAATTTTCTCCAGAGATCCATCATACCTACCCTAAGATTCTATTCACCTCCTTAATTTCTTTCTTGTTTAGTTTGAGGTTGGATTTATCGAGTTCAGAAAGGGGGAGATTAAGGTCCCCCACTAGTACTGTTTTGCTATCCATTTCTTCCTCTAATTCCCTTACCGTCTCCTCTAGGAATCTGGATGCTATACCACTTGGTGCATATATGTTAAGTAATAATATTGCTTCATTCTCGATGGTGCCTTTTAGTAGGATATAGTTTCCTTCTTTATGTCTTTCAATTAGATCAATTTTTGCTTTTGGTTTATCTAAGATAAGGATTGCTACCCCTGCTTTTCATCCAAAAACTTTTGATATGCTGCCATTTCTACTTTTATTTTTGGTAAAATTATTTATTATTGGGTCGGCTAGGTGGCGCAGTGAGTAGAGTGCCAGCCTTGGTGTCAGAATGACCTGAGTTCGGATCCAGCCTCAGACACTTAACACACACAAACAAAAACTTAGCTGTGTGACATTGGGCAAGTTACTTAACCTCAGTTGCCTTCCAAAAAAGCAAATACATACATATATATATATATATATATATATATATATATATATATATATATAATTATTATTATTATTATTTTTATGATTTGTTTTTTGACCCACACTTTCATTAGGATAATATCTGTTAGCAACAATTTAAATTTGAAGATTTCCTTTAAATGCCCTTTGCTGATTATAATTTTCATTGCATCTCAGTCAATAAAAGTTGTTTTTAATATGTCAGCTTTTCTGTATTTTTTTGAGGCTTTTGTGGCCTAGTACATGATCAAAATTTCTAAAGTTATCATGCAAAGCTGAGAAATATATATACTCCTTTTGATCGCTATTCAAATATTACTAGAAGTCTATCATATGTAACTTTTAAAAGATTCTATTGAGGTCCTTAGCTCCTTTCTTACTTGTCATTTTAGTATATTTCCCTATATCTGAATGGAGAACATTGAGGTTCATCACAATTATGGATTTTGTGTTTATTTTTTCTTTGACCTATTCATTATTTAGGATTTTATCATTAAATCTCTATTTAGGTGTGTCTTTCGCTTCTGCACCTTGAGTCAATTACTATTTTTATCATGGGCTAAATCAATGTCTGCCATTTTTGTTAGGTAGGAGGATATAATGTTAATGGGATATAAAATCTTCCCTGTCCACTAATCAATCAGCCTCACATAGAGCCCATTAAGGGAAGCTTGCTTAGGGGACACTTGGTTGTAGGAAAACTTTCATACTTTTTGTTAATTTCTACTTAGGCACTGAGTCAGAAGACTTATGATGCCCTCTGGCTCTAAGAAGTGTATGTAAATGCTCTGATGTTAGCATTTTGCTTTGGGACTCTGTAATACCAAGTACAAGCAGCTTTTTAGAGGACTATTATTTTGAACAACTTTCAAGGTTAAGATTATAAGCATAGTAAATTCCCCACTTATTCAGTAACAAATTAAAGCAAAACATTCACAGAAAATCAAAATACAGAGTAACTCAATCATTTAGTAAGTCCTTAACTCAATCACAAAGTCCAAAGGTCAAAGTACTCCACCCCTGGGTAGTACATTCATTTAGTCAATCACAAAGTCTTCTCTCTTCTCAATTAGAGATTAGTTTCCAATCATAAACAAAGTACATTCATTTAGTCAGTTACAAAGTAAAAAGGCCCAAAGTTTTCCACCCCTAGGTCCAATATCATCAGTTATCACCAAACACCCTTTCAAGGCGCAATGGAAAGCACAAAGGCCAACCACCCCAAGGGCACAACTAGGTTACCATATCAACATTAAGTATCTAAAGAGAGGTCTTTCCATTTTAACTGGAGGGGATTCTCAGCTTCCATGGGTCCCCTCCTTACAGTTTCTTTTCCTGGTAAGACAAAGCTTGAAAAGCCACAATAACATTTATAGTCATTGCTGGCATCCTCTTCAATTCACTTTCTGCCTGTGGAATCAACCTAGGCCCAACAAAGTCTGAGGCCTCTATCAACAAATGAATCTGACAAAGTAACATCAAAACAGACAGACAAAATACCAGCACCACAGTCATGCCACCTCAGTTCTTGGCAGCTTTGACTGGCAGTTCTCTCTCTCTCTCTCTCTCTCTCTCTCTCTCTCTCTCTCTCTCTCTCTGTTCATTTGGTCTCTCTTAGCTTGGGCTTTTCCTTATACATGGTACCAGCTCATCCCAGTTTAGGCCCCTCTCATCATGTCAACAAGTCCATCCCACTGTGGGGTTCAAAAATCATTAACATTACAGGCTAACTCATTGGAAGAGTGTTTTTGTGATTTGACCAGATGAGACTCAGGATAGCTGTTAAGGAGGCTTTGAAAATATTGGTGCTTCTCTCTCTGGTAATTATGTATGTATTGCCTTGGTCAGACAGTTGGATTTATCTGTCGACCTGTGATAATTTCTCAGACAGTTAGAAGCCCTGTCTGTTGGTCTTTATTTCTCTGTTTATATTTTCTCTATTTTCTTTGATTTTTCTCTAAAGTTCAGGGTGCTGACTTTTCCCCTGAACTAATGAATATAATTAAAAAGATTGTTGACCCCTTTAACAGCTATCTTTCATAGTAAAGCAGATCTAAGGACCTGTGCTACCAGCCATCCTGGGTATGCCAGTGTGGTTGCTGCTACAATGGAGGACATGGAAAATACTTAGGCTAGAAACTCAGCAGCCCTTGGAGATCCTAACCTAAGGGCCACCCCAGGCAGAAAGCAGAATGCTTCCATTTTTCCTTCTCTCCAGGCTTTGTAGAATCAGTATCTGCCTTGAGTACAAAGAGTGAGGTATACTTGAAGTCTCTGCAGCAAGCAGGTGATAACAGTTGGTTCTCATCTGTATGTCCCACATTCAGCATTTATAATCCCAATCCTCTTTACAAAGAGGAGAAAAGTATGTTTCTGTTTCACCATTGATTTTCTGATACCAGGATTTATTATTGTGATTAATCTGCTCAGATGCCTGTTATGGTTTTTATTAATGTTATTGTAATCACTGTCTGTATTGCTTTACTGATTTTGGTTATTTCATTCTTTTTTTAATTTAATTTGTTTATTTTTAGTTTTCAACATTCATTTCATTGAATTACCATATTTTCCCCTGAAACATTATACTCAGTTTTGTTGGGTAGGTGATTCTTGGTTTTAATCCTAGCTCCTTTGAACTCTGGAATATCATATTCCAAGCCCTTTGATCCCTTAATATAGAAGCTGTTACATCTTGTGTTATTGTGATTGCCTTTCCACAGTACTCAAATTGCTTCTTCCTAGCTGCTTGTAATAGTTTCTTCTTGACCTGGGAACTCTGGAGTTTGGCAATAATATTCCTAGGAGTTTTCTT
Organism: Gymnobelideus leadbeateri; assembly: GCA_011680675.1. Taxonomy (NCBI): domain Eukaryota; kingdom Metazoa; phylum Chordata; class Mammalia; order Diprotodontia; family Petauridae; genus Gymnobelideus; species Gymnobelideus leadbeateri. The sequence goes on along the minus strand of WOXC01003614.1, from coordinate 161,604 downwards.
TTGGGGATATTTTTCAAGAGGCAATTGGTGGATTCTTTCAATTTCTATTTTGTCCCCTGGTTCTAAAATATCAGGGCAATTTTCCTTGAGAATTTCTTGGAGGATGATTTCTAGTTTCTTTTTTTGATCATGGCTTTCAGGTAGCCCAATAATTTTTAAATTGTCTCTCCTGGATCTATTTCCCAGGTCAGTGATTTTTCCAGTGAGACATTTCACATTGTCTTCTATTTTTTCATTTATTTGGAAATGTTTTATAGTATGTTGATTTCTCATAAAGTCTTTAGCTTCCATTTGCTCCAATCTAATTTTGAAGGAATTATTCTCTTCAGTGAGTTTTTGAAATTTCTTTTCCATCTGGCAAATTGGCTATTTAAGGCATTCTTCTGCTCATTGGCTTTTTGGCCTTCTTTTGCCATTTGAGTTAGTCTATTTTTTTTTTTTTTTTTTGCTTTTTGGAGGGCAATTGGGGTTAAGTAACTTGCCCAAGATCACATGGCTAGGCTTTTGTTTGTGTGTGTTAAGTGTCTGAGGCCAGATCCGAACTCAGGTCCTTCTGACTCCAGGGCCAGCACTCTACTCACTGCGCCACCTAGCCGCCCTGAGTTAGTCTATTTTTTAAGGTGTTTTCTTCAGTCATGTTGTTGACTCTCTTTTCATGATTTTCTTGTAACATTCTCATTTCTCTTCCCAATTTTTCCTCCACTTTTCTTACTCGATTTTCAAAATCCTTCTTGAGCTCCTCCATGGCCTGTAACCAATCCATATTTTTCTTGGAAGCTTTTGTTGCAGGAGTTCTGACTTTGTTGTCTTCCTCCTGTTCCATGCTTTGATCCTCTTTTGTCCCCAAAAAAGGAATCTAAAGTTTGATTATTCTGTTTGCTTTGCTTCCTCTTCTTGCTCATGTTGCCAGTCAATTACTTGACTTTTGAGTTTTTTGCCATAGTAGAACTCTGCTTCCAGAGAGGAGAGCCTTGTCCCAAATCACTGGGGTTTTCACAAATGTTGTCAGAGGTCTGAGGAGGGCACTCTTTCTACAGACACCACACTGGCAAACTGGTGTTTCTCTCCCCAGTAGCACCACCCAAGAAAGTGACCCAGATCCAAGCAGGTCCAAGCAAGAGAAATTACCTTCTGAATGGTCTCTTGGTCCCTCTACAATCTGTAGGCCAGGGATTCCTGAAGCAGCTGCATGGCAGACACTGCAGCCACCATGCCTCTGCCACCTCTTGCCCCAGGGGCAGGAATTGGACCACACCCTTCCTTTCCAATAGAGTTCTGACTGACCTTTTACTTTCTTTTTGGTGTTTATGGGTTGAAAAGTCTGGAAACCACCACAGCTGTTGTTGATTCATTCTCCTGAAGTCTGCTCTTGCCACTGCTACCTCCCTGGGGCTAAAACCATGCAGCTCAAATGGGACTTTGCTAGGCTCCCAGGGTGCTGTGATGAACCCTTCCTGTCAGCCTGCCAAGCTGCCTTCAATGGAAGATTTGTTTCTCTCTGTCACTTTGTGGGATCTGTAGCTCTAAAATTTGTTTAGAGTCATATTTTATAGGTATTTGAGGTGGTTGTGGGGGGAGGTCATAGAATTTCCTGCTTCTACTCTGCCATCTTGGCTCTGCCCCAAACCTCCTGCTTATTTCATTCTTCATCATTTCATACAAGTCTTCCCATGTTTCTGTAAATTCCTCATGTTCATTATTTGTTATAATGTAGCAGCAAGCACCCAAGTACCCCCAGGGTGGCTGACAACACAGGTTCTTAGATCTGCTTTTCTAAAGGAAAGCAACTCAAAATGGGCTAACAATCTTGTGTTAATCAATCAAACATATCATTTACCTAGTTCAGGGGAAACAGTCAGCACCCCAAACTTCAGAGAATATAGAGGTTACAAGCAGAAGTTACAAGAAGACAGAGAAAAATTTAAGCAGCTAGGCCTCCAATTGTCTGACCATTACATACATCCATACATAGTCACAGTTACCAGAGAGAAAAGCATCAACATCTGGGTTTTCAAAGCCGGGGGGCTCTCAACAGCTGCCCAGAGTCTTGTCTGGTCAAATCACATAACATTTCTCAAAGTGAGCCCCAAAGCAAAGCTTCCCATCAGGGTTTATATAGCCTTCTCCTAGGTCAGAGAATGTAACAACCCTCTTGACCAATCACAAAGTATCTCCTGAAAAACAAGCCTCCCACCACAGGCTCCAAGTGCACTTACACCTTTTAAAGGGCCTAGGGGCAGGGAAGATCTTAAATTTACATTCCCATTACATATAACTAATAATATTCCATTATGGTCATATGGAATGGAATAGAAAAATATTAATTACTACAAGCAGAACACTGTGCTTAGTTCTGGGGATACAAATAGAAAACTGAGATAATTCCTGCTTTCAAGGTACTGACACTATAATTTGGGGAGATAACACATAAAAGGATTCATTTCATGGCAGATAAAAAGTCCAGGTGGTATTAAAGTTCTAGCAGGGAAAGGATCATTCAAGTCAGTCAACAATTTGTTCAGCCTTTACTCTGTGCTAAACTGTGCTAAACACTGGGCATAAAAAGAAAGGCAAAAAGATGATTTCTGTCCTCAAAGGCCTTACATTCTAATGGGGAAAACAGTAGACAATCAACTATATATATATATAGATATATTCAGAGAAAATGGTAGATAATCTTAGCGAGAAGGCAATAACAGTGGTGGAGACTGGGAAAGGCTTCTAAGAGAAAGGGAAATTTGAACTATGTCTTGAAGAAAACCAGGGAATGGGGATGAAGACTGAGAGCATTCCAAACACAGGGGCATGGAGTCCAGAGATGGAGTGTTGTGTGTGAAGAATGGCAAGAAGGTTAGTGTCACTGGGTCACAGGCCATGTGGAGAGAGTCAAGCGTAACAAGACTATAAGGTAAGAAGCAGCCAGATCGTTAAGCTCTATAAAAGCTAAGCAGATTTTACACTTGATTTTGGAGATAACAGGGAACTACTAGAAGTTAATGAATAGAGGGGTAAGATGCTTTAAATCTATCCTTTAGTAAAATGGGTTTGGCAGCTGAGTGAAAGATGGGCTAGGGGGAGGAACAGACTTGAGGCAAGGAGACCAACCACAAGGCTATCGCAATAGTGAAGGCATGAAGTGATAAGATCTTGCATCAGGATGGTAAAAGAGTGACTGGAAAGATGTAAAAGTAGAAATAACATGACGTGGCCACAGATTGGATATATGGGATAAATGAATGTGAGTGATGAGATGAGGATAGCAATGAGGCTGCTAGCTTGAATAACTGGGAGAATGGCGGTGTCCTCGACAGTAATAGGAAAGTTTGGAAGAGGGGAAAGATGGGGAGGTGTAATGATAATGGAAATTTGAATATCTTCCCTGGTTTTAAGATTTTCTCTGCCCCGATAGGCTAAATGTAATCACATGGACCCTGTGGTGGGAGGAGCTTGCCAAAGGGTGGAGCAGAGGCCCCTGGAAGCTGGGAGTCAGAGCAGCTAGATGGTGGGAGGATAGGATGCACCCAGGGAGATAGCTAGGCTTTTGAGTGTTGGTTTGTGGGAAGGCTAAAGGATGGTGTGGTTCTCTGCTGGTCATTAACTTCTCTGTTACTATGATGGATTCGTTTTCCTGGTATTGGGATTTGATTTTCTAGTGTCTGAATAAATGCTTTGTTTCTGTCTTCTATATGGAGAGTCTGTTATATTGCAATTGAGATCTACGTTGGAATATTTATAGTAGCTGTTGGCATTGTGAATATTGTATTGGCACTACAGGAGAATAAAAGATAGTGAGTTCTTTTTTTTTAATATGTTGAGTTTGAGGTGTCTATATAACATCCTGTAACATATAGGCAATTGTTATTGTGAACCTGGAGGTCAAGAAAAAGGTTAGGACTGGATAAATAAGTCTGAAAAGAGTAATTAAAAACTTATTTTAAAAGATTTATATGGGCCTACTATGTTCTAAGCATTATACTAAATGCTTTATTAACATTATCTCTTTTGGTCCTTACAATGACCCTGGGAAGTAGATACTATTAGTATCTTTATTTTCTACAGATGAGGAAACTGAGGCAGGCAGAGGTTAAAGTGTTTTGCTAGAGATCACACAACTAGCAAGTGTCTGAGGCCAGATTTAAACTAAGATTTTCCTAACTCCAAGCTTAGTGTTTTATCCACTGTATCACTTAACCACCACTATTTCTGAATCCATGCAAGTTAATGAGATCACCAAGCTAGAGAGTATACAGAGAGAAGAGAACAAAGGAAAAAGGTGCCTTGGGACACACCCACTAACTGTGGTGTCACCTGAATGATGATTCATCAAAAGATATAGGGAAGGTATAGTGAGACAGGTAAGAGAATTAGGACAGAGCAGTGTCATGAAAACCTAGGGAGAAGAGAGTATGGGGAAGGTGTTTGGCAGTTTCAAAGGCAACAGAGAGGTCAAGAAGGATGAAGATTAAAAATAGGTCATTATATTTGACAACTGAAAGATCACTGGTAAATTTGGCAAGAGCATTCTCATTTCAATGAAGAGGTCACAAGTCAGATTGCAGAGGCTTTAGAAGAAAGTATGGCTTTCTCAAGTCTATCCACAAAAGGGAGATGAGATGTAAGAAGACAACTATCAGGAATGACCAGATCAAGATGGGATGCTGCTAGAAGACAGACAGATTGAAGATTAATGAGACAATAGGGATGTTAAAGGAGGTAATTTGCTGGAGAAGACTGGGTGGGATAGGATCAAGGGTGCATGTCGAGAGGTTGCCTTAGCATGAAGAAAGGCCATTTCTTCCTGGAGAGGGGTGAAGGATGAAAAAGTGGTGGGAAGGAATCTGAGTGATATGAAATAAGGAAGGGAGAAAAGAGATCTCTCAAAAAATGGCCTCATTTTTTCCTGTGAAGTATAAGTCAAGGTTCCAAAATAAGGGGGTGAGGGAAGGGATTTGCATAGTCTGGTTAAGGAGGTATGAAAAAGCTTGGAATAACCGGTGTGGTGAACAGAATAGTAAATGGATTAGGAAAGCATAAAAGTCAGTAACATTGCTGTAGAGAAGGCCCAGTTGAGATTATAAAACAAATTTATAGTGGACCCAGTAATCACAGTTTCATGATTTTCTCTAGCTCTGTTCATCAATACATGAATAGAAGCAAAAGTAATAGATAGTGAAAGTAATCCAAGGTTGGGACTTGGTAGGGCATGTTCAGTGATAGGATAAGCAAGCAGGGAACTACTGTGTCTAGGATAATATAGAACTGAATTGGTTCAAAAAGGGATTGAGATAGGGAAGATATGGGAGGATAGCCAGCTCAGGGGTGAGGAGAAGAGGTGTCAGAGGTCATCATGAGGATTAGGGTCAAAATACAGAGGGAAATATGGCATAATAAAAGATTATAATCAGATAAAGGAATTTCAAAGTTCATGAACATGGAAGTATAATACTTTAGATGATGACTAAGATCAAGTATATTTGAAGGACCTTTTTCTCTTTCTTTGATCTCTGTGGAGTAGAGTCTAGCATTCCAGAGAACTGATAAAGAAGAATGTTGCCCACATCTTGACAAAGATAATGTGTTAATATTTTAAGAATAAAAATTCAGTTTTGGACATGATCAAAATGGGAATGTTTTACTTGACTATGTCTTATATACTTAGGCAACTAGATGGTACAGTGGATAGAGTACCTGGCCTGAAAACAGGAAGACCTGAAGTCAAAATTTTACCTTAGACTAGTTGTATGACCCTGGACAAGTCACTTAACCTCTCTTTGCCTCAGTTTCCTAATCTGAAAAATGGGGATAATAATAGCACCCACCTCCCAGGGTTGTTATGAGGATCTAATGAGAAAATAATTATAAAGTGCTTAGCACATCGCCTGGCACGTAATAAGTACTTTATAAATATTAGTGATGGTGAGTTTATGTCCCTTTTTTAAAAATGGGTGGGGGAAAGTGAGAAAATGAACACTTTATAATTATAAAAAATAGTCATAATATGACCATGTTTTGTATCTCTGAGGTGGAGTGGGGGAGTAGCCAATGGGAAATAAGCAAACTGAGGAACTGGGAAGGTAGAGTGTTTGAGGGAATATCAATATGTATATTGAAGATCTCTCATATAAGGGCTGGAGTTGGGGTAGAAAGATTATTCTAGAAGGTAGTAAATAACAGCTACCAGAATCTTGAAAAGGTGATAAATATGTTTTGAATGAACATAAAAGTAGGACAGATTACTAAATAATTGTGTAAGACAGAGTCAGGAAGTGGAGATGGGGAATGCGGACTAACTCCCCCACCATGACAAATAATGTACGTACACTGATTTCCCATGTTTTTGTGAAAAAGAGGATTGTAATGATTATTTTGGTGGACCTTTATTTCTGACCTTGACTCTTTGGGGTTGTAACACTAAGCATGAGCATCCTCCAAGGTTCTCATTATAAGCACAGTAAACTCCATTTATTCAGTAACAAATTAAGGCAAAACATTCACAGAAAATTAAAACTCAGGAATTCACCATGTGTAACTCAATCATTTAGTAAGTCCTCAATTCAGTCACAAAGTACAAAGGTCCAAGTACTCCACCCCTGGGTTACTACATTCATTTAGACAATTACAAAGTCTTCTCTCTACTCAATTGGAGATTGGTGTCCAATCTTAAACAAAGTACATTCATTTGCTCAGTCACAAAGTACAAAGGTCAAAAGTTTTCCACCCCTGGATCACAACTGAATTACAATACCATCAACCACCCTCTCAAGGGACAGTGAAAAGCACAAAGGCCATCCACCCCTAGGTCACAACTAGGTTACAATATCATCACAGTATTCAGGACCCAAGGAGGGGTCTTTTCTTCATCTTGACATGGGGCAAGTTCTTGGCAGTTTCTGTTCCTAGGAAGACAAAGCTTAACAAAGGCACCATAACATTCATGCACATTGCTGGCATCCTCTTCACTTCACCTTCTGCCTGTGAAATCAACCTAGGCCCAACAAGGTCTGAGGCCTCTATCAATAAATGAATCTGACAAAGTAACATCAAAACAGACAGACAAAATACCAGCACCACAGTCATGCCTCCTCAGTTCTTGGAAGCCCCAGATGCCAGCTCTCAGAAGTCCTGGGCAGCTCTGGCTGACCTAGGCAGCTTTGAATGGCAGTTCTCCCTCTCTCTCTCAACAACTCTGGCCCCTAGCAATTCTCTCTCTAGCATCCTCATTCCTGGCATCTCTCTCTCTCTCTCTCTCTCTCTCTCTCTCTCTCTCTCTCTCTCTCCCTGCCTCCACAATGCTGTTCCCAGAAGTTCTTCTGGCCTTTCTCAGCTGGAACTTTTCCCTATATACAGCACCAGCTCCTCCCAGTTCAGCCCCCTCTTGTCATGTGAACAAGTCCATCCCACCGTGGTTCAAATTTCATTACCATTACAGGGGTATATGCCCAGTAGTAGTATTGCTTGGTCAAAGGGTAAAGGTGTTGAGTAATATTTCTTGTATAATTTCAAATTATTTCTGAGAATGATTATGCTAATTCACAGCTTCCTTAACAGTCCCCTTCTTCCTAGTCCCTTAAACATAGACTATTCTATCTTCTGTCATCTCTGTATCTTTGATGGAGTGAAGTGAAACTTCAGAGTTGTTTACATAAAAGAAATTTATATTTCTCTTATCAGTGACGATATAGTTTTCAAATGGTTGTTGATTACAATTCTTTTGAAAACTGTTCATGTCCTTTTATTTATTTCCCAAAAGAAATATATAGGTGGCACAGCAGATAGAACTATGGGTTTGAAGTCATGAAGATCTGAATTCAAATCTTTCCACAGACATTTACTAACTGCTGTTAGCCTAGACAAATCATTTACACTCCTTTGGCCTCAGTGCTTTGCTAACCTTAAAGCAATATATAAATGTTGGCTTGTTGTTGTTTTATCTATTGGGAACTGGCTCTTAATCTTACATATGTCAGTTCTTTATATATCTTTAGAGTTTTATCAGAAATATCAGGTATTTTTCTTATCCAACATATTCTGTTCAAGCTGCACTGATTTTTTTGTGTTAATTTTACCTAATCAAAATGATCCATTGTATCTTTTGTAATCTACTCTGCTTTTTGTTTCTTGTAACATATCTCAGTCTGGTGGCTATTCTCTTTAGGAGAGGAAACAGAAACAAATTATAAGAGTTGACTGCTTCTACCTTCTCTGTATTGTCCCATTCACCTTAGGCAGCAATTCTATCAATCAAACAACAAGGGCTTATTTTTTTCCCTCTGTCTCTCTCTTTTTTTTTTTTAAATTAAACAAATGCTTTATTAACTTCTGGTTTACATCATTCATTTCCACCAGATTATGAGTTACATTTTCCCCCCATTTTTTCCCTGCCCACCACCCCAGAATAGCAGTCCCATTAGATATCCCCTCATCCAATCTGCTCTCTCCCATATCTTCTCCCATACCCCCTTCGACTTTGCCATTAGGGCAAGGCGAATCTCTGAGCCCCACTGCCTGGACATCTTATGAAGCATTTAATTTTAAAACTTCGATTTTCAGATCCATTCCCTTTCTCCCTTGTCACCCACTCCCTCTGAGAAGATAAGCAATTCAGTATGTGTTGTACATGTATATCTATGCAAAACATTACCATAGTAGTTATATTGTAAAAGACTGCTTATATTTCCCTCCCATCTGTCTCACCTCCCACCTGGTCCATTCCCTACTTTGATCCTGTCCCTCTTTGATAGTGGGTACTTCTAACCTCCCCTCTCCCCAGAATGCCCTCCCCTCCATCATCCCCCTCTCATCCCCCTTTCCCCTACTCAGGAGAGTGAGTGAGGGTAAGATATTCCATTTAGTATGTATGTGTTTCTCTCCTTGAGCCAACTTCAATGAGAATATGCTTTTGCCTTTTTGCCTTCCTGTTCTTCCCCTCCCCTGCAACTACTTCCCCTTGCCTCTTCTACATGAGATAGTTTGCCCTACCCTGTCTCTCTCCATCTCCTCTTGCCACTTTCCTCTCTCACCTCTTGACTTCACCCCTTAAGAATCATCCCTTCCTTGGGGCGGCTAGGTGTCGAAGTGAGCAGAGAGCCAGCCCCGGAGCCAGAAGGACCCGAGCTCGGATCCGGCCCCAGACACCCAACACACAAACAAAAACCCAGCCATGTGAACCTGGGCAAGTCACCCAACCCCAATTGTCCTCCAAAAATAAAATAATAATCATCCCTTCCCATCAAATTCAACCTGTGCCCTCTATCCATGTATACCTGTGAACATATGCCATGTACCCTTCTTCAATTATTTTCATAATGAGAAAGGTTTCATCAAACACAGTTATTGTTTTTCCATGTAGGAATGTAAATAGTCCAACTTTGATAAGTTCCTTTTGATTTCTTTTCCTTGATTACCTTCTCAAGCATCTCTTGCTTCTTGCATCTGAATGTCAAATTTTCTATTCAACTCTGGTTTTTCATCAAGAATGCTTGAAAGGGGGGCGGCTAGGTGGCGCAGTAAGTAGAGCGTCGGCCCCGGAGTCGGAAGGACCTGAGTTCGGATCCGGCCTCAGACACTTAACCCACACAAAACAAAACCTAGCCGTGTGACCTTGGGCAAGTTACTTAACCCCAATTGCCCTAAAAGGGGCGGCTAGGCGGCGCAGTGAGTAAGAGCGCCGGCCTCGGAGTTGGGATGACCCGAGATCAAATCCGGCCTCAGAAAATGAGCACCCACACACAAATAATGACTAGCTGTGTAACCTTGAGCAAGTTACTTAACCCCAATTGCTTAAAAAAAAAAAAAAAGAATGCTTGAAAGTCCTCTATTCCACTGAATGACCATATTTTCCCCTGAAACAAGATACTCAGTTTTGCTGGGTAGGTGACCTTTGGCTTCAATCCCAGCTCTTTTGCCCTCTGGAATATCATATTCCATGCCCTTCGATCCCTCAGTGTAGAAGCTGCCAAGTCCTGGGCTATTCTGATTGTGTTTCCACAATATTGAAATTGTTTCTTCCTGGCTGCTTGTAGTATTTTCTCCTTGATCTGGGAGTTCTGGAACCTGGCTATAATATTCCTGGGAGTTTTTTGGGGGATCTTTTTCAGGAGGAGATCTGTGGATTCTTTCAACCTCTATTTCCCCCACTGGGTCTAAAACATCAGGGCAATTTTCCTTGAGAATTTCTTTAAGGATGATTTCTAGGTTCTTTCTTTGATCATGGTATTCAGGTAGTCCAATAATTTTTAAATTGTCTCTCCTGGATCTATCTTCCAGGTCAGTGGTTTTTTCCATGAGATATTTCACATTGCCTTCCATTGTTTCATTTGTTTGGATCTGCTTAACAGCATCTTGATTTCTCACAAAGTCACTAGCTTCCATTTGCTCCAGTCTAACTTTGAAGGAATGAATCTCCTCAGTGAGCTTTTGAGATTCTTTTTCCATCTGGCAAATTTGACTTTTTAAGGCATTCTTCTCCTCATTGCCTTTCTGAGCCTCTTTTGCCATTTGAGTTAGTCTATTTTTTAAGGTGTTGTTTTCCTCAGTCAGGCTGTTGACAGTCATTTCATACTTTTCTTGCATCTTTTTCATTTCTCTTCCCAAAATTTCCCCCACTTCTCTTATCTGCTTCTTAAGGTCCTCTATGGCCTGTAGCCAGCTTGTATTTTCATTTGGGGCTTTTGGTGCAGGAGTTCTGACCTCATAGTCCTCCTCCATGCTTTGAGCCTCTTTGCCCCTAAAATAGCAGTCCAATGTTGAACTTTTCTGTTTATTTTGTTTTGTTTGCCTAAGCATATTGCCACTTAATTACTTGATTTTTGGGCTTGTTGCCACAGTAGGACTCTGCCACCAGACAGGGGAGCTTCCGCCCAAACGTGGGGTCTTCACAATTTCCGCCAGTTGGGTGGCCTCTGTAAAGCCTCCACCCACTCTGGCAAGTTGGATACCCACCCCAAACTTCCCCCCAGACCACAATCCAGATCCAGGCAGTTTAAAGCAAGAGTGATTAACCCCCAGACTGATTGCTGGATCTCCCTACAGTTCACAGACCAGGAGCTAGAGCCACTGCTGATGCTGCAAAATGGCTTCTGTGCAGCTGTTTCTTCAGCAGCTTTTCGCCCCCAGGGGAGGCAGCCACGTGTTCCCCAAATACTGGTCCCAAAGTCCATAGGGCACTAACCTCTCACTTTGTCCAAGGCATGTCTGTGTTGATAATTCTGGAATCACCACAATTGCTGGTGTTCTGGGGTCCCTCCAGCCAGCTGAAGGCCCGGCCACCCTGGGGTTAAAACCGCGGACCTGGGCTCGGCTCTGCGCGCTGTGCTGTTGGTTCCCAGTGAGCTGTGCTGCCTGCTCTCAGAGCGCTTCGCTGGGCGCTCCCTGCAGGGCTGCTGGGCTGTCCTCAGCAGGAGGTTAGCTTCTCTGTGCCGTTCTGTGGGTGCTGGGGCTCCAGAAGTTGTTCGGAGCTCTCTTTCACATTGTTTGAAATTTGTGTGGGGCAGAGCACATTGGAAATGCTGTTTCTACTCCGCCATCTTGACTCCGCCTAACAAGGGTCTATTAATCACTTACTATATGTCAGGCACTATGGTAGGTGGTGGAGGTGCAAAGACAAAACAAAACAGTCTTGACCCTCAAGAAGCATATATTCCATTTGTTCTTTGATTTTCCTTTTCTTCCAATATGGTAAAAAAAAATTTTTTCTTGGGCTTGGAATTTGTTGATAACCTTGGTTCATTCTTTTTCCATTTCATATACAATTCTTAGAATACCATGCAACTCAGGGCAGCTAGGTGGCACAGTGAATAGAGCACCAGTACTGGAGTCAGGAGGACCCGAGTTCAAATCCAGCCTCAGTCACTTAACACAAAAACTAGCCATGTGACCTTGGGCAAATCACTTAACCCCAATTGTCCTCCAAAAAAAAAAAGCAAAAGACCAAGCAACTCTTTTATATTTAGCCTCACTTAAATACTTTCATTCCTGTCTTCTGTACATGTGTTTTAAAAATCTAAATCACTTAGTAAATTTGATGCCCAGCCACAATAATGAAAAAAAAAAAAGGAGCCTAGCTCTCTTTGTAGCAAGCTGTCTCTGCTTTCCCCATCTAATCTGGTACCCCCTCCAATTTCTGAAATCTTTATTTAGAACTTTCTGTGTTAGAAACTTCATGACCTGCATGACCTCTCTAAATGGCACTTCCTTGCTTGTGATATTTGATATGAGAAACCAATCAGAATGGTGTGCACAAGAACCTGCTTGCCCTTCCACTCAAAGCCCTTCTGTGGGAAGTGACAGTGGATCCAGACATCCCACTGAGGAAACTGGGAGGAAAGATGAGACCTTGGTATAACTTGGATGCATTAAGTCCAGGGTGGCCTCTCACATAACTTAGTCATTCAGACTTCAAAGATAATCATTCTCAAGGCCCTGGTCATATCCCACCTCGATTTGGAAGTGTAGGCTATTGCTAGAGTTTGCTAGTCAGTTACTACGCTAACTGAATCTTTCCCTCACCATTTCTCTCACTCTGTGTTCCCATATAGGCCTCTCCCCTTAAGCCTTTCCTTCTGTGAGTGGAATAGTAGTGGAATTTGAAGATCCCTTTATATTGGCAGGCTAACAGGCACTTAGCACTTATCTAAGCTCACAATTGTGTCAAGTATTAAGACCCAAAAATTATGATCCCACAGTGGGATGGATTTCCTGATGTAACAGGAAGGGGCTGGAACAGGGTATATAAGGAAAAGCCCAAGCTGAGAGGGGCCAGAACTTCTTGGAGCAAGCAGCATGTAGGCTGAGGAGGAGAGACCCAGGCTGAAGAAAGTGATTTTGATTTTAAGAATGGAACTTATGGTGGCGGAATTTCTTCTGAGAGCCAGCTGGAACTTCTGCTGAGAGCTTCTGAGAACCATGCTGAGGAGCTACCGACTTCTTCCAGAAGCTGCTGAACACTTCCGAGGGCCAGCCAGAGCTGCCAAAGACTGAGGAAGCATGACTGTGGTACAATACTTTGTTTTGGGTCTTTGTTGATTTCACAGGCAGAAAGTGAATAGATGTGGATGCTGGCAATATAAATGAATGTTATTGTGGCTTGGTTAAGCTTTGTCTTCCCAGGAACAGAAACTGTGAAGGAATTGAGGTGGATTAGACACTGTGAGCTTCAATATGGAACAGGAACTGCACAGAGAGGTGGACAAGGAGCTGGGAGCTGCCTGCCTTTGAACCCAGGTGGCAGCTGGTTAGATTTGAGCAGCAGCTGGGACCATGGGAGAGGAAGCATGGAAGCTGAGAGCCTGCCTTTCAACCTCTCCTTGGATAGTTAATGCTGACTGATGAGATTGTAACATACATGTGACCTAGGGGTCGATGGCCTTTGTACTTTCCACTACCCCTTAAGAGGGTGACTGATATTGTAACTTAATTGTACCCCATGGGTGGAGGGCTTTGACCTTTGTACTTTGTGTCAATTAAGGAGGATTGCCTCCTTAAGGGTGATTGAATTAAGGATTTACTAAATGAAGGACTTACTGAGTGTTATCTTTTGCTTAAAACTATGTGACCACTTTGGTGAAAACTATGTGGCCATTTTAGTGATAAACTGTGAAGTTAAAACATTCTGAATGCTGTACTTTGTTTTCTGTGAATATTTTGCTGATTTATTACTGAATAAATGGAGAGTTCACTATACTGTGCAATCAGAACCTTGAAAGCTGTTCACAGCAGCAGTCCTCTGGAAAGCTGCTTGTGCTTGGCTTTACAGTGAGTTAAAATATTCCAAATAAAGACCTCTTCCTTCCATCATTGTTCACTCCCAAGCAGCTGCAATAGACTAGGACAGCATCCATGCCCTATCTTTCTCTCCCTCATCTAAGGAAGTTGTAATGTAGCTGGAAGAACACTGAATCTAGTCAGAAGTCAGTCAACAGCATTTATTAAGCACTTACTGAATGCCAGGCAGGGATGCTAGGTGGCACAATGGATAGAGAGCAGACACTGATCAGGAAGACTCATCTTGGTGAGTTCAAATCCAGCTTCAGACACTATGTGACCTCAAGCAAGTCACTACCCTGTTTGCCTCAGTTTCCTCATCTGTAAAATGAGCTGGAGGAGGAAATGGCAAATCATTTCATTACCTTTGCCAAGAAAATCCCAAATGGAGTCACAAAGAATCAGATACAACTCAAACAACCTAACAAGAAATGAAAATAAAAAAGGAAAGCAAAATCAATGACCTTGAGCTTACATTCTCACTGGGGAGATGATACATACTCCCCTTGCTTATATATACTTGCTTGCTTATGGCTGCTGTGAGGATGACATGAAATTCATGTATGATATGTTATAATCCACAAAGCACTGTATTAATGTCAAATAGTACTACACATCATCATGAAAAGCATAAAGGGAGCGAGGTGCACTGGATACATAGTCAGAGGACATAAGTTTGAATCCCAATTTTCACTATTTGTACATCTAGGTAAGTTACTGAACCTTTGTGGCCTTCAAACCATCACCTGCAAAATGAGGCTTGGGCTATATAGTCTCTCAAGTCCCTCCCAGCTCTAAATTTGTGATCTTCTAGGCCCACTCTTGTGAGCAAAGTTATTCTGTTGGTCAGAGGCCTACCTATAATTTTTCTGAACTTGGACATCAGCTCTCAAAATTTACAATGTACATTAGACTACATCTTATTTTTCTTTCCATATCTACCACTTCCTCTAAAGATTCTATTTCAGGTATCTCTTTCTTAGTCAGAATAAGGCCTAGAATAACGTTCCCTAGTAAGTTCCTCTATCATTTGAAAAATGAAACTGTTAAAGCAAAATGAATTTATGAGTCGCTTTGCATTTACCAGATAACTCCAAGTTGTTCATATAACGTCTGTCATTCATCTGGATCAGCTTTGTGATCTATTTCAAAGAACCTATCATTCATTTACTAGTTTTGGGTGGGTGATACTCTGCACAGCTGTATTTTTGTTTCTCCTTTTCTTGTTGTTTTTGTTGGTTTTTCTTTTTTGGGGGGGAGGGGGGAAGGTAGGGCATTTGGGGTTAAGTGACTTGTCAAGGTCACATGGCTAGTTTTTGTGTTAAGTATCTGAGGCCGGATTTGAACTCAGGTCCTCCTGACTCCAGGGCCAGTGCTCTATTTACTGCACCACCTAGCCGCCCCATTTTTGTTTCTCCTTGTTGATTGTCACCCAAATGTTTTCTACTGTGCTTTCAGGATCAGGTTCATTAGTTTTCTCATCTATATATTTCCTAGATAAATAATACTACCCAAGGGGCGGCTAGGTGGTGCAGTGAGTAGAGCGCTGGCCCTGGAGTCAGAAGGACCTGAGTTTGGATCTGGCCTCAGACACTTAACACACACAAACAAACAAACAAAAAAAACCAACCTAGCCGTGTGACCTTGGGCAAGTTACTTAACCCCAATTGTCCTCCAAAAAAACAAAAAACAAAAAACAATACCACCCATATTATCTTTTATCTAAACTCTTTGGAGTACAGTTTTCAACTGCTTTATTCCAGTGAAGATTTATGTATCACCCAAGTTTCAGTAAGGTACTTTACCTATCGTCATTAAAGTTTTTATTCTCTTTATTACTTATGACCTGTGTAAATCAGATCCCACAAAAAAATAAAGGTCAAGGCCATTCTTCAATAAACAGTCAAAGGATATGAAAAGCATTCTTAGAAAAAAGTCATCAACTGCCACATGGAAAAAAAAAAACAACTCCAAATCAGTAATAAGAAAAGTACAAATTATATTAACTCTAAGGTTCCACCTCACATCAGAATAGCAAAAACAGAGGGGAAAAAAATGCACCACCATTGGAAGCTATGAATTAATCCATTGTAGAAGTAATTTGGAACTATATCCAAAATGTCATCAAATTGTATCTTTTGACACAGCCATAACACTTTTGTTCTATCGTTTTTTTCAGTTGTGCCTGACTCTTTTTGATCCCATTTAGGGTTTTCTTGGCAAAGGTAAGAGTGGTTTGCCATTTCCTTCTTTAGCTCATTTTACAGATGAGGAAACTGAGATAAACTGAGGCCTAGGGTCACACAGGTATTAAGTGTCTGAGACTGGATTTGGTCTTAGAAAGATGAATCTTCTTGACTCTAGGCCTGGCACTCTAGCCACTGTACTACCTAGCTGCCCAGCTGTAATACTACTAAGGTATAAAACCCAAAAAACATTAAAGAGAAAAAAGACCAAACTGCACCAAAAAAAATATTTATAGCAATACTTTTTAACAAAGAATTGGAAACAAATTAGGAATTAGGAAATACTGAATATATTATGGCACAGGAATGTAATGGAAAGGGACTTCACTTACAAGAGGGACGGATTCAGAAAATGCCAGAAAAATATGTATGAACTGATGCAGAGTGAAGTGAGCAAGACCAGAAAAATGTATACATTAATTGCATTGTAAACAAACTATGAAAAAAGACTGCTAATCCATGCAATGACCAATCACGACTTCAAATGATTCAAGATAGATAATGCTTCCCATTTCTTTTGTCTGAAGGGACAGATTGGGGATTTGAAGTGATGCATGTTTTCAGACATAGGTACTGTGTGATGTTTTGTTTGTATTTATCATAAAGTAGAATAGGGCTTTTATTTTTTATAAGGGAGCTTTTTAGGGGAATAGGAGATTGTGACAGTGATATAAAAAAAGAGAAGAGAGTAAAAAGGGACACAAACAGCAATGCTGGGACTTATGTGCTTTTTTTTTTTAAGTTTTACATAATAGACACCATTTACAATATTTTTCTGTTTTTTGTATATGGAAATGTTCATATTCATTGAGGTTGATAAGGGGCAATAAGTGATTCCTAAAGAAATAAACTTCAAGGAACATTTCAAGTTATTTCTTGGTATTAGAACTTTGTTGTAATGAATACTTTCCAATTAATCAACCACTACTGTTGCTTAGGATGTTTTTATTATTAGATATTTGTTGCAACAGAATTTAATTTGTAGCTTATTCATTCAGTGATTTTTAACAAGTTATCTAGTTATATTAACATGCCCATTCTTTTTGACCCATAGCAAGAGGTATATACCCCAAAAAGTCAAGACAGAAAGGTCTCACAAATACCAAAATATGTATTGCCACACTTGTTCTGGAAACAAAGAACTGAAAACAAAGTACGTACCCATTAATTGGGGAATGACTAAACTGTGGTACGTAAATGTAATGGAAATAACAAATATGAAGAATTCAAAACACATGGTAAAATTTATGAACTGATGCATATTTGCAGAATGAAATAAGTAGAACCAGGAAAACAAAATACATGCCAACAATATAAATGGAAAAGAACAATGAAATAAAAATGTTATATAATGATTGAGTTTTCAACTCAAAGAGTTGAAAAAACACACTTCCCTTTCCTCATTTGAAATTGAAAAGGATGGGTAAAAAATTGTCTATATTATGACATAGTGAATGTGGTTGGTTTTGCTCAACTAACTATCCTATCTTTTCTTAATCTTTGTTATAAAAGACATTCTGGGCAGGAGAAGGGAAAAGGCTATATTTGAAAATGGATGTTTTAAAAACAAAAGACATAGGTTTTCTTTTTCCATGTTGTCCACTTATGACAGTGAAACTGACATCTCTCTTCCTAAGAATGAAGCTGTTCCTACTTTCTATCTCTTCTTGATCCTACACACCTCCTCAACTTTCATTTGTAAGAATCAACTTAAGTGAGGATTTTAAGATGGGTGTAGATTCCACTTTAAAAAGTTAATACACGATTATGTTACATTCTAATCCCTAAGATGAAAAGAGTTGCCTTTCTAAAGACTGTGCTGCCTCCAACTGTCATTCAGTTACTTAAAATAGCAGCAGCTGAAGCTATCAGCAAAGTTGGCAGCATCATTGTGGATATTAAATGACAATTTGTGTCATACTTTTGTAATCATTTTTTGCAACGCACTGCCATGATTAAGTTATCAATATAGTAATTCTGACACAAAATCTATGTAAGTTCCTACCTCTAATATTTTTATAAAGGTGAAATACAAAATAATCACCAAGCCAGCTTTTCAAAGGTAAATACCAGTTTCAAAAGAGCAAGCAATTTATAGTCCAAGGATAAGCAAAGGGAAGAAATAGGACTAGCCAGCCTTCCCCAATGCCTGAGTGTTGACTCTCCCTCCTTCTCTCTCTCCATATATAGATATATCTATATCTAGATATATCTATATATAGATATAGATAGATAGATATGAAGAGCCTTTTTTTTTTTAAAGCACCAGTTGACAACTTTTTCCAAGTTCCTGGAAGGAAAAACTAAAGCCAGTGGGCTTGAAACAGGTGTGGGTGACCCAAACAGTTCAGGAGAAAGTAAAAGAAAAATGAAAAACGAAAAACTAAAAAAATCATGAAAATACATTTTTTAATTTTCAGGAATATACAAAAGCAAAACAAATCTATTTTAAAAGTATGAAGTATCACATCTACAGCCTATTTCTAGTTATAATTACTTCTTTAGAGCAACATTTGCCTTTGCTTATAGACAATACAGCAGCAAGTGATAACATCTATCATTTCAAGCTGTGATTGCTTACATTTCAAATACAAACAAAATGCAATATGTCTCAAATCACATCTCAGGTAGTTTAACCTAAAATGTATAGACAATTGAACAGTAAATTTGATGTAAAAAAAAACATATAAAAATCACAATACAAGAAAAATACAGAAGATTTTTATAGGGCATATACTCAGAACTTTTGTTTACATAATGACAAACTAGAATCTATTAATCAGTGTCATCCTTGTCATCAGCAACCAAGGGAATGATGAAGGGAAAGAAACTCTTACTACCTTTTCAAGAACCTTAGAGTTGGAAGGGACCTCAAAAATCAACTAATCTAAACCCAGACCTGAATATGAATTCCCTCTCCAACCTCCCTGATAAGTAAGCATCCTGAGAAATGGTCATCTAACTTTTACTTGAAGACTTCCAGTAATGGAAAACTCATTACACTGCAAGACAGCCCACTCTACTTTTGGACAATTTTAATCATTAGGAAATTTTCCCTTATACCAACATTTTTAACCAGAAGAGTTTTAATTTCAGTCTACTTTCAAGGTGACTATTGCATCAAATATTCTATTAGCAATCTTATATTTGGTTGAAATTATTCAGATAAGATAGTTTGTCTTCAATACCAAATATTTCCTTAAGATAAAATAGCAAACTAGTTATAATTATGTATACACTGCTCCTTAAAACTAAATCATAGTAGAGTACATTATTTGAATAGATAAGTCATGCAAATATACTCACCCAATTTTAGGTTGATGCTTTAAAAATAGCTTTAATTCTTCAGTGATTAATTACTATAGTGTTTACTTCTAAACTGTGAAACTAAATCTAATTCTATAACTCAGAGTGAAGGAAATATTGGCATGGATTATCATGAAGTACAGGGAACTGAGAGTTATGCAAATTAAGCACCATAGTATTGACTATGTTTTAAATTTAAGCCATAAGTTACTATATTCATTTGCATATCTTGCCAATTGAGTATTTTACTGACAAGGTAAAATCACAGGCAAAAAAAATCTTATTTCAAAAAACTAGCCTCAGAGTGGAAATAACAGCAAAATTTCACACCTACTTTACCTTGTCTGTTCTCTAATAAGTATAGTTAATTCCAATCTCTATTATGACCCCAATAAATCAACAAATGACTTCACAGTAGGATAGGGTAGCTGAAAATACTCCCTTCACAAATATTAAAGGATGCTAGATTGAGTCCTATCTAGGGATAACGGTCCTTTCCAAACACTTTAATATACTGTAGTCCCTTTTAGAGTTGAGAGGTTTATATAGGCTGGTCTAAGGAGACATGCAGTAAGAAATTTTTAAAAACTTTTAAAAACCATTTTCTATAATTTTACATCATTTTGGGGGTTATTATCTGATCATTTCCAAACTCAATGTTTGTAGAATTCTTCCCAAACTCAGAATCCCATTCCAGACATCACACTTAACATAGTAATTGTCCCTATCAACTAGGGAATAACCTAGCATTCATGCTTTTAAAAAACTCTACATTTAGGGGCAGCTAGCTGGCGCAGTGAGTAGAGCACCCGCCCTGGAGTCAGGACAACCTGAGTTCAAATGCGGCCTCAGACACTTAACAAAAAAAGAAGTAGCCATGTGACCTTGAGCAAGTCACTTAACCCCAATTGCCCTCCAAAAAAAGAAAAGCAAAAAAAAAAAAACCAAACAAAAAAAACCCCTCTACGTTTGAGACCAAATGCCAATTAAATCCAATTTTCCAAACTCTAAACAGATTCTCTTGATACTCATTAGTTTAATATGCCCTATTTATATCCCAACTTACTGCCTAAGTAATTGTTCTGAAAATACACTCATTTTTCCAATTTCTTTCCTTTTCTAAAATCTCCCTTATTCCTTAATTTCATTCTTTCCCTAAAAACATTTGTTGGCCTGTTTTCCCATTCAAGTTCTGAGCTTCCATTTTGGAAAATACTTTCAGAGAAAGTGCTTCAACATGATTATAGATCTTCCTCACAGCCAGCAAAGCTTACTGCAATGCAAATCCCATTCTCTCCAAGGATTTGTATGATAAAAGAGCTCTATTCTCACATACAAAAAAGGGTAGGCCAAGTTGAAAAGTAGTGATGAGGAAGGGGAACTGTGATCATGCTGAGCACTACTGTATATTTAGTGTAAAATAGAGTTGGGAATCTCAGCTACCTATTAAGTTTCAAGCTAATAAAACCTGGAGGCACCAAAAATTTGTTCCATATTTGGGGATTTTCTGACTCTATACTAGTAGATACCCAAGCTTTCTTCACTTCTTCCTTCAACTGGGTTTTTACATACTTAGCTAATAGGTGAGTAGCTAATCTAAGGAATAAATGTGTGTAGAAATATATCAAGGTGACAAACCCAAAGGATTTTTAGTAGTAGTCAGTCTTAAGACAAAATGAGGAAAGCAAACCATCTTTAAGGTCCTCCCACTTCACTTAACCCGTTTCATCATTCCCCTATTATCCCTTCTTACCTAGTTCTACCCTCCACTACAAGGTCCCTTATCTTATTCTTGCTTAAACTGTTAAAAGCTAATACTTTAGTTGTTAGTTAAGCAGAGACCTCTCTACAGAGGTATTGGCATTTTGATAAAGTTCAGTAAACTGAAGGATTGAAGGGAGTAAGCTATCTCCTATTCCTTCCCACTCAGAACACTAGATAGGTTAGATTCTCCAACTGTTACTGCCAGAAAACTCCCCAAATGCTCATATCACTTTGGATTGCAAAGGTGTGAAAAATATAATTCTAACACATTTTAGAAGAGCTACTGGCCCTAACCTAATACATGATGCACTCCAGTCTGAAAATACATAAAGTTTTAGGCTTCATATCAAACTAATTACTTTCCTACTTCATTCTTATTTAAAATGTTTGAAATTCTTTTATACAGTTTATTTAAAATAATGGATCACTGAAAGCTATCCTCAAAAAGTATTAATCTACTTTATTTCAAAGAGGTAGTTATAATGTTAAATTGGCAGCATTTGGCATTCTTAAAATTTTAAGAGTAATTTAAGTGGCCCAGCATGCATGTCTTTTTCCAAAAATTATTCAAGCTCTCAACACTTTTCATTACTAAATTATAAGCAGTTTTTAAAAGGGTCTGACAAATACACTTACTGAAGTCTACTTTCAACTGTCAAACAAGTTTAGTCCAAATTTGGCAATGTGGTTGAGATGAAGTAGCAGCCTGCAGTTTTTCCCATACAGAATAAATGTTTGTTGAATTTGTTGAAGTCAAATGGGAATGTTACTTCCATGTCTCATATACTCTATACATACATAGATGTTTGATATCAGTATTTGGAGACCATTCTCTTAAGGAAAGGCACTCAATTCTTTTGCCTCAAGTATGTTATAGAGAACTAAAACACCTCGCAGGAAACAACCGATATGTGTTTATGAGACTTTGAGAGAAGAATTGATATGTCTTCAATACATAAGGTTCTATAAATATGATAAATTAGCTGTACATTATTGGGGAAGATGTTAAGAATGTCACCAGTTCTTCAGATCAAGGAAGGTATAAAGGAAGGTTCCATTTTGGAACTAAAGGAATTCCCAGGGACCATCAAAGTTCTGTAGGAATAAGAAAACCTGCTGTTGCAAATCAACTTCCAGGGCTCTTCTTTTGGGTACAAGGTAGGAGAGATAAAGGTCCCCCCTTCTTGAGCTCTTCATCCTCAATAATGTGGATAACTCATCACACAATTGAGAATCACCACAGAGGTTATGTTACTGTAATATGTTGACATAAATAAACAAAGGTTTCTGCCAGGGTCCACAGATGACTAATTTTAAAATTACAATTCAAGTTACTAAAAACAAAACTAAAATAACTCAGAATGATAGCTGGTAGAAAGCAAGAATATTTAATATTCAGTGTTCAAGGATATGCACACTAGCAAATACACTCTCAAGACTTGATAAGCACTACTTTATAATTCATATTTTTAAACATTTACTCCAGGATTATAACCCAGGAGCACAAAGTTTATTTACTCTGTAGACAATACTGTTCAAAATGCTCAGAAGCATTGATTTGGTCTTCTTTTAAACATATGGCAAAATGATTTGTCAGAAGTATATTTATTCAGGGAAACAAAGATATCAAAAAAAATATTTGGAATAATTTCCAACAAGTTATAGGTAGGTTTAGTATCCACATCAACATAGACTTCTTAAATGTGTGGTTTCATAATTTAAAAAAATGAATATTCCACAAATTCTACCAAGAGTTAGTCAATATACTTAATTACTTTGATTTCCCTTAGTACAACAAATGAAAAATACATATGAATAATTTTAAAGTTTACGATATTATCTCTAATTATCCCAAGTGTATATCCAAGTCCAAGAGCCGAGTCTTCTTTGAGTTGTCTGAGACCCTTTTTACGAAATGTCCCAAGAGCACTGAAACCAGAATTTTTAATGCATATATGTGTGTGTGTGTGTGTATATACTCACATATATACTGTATACACAAATATACATACACACACATACTCTGGAAAGTAGAGTCTTCTCATTGTCCATCAAAAACTCAATGGTAAGACTGCAAGAAAAAAAAAGGAGGGAGGTGTCAAATTCTAGATTTTGTTTAAGTGTTATCAGTATTGCTTAAAAAATGTGCGATAATGGACTTACTTTACATATTGACAATTAACAAGTGGGATCAAACACAATATTAATGAGAAGAATCTAACAACTAGCATTTTCCTTTCTTTATTGGGGGAAGTAAGTGGGGACGGGGTGGAGGTATGAAGTCTGAAATGATCTAACAGTAGTATTTGGTGGGCCATTTCCCAAAGACTAAGTTTTCTAGTGAAAAAAACACTACTGTGTGTGTATATAAAACATTCCCTGTATGAAGTCCATGAAAGGCAGCATGGTGGGTATAGTTACCAGAAGAACTGTCACCTTGGAGTTATGAAGATATAGGCTCTCCATCTGACAGAAATAGCTACATGACAGAGGCTAAGTAAAGTTCTCAGGGTCTACAGATAAGTAGCTGATCACTAAAATCCAATCTTCTATAGGAACCAACTCTTAGTTCTAGTGTCTTCCCTCTTTTCATTATTTCCTATCTATCTTGTATATAGCTTATACATATTTGGCAATTGTCTCCCCATTAACTATGAGCTCACCGAGGGCCTCTTTTTATATCCCCTCAGCCCTGAGAACAGTGGCACTTAATAAATGTCTACTGACTAACAGATGAAATACAGATACAGGCCACCTCTATCTTCTTCCTACCTCCAATGAGATACAAAAGTTAAAATATAGAAACCATGCTATTTTGGCCTTGCTTCCAATTAAATGCTTTTAATAAAAAGTATTTTGATTTTTTTTAGTCCATTTTCCTTTTAGTTAAACTGCTAACAAGAGAAAGGTAGCACTTGCCCCAAGAGTTGGAAACTCCTCACTAGTTACTTTGTACCTAGAAACATCTCCTCTCTAGCTCTGTAGTGAAGGAGTAATAATACAGTACAGAGTTCCAGTCATAATATTCTACCTCCTGCCTCTCCTAACCCATCCCATAAATAAATCCAGGATTCTTAAATATTGTCTACCCTAAATTCCATCAATGTCTGGAGAGAAAGTAATCTTCAACTACTTCCTCGTAACTATCACGAAATACTAAGTTAAATACTCACATGGTGACCACCAGGCATTGGTGGAGCACCAGTAGGTCCAGAAGGCACTTGAAAGGGATTATTAGGAGTAAGATAGAGTCCTGGTGCAGGATATGATCCCATAGGTGCAGGGAATGGAGCTGGCGCTGGTGGTCCCCATGCTCCAGGTGGGACAGCTCCCCATGGAATAGGTGGTGCTGTTGTCGGTGCTTGGGGAGGAGTAGGATATGGCCCTGCAGATGGATATGGCATATTAGGTGTAGGGTACTGCCCTCCCATTCCTGGTGTCCATGGTCCAGAAGACATGGATCCCCATGGCCCTAGGGGACCAGCTGTAGCTGGATCTGTGGGTGTACCATATGGTCTTGGAAGCTCTGGAAAAGGCATATTTGGTGTAGGATATGGCCCTGTAGGGCCAGGACCTGGCACAGATGGAGTTGGATAAGGACCACCAGGTGGAGGACAGGATGGTCCAGAGGGAGGAAAGGGTGCTGGTGGTCCAGGGGGTGGTCCAGCAGGCACTGAAGGATATATTCCTGTGGGTGTAGGTCCAAAAGGCACACTGGAGGGTGATGCACTTGGTGGAAGTCCAGATGGCACAGAAGGTGGAGCACTTGGGTTATTCCAAGGAGTGGAACCTGGCCAGGCTTGTGGTGGCTGACCAGGTTTTGTACCGCTCACAGTGGAATTTTTTGCAGGCGAATGTTCTGGTAGAGCATCTGCCAACTAGAAAACAAAGAAAAGCTGTTTTTGCGATCCTTTTCAATAGATAAATGCAACGATGAAAAAAATCCCATCAACTAAAAACATGAATATCGCATCTTCTAAAGCTATAAGGTACTTACATTATTAGAATTATTTAAAACCACCATCACCACAACCATCACATTAAAAATCTTAACACAGTAGGTGCTTTTTCAAGTAAAAATTTCCCAGAGAAATCTTTTTTTGGGGGAGGGGGGAAGGTAGGGCAATTGTGGTTAAGTGATTTGCCCAAGGTCACAGGGCTACTTTTTATGTTAAGTGTCTGAGGCCGGATTTGAACTCAGGTCTTCCTGACTCCAGGGCTGGTGCTCCATTCACTGCTCCACCTAGCTGCCCCCCAGCGAAATCTTTTAGTTCTTTTTAACTTAA
Source organism: Gymnobelideus leadbeateri (assembly GCA_011680675.1). Classification (NCBI taxonomy): domain Eukaryota; kingdom Metazoa; phylum Chordata; class Mammalia; order Diprotodontia; family Petauridae; genus Gymnobelideus; species Gymnobelideus leadbeateri. Next base: position 136,241 of record WOXC01003614.1, on the reverse strand, counting down.
GACCAAAGAATAATAAAACATCCTTTTGAAAATGCTTAGTCCTTCTGAAAATGCTTAGATGGCTCCAAAGTCATGATTATATACATTTTTAAAGGAAGCTCAATTAATTACTTAAAAAATGATATAAAAGATAAATAAACTTACTGAAAATTCATCAGACATTTTCCTGAAAAACAAAAGAAAAATATTTTAGGGAAAATTTTTAGATTAGAGTAGAATTTTTATGAGGTCAGTTTTGCTTTATAAATATGATTTGCTTATTGTATTTTACAAATGAGACCATCTTCAGTGTTAAGGAGGTTGGTCTAATTAGAAGTTCCCTTCAAATTCAAAATGATGTTGTGATATCTGATCCTTACTTAAGCATACTTATCCAGTCACCCAAATTTCAAGGCATTTTTTATATTAAGATAACTGAATAAAAACCAATTCACAACAAATAGACATTTCCAGTAAAGACAAGAAACTGAACAGGAACAGAACCATGTAGGTCCCCCTTAAATACTATAGAAAAGGTTTTATTTTATTAAGAGCACTAAACTAAATAATGACCAATAAATCCAAAGAAAAACTACATTATTTGTATACCCATCCAGCCCATATTTGCAGCAGGGTAGACAGAAGAGAAAGAAGAAAAGGAATAAGCATTTATTAAGTGCCTTCTCTGTGCCAGGCACTTTACAAATATCTTATTTGCTATTCACAACAACTCTGTGAGGTAGAAGCTGTAAGGAACGGATCCAGATAGAAAAGAGCTGTGCTTTGAAGTCTCCTAATATAAACCAGCAACATTATAAGGACACCTGGACAGCCTGCAGCACTGAATATCAGAAAATCAGGAGGACAGAGTACTCTAAAGAGAAAGCCCCAAGCAGTCACATACTCTGATGTGGGGGTAGGAGCCTTGAGGATTAGGAGAGCGGAGGCAGGTACAAGAGGCAGAGTAGCTGCAATGCCCTAGGGTCTCACAAAGTTTCAAGGGAGCTAACCTGAGCTTTGGAGAATCTGGAAATACAGGAAGGCAAGAAAAATGCCAGTACCCTTTGAGCCCCAAATCTAGTGGAATTATAAGAAGTCAGTGGCAGTAACTCATGTATATAGATCAATAACAAATTGGGCCCCAAAATCCTATCCAAAGGTTCAGGAGCATATGGCGTCTACCCCTGACACAAAGTCCCAATTCAGGAAGATAGAATTATAAGTAAATAGAAGGTACAAAGAAATTCTGTAATTATAGGACACAAATCTAGAAGGAAAGAATAGCTCTAACTATAAGCAAGGCCTCAAATAAAAGAATGGAAAAAATAAAGTAAGACTTAAGGGGAAAAAAGAATTATTATAAATTAAATAATAACTCTAGAGTTAAGAATGGAAATGAAAATAAACCACCTAATACAGCAGAGGATACACCCTAAAAATTAGAGTGTACCAAAGAGGAAATTCACAACTCCATAGACAACTATAAACAACAAAACTAAATTACAAGACTGAAAAAAGAAAACCTTTTTTGAATAATGTTTTATCTCCTATAGTGACCTAGAAACAGGTCAAAGAGAGATCATTTAAAAATCATTGGACAGGAGTGGTCTGGCAACCCAAGGCAGTCCTACCAGATAAAGACCTCTTACAGAAGGTACCAGCTACCCACCCCATCCTATATAGACACTGCCGTTTTGTTTTTGTTTTTTTAAGCAATTGGGGTCAAGTAACTTGCCCAAGGTTACATGGCCAGTTATTTTTGTGTGGGTGTTAAGTATCTGAAGCCAGAACCAATCCCAGGTCCTCCCAACTCCAGGACCAGCACTCTTACTCACTGTGCCACCTTGCTGCCCCAACACTACCATTTTTGCCACTGCTGAGGTCAGCCCTAAGCTGCCTTATATCTGTCCCAGGGGTGAACCGGGCTTTTAGTGAAAGGATGACTAGATTCTTAGACAATGGGAGAGATGACAGCACTTCAAATGATGTAAAGCTCCAAGACCATTCACTTGACTAAGACAACAGGGTCATTAAACCTATGCTGTTATCTTGGTACTAGGTCAACTGCCAAGACAGCTAATGATTAAGGGATATAGCTCCTAGGAGTTCTTGACCTTACAGGCCCATTATAATAGAAAGAATCATATAACATATGTTCCCAGGGCAATTCTAGGAACCACACACTTTTTCACAGAATGAGACGCCACACTCCAACCAGAATTGCCTGGCTGATGTCAGGGAGGCAATGCCATCATCACATAGCTCTCAGACCATTGGAAAATTCTGAGTTTTTCCCAAATGATCTCCTCCAACAGTAAAAGTAACTCAAAAACAAGTTAATACAGGCTTTGAGTATTCAGTTTGCAAAAGAGATTTGGAACTGTGTCCCAAAAGTTATCACCCTCTGACCCAATCACTATTTGGTCTATACTCTAAAAAAAAAAAAAAAAAATCAAAAGAAAAGTACTCATGTATAAAAATATTTATAGCAATTTTTTGTGTTAACAAAAATCTGGTAACTAAAGAGGTCTCCATCAATTGGGGAGTAGTTAAGCAGATTACAGTATAGCAATGTAATGTAAATGTTCTTTAAGAAATAACGAAGAGGGGCAGCTAGGTGGCACAGTGAGTAAGAGCGCTGGCCTTGGAGTTGGAATGACCCGTGATCGAAACTGGCCTCAGAAAATGAGCACCCACACATAAAGACTGGCCGTGTAACCTTGAGCAAGTTACTTAACCCCAATTGCTTTAAAATAAAAAAAAAGAAAAAAGAAAGAATGAAGAGAATGAATTCGTAGAAAACTAGTATGGAATGATGCAAAATAAAGTGAGAAGAACTAAAGACAACAATTTATATAATATCAATATTATTGTGAAGCCAAACAAGAACTCTATCAATGCAATGAATGACCAACCATGACTCCAGAGGACTCCAAATGGAGATGCAATAAAACAGGAAAAGACAAGCATAAAGATAGGTAAAGAAAACTACAGTGTTCCTGTTTGTTGATAACATGATTGTTTATTTAGAAAATCCTAGGGAATAAGCAAATAAATGGAGACAATTACTAGCTTTAGTAATATGGTAGCAGGTTACAAAATAAAACTACTACAAAAAATAAAACCATTTATACAAGGCAGTAACGAAATCCATGAAGGAATAGAAAGGGAATTCTCACTCAAAAATAACAAAAGTCATAAAATCCTAGAGTTAATCTGCCAAAACACACTCACTAATGGTACAGATACTGGTCAAAGGATAGAAAGAGAAAGTTTTCAAAAGAAGAAATGAAGGAGGGGTGGCTAGGTGGCGAAGTAAGTAGAGCACCGGCCCTGGAGTCAGGAGGACCTGAGTTCAAATCCAGCCTCAGACACAACACAAAAACTAGCCATGTGACTTCAGGCAAGTCACTTAACCCCAACTGCCCTGCCCTCAAAAAAAAAAAAAAAAAGGAGGATGTCAACAACCACATAAAAGAATGGAAGACAAAAAAGCATGTCAGAGGCAATAACAATCTAAGGAATTCCATATAAAACATTCAAGGAAATAAAAAGATCATCAATTGCATATATGCTTGCCTTGACTTATCTATTTTTGGAAATCAAGTTTATTCTAAAAAATCTGATAGAAATTATGGAGAAAATCCCACCCTTCAACTTCACCCCTGTGCTATAAATTAGTCCTATATTCATTAATCAAGGGTCATTTTTAGGAATCAAGAAACTTAAGTTCTACAAGTATCTTTCGGGAAAAGATATAAATTTTGTCAGCCTCTCCCCCTCCCCCAAGTCAGAAAAAGCTGAACTCCAAAACATGGACCACATCTGTGACTTCATTCTAGACCTTACTGTCCAAATACTAACAGTTTTATTTGAATGTATGAAGTATGATAGTAATAAAGTGTATGAAAGCATATTAAAAGCATTTAATGCTGAGTAAAAAAACTTTTTAGAGTAAAGTCACCACAATATTTCTCAATATGTCTAAGAGACTGACTCTCAGACTAGTTCTCAGTCTGATCAACTTGAAAAAGGTAAAAGAATTCACTGAGGGGATCCCATACTTTCTTCTTTGAGCTTTAAAGAGTCATTGTCTTTGACTGGAAACAAACAAAAAAAGCAAGTATTATAATCAACTTGGCATGCCAGCAGTGAAAGCCACGTGCTAGTTAAATATAACTGTATGCATATTGACATCAAAGAGGCCTTCTGATACCTATCTGTTTAAAATCATGTTGTAAAATCACCAGCAAAAAAGTCACTCCCAAAAGCACCTAAGAATGGAAAATAGTAAACATTTACACTAGCTAAAATGTCAAATAACTCTTACAACTTTCCATACAACCTAAATTTCCTGGATATTAGAAAAATTGCTCTAACTCAATTCTAAAGATGGTCATCATTATGCTACTGTCAGTATCACAAAAATTTAGGACAACGTGGATTTCTCCAGTTAGAACATCAACACAATTCATGCTAGATGAATATTTGGATGAAGACATTTTTGAAACAAGACAGTTATTAATTGACAAATGCCCACATTAGAAAGGCAACATACAAGGTGTTTGAAAATAACTTATTTTAAGCATGCTCTTTGTCAATCTCCTCCTTAAATTAAAAAACAAAACAAAACTATTTTTATGGGTATCTTTGCTTTTAAATCACATTCATTTCTCCCCTTTCTCTCTCCTCTCCCCAGGGGATCCATTCCTTATAACCAATAATTTCTTTTCAAAGAGAAAAAGTCAGCAAAACAATTAACATGTTGGAAAAAAAAAATCTGACACTATATCCCACCTTCGGAAAGGTAGGGTAGTGAAATTTTCTTCAAAAAAAAATTTTTTTTAAAAAGTTCTAACATCAAGTGAAGTAATAAACATTTTTATATGCAACATAGAGACTGTTTTTCTTCTTCTGAAATGTATTCTGACACACCAATGATACTGACACATCTGTGAAGTAGCCCAATGATGTCTAGAAAATAATTTCAAATTACAGTCTTTTAAAAAACATTCTTTTATCCATTGATACCAGTACTAAGCATCCCTCCTCCCCCCAAAAGGACAAAGCCAGAGGGAAAATCTCAAGTATGTTAAAAAATATTTGTAATAGTTTTTGTATTAGGAAAATACTGGGAAGAAAGCGTGTGCTTCATCAATTCAGGGATGATTGAACAAATTGTGGTATATGAATGTGATAGTATATATGGAATCAAAAAGAAATGATAAATATGAATAATTTGGAAAAACTTGGGAAGATATACCACAAAGCATAATGAGAATTTATCTGATGACCATAGTAATGGAAAGGAAAATAACTGAAAAGATTTAATAATTCTTATCAAAGAGTAACCAATGGAAATAAGAGAAGGATAGTTAAACATGACTTCCTCCACTTGGCAGTTGGTTAACTTTATGTGCAAAATGAAGACTGGCACACTAATACATTGTTGGCGGAGGAGCAATGAATTAGCTGTGAGTTGGTCTACTCAATCTAGAAAGCAATTGGGAAATATTGCCCCCCAAATAGCTAAACTGTATATACCCTTTGAGACCCAGCTATACCACTAGCTACAAAGATGTGTATAGCACATCTTTTGGTGGTGGCAACAAACTGGAAGTTAAGGGGATACTAAGTCAACTGCCAAACAAATTATAAAGGGCAGCTAGGTGGTACAGTGGATAGAACACTGGGGCCTGGAGTCAGGAAAACATGAGTACAAATCCAGCCTCAGACACTAGCTGTGAGATGCTGTACAAGTCACTTAACTCTATTTGTCTCTGTTTCCTCATCTGTAAAATGAGCTGGAAAAGAAAGTGGCAAACCACTCTAGTATCCCCACCAAGAAAACCCCCAAAATGGATCATGAAGGGTGGGACATGACTGAAATAACTAAAGACCAACAAATGATAGTATATGACTAAAATCTTACTATGTCACAAGAAATGAGGAAAGAAATGGGTTTTTTGAACAAACTTGTTCAGAGTTGAATGAACTGACATAGCTGCCTAGAAATACACTGCCTATATAATGTCTAGAACCCGAGGAATAATCTTTCTATAGAATTCTATAGAAAGAATAACAATACTATAAAGAAAAACTACTTAAAAAACAAAAACAAAAAACTATGATCCTATCACTATTCCAGTAATGAATATGTACCTCACAGAGGCGATGCATTCAATGTGTAGAATGAAAAAAATTTTTCAGATGTGGAAAACAGAGGATTTGTTTTACTTGACTATGACTATTTGCATTTTAACAAAGGGTTTTATGGAGCTTTCAGGATTTTATGGGACTTGCAGGGTAGGAGAGCCCAGTGGTGGTTGGTATTTTTAAAAAAATTCTCACTATCTAAAAAAAAACTTCAACAGGACTAAGTTAGAAAGACAATCCAAATCTCTTCTGAAACATAATATATAACATTAAAAACTCCTGTTGCACTAAGATTAGAGATGACAATCCAATCACCATTTCTTTTAATATATATATATATATTTTTTTTTTTGCATTTTGGAGGGCAGTTGGGGTTTATGTGTGTTAAGTGTCGGAGGCCGGCTCCAAACTCAGGTCCTTCCGACTCCAGGGCCAACGCTCTACTCACTGCGCCACCTAGCCGCCCCTTTTTCTTTTAATATTATAACAACACACCAACAAATACACTTATTTACTTATGGGTATTCCAAAGTGTCACCATAGCTCTGGTTTTCTTTTGTTTTGGGGGCACAATTTTTACAGACTCTAAAGCTTGAAAGAGATCTCAGAAGTCATCTATTGCAACGCATAGTTGAAAAGAAATTCCTTACTACAGCATTAATCACTCCATCAACAAATATTTATGGGAGACAGCATCTATGACTGAAAGTCTACTATATGTCAAACACTGTATTAAGCATGAGGCACACAAATACAAAGTGACAGTCTCTATATTTTAAAACCTTTTCTTTTACTCGGCATTATTTTATCACCTATCTTCCTGACTCCACAAAGGTTGGTCAACAAGCATTTGTTAAATGCTATGTACTAAATGCTGAGGCTAAAAAGAAAGGCAAAATTAGGTCCTCAACCTCAAGGAACTTATATTTTAGTAGAAGAGACAAAATATAGGTACATACAAAGATTAGGAGGCAGGGCATGAGGGAAAGCTGGTGCAAAGGCAAAAAAAGAGATGGAAAATGGAATGCCAGGTTCAAAGCCAGTGTATCTGAATGGTAGAATATGTGGAAGTCAACTGATAAGACTGGAAAAACAGGAAGAGGTTAGAGCTTAATATGTCAAATAGAAGAATTTATATTTGATCCTGGAGGGAACAGGGAAACATTAGAATTCACTGAGCAAGGGTGTGATATGGTCAGACCTACACTTTAGAAAAATCACGCTGAATTAAGGATGAATAGAGTGGACAGAAAGCTATTGCAATAATCCAGATGATGTGATTAAGGGCCTATTCTCCATGCTGGGACTGTATAATAATTTTGAGAATCCTTAGCTTCTTTTAAGTTCAGCTAAGGAAGCATGAAGCCTTTAACGATCTCAAATTCCCTTGTATATACCATAGCATATACCTCTGAAAATTCATGTCCTTTTAGTAGACTAAAAGCTCCTTGGAGAAAAGGATTTTTTTGGGGGGAGGGGGGAAATGGGAGGTCCCTAGCATTTAGAGAACCTAGATCTAAATCTCACTTTTGATGCTTACTTACTGTGTGACCTTAGGCAAGCCCCTTAAATTCCCCGAGTCCTCAGTTTCTTCATTTGTAAAATGAAGGGGCTGGACTAGATGGCTTTTGAACCATCTTCCAGCTCTAGATCTGTGATCCTAGTAGGCATTTAAGAGAAGTCTGCTAAATTGGTTTTAACTGAATTATTTCAGAATTTTTATTATGCTTTCTTAGTGTTTTAATTTCATACTTAATACATATTAAGCTGTGTTCTAAATCTATCTTCAACAGTATAGTTAATAATATTAAAATGAGGGCTCAAACTAAAGCAGGATTGGTAATCTGAGGTCCATGAGTTTTTAAAAATTTTTAATTACTCTATTTTATAAAATTGGTTTCCTTCGTAATCCTATGTATTTTATGCATTTAAAGACAGTATTCTGAAAAGGGGTCTAAGACTGACAAAGAAGTCCATGACACAAAAATGGTTAAGAATTTTTTTCTGAAACACTTTTTGTGGTGGCAAAGAACTGGAAATCAAGGGGATGCCCATCCATTGGGGAATGGCTAAACACGTTGTGGTATATGAATGTAATGGAATATTATTGTGCTATAAGAAATGATATACGATATGATATGATATCTTCATAATAACCTGGAAAGACTTATACAATGTTGAGTGAGAGGAGCAGGACCAGGAGAAATTTGGACACAATTACAGACATAACATTATGTGTGACAACCAACTTTGACAGACTAACTGGGCTCTTCTCAGCAATGCGAGGTTATAAGACAACTCCAAAAGACTCATGATAAAAAGAGATATCCACATATAGAGAGAACTAGAGGCTCGAATGCAAATATTACCTGCTCTTTCTTTTTCTTGTTTTGTTTCCTCTTTCCCATTGTTCATTCCCTTAGTTATAATCTTTCTTTACAACCTGACTAATGTTTAATATGAAGGCATTTGCAGATCCTATGTTTGGTTGCATGCCACCATGGCGGGGGCGGGGAGGGGGGGGGGAAGGAGGAGAAAATTTGAAACTCAAGGGAATGTAGAACTTGTAAACTAAAAGTAAACAAATAAATTAATTAAAAAAAAAAAAGAACACATTGCAAAAAAGAAATTCCTTTTGGAGAAGAAAGAAGGAATCCAGAGAGAATTACTTTCCTCAACCTAGAGAGGCTTTTAAATACAAAGTGGTATGTGGTACTCATAAAGCATTAGTCCTGATCCTTCGGCAGCATCAAAACCTTTCACTTTAAACACAATTTGAGCTGAAACTTTATGACGGGATTTCTAAAATGGCCTAAAAAATGTTACTAATGATGCCAAGAAGCAAAAAAAAAAGGGAAAAACTTTACTTTCAGATCCATTTTTATTCACACTCTAACCAAGGTACAGAAACTATTAATGAAATGGATGTGGCTGCTTGTTATAGTGTTTTGTAATTAGGACCAATATTGGCTGGAGTAGGTCATCTCTGACAGACAGACACTTCTACAGTAATTGTCAGCAGTCTGGGGGACTGTTCCTATTCATCACATTTTCTTTCTTTCTTTTTGGAGGGCAATTGGGGTTAAGTGACTTGCCCAAGGTCAGACAGCTAGTAAGGGTTAAGTGTCTGAACTCAGGTCCTCCTGACTCCAGGGCCAGTGCTCTATTCACTGCACCACCCAGCCTCCCTGGCCTTTGTAACTTTTAAGCACTCTTGTAAAAAGCAGTAACATAAGACATCCTATTCTAAGATTTAAATGTCCAAATAGTAGACAGTTGTTGTCAAGTTTGCTTTGTTCTGTATCTGGGTCAACGAAAATGATTGGTGCTTGTTTCATCCTCTGAGTTCTGACTATGAACACTTTTTTTTCCTGTCTGTTTAAGGTGGCTTCCTAATTTTGCTCAATTGTTCACAATGACCAATGGTGCTAAAATCTATAGAATACAAATAAATAAAAATTACTTTGGCAGTCAAGATACTGACAGAATATAAATGTCATAATAGTAAGCACTTACATAGAGCTTTAAGGTTTACAAAGTGCTTTGTAAATACTGTTTTATCCTCATAAAACCCTAGAAGCTAGGTGCTATTATCCCCATTTTATAGATGTGGACACAGAAGCAGACAACAGTTACATGACTTCCCAAGGCTTACACGGTTATTAACTATCTGAGGCTGGTTTTGAGTCAAATGTTAGACCTAATACTACTAGAAACTAATTTTTCAGTATCTTCTAATTGCATATACCCTGATACAAGCTAGAAACATAAAGTTTTGTTTAATGTCACAACTTCTAATCACCCTCACAGCTTTTATTCTTTGCAAAATCCCAGAGTTCTGTGGGAAAGTTTAAGAAACATTAGTTTAGACAATGTTAATTGAAGAAAAAGGCCTTGACCTTTGACCCAGAGGTTGGTCAAAGATATAGTGATAAATAATAAAAAGAGAAATCCCACAAACACCAAAATATTTATGGCAGTACTCTTAAGATTATCAAAGAACTGGGAACAAGGTGCCCAGCAATTAAGAAATAGCTAAATTGTGGTACATGAAGGTAACTGTCTTTTAAGAAAAGAATATCATGAACACAGAAAAGCAAAGGGAGGTACATGACCTGATGCAAAGTGAGTAGGCAAAACCAAGGAAACATATAAGACAATGGAAGGAACCGCAAAGGAATCTGAATTCTGTTACATTATATAATGACCAAGTCTGGCCACAAAGTAAATATGAGAATGCACCTATCTCCCTTGGGGGGACAGGGGAAGATTGAGAAAAGTTATGGGTATGGAACTATGCATGTAATATTAAGCTTGGTTAATGTGTTTAACAGCTTTGCTCATTCTTTCTTTCTTATTCTTTGTTGTAAGGGATGACCTATGGGGAGAGAGTGGAGGAATATATTCAGAAGTTGCAGAAAAAGATGACAATAAAAATTGAATAAGTCATTGGCGCCCATCAGCCACACGAACCAACATGCTTATAAGAACAGGGCTGAATGTTTATTGTGCACCGAAAGTCTCTGTACAGTTTCAATCCCTTCAGCAGATTAAAACTGCACTAAGACCCACGGTAAACACTGTATGTCGTATACTGCTAAGATTTCTATCTGGGCTCTACATACAAGTTAACAAGATCAATGATTAAACTGTTTGAGAAACTGCAATTGCTAACCGTTAAATACGAGAGAGGATAATAGGAACAATCAAAAAAATACTTTAACTGCTTCCCAGGATGACTCCTTTTCTCTTTATAACTGGCTAAAGAATCTGAGTATGGGGCCAATGGAAGGGGACGGATAAAGGGAGGGCACGGCAGCCATGATACGGAAAGGACAGCACTCACCAGGCCCCCAATCCCCCGTCCCCACTCCCAGATAAAGATACCTGAGAGTAGGAGTAAAGGGAGCACAGAGCGCAAGGCCCCTTACCCGAGGGGGGAAGGGACATTACCTGTTCAGGCCCTTCCTCCCGGACGTGCCTCTGACGTCACGAAGGCTAGATCGTCAACGCTCCTGACACCTCTCCCCTTCCCCCTCCCCCAGGCTTCTCCCAGCCCCGCCCCCGCCCCTCTCCCCACACCCGCCTCAACCCACAATTAATTCTCTTCCCTCGCCCCACCACGGCCGCGGGAGCTGGTCGGCCTCGACGTCCAACCGAAGCGCGTCACCGACGGCTGAGGGCAGAGAAAGGTGGCGGATGGAGTTCAGCCACTGCGTGCCTCCCGCCTTCGAGCGCAGGCAGCCCCCTCAGCCGGGTCAGAACCGCGTCCCCGCGCCCCACCCCCACCTAGCTCCAGGGCGGCCTCACCAGACAGGATCGGACCCCAGCCCGAGCGGCCAGAAGTGACGACGGCTGGAAGGAGGATCTGATGATGGAGGAGAAAAAAAAGAGGGCGCGAGAAAGCAGAGGAAGCAGAACCAGCGGCGGGCAGCGGCAGCAGCGACGGCGGCGGCAGCAACAGCAGCAGCAGCAGCAGCAGCGGGAGCGCACGACTCCTCCCCCTCGGCCGGAAGAGGAAGCGGCCCGCAAGGCGCCGGCGCTGGCCCCGCCCCCTCGGGAGGCCAGCGGGAGGGGCTGGAAGCGAGGAGTCTGGGCAGTGTCGCGCGTGCGCTTGGCCGGGGGCCACCTGAGCCTTGGCTGGGACTCCCCTGAGGGGTGGGGCTAGAAATTCCTGCCCTAATCGGGACAGTTTGCTAATCCAGTTTGGGCTATGCTGGAACCGGCTCCTACCGGCTTCTCGGAAAGCCATTGTTAAAATTTCTATGTGCAGCTATACCTTGAAAATCAGGGCTACACATCCGGTCTAATTATGTTGCTTTGTTAATCGTCCGGACTCAGGAAAGCTGCAGAGAAAATTTTAACGCAAATTAAAAGTGTTTGAAGTACGACGGATTTTTTTGTTTGTTTTTGAAGAGCTGGTCCAATATTTAGCCCAGCACAGAATGGTGTGTTGTTAGGTCCAATCAGCTTAGAGGGCACGGCTGAGTCCTGGTCGCCCTGAACAAAGAGCGCTTCGTTCTGAACCAGCTGGCGGCGGGTGCAGGGGAGAAGCTGTGTTGGGGGATTCGGGAAGAACGCTTTAAATCTTGCCTCTGATATTAGCTGTGCGACTTCACCTCCGTAGAGGAGAACTAATAATAGCACTTCAAATGAGCTCACCTAAGTCCAGATGCTTCCAAAACCTTCGCGTGCTGACTCCTTCAGCTCTAATGCCCTGTCCCTCACTGAGAGGCACGTGCCTAAATTTGGCTAATAGGTGTCCACAGAAGTAGCAGTCCTGAAGATTTCTTCTTCCTTAACCTCCCTTCTTCACTTATAAGGTGAGAAATTGTGCGCACATGTAAGATGTGTTTGTGGGGATTATTTAAAAACAACCTTTCACTGTACCCCAAAGAGACCATAAAAACAGAAAAGGGACCCACATGAACAGAAGCATGTATAGTAGCTCTTTTTGTGCTGGGAAAGAATTGGAAATTGAGGGGATGTCCATCAAACTGGGAATGACTGAACAAGTCATGGTATGTGAATGTAAGGAAGTATTATTGAAATGATGAGCAGGTGGACTTCAGAAAACCCTTGAAAGACTTACATGAACGGCCATTGAGTGAAGTGAGCAGAACCAGGAGAACATTGTGCACAGTAACTGCTACTTTGTATGATGACTGACTTAGATAGACTTGGCTCTTCTCAGCGATGCAAGAATATAGAACAAGTCCAAAAGATGGAAACATTCTAAGAAAGAGCTTTGGAGTCTGAATGCAGATGGAGGCATACTATTTGCTCTCCATTTCTTTTGTTGTTTTGTTTTGTTTCTTCTTTCTTGTGGTTCCACCCACTAGTTCTAATTCTTTACATCATGACTAATGTGAAAATGTATTTAATATGAATGTTTAAGTAGACCTATATCAGATCGCACGCCTTCTTGAAGAGGGGGGAGGAGAGGAAGAGGGAGAAAAATTTAAAACTCAAAATCTTATGGAAGAGAACACTGAAGACTAAAAATAAATTATTTAAAAAATTTTAAAAATAAAAACAACCTTTCAGAAGATGGCATGGGTACTTATTTCCTGAGGTCTGGTCCAATAGTCAGAGACTAGAAAAGTTGTGCCTATATCCCCAGCACTTAGCTAAGGGAAAGGAGGAAAGGCAAGTAGGATCTATAAACCAAAAAGGTAGGCAATCTCTCCTTCAGTGTCCAAGATGGGTATTTGAGTAGAATTTTATCCATCTGCTACTCCTCAAATACCAAGTAAGTTGCACTGTTGAAAGAAAACTCAAGGCTTCGCCCTAATGAATCAGACAAGCTCAGGGAAATGAAAAAAAAAGAATTTTATTATAGCACAGGAGGTAAACACATTGTGCAGCCCAAGTGCCAATTTCAAACCTCCCTGCTGCTTTTATAGATACCTTTTTGAAATAAGAGCAAGACAATCTTGGTAGATACATGTTTCCAAAAGAGAATGGGATGAAAGCACATGTAGCTACTTACCTGATGACTAGCATGTAATACAAAAGACGAGGAGATTGGATCAAAGTATATCTCCTTTCTCTAAGAGACCTCTCCCAACAGACTGACACATACCAGGAAGACAAGCAAAACTGGAATCAACGGGGTCACTCAAACTGACTCAGCAAGATCTGGAGTCAGAAAGACCTAAATTCAAATTTGATCTCAGACAGTTATTTGCTGTGTGATCCTGGGCAAGTCACTTATATTCTCTCTGTCTCAGTTTCCTCATCTGTAAAATGGAGATAATAGAACCTCCTAAGTTTATTGTGAGGACAAAATGAGATATTTGTGAAGCTCTTTGCAAACTTTAAACCACCATATAATAATAATTGTTGTTGGGGAAAGTAACCCTTATCCTATATGCACCAGCTTAGCCTATCTCCAACAAATGCTAGTTGTATAAAAGATCATCATAAATAATAAATAATCGACAGAGCACTGGTCCTGGAGTCAAAGAGGACCTGAGTTCAAATATGACCTCAGACACTTGACACACTTACTAGCTGTGTGACCTTGGGCAAGTCACTTACCCCCAATTGTCTTGCCTTCCCCCCTCCAAAAAAAATTTAAAACAAAAATAGTAAATAATTAGCAACCCATTTATCCAAGTAAAACAGAAAAAAAAATTCTGTAAATTAAACTATACCAGTAAATACACAAAAGTATAGACTGTTCTCACTTAGAAGGGTCAGCAGACTTTCCACTCCCCTTTCAGGTTCTGCATGGCCCTACCCTTTGAAGCCCAAGTGACTTCAGTGCCTGAGCACAGGCCCTTCCTTCCCCTGCTGCCAGGAGTCTGAAACAAGGCAGTCTGGGGTCCTACTGCCAGCTGGGAGTCACATTTGCCTAATGCAAATTTACATCAAGAACAAACTATCTGTAAAGCAGTTCTTCAGCTGGGAGTAAGAAGATCTCAGTTCAACTAGAAGAGAATGATCACACTCAGGGGATGTCCTATCTCAGAAGTCACCAAGTGCTTAGTACAGTGCCCTGGCATATAGTTTATGATTATTTAATTATTAAATCAATTATTTAATTATTATTTAATGACTTGACTTGTAAGCCCTAGAGATCAAGAAACATGATGGGACTGGCATCTCATGTTTTCAACTGGAGGGCTCTGAGGCATGTCTAGAACCAACCCACATATATCTACAACTTTTTGCTCAGCATTCTCTCAGTCAGTCAGGAGTCATGTCTCCCACTGAAGCATGCAAAACCCCCAGGCTTGAGTGGAAGCTGGGTTACATGTAAAATGAGGAATGAACTAGATGGCCACCGAATTCCCTTCCAGGTCTAAATCTATGATTCTATTGCATTACATGGCTTTCCCCTCTTCCCTCTCCAGAATTTAAAGCCAAAATTCCCACAGATCATGTGGGAACTTGAGCAGCCAGCTTCTAGCTATGTATGACTTTGACTGCTGAGCTGAAGAACTGATTATACTGGGTAGCACCTGGGAGAAGAGGAGGCGATTTCTGTCCCCTCCATTTTATATCTGCTGCACTGCCTTGTTTCAACTCTGAGGAACAAGATGCCCCTCTCAGGATAAGCTTATCTCTTCTAAACTCACTAACATGCTGCTAACATGCACATGTTCTTGACAACATCTCCCTCAGGGTCCTTTCCCCTCTGTTTGGAAGGTCGGAGGGCAGAGTACCAAACTCTTCCCAATGCCTTTCTTTATGGAGGGCAGAAAATGGACTCTCAGGTCACTTCGCTTTGCATTGGCTACCCTGCCTGGTTTCAACTCCACAGGACAGCTACCTTGGGTACCCTGTGCTATCCCATCTCCCTTCCCCTGATCCCAACATCTTAACTCCTTTTGTATGTTGTCTACCCCCTCAGATTATTGGCTCCCTGATGGCAGGGACTCTTTCTTTTTGTTAACTGTATCCCCAGTGCTTAGCATAGTGCTTGGCACTTAGTAGGTACTTAATAAATTGGATTGGATTATTGGTTGGATCTGGTATACCACCCTGCAGGTGATGAAGATGTGATTTCATTGAGGTGGGGAAGATAGTCCTTCTTAAGATGACATTATGTTGGGGGCGGCTAGGTGGCACAGTGAGTAGAGCGCCGGCCCTGGAGTCAGAAGGACCTGAGTTTGGAGCCGGCCTCAGACATTTAACCCACACAAACAAAAACCTAGCCGTGTGACCTTGGGCAAGTTACTTAACCCCAATTTCCCTAAAAGGGGCGGCTAGGTGGTACAGTGAGTAAGAGTGCTGGCCTCGGAGTTGGGATGACCCGAGATCAAATCCGGCCTCAGAAAATGAGCACCCACACATAAATAGTGACTAGCCGTGTAACCTTGAGCAAGTTACTTAACCCCAATTGCTTTAAAAAAAAAATAAAATTTGAAAAAAAAAGATGACGTTATGTTGGCAGGAACCACTACTTTCCATGGGATGCAACTCAGTGGGCTTATATTGGAACCCCTGGCTGCTTTTGCTTTCCTTGGATGTTTCCTTCTTTTGGCACCAAACTTATAAACATTAAAAGGTCTGTAGATATTGTAGCTATGGCAAATAGCTTCCTCCTCTTTTCTTCACTTTTCTAGATACCAGAGCAGCAGTGAGGAGAAAGTGCAAAGTGACTGGCATCAATAGAACTGAGCAATTTTGGTAATTGAGGTAGAAATATAACATATTCCTTGATTATCTTAAAACCTGGAATAAGACTAAGGAAAATGGACCAGCAGCAGATAAAAAGAAAAGTGATGACCCAACATGAATGATATGAAAAGTAGTTGACCTTAAATCCCCATTACATATTTATTAAATTTAACATCAACACTGCCTTTCTTATCTGTGACTTTCTGAACTTGTTTCTGCTTTTTTCCCCTTATATTTCACTAATTCTCTTTTCTTTACTGTCATTTTTTGGGGTATCACTATCACTATTGCCCCTTCCATGTCCCTTCCACCCCTGAAAATAAAAAGTTCTCCCTCTAAATATGTGTGTATATGCATGTATATGCACATATTTATGTATATATACACATGCATATATATTTACTATTTCTCTTGAAATTCTTGACCCTTTGTTCTCCAGATAGTTTTTGTTACTATTTTATGTATTTATGTAATTTTATTTTTATTGTTTTATCACCTAATTATTACAATTATTTTGTAGCTCTATAAAGTAATATTTTGGGCTTTATTATAGTGAAGAGCATTTTGTTTTGATACAATTCCTTTCTGTTTCTTAGTAGGTAGACTCCCAGATAGTTATGTAGTTATGGAATTTTTTTTCCTATCTCTCCCTGAAAGGTCTTGTTGGCTATTTATAAAAAAAGGCTGATGGGGTGGCTAGGTGGCGCAGTGAGTAGAGTGCCGGCCCCGGAGCCAGAAGGACCTGAGTTCGGTTCCGGCCTCAGCCACTTAACACACACACCAAAAAAAAAACCTAGCCGTGTAACCTTGGGCAAGTTACTTAACCCCAATTGCCCTCCAAAAAGCAAAAAAAAAAAGACTGATGATGTTTGAATATATTTTATATTCTTTTACTTTCCTAAAATAATTGCTTATTTTAATAATTTTAGTTGGAGCTCTAGAGTTCTCTAAGTTAACCAACAAGTAATTTGCAAAAAAACCAATGTTTGTTTCCTTCTTGCCTCTATATTCTCTCAATTTCTTTTTCTTGTCTAATTGCAATCTTTTGCATTTCTAGAATTACATCAAATAGTAGTATTGAGAATGAACAACCTTGCTTTATCCTAGCTAGTATTTCCTTATAGATAAAGCTGTCTCTTGGTTTTAGATGGATATCATTTACTTGATTAGAACTTTTTGTCAAGGGTCTGCCCACTGCTGCATTTCTGCATGGGGTAGGTAGGTCCTATTTGGTTCTGACCCTTTTGTAGTTTGGATGCTGCTAGAAATTCTTCTGTAGTTCTGGATGAGATACCTCTGCCTCAATCCCTGGTTTCTGTTTTAGTCTCTTAGTTGCCTAATATGGACACTGGCCTCAGCTCAGTTATCTTTCTCCTGGCATAGTCCCCAAATGGGAACTAGTTTCAACCTTTTGCTGTGGCCCTGACAGGCCCCAATCAGATTTTGAAGATCATGCTAGTCTTAGCCCTTCTGTTAAGCCTTCTAGTACATTCCAATCATTGAGCTGGCCTTATAGCCTACCGTGTTTCCCAGCTGTTGAGAGTAGTTCTAACAACACTCTAATGCTGGGATGAAAACAAAAGTTTACTTTGCCTTAACATAGCAAGGTTAGCAATGAGGATACAATAGTAGCACTTACCTCCTCTGGCTATAACCCTCCTTCATCTCCCTATCAGGGTCATCAGGGCAGGATATAATGAAGGACATGGTGACTTTAATGATCCTAGGAGCCTAGACTCCATGCATTTTATGTGTTTTGGTAGCCAGGAAGCTGTGGCAGAGAAACAGGCATCAGATCTCTGGGACAGCTTTATCTTCTTTAAAGAAAGTTAAACCTGTCAGGAGAGTCAAGGAGGGTCCTGGGCCTACCCTATCATGTAAAGAGGTGGGGGGGGGGAAGAAGTTAAATCAGGGAAATGCTGGCAAATATTAGTCCTATCACTCCATTGCTCAGTGGTATGCATAATTTGTCTCCTTCTACAAACCCCCATAAGTCATATGGGGGCTGCCTTTGTCACCTATTTCTGTTGTCTAAGAGCATAGAACCCATTGATTTTAGGCCCTGATTATTGGAATGGTGCTATTGAGCACCTTTCAAACTGCCCTCATATTTCAGTACACATTTCCTAAAGGTCAGGCTAGCTTCTGGTTCCTCCAATTTCTATCTCACCAGAATTCACACTGGCATTTGTCTTTCCCTCTGCTGTCCCCCTTCGGCTTCTAGCCCTTATGCATCATGCAGTACTGAACTGAATGGAGGTACTTACTGCTTTTTCTCTGTGGTCCTCCAGATCATTTTTTCATCTGATGTTTTGTTTTTTTTTAAGGTCTTTTCTACGGAAGACCCTTAATGACCTTTTATGTCATCATTTGAACAAGAACAAGGAGTTAACCTAAACATAGAAGACAACACTATCTGACTGTTCAGACTACCTGAAAACTACTTAACACATGAAAACAAAAAACTATGTTTTAGGAAAGTATGTACAATAACCATTCACATCTAATCAATCCAGAGGGTAAAGTGAAAAAAGAACCTACCAGTCACTTCCTCAAAGATATCCTAAAATGAAAACTCTCAAGAATATCACATCCATTTATGGCCAAGGAGAAATTATTAGTCTGGGAACTTAGAGACCACCAGTGGAGTATTAAGGTAATTGACACTCCTTTTTTGAGGATGGTACTGCTTATTTGATTGTTGTTCCCCAAGCTAGAAGTAGAAAGTTGGAGGAGAGGAAGGAATGGTTTATGCACAAGGCAACATGGCAGAAAGTGGCTAGAAAGTAGTATGGTAGATATGAGATTGGCTAATACCAGTCAGAAATCTAGGGTCCCAGATCAGGAACTAGAGTTCTGACTTTGTGTCCAAGGCAGAGGCAGAGGGTGAAACAGAATAGCATGGAAGAAAGATGGCCAGAGAGCAGGGTGTCCCTTCTGGGGTGGGCTATATATGATGAACTCTCACTACTCAGAAACTTAAGACCCCAGGATGGAATTTGGCATGCAAGGTCTGGGTCCAAGGTAGGGGGAGGTTTGACAGGAAAGATAATAAGTTCTGTTTGGGGCATGCTGAGTTTGAGATGCCTCTGGGACATCCAATTCAAAATGTTCAACAGGCATTTGGTAATGGGGGGCTAAAGCTCAGGAAAGACTGGGGCTGGGTATATAGATCTGGGAATCATCTGCACATAAATGACAAATATAGAACATCGTGAAGTCACTGAGAGAATATATAGAAATAGAAGAGAAGAGAGTCCAGAACAGAGTTCCCTTAGTTGCTTGCACAATATGAATGATGATCCAGCAAAGGAGAATGAGGAGTGACCAGAGAACCAAGAGGTAGTTCTCCTTTCTTTGAAAGAAAGGGATATGATTAGAGTATAGAGGGAGATCAGTATAGCAGAAGAAATGGTTACCTAAGGGACAAGGAGACACAGAGCAAATATAGGTATAAGTGACAATGTCACGTGAGGATGAAAAACAGGTATTTACCTTGGAGAAAAGAAGACCAAGGGAGAACACAAGGCAAAGACTAATGTGTTTCTGCCTTTTTTTCTATGTTTTTGAAATATTTCTCTAATTCTCTTTTCTTTATTGTCTTCTTTTTTTGGCACCACTATCATTACTGCCCTTTTAATGTCTACCCCACCCATGAAAATAAAATCCCTTCCTCTGAAGACATATATATAACATATATATATATATATACACATATATATACACACGTGTACATTTATACAGCAGAAGCAGTTCACATAGGCATGAACATTATGCTTCTAATCATAACCCCAAACTTCTTTGGAGTCTGTCAGGAAAAGTCCAAAAGTACTTATGATTGTAGATCTGTCTGCAGATCACAGAGAGGGAATAAGGAGGAAGGCTGTATATTGAGAGCTCAAACTTTGGACCTCAGATTTTAAATAGGGATGAAATGAGGGAAATGTCTTAAGTGAGAAAATTTAGAGAAGGAAAATAACAATGAAGCTGTAACTGATGGATGTTTCTGTGAACATAATAGCAGTAATAGGCAGTCTTTCTACCTAACAGTGTTACTCATTATAAAATCATTGTTGCAATTGCAAAGATTTTGGCACTCTCTACTTATTACTTTTATTAGCACATCTGAAAATAGGAAAATATCTTGACTTTTCATTACTACAAAAAAGTGAAGATATGTCCCAAGTTAAAGCTGAAGTAGGTCTGTTTTCAAAGTGACCTTTTTTTTAAAGGAGTTTTTCATAATGATTATTATTTTTTGTTTTTGTTTTTGCTTTTTGGAGGGGGGAAGGCAGGGCAATTGGGGTTAAGTGACATGCCCAAGGTCACACAGCTAGTAAGTGTTAAGTGTCTTAGGCCAGATTTGAACCAAGGTCTTCCTGACTTCAGGGCCCGTGCTCTATTCACTGCACCACCTAGCCGCCCCTATATAATGATTATTATTAAAGGATCCAATATACATACATTCTTGAGTATGCATAATGTCCTTTAAACTCTGATTTCTGTGAAATCAGTATGATTCATCAGGACTGTCTAGAATATGACTTATAGCAGAATAACATTTGCTGTTATTAACAGACTTAGGTTTGTCAGACAACCCAATAGAGGGTACTATTTCCTCCTTTATGCTATGCCTGCAATTCCAGTAGCTATCAACAGGTGCATAGTTATGCCTTGGGTGGTTTGTCAGTTTCCTTCTCAAGTGAGTCAATGTACATGAAAGAAGAAGCCTGTGGTATAGTGGAAAGTATTCTTGACTCCTTTGTCACTAACTGTATGACCTTAGATAAGTCAAATCATTTTTCTGAGCCTCAGAAAATACCAAACAAAATGAAAAAGCCCAAGAGGTGAAACTCTACAAATCTAAGTAGAGGCTTAGAGAATAGAATTATAAGGATTATAAGAATATTAGACAAAATGAGAGAAGAGATAAAAATATAATGTTAAAGAAAATGAAACCTAGAGGAGAAAGAATGACAAGAAATAACAACTTAAAACAGATAGTGGTAAACTTTATTTATTTTTCTTAATAATGAGGTTGATTAGTGGGATAAATTAAATACACCATATAAAGAAACAAATTAACCTACTAGTCTAATGTGTAACAAACAACAAAAGCTGCTAGGCAAACTGAAAAGCTGTGTGGCAGAAATTAGATTTAAACTAACTTGTCACACCATATAACTTAACTAGATTACAAACGGATACTAGCCTTACATATAAAAGGCCAAAACAAATTAGATGAGCAAGGTAGGAAATTCCTTTTGCAAATGTGGATTGGGAATGAGTACATGACCTAGGAATCACATGAAGGATAAGGATCACAGAAAATAAAATGGACAATTATGATTTCATAAAATTAGGGTTTTTGCACAAACAAAATCAATGCAGTTAATATTAGCAGGGAAAGTGTTTCCTGGAGAAAAAATCTTTGTAGCAATTTTCTCTGATAGAAAATGTAAGCAATCAACAAACATATGAAAAACATGTTCCAAATAGTAAGAATCAGAGAAATATAAATTACAGTTCCAAATTTCCATTTCACTCTCATCAGATTAGCAAATATGACAAAAAGAAAATTATAATAATTGGAAGGACTTCAGGAAGACAGACACACTCTTGTACTTTTGGTGGAGTTGTGAATTAGTCTACTCTCTCTGGAAAGCAATTTGGAACTATACCTAAAATGTCACTAAATCATGCATACTCTTTTATCTAGCAGAACCACTACTAATGCTATGCTCCAGAGACCAAAGAAAGAGGAGGAAAATGAGCCATATGTATGTAAATACATGTACATAAAAATTTATAGTAGGTTCTCTTTGTCGTAGCAAAGAAATGGAAACTAAGGGAGGGTTTCTCTGGGGACAGATGGTGCAAATATTGTTATTGTTGTGTTTCGTTGTGTCTGACTCTTCATGACCCCTTGTGGGTTTTCTTGGCAAAGATACCAGAGTGGTTTGCCATTCCTTGTCCAGCTCATTTTACAGATGAGGAAACTGAGGTAACAGGGTTAAGTAACTTACCCAGGGTCATACAGTTATTAAGTGTCTAAGACTAAATTTGAACTCAGTAAGAGGAGTCTTCCTGACTCCAGATCCAGTATTCTATTCATTGTATCACACAATCCAAATGCTTGATCCAAATATAATGGAATATTATCATGCTGTAAGAATTGATGAAAGAGATGGTTTTAGGAAAATCTAATTAGACCTATATAAAATGACGCAGAATCAAGTGAAAAGAACCAGGAGAAACATTGATACAGTAACAGACATGTTGTAAAGAACAACCTCCAAAGACTTGAGAAATTTGATCAAAGAAATGACTGACCAAGACTCCAGGGGAATGATGAACTACTCACCTCCTTACAAAGAGGCGATGGTCCCAAAATACAGTACACATTTTCAGTTATGGTCAAGATGTGGATTTGTTTTGCTTGACTATGTATATCTGTTACAGGGATTTGGTTTTTCTTTGTTTTCAAGGAGATATGGGGGGGAGAGTGTTTGGAGTGGAGGAAGGAAAAGGAGCATGGGAATGACATTTTAAAAAAAGAAGAAGAGAAAGAGGACCATTGAAACATTTTTAAAAATGCACAGAAGCAAAGAGAAGCAAGTTCAGAAGGAAACCGATGAGCAGGGCAACTTTGAAAGTAACATACTGAATTTTTTTATATACCTAAGAGGTAAAGCAAGGTTCTTTGAGTTTCATTGCTCCATAAATTATCATTATCTGCCCTACTTTGTATATGGAAACACTCACTGGGGGAGGAGTGTTTAATAAATTTGGAACTTTAAAAAAATAAAGAAAAAAATTTTTAAAAATTCAATTATGTGTGAGGAAGCCAGTGAGATAATTAATTTTCCCTAGGGCACACACTATTTAATATTTTTGTCCTTGGTTTCTCATCTACATAAGATTCAATAGAGTCTTTTGATAAGGAAATCTAAGTGGATTGAGCATCAAAAAAAATGGAGACCCTTCACTGAAGAAATGTATCTCTGAACCAGAAAATATAGACTTCATAGACATGAACTTCTTAGAGATCATAAACCACAAAGCTGAGACTCTGAGACAATCTAAGTGGAGAGACTTTTATTTATCCTACTCTAGAGGTCATTGTTTTTTTTTTTTGTTTTTGTTTTTTTGCTTTTTGGAGGGCAATTGGGGTTAAGTAACTTGCCCAAGGTCACAAGGCTAGGTTTTTGTTTGTGTGTGTGTTAAGTGTCTGAGGCCGGATCCAAACTCAGGTCCTTCTGATTCCAGGGCCGACGCTCTACTCACTGCACCACCTAGCCGCCCCAAGAGGTCATTGTTCTTGCTGAAAAAAGTGCTATAACACCAAGCCAAACCAGGGGGTAGAGGTGGTGAATAATTCAGCTGTCCATTGAAGAACAAGTCTAAGGAATCCAACAGATTCATCTGTCCATTAGAGAAGCTGCATCCTGTGAAAAGTCCGGTGACTAAATGATTTACCTGATCCAGTATGGCCATAGCATTCCAGTGAGATAGCAACTGGCCCAGCCAGTCTGGAATCAGCTGTGCACAACAGCAGAGGGATTTGCTTGGTATGACACTGGTCCATGCCTGTGGGACATGCAACCTGCATAGTATATCCCAGCAACTGCTGAATTCAGTGAGGAGCCAGCTCTACAGATAAGCAAGGTACTTGGTCCAACCTGGCAACAGACCAACTCATCAACTCCTGCAGGAACCCAAGCTGAGCAGTGGACAGACTCATAGATACTGACTCCATTACCCTATATCAAACTTCAAGAAAGCCCTCTGGAAAAAAAATGACACCAAGGGACTTCATATTTACCTGGAGAGGCTTATACAAATTGATGCTGAGTGAGAAGAGTAGAACCAGGAGAAATTTGTACACAATTATAGACACAACACATGTGTGATGACCAACTTTGATAGATATAGCAGCAAACACCCCAGCATCCCCAGAGTGGCTGCCAACACACGTTCTTAGATCTGCTTTTCAAAAGGAAAGGAACTCAAAATCAGTTAACAAGCTTACTTTAATCAAACAAACATATATTACCTAGTTCAGGGGGAAAAGGTCAGCACCCTGAACTTCAGAGTACATAGACAGATCAAACAGATAGGCTTCCAAACTGTCCAACCATTATCAATACCAAAATCACAGTTACCAGAGAGGGGAGCATCAACATCTTGGGTTTTCAAAGCAGGGGGGCTCACAACGGCTGCCCAGAGTCTCATCTGGTCAAATCACACAACACTTCTCAAAGTGAGCCCCAAAGCAAAGCCTCACATGAGGAATTCACAATCAGCCTTCTCCTAGCTCAGAGAATGTAACCACCCTCTTGACCCACTGCACAATCACAGAGCATCAAGGTTTGGTCATTCCTGAAAACCAAGCCTCCTACCACAGGCTCCATGTGACCACATTCAGCCTATTAGGGGGCAGAGTATATTTTCAAATTAAAGAAGGTTCTCAGATTCACTTAAGCCAATCAAAGGGCCTAGGGGCAGGGAAGATCTTCAAATCTGCATTTCCATTACAATAGACTGGACTCTTATCAGCAATGCAGGATTATAAGTCAACCCCAAAAGACTCAAGATAGAGAGAGATGTCCAGAGAAAGAACTGAGTTTGAATCGAGATTGAAGCAAACTACTTGCTCTTTTTCTTTTTCTTGCTTGCTTTTGTTTCCTCTTTCCCATTGTTCATTCCATCTGATACAGTCCTTCTTTATAACCTGACTAATGTCTAATGTGAAAGTATTTGCAGATCCTATACTTGATTGTATGCAGCCATGGGGGGTGGGGAGGGGCGGAAAGGAGGGAGAGAAGATTTGAAACTCCAGGAATTGTGGAACTGAATCTTATAAACTAAAAGTAAACAAATGAATTAATAAAGACCAAAAAATTAAATTAAAAAAAAAATGGACATCAAGGCTTTACAGTTCCATAGTTGTGAGTTACCTTCGTCATTTGTTACATATATGCTTTACCATCATTATATTGCAAGCTTGTGCCCACTCTGTCTCCCGTGGACTCTATGTGTATTTATGGGAGAGTGTACCCAAGGATCTTATCCTTTATGGCAGGAGTAATGTCAGCATCATTAGTAGCATTAGTGTCACAAAGTCCCAGGAGCTCCTCCCATGTCTTTTGATTGAGCTGTTGAGAAACTGACAACCACTGGGCTTTAGGGTTCCCCTGTGGTTTAAGCTTCTTAAGCATGGAGGTGGTAGTGGTAGGAAGGTGAGGAGGAGGTGGAAGGAAGGGCTAGCCTCAGCAGCTCTGCCTCCACATACCATCATGACTGCCAGATCTCTTGTTCATTGTTGTGGCAGCATGCTCTCAGACCCTTGACTACCTCTTCATATTTGCACACCTTTTCCCCTCTTATGAGATCTCATTCCTCTTTTCAGACTTGGCCCCATGGTTCCCAGGAATCTGAATACATAGGTGATGGAGACTAAATCTACCAACATTAATCTCATATCCTGCTACATTTATATAATAATAAAATATTATATTGTTACATATGTGATCTCTCATGTTAAATATGTGCATATATATGCATATACACAGAACTATACATATGCACATATTTGCAGTGGTAGTTGCCTTCTTATCAAAAGCAATTATGTGACTGCATATTTTGTTATTTGGAGATATATCCAGAAAGCAGACTGGGACATTATCATCTAAAACACAAATTTTCCACCATCAGAAAAAACTGCTTCTTGGGTACTTCTCATCATAACTGAATTGTTTTAGTTTCATTTGTATACTAATTCAATTAAATACTTTATCATTATCATTATTCACATACTGCTAAATTATTTAATATTTAATTATTAATTATTAAATGATTAATTGATAATGTTAAATATAAGAGTGGAATTGAAACCACTTTACCCCCATTTTAGCTTTGATAATTTAACTTGGTCAAAAGACATCTGAATCCATCAATCAATCATAGGCCTTAAGACCAAATGGAAAAAATCTGAAATCCATTCAAAGAACTGAATCGATATCACTTAAAGAGGTCTGTTCCAATTGAGTAGGGGATTTTTTTTTTTTGGAGGGCAATTGGGGCTAAGTGACTTGCCCAAGGTCACACAGCTAGTTTTTGTGTTAAGTATCTGAAGCTGGATTTGAACTCAGGTTCTCCTGACTCCAGGTCCAGAGCTCTAATTCACTTCACCACCTAGCTGCCCCAAGTGGGGGATTTTGTTATACCCTCTGGGTTCATATAAAAGCATCAGGTTTGGTGGAAAGGGGAATTTGAGAAATTAGAGTGAGCAAAAAATTGGAGTGAATACTTATGCGCCCTGATAAGGTTCTGCCTTGGGCAGGAGGAAGGAGAGGCCTTTGTTTTTGCTGTGGCCAGGTGTCCTTCCCTCCCCATTCCCAATTTGACCAAAGGAAGTTTGGTTTGGGTCCAGTTTCCTTGGGTCCAAAAGGTATCGGATTTCCCATCTTCCCACCTTTCATCATAAATGGCACTTTCAGATGAGCTTGTAGCAGTGTCTCTATTAAGAGCCAAGGACAGACTTAGATTCACAATTCGTAACGGTCATTTCTTCAGGCTGCCCCTGATAGGAGAAAAGGGCTTCCAGACAGCAGGAGTGGTGAAGCGCCCTCTGACTCATGGGCTCACCAAGTTTGAGCCCACTTTTACCTAAACTCTGTACATACCTGTGGAAGAGTGCTATTAAAAACCTTTGGGGAGATACTTTGTACCAATAGCTTTTCTTGTACCACCTTAGGAAATATCCCTTTCTAAAAACTGTGTAAGGCTGACTGACTAAATAATTCTCAACTAATAATCCTGGAGGAAAGTGTAGCAGTCACTCTAACCTCTCAGTGGTAGTCCTAGAATCCTCAGGGAGAAATGTAGCCAAGCTTTAGATACATAACTCATTTATGATGTAGGGATTAGGATAAGAATGTTCCAAGAGTTTACATGTGCCTCACAAATACCAACATAAACGTTTCTCTATACAAATTAGGAAAATAAAAAGAATTACATGGTTGCACATGAATTTCTGTACATAAGTACAGCTTGAGATTTTATATATATATATATATATATATATATGCATATATGTTTCTTTATTTATTTCAAATTTAACTGGGAAGTTCCAAAACTGCTCAGCTTATAGGTTCCCCTTTCTGAACTTCCTTCTGCTTTCTTCAGTTGGACATTTAAAATGGTTTATTGACACTCTTTTCTTTATTTTCTTATTTTTAAAAGCATTATTATGACTATCCTGTACCCCTTCCACCAATAAAAGCCTGAAAAACAAATAAGTATAGTTACAGAAAACAAATTTACACATTAGTCATGTCTAAAGATATGTCTGTAGTATATTACATTTTTTTCTAAAAGGTGAGAAACATGATCCAGGAGTTTCAATTGGTCATTGAATTGATAATAGCTTTTAAATCTTTCACAGTTGTTTTCCTTCACAATGTTGTAGTCATTATATAAACTATTCTTCTGGTTCTACTCATTTCACTCTCCATCAACTCATATAAGTCCTCCCAGGTTCTCTGAATCCATCCCTTTTGTCATTTCTTATTACACAGTATGATGTTAGTACATTCACATAATTTGTTCAGCCATTTCCCAATTAATGGGCACCCACTTTCTTTCCATTTTTTTCAAATGCTTTATTGACTTCTGTTTTACTTCATTCATTTCCACCATCTTTTGTGTTAAAAATTTTCTCCCCGTTTTTCCTCTACCCACCTCCCCAAAATAACAGACCCCAGGATATCCCCTCCTCTTATTTCCCAATTACATCTAAAATAGTTTAAACAATAGTATATATATAGTTAAACATTTGGTTTTAAAACTTCGAATTCCAAATTCATTCCCTTCCTCCCTTGTCACCCACCCTTACTGGTAAGATGAGCAATTCAATATAGGTTGTACATGTGTAGCTAATGCAAAGCATTACCATAGTAGATATATTGCAGAAGACTGATTATATTTCCTTCCCTCCCATCCCACCTCCCACTTGTTCTATTCACTACTTTGGTCCTGTCCCTTTCCCTACCCCCACAGCCTGCCCTCCCTTCCATCATCCCCCCTCTCATCCACTTTCCCCCTACTCTCCTGTAGGGTAAGATACCCTATTTCATGTGTATGTCATTCCCTCCCTGAGCCAAATTCAATGATTATAACGTTGACCCATTCCCTTATGCCTTTCCGTTCTTTCCCTCCATTGTACCCATTTTCCCTTGCCTCTTCTATATGAGATAGTTTGCCCCATTCTATCTCTCCCCATCTCCTCTCTCACCTCTTGATTTCACCTTTTAAGTATCATCCCTTCCTATTAAATTGGTCCTGTGCCCTCTATCTATGTATACCTGTAAACACATAAATACATTCACATATGTTTCTTATGCCTATTTACCCTCCGATAAAGACTCTCTCTCTCTGTCTCTCTCTGTATATATATATATATGTATACACACACACACACACACACACATATATATATATATACATATGTTTCTATTACCTTCAACTATTTTCATACTGAGAAAAGTTTCATCAATTACAATTATTGTTTTTCCACGTAGGAATGTAAATAGTTCAACTTTGATAAGTTCCTTATAATTTCTTTTCCCTGTGTACTTTCTCATGCTTCTCTTGCTTCTTGTATCTGAATGTCAAATTTTCTATTCAAGTCTGGTCTTTTCTTCAAGAATGCTTGAAAGTGGCGGAGCCAAGATGGCTGAGTAGAAACAGCATTTCCAATGTGCTCTGCCCCACACAAATTTCAAATAATGTGAAAGGGGACTCCAAACAACTTCTGGAGCCACAGCACCCACAGAACGGCACAGAGAAGCTAACCTCCTGCAGAGGACAGCCCAGCAGCCCTGCAGGGAGCAGCCAGCACAGCGCTCTGAGAGCAGTAAGCACAGTGCGATGAGAACCGACAGCGAAGTGCGCAGAGCTGAGCCCAGGTCCGTGGTTTTAGCCCCAGGGCGGCCAGACCTTCAGCCAGCTGGTGGAACCCCAGAACACCAGCAATTGTGGTGATTCCAGAATTATCAGCACAGATATGCCTTGGACAAAGTGAGAGGTTAGTGCCCTATGGACTTTGGGACCAGTATTTGGGGAACGCACGGCTGCCTCCCCTGGGGTCGAAAAGCTGCTGAAGAAACAGCTGCACAGAAGCCATTTTGCAGCTTCAGTAGTGGCTCTAGCTCCTGGTCTGTGAACTGTAGGAAGATCCAGCAATCAGTCTGGGGGTTAATCGCTCTTGCTTTAAACTGCCTGGATCTGGATTGTGGTCTGGGGGGGAAGTATGGGGTGGGTATCCAACTTGCCAGAGTGGGTGGAGGCCTTACAGAGGCCACCCAACCGACAGAAGTTGTGAAGACCCCACGTTTGGGCATAAGCACCCCTGTCTGGTGGCAGAGTCCTACTGTGGCAACAAGCCCCCAAATCAAGTAATTAAGTGGAAACATGCCTAGGAAAAGGAAACAAAATAAACAGAAAAGTTCAACATTGGACTCCTATTTTAGGGGCAAAGAGGCTCAAAGCATGGAGGAGGACTGTGAGGTCAGAACTCCTGCACCAAAAGCCCCAAATGAAAATACAAGCTGGCTAGAGGACCTTAAGAAGCAGATAAGAGAAGTGGAGGAAAATTTGGGAAGAGAAATGAAAAAAATGCAAGAAAAGTATGAAATGACAGTCAACAGCCTGACAGTGGGTACTTCCAAAGTAGGGAATGGACCAGGTGGGAGGTGAGACAGGTGGGAGGGAAATATAAGCAGTCTTTTACAATATATCTACTATGGTAATGTTTTGCATAGCTATACATGTACAACACATACTGAATTGCTTATCTTCTCAGAGGGAGTGGGTGACAAGGGAGGAAGGGAATGGATCTGAAAATAGAAGTTTTAAAATTAAATGTTTCATAAGATGTCCAGGCACTGGGGCCCAGAGATTCGCCTATCCCTAACGGCAAAGTTGAAGGGGGTATGGGAGAAGATATGGGAGAGAGCAGATTGGATGAGGGGATATCTAGTGGGACTGCTATTCTGGGGTGGTGGGTAGGGAAAAAATGGGGGAAAATGTAACCCATAATCTGGTGGAAATGAATGATGTAAACCAGAAGTTAATAAAGCATTTGTTTAATTAAAAAAAAAAAAAGAATGCTTGAAAGTCCTCTAATCCACTGAATGACCATATTTTCCCCTGAAACATGATACTCAGTTTTGCTGGGTAGGTGATTCTTGGTTTTAATCCCAGGTCCTTTGACCTGCAGAATATCATATTCCAAGCCCTTCAATCCCTTAGTGTAGGAGCTGCCAGATCCTGTGTTATCCTGATTGTGTTTCCACAATATTCATATTGTTTCTTCCTGGCTGCTTGTAATATTCTCTTCTTGATCTGGGAATTCCAGAACCTGGCTATACTATTCCTAGGAGTTTTCTTTTTGGGATCTTTTTCAGGAGGTGATTGGTGGATTCTTTCAACCTCTATTTTGCCCTCTGGTTCTAAAACATCAGGGCAGTTTTCCTTGAGAATTTCTTGGAGGATGATCTCTAGGTTCTTTCTTTGATTATGGCCTTCAGGTAGTCCAATAATTTTAAAATTATCTCTCCTGGATCTATTTTCCAGGTCAGTGGTTTTTCCCATGAGATAGTTCACATTGCCTTCTATTCTTTCATTTGTTTGGATCTGTTTAACAGCATCTTGATTTCTCATAAAGTCCCTAGCTTCCCTTTGGTCCATTTTAAATCCAAAGGAAAGATTCTCCTCAATGAGCTTTTGAGATTCTTTTTCCAACTGGCAAATTCAGCTTTTTAAGGCATTCCTCTCCTCATTGCCTTTTTCAGCCTCTTTTGCCATTTGAGTTAATCTATTTTTTAAGGTGTTATTTTCCTCAGTCAGGCTGTTGACTCTTCTTTCATAATTTTCTTACATCATTTTCATTTCTCTTCCCAATTTTTCCTCCACTTCTCTTATTTGCTTAAGGTCCTCTATGGCCTGTAACCAGCTTGTATTTTCAATTGAAGCTTTTGGTGCAGGAGTTTTGACTTCACTGTCTTCCTCCTGTTCATTGCTTTGATCCTTTTTACCCCCAAAATAGAAGTCTAATGTTGAATTTTTCTGTTTGTTTTGTTTCTTTTGCCTAGCCATGTTGACTATTGGGCTTTTTGCCACAGTAGGACTCTGCCACCAGACAGGGGAGTTTTTGTCCCAAAGGCTGGGGTTTTCTCAGATGCTGGAGGTATTAGTTGGGTGCTCTCTCTGAAGCCTCCACAGGCTCTGGCAAGCTGGTCACACACCCCAGGACCTCTACCCCAGACCGAAATCCAGATACAGGAAGGTTAAAGCAAGAGTGCTTACCCCCCAGACTGATCATTTGGTCCCCCTACAGTCTGCAGGCCAGGTGCTCAAGCTGCCAAGTGGAACTGGCTGTGCCCGAGCATCTCAGTGGCTTCTTGCACTGGAGGCAAAAGCCAACACTCTCTCCACTACTCATCCCAAAGTCCACAGTGCACTGACCTCTCACTTTGTCCTTGTCATCTATGTGTTGATTATTCTGGAAATAGCCACAGCTGCTGGTGTTCTGGAGTCTCTCCAGCTGGTGTTTGGTCAGGCCTGCCCTGGGGCTAAAACCTCTGGCTTGAATGGGGCTGGGCTTGGCTCCCAGAGAGCTGTGTTGGCCACTCTCTGCCGGGCTGCCAGCTCTCCTCAGTGGAAAGTTAGCTTCTCTGTGTCATTTTATGGGTTCTGTAGCTCCAAAGTTTATTCAGAGTCCCCTTTTACATGGATTGGTGAATGTGGAATCTGGAGCCGTGGCAAAGTCCTGTTTCTACTCTGCCATCTTGGCTCCACCCCCAATTTTTTTTTCTATAACAAAAGATAACTTATATAAATACATATAAGTCCTTTCTCTTCATCTTTTTTTTGGGCAATATTTGTATTGCTGTGTCAAAGGATATGCACAGTGCGGTAGGAACCAGAGTTCTCTCTCTCACCTCACCAAATATGGGTTAGGTTAATTTCTCCTTGAAAGGCAACAAATATGGGACTTAATTGATGGGGTAAAGCTCAACTCCCTTTACCCCAGTTTTTTGACTGTATTAGTGTAACTTATGGGTCATCTAAGGGCATAATAAAGGCCCACAGCTGAGCCCTTCAGGTTTGGTAGGTGACCCAAGACAATGGGAGTCAGCACATTTTGCCTTGCTGATCAAAATTTTTCATATGAAGTAATGGAAGGGCTATGTCTACCTCAGCTAAGTCCTATTGTATCCTTGATGAACATCCTTTCTATGTTAGGGCTAAATCAACTTTTCTTTTGTTAACTGTTCAGTGACTTCATTTGGTTTCAGCATAGTACTTGAACTAATGCGGTAGTGGTCTGAGTCAGACCCACCCCTAACAAACAGTTCAGTCAAGTCAAATCACTGAGAATTACTAATGTGTCTTAAACACTTACTATGTGTCTCTGTCTGCAGTTATAAAGACAGATGAAAAGTTTCTGTCCTCCAGGAGTTTACATTCTAACAAGGCTAATAGGGAAGGGCTAACAGACAGCAATGAGAAATTGAGAAAATAAAATTGATTCTATTTTGAATTTATTCCATTTTGTATCTTTGCCAACATTTTGCATAACTGCCCAAGCCATGTTTCTTTGTCTCTGAGTTAAGTTCAGAAGTTCAGTCTTGCTGTAAATCACTATTTTCTATCTTTATATGAAGGAAACCTGTTTTCTCTGTACCATTAGCTGTCCTTGCAGGAGGCAGGTGGACACAACCAAACAGCATTCCCTAGAGACTAGGAAGAAACTCTCATCATTTCCACTAATAGAAGTTAGATAAATTGATACTATATCCTACCTACATCTTATTTTGTTGTTGTTGTTTTTTAATTTCCCTAAACTATAAGAAGTTTTGTAAGCCCCAAACTGTTTTTTTTTTTTGCTTACTGAGGAGCTAAAGACCTGATATGTGGTAAGCTATATCCCTTTGACAATAAATAAATCACTTTGTTTGGATTTAGTTTCTCAATTCAATTGTTTCAACAAGATAGACATGAAATAGAAAGAAAATATTTTGAAAGGGGAAGGCATTAGCATCTGGGGAACTGGGGAAGGCCTCCTGGAGTATGTAGGATTTAGACTGAGTCTTGAAGGAAGCCAAGGAAACTGGGAGGAAAAGGGGAGGAGTCAAATCATTACAGTCATGGCAGATAACTAGTGCAAAATGATGGAGATGGACAAGAGAGCGGCTGTCAATCAAGAAGCCACATTAACAGCTTGAATCTCACTACCCTTAGCCATTTAAATCTCAAGGGCAGCTTCATTACACTTAAAAAAAAACAAAACACAACCAGACCTAGACATTTTTTTTCTCCTACAGAGAGTATGATTATCAACTAGCTACCAATTCCCCGTGTGCCCCCACCTCCACCCCGACCGGAGAATAAATTGTCACTAATGCGAAGATATAGAATCCCTGCCCTCTTCCCCCAAGGCCAGGTCCTGCTCAACCCAGATAAAAACCCTATAGAACCCACCAGTTTGTGGTGTTGGTGTCCTCTAAGCAGGTCTGACCCTATTTCTATTGTGTCTCACTGCCTTTCTTTATTCTGTTTTCCCTCCGTAAGGCTGACTTGCTTTATTTTGTCTCTGCTGACTTTCTTGTAGCGCTCTATCCTCATGTACTGTACCTTGGGATCCCAAACCTTACTCAGCTCCTATTAAGACACAACAAGAAAAGGAGCCCAAGGCCTGGACTAGCTTGCCAGAGCTCCATGAAGTCACTCCATTGTTGCTGCTCCTTACTTGGCCCATCCAGGAACAGTGATACTCTAGATTACAGGTATCATCTTGTTTGTGACGGCACCAGAAAGCTATTTTGTAGACCAGAGGGATATCTCTGAGTACAGTCTTGAATAGAACAGCTCCATTTAACAACAGAAGCCTCCTATAACCTATATATCTTGCTAGAAGGACAATTTTGCAACCCATAAGAGACAATTCTATATTGGCTCTAGGTGAGGTTATGACCTTGCCTCACCTGTTCAATAATCAAGTCCAGTAACAGGTGAGCAGTTCCTTTTCAAAAGTGATATAGTGAGTGGTTACTTTGGGGAACTTTCAATTCCAGAAGCCAGATGGTCATTTGGTATGGCCACCCCAAAGTGTCTGCCAAAAACTCCACTTAACTTGGTCTTTATGGATAGAAAACTTCCAAAACATAGTCCCTGTTGGGTCCTAAGAGCTTGGAGGGAGAGACTGCTGGGGGGTTCACTTTAGGTCTTCCAGGACTGCAACCTATTTTGGGCCTCACTTGAAGGGAGACTTGTGGGTGACATGGTAAATGGGGGCCATTAGGATATTTAGGCAAGTGGGGGTTTTCCAAAACTCAGTATTCAATGAGCATCTAGGCTTTGTTTTCAGACTTCGGTGAAGTGAATGTCAGTGACTTGTTCTGAGGGACATCTAGATTCACGTGGGCTCTTCCATATTTAACTGATGGGGCTGGTCCCTGGATATTCTTACAGCTGATCTTCCATCCTTTATCCCTATTAGGCCACCACCTAATATAGGGCTTCAGTCTTTGTGGTCTCATCTGGCTTGGTCAAAATTAGGATATTGATGTAGTGGTGGTTATTATTGACTTCAGAAAGTTGGGTCTCTTTCAGGTCTGCCTACAAAGCTCTGGGAGTATTGGGGAGAGTCCAGATAGCTTGGGGAAGGATAGTAAAGATATACTGGATTTTTGCCCAAGTGAACGTGAACTGCTTCTGACTAGTCCTGGCTGTAAGCACAGAGAACATGGTATGAATAGTATTGACAGCCTCACTGGAGGTGGGCTGCCTGATCCATCACACTGAGGTCAGAAGCAGGTGCAGCTATAGGCAGGACTTTATTCACCTTTCTGTTTACTGTAAGCTTCCAGGTGCCGTTTGCCTTCCTTATAAGGGGGAGTTGATGTAAAAGGACTCTGGGTTTCATGTTCATCACTAAGGAGGAAATAATTTTTCACACAATCCTCCCCACCCACAACTTTTTTTTTTTTTGCTATTATGAGAGAACAACTCCATGGATTTTTATTTGGCTCTATTCACAATAATGGGCCTAAAGGTTGATAAACAAGCCTGTATTGAACATGATGCCTCTTCCCTCCGTGGCCTACCCTCCACAATTCCCCATGGAAACTGATGATCCTATTGGGGGTTCCCTTGGTATGATAATAGCCTGACTGCCAATGTTTAGCAGCCCTTTCTAACCAAGTGGAGCAGGGGGACACCTTAGGTTTGGGTGGGGCTGAAGTGCCTTATTATCTCTGTGTTAGATGTCCTGGTAGCTTTACTAACACCCCCATAAATTGTCAACCAACGGTCCCCTTATCAGTCCCTTGTTTCAGGAACCGCACCCAAATTTCCTTCTGGAGGGGGTTTTCTCCACACATCAAAGCAGTGGCAATCGAGCTTCTTTAGGATTACTAACAACAACCAGGGAATGTTCCCCTAGTAGTTATCTTTCCAAGACACCAGATCCAAACCATTCTGCCACCCCTCAGGCCATTTTCCTCAGTGGAATCTTGGACACTGCCCAGGAAACCATCCCAAGCTTTGGTGAACTTTTGCCTTACCTTGACAGGAATCAAGAGTCTATCTCATTTACTTGGCTACTAGCTCCAAACCATGTTGTGAAACCCATGTAGTCATAAACCCACTTTCCAGTTCTCCATTACATGTAGGTTTCTTCTATTAGAATGTATGCTTCTTGAAGGTGGGGACTTACTTGCATGTATTTGTGTGGCACTTTATCTATCTTAATTTTCCATATTACCCACTTTAACACCCACCACTTAAATCCTTTTGAGTCATTGAGGACCTTCTCTCTGTTCCACTGAGAAGGCTTATCATGCAGTCTTGCATTAAAGTCTCATAAAATTCACATTACAGTTTTTAATTACCTCCTAAATGCCATATAGAGTCCCAAGCAATCCATTCAGCACAGGTCATTCTGATCCTTCTGATAATGCTAAAAATTCTAGGCCAGATCTCAGGTTCAGGTTTGGGATCAGAGCAAAGTGAAACACTCACCCACTATTTATCAAAAAGGTTTAATGAGCAAATAGCATGTGAAGAATTATTTTGCAAGGATGTAGCACTTGGGCACCACTTCCCTGCCTGTCCGTTTGCTATTGTGATGGGCCTAGCCAACAGAGAGGTGCCCGGTGAATAACAGTGAGCTTTTTTCTATGTAGGCAGCCAGGAAGTTATGGCAAGATTAGATTTGCAGTCCCCTGGATCAATTCAAATCTTGAAGCTGCTCTCATTTCCTCTCAGGGAAAAACTTATTTAGACTGTGTGGGGTGGGTGTTGCTCCAGTTAGCTTTTCCTTTGTACTTCAGAAGCAGCTAAGCAAAATCATTAACTAGACACCTTTATTTGTAAATGTAGTTACCATTGACAAGGAAATGGCTATTTAAGGGACCTCTTACTAGAAAGAGCTTAAACAGCTCTTTAACAATCCAACTAAAGAACCAAGTGGTCATCAGGACTGAGTTGCACTTGCCCTCCGGGACATACTTAAGGGCATTATAGGAAGATTCAACTGCTAACATTATTTTTAGCATTTTTGATAACGACACTAAACAAGGCAATATTATGAGGGGATAGGCTACATTTGGTTTATACAGTTTCAAGTTTATAAGCCTCAGGGGGGCAGGGATACTCTTTGTCTTTGTATTGTCCCGTACCCAGAATCAAGTTTCCACATGTAGTACAAAGAATCCAGGGTGAAATCTTGGAAATCAACTTTTCTTTCTCACTCCTGTATCTAAATAGTCATTTCACCTCCTTAATCCTTCACATTGCTGCCAAAATAACCTACCCACGGTAGATCATATCCTGGTCATTTCCTTCTCAAGTCTGGCATTTAAGGCCTTCAAACAATCTGGTTTCTAATTTTTTTTTCAAACTTATTTCATATTGCAAAAGCTATTAATGTTTTCTCCGAACTTGACATGCCATCTCCTCTTATATTTTTCTGCAGGTTATGTGTCCTTTGCCTAGAATACATTCCTTCTTTGCCTTTCAGAATTTTTTTCTTTATGTGCCATCTTTGTCCTGGAGCTCTGTCTTCCTTGTCCCCCATACCGCTCCAATCCCCAGCTGTAAATGTGTTGTTTTTTTTTTGCTTTTTGGAGGGCAATTGGGGTTAAATGACTTGCCCAAGGTCACACAGCTAGTTTTTGTGTTGTCTGAGGTCGGATTTGAACTCAGGTCCTCCTGACTCCAGGGCCACTGCTCTATTCATTGTGCCACCTAGCCGCCCCAATGCTCTCTTCTTCAAATATTCGCAGAGCACTGTGGACTTCTGGCCTTTGACCCCCTACCCTAACCCCCTCATTTTCTACCTGCATACTGAATCTAAGATCCTTGAAGGCAGGAAATGATTCACAGAACAATGTCTTATACATAATATGTGCTTAATAAATATTACTGAAATGAATTGTTAATGTACCTAAAAATATTTGTTGGCTTGTCAATGTAGAAGCCAGACCTAGTTACCTTTCTAAATGTTAAAAAATTCAATTTCCTCATTATAGACATAGTCATAGAAAAACTTGAGGGGACTGTCTACTGGACTCCAGGTTTGTTGTACTTGATATACTCTAGGATTATAATGTAGATGCTCGCTCATTTTTTGGCTAGTTGTCTTGTTAGGTGTGAGGCTGAGAATACAAGGGTAGGCAAATAATAGTAATACTGTACAAACTCCCCTTGCATCCTAAAGCTGACACAAGTAAAATATCTTGTGAACTTAACATATTCGTATTGAGGTTTTCAAAGTACCTTCTTAACTCTTCTGGGAAGCAGGTAGTCTTACAGATCTATTTTATAGATAAGGAAAATAAAGCTCATTATGATCACAGAGCTGGTAAATTGAGAGTTTGGATTCAAATCTGGGTTTTTTGTCTCTAGGCCCACTACTCTTTTCACCTGGAGAAGGTCACATGCTTAATTTGCTTGAATCATATACTGCAATTTTATCTCTAAGAAGTTCAGACTTCCTCAGGGAGAAGAGAATAATTATAGCTCAGGTTTGCACCCCACTTTACAGTCTGCAAAGAGCATCCTATTACCTCACACATGTTCTATGAGGTAGTAGTGGTGCAAGCCTCACATTTTAGAGATGAGAAAATTGGCTCACATTTCAGGGCATATCTTCATAATGCTGCCAAGTGGCAAACACAGAATTTGCATCTTAGTCTTCTCAAGTCACCAGCTTTTTACATAGTGCCTCTTAAGAGCTGTGTCAGCACGGAAAATCAAAAGAGTTAGAAAACTCAAATTATAATGTAAAACATGTGACCTACATTTAACAACTGCATTTTGTTAAAGATACAGTGAAAACAGTGACTTCCCTGGTTTTCTTAAAGTCCCAAACACACTTCCACCTTTTGTAAGAAGTATTCCTTAACCCCTCTTAATCCCAGTGCCTTCCCTCTATTAATTTCCTTCTTATCCTATATTAAGCTTGCTTTGCATATATATTTACTTTTAGTTTTTACCATTAGACAGTAAAGTCCTTGTGGTTAAGGACTGTATTTTGCCTCCATACAGTGCCAAGCACACAACAGGAGCTTAATGATTACTGACTGATTAGTGATGGTTTTTCTGACACACACACAATACAAAGGTTAAATTTACCAAATTTTAATTAAGAAATTAAAACTTACTTAAATACTCTTCCGTCTATGAGGAAACATTAAAACGATCTAATACTCATTCAACTATTCAAGAATAGGAGACAAAATGGAAATACAGTATATTTCTTTAGGTAGAAGACAGGAAACATAAATAGTCTACAGCCAATAAGACTATACCATAGTTAAAAGAAGTAACTATTTAAATATTCTTCATCAAGCATATATCACTTAAATCATAACCAATTCTAGAAAAGGCAGCATAAATTTTAAGTAAACATGAATTGACTTTTACATTGTGGCTCAAGTCTAAAGGCTCTGGTTTCATTCAACTATAGTCAATGAAACCTTGTTTTTATTTCCCTAAATAACTAATTTTTAAAATATCAGATGGTTAGAGCATTATTATTTCAAAAATTGAATCTTTGTAAAATCTCATGTGGGGGCCAAATTGCTACTGTTCTTCTAAATAAAGAATTTAAGTATAACCAGCTGCTATTTTAGTGATAATGGGATCCTCAGTCAAATTAAAATTAGTATCCTAATTAATATCATCAAATTAAGATTAATCCTGTCTAGAAATAACGGAGGATGATTCTCCATTTGCTCAGCGCACATGGAATACTTTGACCATCTATGATCATAATACCACTTACACATATTACAACTTAGATTTGCACACATTATTTACTTTTTAAGAAGTTCAAAATGTCAGCAAAGAATTAAGGAAACCAGATGGTAAGTATTGACTAACATTGTAGCTTAGGAAGTAGAGGTAAAGAGCTCAGCTTACCAAGATCACATAGTAAAGATGGGGTGGGAATTAGGATTTGTTTTTCTCAACTCCCCTTTTCGTGCTAATTAGCACAAATTTTTGAAAGTAGTATTTTTTAAAAAAAGATTTCTATTGGTTGCCCAGCATCTGTATTAAAAATCTACCCATAAGTTGAAATTTCAACTCTTTTCATGGCTATGACAGTAGTCAACCATGGATACAAAAAAAAATTTAGCTCCACTTACAATGAAGACTGTAGACATCATATAGTACTTGTTCTTTAATAGTCCAGTGTGCCCAGTTAAAAATGTTCTTGTGCTTTCAGCTATCTTTAGGAATAAGATGATGATTTTTATTTGAATATGGTAAGACTGAGAAATTAAGGAGGATATTTTTTTCCAAACGTAAAAAGAAACAACAGACTCAAATCTTTACTTTGGATAGGTCATTCTTATACGAGCTTTTTAAAAGTTACTATCAATTTCCCTTTTATAAAATTTACTTGTCATTTAAATTTTTACCCCTAAATTAAAGAATATTTTTTCAATGAAATCTACACTATTTTATCAATATAAAAAGATTCTTATTAGATTCTGGTTACAACTAAGAGTGACAAGAAAAACATGAGAATATATTTTTAAATGGAAAGGAAGTGTGTTTTGAAAGAAGATAGGTCATAATTTTCCCCATAGGAAGGAAGCTGTCTTTCTGTTATAGGATCTATAAAGTGATTTAAACTAAAGAGAGACAGGAAGCTGATAATTTGATTTATCCTCCTAATGGTTTTTGGCTCATGAATAATATATGTATCTTACTTGTAGGGACAAAAATATAAGAGGAATTTGTATGACAAAAAACTAAGTCCTCTATTCCAATCTGTTCTATTTTAAACAGATTAAAAAAAAAAAGATTTCTAACTACTTACTAAAACATTACCTGCAGAGGTTCAAATTTTAAATGAAAGTGACTTGGTTGGACCAGTTGGCCATTAGTTCAAATTCAGGAAAGAACACAGGATTGACCATCAAATCAATAATTCTAGCCTCAAAGCTGACTAAAAGCTTCCTTCAACCTTCTTCCCATTAGGTTTCTCTTTAAATTAAAGCACTCTCTCATTGAATTATTTAAGTGCACATTGTGGTTGGAGGAAGACCATGTATGATTATTTCATACAATTTGTCAAAGAAGCTAAAATCCAGAGCAGCTTTTTTCAAAAGCATATGATGAAGCATAATCTTTTTTTTCAGGATGTCCTGAAAAATTGATAGAAAGCCAAGTCTGAATTCCGGCAAAGATTCTTCCTAAACAAGAGTTAAGTGTCTTGTCCAGCTGAGCTATTAGTGATTAAGTAACTCCCTCTCCCTGTCAAGATTTCCCTAAGGTAATGCCTAAATTTTTAATTTAAGCATTTTATCTTGTTTCTTTTAGCTTCATCCCCTTGCCAAATAAGCTCTACCCAGATCTACCATGTTACCTTTTAATGCTCTGCTATAGCTGCCTCATGCTTACAAAGTTACTTTTGAGTCAAATTATTTATATTTAACTTCCTGCATCTTTTCTCCTAAAACATTCTACAATCATGTAATTTTACTTCTATAAACTTCTTTTGATTTCATATTCTGAAGGTGAAGCCTAAACACTGGATAGTCAGTCAAAGGATTCTCTTCTCAATATGCCGCTCTTTGCACCTACCAAGACCTCCCTCAGCCTTGCCTGTATCGCCACCACACCAATATCAAGACTTTTTATTACTACTTCCTAAACTCGGGGGAAATGCAACATACGTCAGGATGGATCAGTCTCTTCCTGTTCTTTTTTGTTGCAGGTAACTACTTCATGGTTACTAATGTGACTGTAAACTTGTAGTTGTACACTGTTAGTACCACAAAGATGTTGAAGAAACAGGAAAATCACAAAAATGTATCACAACATGGTTTAAACAAAATTATAAAGCTATTTAGAAGATGACTTCTTTATAAACACTAATTTTTACCCATTACAAAAGACTTGACAGAATTATTCTGTATTTCCTTACAAAACTATCCATGCTTTTTCCCCCCCTTAGCACGTCTTCAACTAGGTTAATCTGTACTAATAAAAAGTTTTTAAAAGAAAAATATTTAAAATAATGATTGTTTCACAGAAACAGAAATTCTCATTATCAAATTCTGATAAGTTAGGTTGGGGATGGGAAGAAGGCTTCCCCTTGGAACAGTAATTTGCTTTTCTTTTCCCCTTCCCTTTCTCCAAAGTGAATATTTAGAAGTGTTATGCTAGTAAGCAGGTAAGTTTCTCATACAGTGATAAAAGATTCAAAATACAGATAAGACAATGAATAAGACTTTCCTACCCTTACCCAAAGCAATATGTATTTGGAAGGGGCTATCTTGACAGTAAATTTATGCATCTCCATATTTAAATTGATTCTTGGCCTTATCACTGTTAAGACCTCAGTTATTTTGAAAGCAACTCTTCATTTCAAGGCAAAATATTTGTGCAGGGATCCTTGCCAAACTGAAGATCACTAGTTGTAAGGTATCTCAAAAGGTTAGTTATTCTTCTGGTTTCTGATTTTGTGGTAATTGCTTTAACAACTTTATTTTATTCAAAGATGCTGTATTAGTATTCCTAGCAAAAGGTTAAAATACAGAAATGTTACTCTTAAAATAAATGACACATTGACTATAGATCAACATTTGTTCCATTTTGGATATTTCTGAAGTGAGTTTCTTTGACCCTAAAGAAGGAGCTAGTCTGTAAGCTAAAAAAAAAAAAAAAGGCCACAAATAAGGAAATAGACTGGCTGTATGAGTTAGCCAATAAATGCAAAATGCCAACTCACTGGTAGAAAAATAAGGAATTATATGTATGCATATTAAAGCCTGAATAAAAACATAATTTCTCAATTAGTTCTTTAAATGGAATATTGTTTGACAGGATATTTCTCCTCAACCCTAAATCAAAAGATATTAATAAACTGCTTTCTAATCTTGGAATAGATTCAAAATATTACCAACATTAACCATCGTAGCTAGTTCTGATTTACTATGCCTTAGGTTGGGTTAAAATTAGTGACTGTGGTCATCAACGTATTTTTTTTTGGCTTTCTCTCCCTGCCCAAGGCCACATTAAAGATTTAAGTCAATTCTGAAGACAGGAACAATTATATTTGGAATGTGTAGATCAGTTTTTTTCTTTTAAAATACTAGACAACAGAGTACCCTGATCATTATTTCCTTGCTATCTAATAATTCTCAGAACTTGGACTTGAATCCAATCTAAAATAATGGAAAATGAATTTGATGCCTTATTTGGTCCCCAATGAAAATCTGTGGCAGCTATGTGGGTAGAATCTAGCACAAAATAATAGTTCCAGGGTATTCTCTAATGAGGCTATATAGGAACAACAATTCCTAAATAAATGTGGTCCCAAACCTCAAATGTTACAGAATAAAAAAGAATTGCCTGCTTGAAGTCAGAGGACTCATTTTAAAATTAGTACAGTACTATATGACTATAGCTATTTATTAGGCTTTCCAGTGAGAAAGTAATGATCTCTATTGTTTAATTCTTTCAGAGCACTTAGAAAATGACCTCTTCAAGTACACTAAATGGTACTATTATATCTAAAATAGTAAAAAATACCTCTAAAATATATATATATATGTACATATATATTTTTTTTGCTTCATCCTCACTGGCAGAATAAAGCTCATTCAATTTATTAAACCTTTGATATTCAGTTCTTTCAAATTAACCTCCAAAATGAAAATACAGCCTAAGTTTTATTCTTAAATAAAAGGCTTCTGTCTAGAAAGTTATGGCAAGGTGAGAAGGACAGGAAATTGATGATGGAATCCATAATAACAAACAGACTGGAAACTATGCAGACAGCTACTGTGTAAGCTTCTTACGCCATCAGATGTATCATTTAATCTACAGGTAAATTTGCTGTCATCTTTAACACCATTAATAATAAATTACGAAGGTCTGCTATGTTAGTCTGAAACATGTTCTAAATATTAACAGGATGGTCCATCTTACTGGAAGAATAAAGAAAGCACTAATTAAAAAGAGCCTAGAAAAACAATTTTACGTACAGGAATAGTAATGTCAGAACTGGATTAACAAAGAATTATACTTTATATGGTGGGCACTGCATTAGTATTAAAGAAATGTGTAAAACAGAAAATACTCAACTTTTAGTTTGTCATTTATAGGATGATTTAAACTAGTCTGTAGATACGCCAATTAAAATTTTTTTAAATGAAAAAAATTTAAAGTATAAAGAATAACTGCTACAAGGTACCTCAGAAGACCTATTATAAAATCTTAGTGGGTAACATTAAAATAATAGTGTGCATCACCAGTCCTCCCAAAAAAGTACCTGGAAATAAAGGTTAGGGTACAAGTTAATTTGGATTTTGACCTTGTAGAAAATTTCAAAATGGCAAAAGAAAAAAAAAATTGGAAGTCATGAAAGAGTTTTTATGTGGTCAGTCAAATGCCACTAATCCTCCC
The DNA here is from genome assembly GCA_011680675.1 of Gymnobelideus leadbeateri. Lineage (NCBI taxonomy): Eukaryota > Metazoa > Chordata > Mammalia > Diprotodontia > Petauridae > Gymnobelideus > Gymnobelideus leadbeateri. Next base: position 91,976 of record WOXC01003614.1, on the reverse strand, counting down.
TGGCCTTACTGTTCTGGTACATCAATCCTGAGTACTCTAACTTTCGATTTATAGTGATATTCCTTCAGATATAATTTCATAGATGAAGGAACTGGGAGGGTATCAATGCCATCATAGGTTGTACAGTTACAAATAACTGTCCTGCATATATGCTGAAGGGAAAAGGGGAAAGTCCGATTTAAAGGAGTGGATAAAAGTGGTTCAAAAAACATACAAGAGCTTGGGTCTTTATAATGTTCTAAAAGGCCAGTAATATCAGGAGAATGGAAGACACAAGGATCATGTGCATCAAAGCTAAAGTTGTGGTTCCATTGTTCAATCCTAGCATGAAGAGAACGACTATAGCGTCTAAAACTAACAGAGAATAAATAGTCTTCCTGTGCTGAGTCACGAAGTAAAAAGGTTCCCTCTGGTTTTCCTTCCAGTAATGCCTCAGCTGCATATTTGTCCATTACTCCCCAATAACACGGATTGTTATTGATCTGAAGGAGATCTGGAACAAGACAGTGAACATAGTCTATCTGAGTGTGGTATTTAGGAGGTGTTTCCAATTGCAGCATTTCGTCATCAGTTTCCCATTTTGGTTTGTTTCTTTTCCTAGAACTTGTGCAAAGTGTTAAAATTTCATCATCTGAATCCATATCGCTATCTTCTATACTGTTATTAGAGGCCAGGTTCATTACAGAATGAGTCTTTGGATCATACTGATGTGAATGGCTGTCAGTAGTTGTGTCACATGGCTGAACCTGAGTATGTGAAAAAGAGTTTGCACTTTCTTCCCTGTTACCTCTTTCCTTCAGCTGGACATCCCTCATATCACTTTCAGAAAATTCTGTGCTTCTGTGGTTATCTGATTTTGGAGTTATAGGGGCAGTGTGTTGTTTAATTAAATGCCAACGAAAGGCCAGCTCTGACTGAGGTGGGAAAGGACACTTATCTAACATGAGTTCACTGATAAGAATTTTTCTTTTTGATGGGAGCACTGGAGAGTGTCGACTGCTACAATTTTTTATGGGAAAGCACTGTCCCATAGCATCTTGCAGTTTTTGTTTAAGAGACCGGCCCAAAAATCTGTGCCCACATGAGCGATCTAAATCCAACTCAATGGACGAACAGCTGTGCTTCCTCTCTGGGCTCCCTAAAGGGATGTCAGCGTTCTCTGCAGAAGATGGTGTGTCAGTATCAGAAGAGGGCTCATTCTTTTTGGACCAGGAGAGCTTTTTCCCACTCCACACATAACCATCTTTTCTGTCTGCACTTCTACTCCGACTGGTTTTGGGTCTCACATCTACATTTTTACTATTATTTTCTGCCATTTTGTCAAACTATATCCACAAGTCCAGGTGTTACATATGTTGGTTTTTCAGGTTTTCAAGGAGGAAGTTTCTTCTGGGCCCTTTATGGAAGTATCTAGAAAAACAAACAAAAATGTTTATCAACCATTTGCCATATAATCATCACAGTTCATGTTAAATACCAACTTCTGATGAGATTAAGTTGTGAAAAACGCAGTTATGTACCTTGAACATAGTAGGCACTCAATAAATGTTTACTGAATTAAATTATCATCATTAAACTATCATTTTTTATAAAGAGAGATGTGGATGTAGGGATAGATAGATATAGGGGATGAATGTGAGGGCAGCTACAGGATTTATAATATATATAAACAATATACAAGTTGTTTTTATCACACAAACTAATAACTTAAGAGAATGGTGCAGATGAGTAATAGTCACACTCTTCTATTTCCATTTTTAGCCATAATGTAAATACAAATATTTTCTACTTTATATGCTATGCATCTTCAATGTTTCTTCACTTTAAATACATATTAGGGAACTCTGGAAGAGGTAGTGAGCAAGAGGCATCTGTTTTATGCATTGATCTGCTCAAAATTCTTTAGTAGCTTGCCCTACGGTCTATCTAGCGAAGTTCAAATGTCCTTCCACAATCTGGCATCAGCTTATATTTTCATCCTTATTCTATATTACAGCCCTCTGATATTCTAAAATTTTTTGTCCCCAAAACACATACCCTGCTTCTTATGTTTTTTCTTAAGTTATTTGCTGCCAAGTCCTCCCTCCTCCCCTTTTCTCTGAATTTCTACCCATCCTTCTCTGATCCTTCCTAATAAGTATCTCCCTCAGACTTTACCTAGCAAAGTTTGTAATTTTCTAATGCATGTATCAAGAACTATTATAGATTATAATTATCTGTGTATTATTTCCTGTGAGCTTCATGAGAGCCAAGTCCTATGTCTTATCTAAACTTTCTATCTCCATCAATTACCTAGTATATTCTGTAGCATGAGCTTAATAAATATTTACTGAATAAGTACATGACCACCTTACATTTTCTCAATAATCATTTGATTTGATGAAGTAAAGAAAACACTGATGATTCTATCATTATTAGAGTAAGGGGAAAAGAAGTAGACCTGGAAAAGACCACAGCAAAGAACAGGGTAAAAATAGTGGCTATAGTGATCATTTGGTGGCATAAGTATAATAAAGTATTTACTCTATCCAGCTATATTTGTTTTTATTTGAAATTATATCTTACTTTCTCAATATGCTTCCTTCTATTTTTTCTTCCCTTTCTGTTGCTTATCATTACTATTTTGAAAATATTTTTAAAAAGATTTAAACTATTTTAACAAGATACTGTAAATGTTACTTGAACAATCTGTTTCAAATTCCAGAAAGTTTCTGAAAAGATTTAAGTACCACTATGAGATAGGGACTAGACCTGTGATTTCACTGGTATAAGGAACTCTCACATAAGGAAACTCTACTAACAGTGACTTTTTTGGTTTTTGTTTTGCAGTAGGGGAAGGCAGGGCAATTGGGATCAAGTGATTTGCCCAAGTCACACAGCTAGTAAATGTTAAGTGTCTGAGGTCATATTTGAACTCAGGTCCTCCTGACTCCAGGGTCAGTGCTTTATTCATTGTGCCACCTTTTTTATTAACAGTTTATAAGTTTTAGTATTACTTAGAGAGAACAGTGAAAGAAAGATCATGTAACTTGCCCAGAGTCAATTACCTCTACCTATCAGAGGCAGAACCTGAACCTGGCTTTAAGGTCCTCTCTTTAATCTACTAGGCACGTCTGTCTCTCAGTGCAAGTGAGAATCTAGTAAATGTACCCCCCCCAGCCAGCAATCCTCCCCAAATATCTAAAACTCCCCAAATACTACTTGTAAGCAAAGTTGGAGGTAACAAGCAAATTTTCCCAAGTAGCTCTGCCAACTGACTTCAATCATTAGTCATACTAAAATTTTGTTGCCAGTCAGTCTGAGCAATATTTACAGAGAGCAAGACTGAATGAAGTATCTGGCACTGCTTACTTCCTTCTAGTCTTCTAATAAATAAAATTAAATCATCAAGGAAAAGTCTTTCAGCTTGTTTCTTTCTACAGTGTATTGCTATATCCATTCCTGTGGAATGAGTCAGAATAGAACTCAGAGAATCTCACTGTTTAATTATTTTTCCAAGGTGATGGGTACTAGAATATTAGTATTTGGGCAATTAAATGTTTCAGAGATTTAGGGGACAACGAAATATACAGAAACACTCAGGTGGAATGAGAAGACAAACTGAAATCTCATTCATGTGGGTATTCACTCTCCACTGATGAAATAATAATTTATGTGAGACTGAAGGTCATATTTTTTCCTTTGTTCTTTGGATTACCATCACCAAAGAATGTATCACCCACTGATCCTCTATTGTCAATAATCCTCTCTGTACTTAGGCTAGCTCCAGGATAGTAGAGTCAGTCTTATGCTGGTAATGTACCTAAAGTATTTTCAGTAGGGTAGAACCTATCAAAGCTTATGAGCTGTTGGCATAGCCTTAAACAACTTAGGGTCCCTTCTGCTTCATGATGAGATATCAGAATGGGATTTTTGTGGAGGATAAGTTCTATTATGCTTCAACCTGACCTTTTCTATTCATCTCCTCAAAATCTTTTCGAAAATAAGGTAATTTCACAAATTGACAAAATTAAATTTTACCCAGTATGAGAAAAAGATTTTAATTTTGTTAGATAAGATTTAGAAGAATATAGATAGATTGATCAATGGGTGATAAATTATTTGGTGATGGTAATTCATAAAACAAAGATAACATTAAGGCCTTAAGCAAAATTTCACATCCCCTGGGACAGGTTTTGGTCAAAGTTGCAGAAGGTCCTGATAACAGATAACAGAAAACAGATAAAAGGAAATAAAAAATTCCCATTATACAAAATAAAATAATTATGTAGGAACTGGATTATATTTCTTTTTTTTTTTTTTTACTTTTTGGAGGGCAATTGGGGTTAAGTAACTTGCCCAAGGTCACACGACTAGGTTTTGTTTTTTTATTTGTGTGTGCGTTTAAGTGTCTGAGGCCGGATCCGAACTCAGGTCCTTCTGACTCCAGGGCCGGCACTCTACTCACTGCGCCACCTAGCCGCCCCAATTATATTTCTTATATTGATTTTAGCACACCCATTAAGTTGCCTCAGTGATTTAGTTTACAAATTATTTCTGCATGATAATTTTAAATTGTCAAGGTAAAATTTATTTCTGTTGATGAAAAAATATTAATACTAATGCCATACATTTAGATTTAGGCTCAAGTAAGTGAGAAACAATTTCATTTAACATTACTGTATATTCAAAGTCATTTCTCACCCCCACAGTGGCCATTCAAAACCTTTTCATTTCCCCAAACACTGCTAAGAACCTTGCCTCTTATTTCACTGAAAAAAACTGATGCTATTTGCCAAGAGTTTTCTCTTCTCCCCATCTCACATAACTTGGAAGCATTCTGGGACTATCTCATCCTTCACCCATCTCACATGAAGAGTTGGCCCTTCTTCTTGGTAAAGTGTTCTACACACGCAAATAATACGCATCTTCTCCAGCTTGTCTCCCTAATCATCACTACTTCCAAAAATCTTCAGGATCTTCCTTTTTATTAGCTGCTTCCCTACTGCCTATAAACACACCAACATCTCTCTTACCCTCAAAAAAGTCTCACTTGACTGACTATCCCAGCTAGCTGCTATCCTATATCTTTCCTTCCTTTAGTTGCTAAACTCCTTGAGAAAGACATACAATAAGTGTCTCAATCTCCTTTCCTCTTTTAACTTTCTGCAATCTGGCTTCTGACCTCTTCAACTGATGGTGCTGTCTCCAAATAATCTCTTAATTGCTATATCTAATGGCTTTTAAGCAGTCCTCAGTCTTTCTTGCCTTCTCTGCAGCCTCTGACACTATTAATCACCCTTTTCTAGCTGGGATTTCTTGACACTTGGACACTTCCTGGTGCCCCTCACGTCTGTCCAACGACTCCGTTTTCCTTGATGGATCTTTATTTAATTTGTGGCAACTAATCCTGGGTGTTCCACAAGGCTCTATGCTCATCACCTTTTCTTCTACCTCTATTTGCTTCATGTGGATAAACTCTTGTGGTTACAACTATCTCTTGTATGTACATGATTCTCAGTTCTATTTATCCTGTTCAACTTCTCTCAAAAACTCCAGCCTTATATCTCCAACTACCTATTGGATGTCCTATGATTATCTTAAATCCAAAATATCTAGAACTGAGCTCATCTTTCCCTTTAACCCCTCTCCTCTTCCCAACCTCCCCTTCACTGTCCAGAGAAACACCATTCGCTCCCTCACTGAGGATGGTGACCTTATCTAATCTGTGGCCCAGTCCTCCCATTCTTACTTTCACATATAAGTTCCCTTCTCTCCATTCACACAGCAGTTACCTGGTACAAGCCCTCACTCCCTCAGGGCTGATCTCCCTGTTTCAAGTCTTTCTGTACTCCAGTCCTCCATCAGCTGTCAAGTTGACCTTTCAGACACAGGTCTGAACATGTCACCACCCCATAATTCCAGTGGCTCCCTATTACCTCGAGAATTAAATATAAAACCCCTTTGGCAAATTTTAAATTCTTCAGAACTTGGTCCCTTCCTACCTTTCCCATTGTCTTCTGCCTTATCCTCCTCTACATATTCTACAATTCAGTAACACTCGTCTCCTTGCTGTTCTTTGCACAAAACACTCCATCTCCTGACTGTATTTTCACTGGCTATCTAAATGTCTATAACTCTGCCCTCAACTCCATCTCTTGGATTTCCTGGCTTCCTTTAAGTTCCAGCTAAAACTTCACCTTTCACAAGAAGCCGTTCCTTATGTTAGTGCCTCCCCTTCTCAAATTTTCCTATCATACATATATGCATATACATATGTATGTGTATGTGTATATAGTTTGTACACAGGTATTTGCATTGCCTCCCTCATTAGATTAAAAGCTTGAGAGAAGACAACTGTTTTCTTGCCTTTCTTTGTACCCTCAGATCTTGGCACAATGCCTAACACATAGAAGATGCTTAATAAATGCTTGCTTTTGACTTGATTTCTAGCTTGGTGAGAGAGATGTCCAAATTGGTATAGCTCTCCATGCCCATATAACTCTCTGTCCTAAGCTTTCAGGGAACATTTATAGGAATCTTGAGCAAGGAAAAGATATTTTTTTTTTTTTTTGCTTTTTGGAGGGCAATTGGGGTTAAGTAACTTGCCCAAGGTCACACGACTAGGTTTTTGTTTGTTTGTGCATTAAGTGTCTAAGGCCGGATCTGAACTCAGGTCCTTCTGACTCCAGGGCCGGCACTCTACTCACTGCGCCACCTAGCCGCCCCAGGAAAAGATATTTTAAAACTGTCTGGGCTGACTGCTCAGATATGAGGAAAAAGCCACTATCCTATTCCTCTTTGGAGTTAACCATAGGGACCTTCTCCCTTCCATCATTACTTAAATATTTTTTCAGTGGAGAAGGATGGGTCCTAATGCCAATCACTTTAGGTAGGTAGGTAGGTAAGCAATGATATAAACAAGATGAGTTATAAGGTTTATATCACCCTTAATCCTAAGAAAATCAGGTATCTGGAAAAGTCTTTAAAGGAAAATATTATTTCTTAGTATTTCTAGATAAACTAAAAAGGAAGGTTTTAATATACTTCCATGTTTTTAATATTTAGGGAAAAGTAATCAGTTAATAGTACCTTCATATTGCATTCACAGAGTTTCAGATTGGGAAAGATCTCAAAGATCATCTAGGCCAACAATCACTTGAAACATAAACCTCTTCTACAACACCTCCAAAAAGGAAAAATCCAACATCTAAATGAAGACCTCCAGTCACAGAGAACTCACTGCTTTATGAGACATTCCACCTACTTCTGGCTACCTTTAAGTGTTAGGATGCTTTCCCTAACACTGAATTGAAATCTTTCTCCCTGAACCTTTTACCCACTGGATCTAGTTATGCACCTTTAAGTCAAAAAGCACAGATCAACCCCCTCCTTTACATGATAAATGTTCAACTATTTATCATTTCTTTTTTTAAGACTTCTCTTTTAAGACTTCTCCAGGTTAACTATATACTTCATTCCTTCAAAGGATCCTTGTATGGCATTTTTTCAATTTCCTCCATTCTGATCAACTTCCTTTGGACATATTCTAGCTTGTCAAAGTCCTTATAAAACAAGGTGTTCAAAATTAAACAAGAGAGGTGCTTTGCTTATTTGATAACATTTTGTCAGTAATAAATTAGAACCTCAAAAGTAGGTCAAAGAATACAAAAAGCTATTGTAAGCAGATGAGGCCTTTGTTTGATACTATGACACTATGTATATGTGACACCAAGGGATAGTTAACATACTGGATTTCCCAGATCTATGTCTGGGCTATCCTCATGTCTGCAATGCTCTCCCTATACCTCTCTGCTTGTTGAAATTCCCGGTTTCCTTCAAAACTCAGCTCAAGTACTAACTATAGTGAAAGGCTTTTCTTGTTCTCCTACAACTTTTAGCTGTCTCCCCTTCAAAGTTTCTTTACATGTGATTTGTCTATGTATTATATAAACATATATACAAAAACTTACAACACCTGCTCTGAAAAAGAATGAGTGGGCTACAGGTTTAATGAGAATCAGCTAATGTGACCTTGGGCAGAATTAGGAGAGGCCTGGCTTCCAGGAATAAGGGAAAGAGTCCCATTGTACTCTGCCCTGCTCAGACTAAGTCTGAAGCAATATGTGCACAATGCAATCAGAAGAGTGTCATGAGGATAGCAGAGGGCCTTCAGCATATGTAATACAAGGATTAGTTGACAGAACTGGGAATGTTTAGTATGGAGAAGAGAAAAATCAGTGGACATTCTTGTTTTTATTGTACTTACTTGACTACTGCGTTTACACTATGTGTTTCATTCCTTGAAGTAGTCTATGGATATAAAGAAAAAATGAGGAATACTGTCATGTAGTCACTTGTGTATGTATGTGTGTATGTGTGTGTGTGTGTATATATATATATATATATATATTGTATGTATACATATATATGTATATATGTAATATATATACATATATTGTGTGTATATATATATATATATACACACAATACAAATATCTATAGAGTAGTGTTCCTCACTTTTCTACGTATGTATACAAATGTCTACATAAATACAAGTATTATACATATGTATGTTTTCTAATATACATACACATATGTGTATGTGTGTGCACTGTGTATGTTGATATACTCTAGCAAAAAGAAATCATGATTGACCCTTCTATATGTTGGGAATTTCTTATGTACTCAACAACTGTCTTGGTTAGCTACATGTAGGGTTAGGAATACAAGATTAGTTAATTGTAAGCTTAGCAAACTTCATCTAAATCCAGGTATGCAATCTGCAAAGTTTACCAATCACAGTATCCTTATGGTAGACAAGTGGAGGGGGTTGTTGCTATATATATTACCTGCTGACTGACTATCCCCTTCCTAGGTAGTCCTGTGAATCTATGCAGCAATCACAATCAGAAATAAAGGCAGAGACAGATCTGGGTTCCTGTTGGGATAAAAACCCTGCTGGCTGTATGACCAAACCACCATTGCTGTGTGCCTGGGGGCTCTGAGGGATGAGCCAATCACCCACAGGTGCATTTGTGTAAGTAATAAACTGCCTGACTCATTGAGTTCTTATGTTCCTCCTTGGTTTCTTTCTGCATCTACAATTCCCTCATATATACCTTTCACTACAGATACATTCACTATATATATTTATAAGTTAACTAGATATTCTTAAAAAGACAGTTCAAATACTATAGTAACTTTACTTTCTAAAAAAAAAAAAATAGCTTTTTTTCTTACGATGTAAGAAACGACAAAAGACAAACTTGGAAAGACCTGTATGATGAAATAACGTAGAGTGGGGGAACAAAATCAGAACAATTTATACAATAATAGTGACGTTGTAAAGATGAGCAACTTTGAAAAGCTTTGGAATAAAGTAAAACTAAAAATAAATGAGACTATGTCAGATAGTTTTTTTCCAAAATCCTCAGTTTTCATGATCTTTTGGGGTTGAAATATCTGGTATTTTATATACCAGAAAATGGTCAAAATAATATAGATTTATTACTACTTATTATTTAAAACTATGTAACAGCAGGAAAAAAAAATCACTTTTAACTGGAAAAAACAATTGCCTTTACAAAGCTGACTTAGATGACTCATCATGGCATGTTAGATGACCCTTAAGTTTTTTAGGCCTAAGTTACTTATGCAAAAGCACTGCTAGGTTCTATCTTGTGGGAAAGAACTAGAATGTTGTCTTGTAATAGACTGGGTGTCACCTTTCTGAGCAGATTCAACTATGGAGAAGCTTACTGTCAAGATTCTGGCTATTAGGTGATAAATTCTTTGGCCATGACAACTCATGAAAGAAGTAACAATTTTTAAAGGGCCATTAGTATTATGAAACCACCTTCCTCTTCCAAGATGTGACAATGGTCAGAAAGGGGACAAAAGATTCTAAGAAATGAAATTTTTAAATCATCTATAAGCATTAAATGTAGATTCGAAAAATGTTTGGCCTTTGTCCAATGACTACATTAACACGCCCAACTAAACGTGCTATTGAAAGAAATAAGTGAAGTAATAGCAATTTCATATTATCAAGGAAATGTGTGCCCAGAAAAGGAGGTAGGCTGGTCATGTGGGAGAAATATAATAAATATAAATATGATGCTACCTCAAGTATCCTCACTACTACACAGAAAATCTACAAAGATCTACAGAGAGGTCTCCAGCAAGCTAGGCAGATTCTCTGTGCAGTATCACTAGAAGATGAACAAGAGTTGCATAGAATTAGAAGGCATGAAAAGGTTGGGATCTCTACTAATGAACAGAATAGAGGCATGGATAGAAAACTCACTGAATCAAACAGGACTCTAAGAAGATGTTCTCACTATATTCTGCTCTCCTTGGCTCGTTCCTAGATAACAACGTCCGTGCACTTGATTCCTTTGCTACTGTTCAATTTAAAAAAAAAAAAACAAATTCAGTTTAAGCTCCGAATTCTCTTCTTTCCACTTCCCTCTTATCAATGGAAAACAAAAAAAACCTGCACAGATATTTATAGTTGAGCAGAACAGATCCCCTCATTAGCTATGCCCCAAAGGCAAAGAGAGAAGGAAGTTGAAATCTACACTCTCTGGTGGCGGGTAGCAAGTTCCATAAAAATTCCTTTAGAATTATGGCTGGTCAGAGGTTCTAAGTCCCCCACAAGATTTCTGTTATCCTAGTTCTGCTCACTTCACCGTATATGGATTCATGCAAATCTTCCCAGGTCTCTCTGAAACCATCTCCATCACCTTCCCCCCCCCGCCCTTTTTGGAGGGGGGAAGGCAGGGCAATGGGGGTTAAGTGACTTGCCCAAGGTCACATGGCTAGTAAGTGTTAAGTGTCTGAGGCTGGATTTGAACTCAGGTCCTCCTGACTCCAGGGCTGGTGCTCTATTCACTGCTCCATCTTCTTAAACCACTCTATTCACTATACCACCTTCATCAATTCTTAAAACACGATAATATTCCATTTGATTTATATATTACAACTTGTTCAGCCATTCCCTAACTGATGGGGCCCCCTTTAGTTTCCAACTTTCAGCCACCATGAAAAGAACAGATAAAAATATTTTTGTACATGGGTCCTTTTCCTCTTTCTTTGATTACTTTGAGGGTAAAGATCCAGTAACAGTACTGCTGAATTAAAGGGTACTATTCATAGCTTAACTTTTTGGTCACAGTTCAAACTGCTTTCTAGAATTTCTCGATCAGTTTAGTTTCACCAACAGTGCAATAATGTAGCTGTTTTCCTATAGTCCCTCTGGCATTTGACATTCAACTTTTTTGGTCAACTTTGCCAATCTGATGGATGTGAGGTGGTTTTGCCTAGGTACTATCTTTTATTTTTTTATTGCCTCATTTAAAAAAAATTGTTCTCCAGATGTTGGATCAGTTCATACCTCCACCAACAGTGCATTAGTGTCCCAATTTTCCCACATCCTCTAAAATAGTTATCATTTTCCTTTTTTTTTGTCATATTAGTCAACCTGATAGGTGTGAAGTGGTACCTCAGAGTTGTGGTACCTCAGAATTTGCATTTCTCTAATCAAAAGAGATTTGGAGCATTTCTTCATACGTGAGTTCTTCAACTTGAAAACTAACTGGGAAACGGTTAGAATTCTTATAAATGTGACTCAGTTCTCTTTATATTTGAGAAATCAGGCCTTTATCTGAGACAGTGGTTGTAAAAATTTTCCCAGCTTTCTGCTTTCCTCCTAATCCTTGTTGCATCAGTTTTGTTTGTGCAAAAGCTTTTAAATTTAATATAATCAAAATTATTTTACAGTTCATAATGCTCACTTTCTCTTGTTTGGTCATGAATTCTTCTCTTCTTCATAGATCTGACAGGTAGAATATTCCTTGCTTTTCTAATATGTTTATGGTGTCATTCTTTATGTCTAAATTATGTACCCATTTTGACCTTATCTTCGAACATGGTGTGAGATGTTGGTCTATACATAGTTTGTGCCCTACTGCTTTCCAGTTTTCACATCACTTTTTGTCAAATAGGGTGGGTTCTTTAAGTTTATCAAACATTAGGTTACTATGGTGACTTACTACTGTGTCTTGTGTACCTAACCTATTCCACTGATCCACCACTCTATTTCTTAGCCAGTACCAGATAGTTTTGATGATCACTGCTTTATAATAAAATTTGAGATCCAGTATTGATACCCTCTTTGAACCAATTCTGAGAGCAAGGTTCAAGTGATGGTCATCTCCCACCCTCCCATCTTTCCCTTCATTTTTCATGCCTTGTCACATGAAATAATTTACCCCCTTTCTGTCTTCTGTACCCAGTGTACTCTTCCTTCTCATCTCTTATTTTTTCATTCATTCCCTCAAATTTACCTTATATCTATACATTCTATGTATATTCCTTCTAGTTTAACTATTAGTGGTACAATTTTTAAGAATTACAAATATTAGGGGGCAGAGTCAAGATGGCAGAGTAGAAACAGGACTTCTGCGGGGCTCTGGCTTCCACCTTCCCCAACTCATGTAAAAGGGGACTCTAAACAGCCTTTGGAGCTACAGAACTCACAAAATGACACAGAGAAGCTAACCTCATGCTAAGGACAGCCCAGCAGGGAGTGGCCAGCACAGTGCTCTGGGAGCCAAGCCCAGCCCCATGGGAGCCAGAGGTTTTAGCCCCAGTGTGGGTCTGACCAGCCCTGGCTGGAGGGACTTTAGATCACCAGCAGTTGTGGCTGTTTCCAGAATTATCAAAACATAGATGCTAAGGACAAAGTGAGAGAGGTCAGTGCAGAGTGGACTTTGGGTTCCAGTACTTGGGAGTACACAGGCTTTTGCCCCCTGGGGTGAGAAGTGGCCAAGAAGCTGAGAGCCTGGAGCCATAGGCACACGTAGCTGCTTCAACTCCTGGCCTGTAGACTGTAGGGGACCAAACCTTCTTGGATCTGGATTGTGGTCTAGGATAGAGGTCCGGGGGTGTGTGACCAGCTTGCCAAGGCATGTGGAGGCTTCTGAGAAGGCACCCAATTAATCCCTCCAGCATCTGAGAAAACCCTAGTGTTTAGGACAGAAGCTCCCCTGTCTGGTGGCAGAGTCCTACTGTGGCAAAAAGTCCAAAAGTCAAGTAACTGAGTGGCAATATGTCTAGGCAAAGGAAGTAAAACAAACAGAAGAATCCAACATTAGACTCCTATTTTGGGGACAAAAGGGATCAAAGCATGGAACAGGAGAAAGACAGTGAAGTCAGAACTCCTGCACCAAAAGCTTCCAAGAAAAATATGAGCTGGCTACAGGCCATAGAGGACCTTAAGAATCAGATAAGGGAAGTGGAGGAAAAATTGGGAAGAGAAATGAGAACAATGCAAGAAAATTATGAAATAAGAGTTGTCAGCCTGATTGAGGAAAATAACACCTTAAAAAATAGACTAACTCAAATGGCAAAAGAGGCTGAAAAAGGCAATGAGGAGAAGAATGCCTTAAAAAGCTGAATTTGACAGTTGGAAAAAGAATCTCAAAAGCTCACTAAAGAGAATCTTTCCTTTGGATTTAGAATGGACCAAAGGGAAGCGAGTGACTTTTTGAGAAATCAAGAGGCTGTTAAACAGATCCAAACAAATGAAAGAATAGAAGGCAATGTGAAATATCTCATGGGAAAAACCATTGACCTGGAAAATAGATCCAGGAGAGATAATTTAAAAATTATTGGACTACCTGAAAGCCATGATCAGATAAAGAACCTAGAAATCATCCTTCAAGAAATTCTCAAGGAAAACTGCCCTGATGTTTTAGAACCAGAGGGCAAAATAGAGGTTGAAAGAATCCACCAATCACCTCCTGAAAAAGATCCCCAAAAAGAAACTCCTAGGAATATCATAGCCAGGTTCTGGAATTCCCAGATCAAGGAGAGAATATTACAAGCAGCCAGGAAGGAACAATTTGAATATTGTGGAAACACAATCAGGATAGCATAGGATCTGGCAGCTGCTATACTGAGGGATTGAAGGGCCTTGCAATATGATATTCCACAGGTCAAAGGACCTGGGATTAAAACCAAGAATCACCTACCCAGCAAAACTGAATATCATGTTTCAGGGGAAAATATGGTCATTCAGTAGAACAGAGGACTTTCAAACATTCTTGAAGAAAAAACCACAGCTGAATAGAAAATTTGACATTCAGGTACAAAAAGCAAGAGAAGCATGAGAAGGTAAACAGGGAAAAGAAATCACTATGAACTTATCAAAGTTGAACTATTTACATTCCTACATGGAAAAACGATAATTTTAACTGATGAAACTTTTCTCAGTATGAATATAGTTGAAGGGAATAGAAACATATATATATATATATACTTAAAAGGTGAAATTAAGAGGTGAGAGAGGAATATAATGAGAGGAGATGGGGAGAGACAGAATGGGGTAAACTATCTCATATAGGAGAGGCAAGGGAAAATGGGTGCAATGGACGGGAAGAACAGGAAGGCATAAGGGAATGGGTCAATCCGATTCTCGTTGAATTTGGCTCCGGGAGGAAATGATATACACATGAAATAGGTATCTCACCCTACAGGAGAGTAGGGGGGAAGGGGATAAGAGGGGGGATGATGGAAGGGAGGGCAGACTGGGACGGGGAGAAGTTGGAAACACCCACTTTTGAAAAGGGACAGGACCAAAGTAGAGAAAGGAACAAGTGGGAGGTGGGATAGGAGGGAGGGAAATATAATCAGTCTTCTATAGTATATCTATTATGGTAATGTTTTACATTAACCACACATGTACAACCTATATTGAATTGCTTATCTTCCCAGTAAGGGTGGGTGACAAGCGAGAAAGGGAATGAATCTGGAATTCAAAGTTTTGAAACCAAATGTTTAAAACACACACACACACACACACACACACACACACACACACACTATTATTAATACTATTTTAGATATAATTGGGAAAGAAGATATACAGGCACTGGGGCATAGAGATCCACCATGCCCTACTGGAAAAGTAGGAGGTAAGGGGGAAGATATGGGAGAGAGCATATTGGAGGAGGGGTATCCTGTGGGACTGCTATTTTGGGGAGGAGGTTAGGGGAAAAATGGGGAGAAAATTTGTAACTCCAAATCTGGCAGAAATGAATGATGTAAACCAGAAGTTAATAAAGCATTTGGAAAAAAAAAAGAATTACAAATATCTCATGTAGGAATGGAAACAGTTCAGTTCCACTGAATCCTTTATATTTTCATTTCCCCTTTTTTAACCTTTAGGCTTCTTTTGGGTTTTGATATCGGAAGGAAAATGTTTTGCTTAATTCTGATCTTTTCCTTATGAAAGTCTGAAATTCTTCTATTTCACTGAATGACCTTTGAAATATTATGGTTAATTTTGCTGGCTGGGTGATTCTTGGTTGTAGCTTTTTTGTCTTCTGGAATATCATATTCTATGACCTCTGATCCTACTAAATCCTGTGTAATCCTGATTGTGGCTCCTGAATATCCGAACTGTTTCTTTCTGGCTACTTACAGTACTTTTTCCTTGACCTGATAGTTCTGAAATTTGGCTATAATATTCCCTGGGATTTTTTGGTATATATTTTGGGATCTGTTTTTTGAGGTGTATGTGGATTCTTTCAATGCCTATTTTGCCCTCTGATTCTAGGATATCAGAGCAGTTTTTCTGGGTAGTTTCTTGAAAGATGCTGTCCAGATCCTCCTTTTGATTACGGCTTTCAGGTGGTCCAATGAGTCTGACATTTTTGTCTACTGGATCTATTTTCCAGGCCAGTTGTTTTTCCCATGGCATACTTTACATTTACTTTTATTTTTTTCATCCTTTTGAATTTGATTGATTCTTGATGTTTCATAGTCATTAGCTTCCACTCGCCGAATTCTAACTTTTAAGGACTGTTTTCCTCAGTTAGCTTTTGTTCTTCCTTTTCCGTTTGGCCAATTCTACTTTTTAATTGCTTTTTTTTTTTTTGGCAAGTTGTGGACCCCTTTTCCATAATTCTCCTGCATCACTTTTCATTTCTTTTCCCATTTTTTCTCCTATCTCTCTTATATGATTTTTAAGCCCCTTTTTGAGCTCTTCTATGAGTTCTTTCTGGCCTTGGGACCACTTCCCATTTTTGTTTAAAGTTTTGCCCATTGTTGTCCTTTTCTGAGTTTGTATCTTGATCTTCCCTGTCACTATGATAACTTTTTCTGGCCTTTTCTCATTCTTTTAAATTTGAACTCTGCTCCCAGGGTGGAAGAGGCACTGTCTCAGGTTTCTTCTGCTAGGGGCTGTGTACTTGGTGCTGCTCTGATGTTGCCCTGAGGTCCATAGGAGACCCTCTTCTCTGGTACTGCCCCAAGGGGGGGTGATGTGAAGGTGGCAGGCACTGCTGGATGCTTTACAGGTCTGACAGCTTAATTGGTGTTGAGCTGGGGGCCCTAGTGCTGGTTTCTAGTGTTTCCTGAGGCTGGTTAAAATGTTTCTGCTTTTTTCTGGGGCTACACTAAAGCATGTGGCAGTCAGGCTGATGGAGGCTGCCTTTTTGTCCAGGGGTAGGCTGAAACACATGGCAGTTCTCAGAGCTGGAGTCTGCTAGTTCCCCTGGCTATGCTGAGGCACGTATGTAGGTCCTGGTGTTGGTGTTTGCCTGCTCCACAACCCTGGGGAGCAAGATATCCTGCTGGTTTGCTGAGGTAGGGCTTGTTGTGATGTTTCCTGGACTCTGCTCCCCTTTTACATGAGACATACCTTTCCTGCTGATCTTCCAAGTTTCTTGGGCTAAAAAGACTTCCGCCTTTTCTTTTTGCTAGTTCTGATGTTCCAGGGTTTATTTGGGGGCTCTATTTTATAACTGTTTGGAGGTGAATATGGGAGAGTTATGGTGGTTTACTGCTTACTCTGCCATCTTGGCTCTTGGAAGTCTCTCTATTGCCTGTATTATTTTTCATAATCAAGATTGTTCATTTTACTCCCTGCTCTCTGTCTTTTCTTTGGTCATGAACTCTTGCCTTATCCATGTGTCTGACACGTCTTCCTTGCTTCTCAAATTTGTTTATGATGTTACTCTTTATGCATGTATTTACTTAGACCTTGTCTTGGTATACAGTAAGATGTTAAGTCTATACCTAGTCTCTGCTAGGCTACTTTCTAGTTTTCCCAACAGTTTTTATTGAATAATGAGTTTTTGCTCCAATAGCTAGAATCTTAGAGTTGATCAAACATAAGGCATTACTGTGCTCATTTGCTTTTGTATACTGTATACATAATCTGTTCCACAGATCCTTTCTATTTCTTATCCAAAACCAAATTGTTTTGATAACTATTTTGTAGTACAGCATGAGATTTGGTACTACCTAGCTTCTTTCCTTCATATTTTTTATTCCTTCACAAATTACCTTGATATTCTTGACCAAATTTTGCTCCTCTAGACAAATACTATGTTTTTTTCATTAGCTCTATAAAGTAATCCTTTGGTTATTTGACTGACATGGCACCGATAAGTATATTAATTTAGGCAGTATTGTTATTTTTATTATACTGGCTTAGTCTCCCCATGAGCAACTAATATTTCCATAATTATTCAGTTCTGTCTTTGTGTAAAGAATGTTTTATAATTGTGCTGACATAGTTCTTGTGTTTATCTTTCCTGTGTGTATCTTCACAAGTACTTCAAGTATTTTCTACTATCTGTAGTTATTTTAAATGGAATTTTGTTTCTATTTCTTCCTGCTGGACATTTAATATATAGAAATATGAGGGTTTATTTTACATCCTACAACTTTCTTTCTTCTGTCACTGCTATTGCTAGCATTTCTAGCACCATAATGGATAGTAAGGATGACAAAAGACACCCTTGCTTTACCCTTGATCTTACTGGAATTGCCTCTAATCCATCCCCAGTACAGATAATACTGGTTATTGGTTTTAGCTAGAAACTACCTATCATTTTAAGGAAAGTCCTGTTTATTCCTATATTTTATAGTGAATCTTGCATCTTGTCAAAAACCTTTTTCTAGCATATCACATCTTTAGAGGCACAAAACTGACTGAAAGGTATAGATCAAAGGATCATAGATTTAGGACTAGAAAACCTCAGAGACCATTTAATCCAACTCCTTTCTTTTACGGATGAGGAAACTGAGGCCAGGAAAGGTTAAATGACTTACCCGAGGTACACAGATAATAAGTGGTAGACCTGAGATTTGAATACCCATGTCCTCTGACTCAACACTTAAATTTTTGACTGAACCATACTGAATGCAAGAATCCACTGTTCTCATTGTTTGACTATTAAAAATTTGATCCCATGGAGCAAAAATGATGCCTTAAAAGCTGTCATCAAACAAGCTATCTTTCATGTCTATGCTAAAGTAACAAAACAGGCCCTGAAAGATTCAAGAGAGACTTTTGATCAGCAAAACTGCATAAAAGATATTAAAGATGTGAGCAGAAAAGATCATTAATGAAACAAAAGTAAGGTATAACCACAGTGCTGCAATGGTACCCATATACTATCTAGAGACATAAGAGGAAAGCCACTGAGGGCTTAAGTAGATCCTCTGTGGAAGATTTATAGAAAGGTATGGATAAAAGCTACATGGAAACAATTCCAATGATAGAGAATTCCCAGGGTGCATAAGCAAAAGCCATCCTTCTCCCCTGATACTACTTCCTATTCACCTGATACCTTCTTATGTCTCCTAAATCTCAATCCCTTCCACTGTGCCTAACGGGATCATCTTTCTATTGTTAAACGTTCCCTCATCGTTCTTCCCAGAAGACATTCTATCCCTGGCTTTCTTTTCCAGAACTGGTTGTATCTTTCTCTATCCTCTGACACACATGGCTTAGAGGGGTTAGTCTATATACCCTTTATACCTCTTTGCTACTTGCCCTCCCACCATCACTCAGCAACTTCTCCTTTGAGGTCTATTATATTCAGATACACTGCCCAATCACATCCTAATGTCAGCCATCTATTGGCTTGGCTCCCAAGTCATTTCCTTCTCTTTCCTCAAGGAGTTCTGTATCCAGATCACATTTTTCCTACACATACTAATTCTTGCCCTTTTACTAGGGAACTTCAATACACCACCTCAAACATTCTGCCTTCTGAGTACTCAAACCCCAGGACTTACTCCTTTCCTCCACCTTGGCTACACATAGGGGTGGTCCTACCACTGAACTCACAAGTTTCTTTTTCCATGACCAAGAATTTTAAATTCTTTAATGATAACTTCTTATTGTTCCATCTCTCTTTATCCTTCATTCTTTCTAAATTTGTTTTTCGTCCTTGATCTCCTATCTCTCTACCTTAGTATTCTCCCAAACTATCACTCTAGCTCGGGTTTTACTCTTCTCTCTTAACAATATTTATCATAAAATTAGCTGTCCAATATTATACTACCTTCTATTCCTACTCTCTTGCTCCCCTGTTTAGTCACCTGGCTCATACTCTATCACACTCTAACCCTGAACTACGTCTATCATTTAATTCCTCCAAATCCTACTTAAATGCTGCTGAATGTTGCCGGAGGAAGTCATTTGCAAACTTGATGACAGGGCCTACCACAATCTAGGTTATCTAATTACTACTGGCCCCTCATGGTAGCATAGAGGTACTCCTCCCTTACTGATTCTCTGAAAGCAACTCACTGGCATAGAAGACAGGGACTTAGTCTTGAAGTGAGGAAGACTTGGGATCAAGTCTCACTTCTGGCACATACTGGACAAATCACAACCTCTTGGTGTTGCAACCAACTCTTTAAGATTAAGGGGTGGGACAATTATATAAGTAGAGGGAGTTTCTTATGCAAATGAAATTACACATACAGTATAAAAAATGATTATTGTACTCTCTCTCACAGAGGTTATTTCAAACCTTTTCTCCTCTCCTTAAGCCTCTACTAGAGGGATGAGGGAAAGCTGCTGGTAAGATAAGGCATGCTTAAGCTAATACTAAAGTACAGTTGTATTACTTAAGTTCAACAGATGAAAAGTGGAAGAAGCTGGTTGAAGAGTAGGCTAGTTATAAAAAGAAGGGTGGCTAGATTTTTATAAATAGCAACATAATGGATGAGAATTAACTTTTTCTACCAAGGGTGAAAACTTTAAATAAATTCTTGACGTAAGTATTCTATGATATATTCTAAAAATGAAATTTAAAAATATCAGGTGTGACCAGAAGTCTATAATATATATATATATACACACACATATATACTAGATACCATTATATAGTATCTTAACCATTTCTCTGTTTCTATTTACTTTGAAGAAGAAATCACCATGTTCAAAAGATTATTTTTCTTTTTCTTTTTTCTTGCTTTTTGGAGGGCAATTGGGGTTAAGTGACTTGCCCAAGGTCACATGGCTAGTTTTTGTGTTAAGTGTCTGAGGTCATATTTGAACTCAGGTCCTCCTGACTCCAGGGCCAGTGCCACTTAGTCGCCCCCAAAAGTTTATTTTCTTAAGATAACAGCTATAGGGGAAGTA
The DNA here is from genome assembly GCA_011680675.1 of Gymnobelideus leadbeateri. NCBI lineage: Eukaryota > Metazoa > Chordata > Mammalia > Diprotodontia > Petauridae > Gymnobelideus > Gymnobelideus leadbeateri. Next base: position 71,539 of record WOXC01003614.1, on the reverse strand, counting down.
AAAATAAAGAGAGAAGCTGAGGAAAGATGATTGCTATTCCAGAATTTCTTCACCAAAACACATAATTCTATCTAGGAAACATTTATAGTGATGGATTCCCTTGCCAAGAACAAATTTCTATATTCCTGGAAAAACTCTTTATTTTTAGGCAATTCCCTTGTCCTCAAGACCACTGTGCCCAAATCTTTTTAGGGGCAGAAACCTTTTCTGTCACCTCTTTTTAGAAGTTGCTCTGCTTGCTTCGAAAACTTCTTCATTTTTAAAGAAATAAATAAAAGGATATAGTTTGACATTCATGAGTCCTTATTATTCTCCAGGAATTTCCACTCCTGGAACATCATGCCACAAAGAGAACCCTAACAAACTTAGGATCTCTAACTCTGGAATTCCCAAGAAACTTATTTCTTTTCAATTTAATCAATTCAAGAATCAAGCCATAAATTCACTTTAAAGATTAATTATCCAAATTTAGAGAATTAGTTCCGTTCTCCATCCTTATTTAAAATGCTGCCATTAGAGTAACTGACTCACTACACCTTATATATTAAATACCATTAATACTTTTCCAAGTTCAGCAAATACAGCTTTAATATGTTAACACCCCTAATGGGGACATCAGTTAAATAAACAGGCCATTACGTTGGTATAGAATGGTCATTCTGGCACAGTCTATTAATTTGCTCTTATACATTAGCCAACTGCTGGACAAACATAAATCCCAGAAGACACTGGGATGAGTTTCCACAGAACACTTAAGTCCCATGTTTTGTGTAATCCCTATTCCCTGCACTGTAATTAAACATAGAAGCACAGATGTATAGTAAGAATTCAAAAGTACAAACAATGAAAAAATACATAGCCCTGCATAATGAGAAGTATTAAGGAGGTTTGAAGTATGTGAAAACTAACTTAAATTACTAAAGTTTTGGGGACAGTTATCACTATAACAGGAACAATGAAAAGTGAAAGCAGATGTTCACACTGCACACTGGTAATATTGTCCATTATAAGACATATCTAATGAAAATGCAAAAGAGCTGGAAAATAACAACTTGTCTTCCAGAATACATTTATCGTGATGAGGGACATAACACTTTGTATACAGAAAGTTGTTGTGTTTGTCCTTTGTTTTTGAAGAGGACCATAGCATAAGGGAAATGATGACATGACTTGCAGTTGACTTTGAGTGAGGGAGGGCTGTGCAAGGACACCAGCCTCACTTTCTAATCCAGAGCCATGTGGATCTAGTGAGCTATTTAATGTTTGAATATGATAGGCAATTAAGATAATATATTTACTAGAGCACCTTTCCCTGAATTTTACCTACTGAACTTGAAACAAATTTCTTTGATAGAGCTTTGGCAAATCTAAGACAGACAGAAATCCTAGTTTCTATTTCATGAGGTCTGCTGCTCTGGAGATAGACTAAAACTGCAGAATCTCTCAGAGTTGTTGAGGAGATTCCCCTGGAAACTGACCTTCACTGGCTTCTGGGTATGAAGTAAAAATACAGTACTGCAGACTACACCCAGTGAACATGCTCTCGCTCTCTCTCTGTCTCTGTCTCTCTCTCTCTCTGTCTCCCTCTCTCTCTCTCTCTGTCTCTCTCTCTCTCTGTCTCCCTCTCTCTCTCTCTCTGTCTCTCTCTCTCTCTCTCTCCGGTATAACTGGTACCCACATCTCAGTAGCTCAATTATCAGTATAGTTTCTTTAAAACTACTATAACAACTACCCAGCTGGAGAAACTACAGGACATATGACTAGAAGAAAGCTAACACTAAAATATCTTCTCTCTTCCTCTACTCAAATCTGGAGTTACATAGGTAATATGTTATCAGTCAATTAACAAACATTTATTAAGCATCCACTATCAGCCAAAAAATGTGTTAGGTGCTGGGGATACAAAAGAACAAAACACTTGCTGCTCTCAAGAAGAAAAAACAAGTTTATGTGTATTTACAGAATAATTCATTGTAAAGAGAATACATTTTAAAAATACGAGACAGTTTTAGGAAGAACATTAGGAGTTGGGGAGATCAAGAAAACCTTCATGTGGAAAGTGGGGCTTGAGCCATGAGGTCAGGGTGCATTTAAGGCATGGAGCATAGCCAGTGCAAAGTTACAGAGCAGAGATAAAGAGATGTGAGAGGGAATGATGGATGGAAGAAAGTGAGAAAATGCCACTTTAGCCTGACCACAGAGTACTGCAAAGAAAGTAATTCATTTCTTTTTGGGTTCTGCTTCTGAGTCTGCATGTTTTCTCCCGTGTCCCATGTTCTTACTCTGGAAGATTCCTCTGACCCAATGGTTTCTTCCTCTCATTGATCAATTCCTCTCAGGACCTTCATTTTAAGGAAGTGCCCAGGCTGGGGACACAAAAAGGCAAAAGACAGTCCCTGCCTTCAAAGAGTTCATAATCTACTAATGTAGAAACATCCATAGCTATCATGAGTTACATGGCAAAGAAGCCTGGGTACTACTAAGATGGGTAGTAGGGCAGCTGGGAGAGGGTAGTGTCAGAGAAACCCAGAGAAGCGAGAGAAACGAGGAGAGGGTCACTAGGCTCAAATGCAATATAAAGATCAAAAAGAATGAGGATTGAGAAAAAAAAAAACCATCGGATGGTCTTTTCCACTCTGATGCGTCAATTAATAGATAATGAAATCTGTACATTTTCTGCCCTTTTTTTTGGAGGGGGGCAGGGCAATTGGGGTTAAGTGACTTGCCCAAGGTCACACAGCTAGTAATTGTTAATTGTCTGAGGCAGGATTTGAACTCAGGTCCTCCCTGCTCTATTTACTGTACCAGCTAATGGCCCCTGCACATTTTCTTCAAATTATTTATAGTGTTATATTGCCTGAGGTGTCACTGTATTCTCTTCCTTGTCTAGCTATTACACTTTTCATTAGGATTTGTTGATCAGGTAACTATTTCAATTAATTGACCTTTTTTTATTCCCAAAGATTAACCAGCAAGTATTTCTTAAGCACTTATTATGTTCCAGGCACTGTCCTAAGCACTGAGGATACAAAGAAAGGCAAAAACCCTATCCTTGGCTTCAGGCAGCTCACATACACTTGCCCATAGATGGCAGAAAAAACAAAAATGCCTCTGTACTAAAAGATTTCATAAAGCTCTTCTTTGAAACATTAGGATGACGATGCTGTCCCACCATACACTGAATTGTTTTTTAGCAATGGATTATAGTTGAAGTATCATACATACTCTCTTATGCTGTTGCCCTAGTGGCACAGCTAGATGAGCTTTAGTAAGGTCACTGAACAACAATGTATAGGGATTATAATCTCCAGGTCTGCTTCAGTGGATGGAGTTCCCATACAGATGAAATCACAGGTTCTTCACATATCAATGTACACAATATATTCCATATCAATATAACTATTTTAAAATTAATATATGGCTTATTTCCAGATGATTTCCCTATGTAAAACACCAAGGATAACCAAGGATGGGAAACCTGAGGCCTCAAAGCCACATGTGTGCGGTCTTGTGCAACACTGAATCCAAATTCCACAGAACAAATTCCCTTAATAAAAGGATTTGTTCTGCAAAACTTGGACTTAGTTAAAAGGCTGTACCCAAGGACCTAGAAGGCCATGTGTGAACTTGAGGCCACAGGTTCCCTACCCCTGGCTTAGTTGTTTAAAAATAAGAGACATTCATAATACTAATTATTATATATTACAGAAAAAGAATAAATTAAAAAAAATACCACATGCTTGCTGACACTGTTTAAAAGAAAGATGTACTAATGAACTGGCAGAAATTTGTATTAGTGTTTATATTTAACAGAGATCACTGAAGTGTTTAACATAAAAAAACCAAACCAAACTAAATAGCAGCTTTTCCTCCAAGTACCAAAAAAACATTTCTCTGGATTGATTCTAGTAATTAAGTTAAAAAATTTAAATATAGGGTGTTGTTTTTCAATCATCAATCACAAGTTTTCTACTCTTAATGATCAACTTTACAATCCTTACATCTAACTAGCTGCAAAGTTTTGTCAATTCTTCCTTCACATCATCTCCTCACTTAGGCCACAACATGTGGCTCATCATCTCTCACCTGTATTGCTGTAATAATTTCCTAATTGGTCTTTCTGCCTCTAAACTCTACATGTTCCACCAAGTGACCAAAGTGATACTCTTCTTGTTCATTTACTAAATTTCTCTAATAATAATAATAAAGTGACATAGCAAGAAAAGTTTGTACAAAACATTTTCCCCAAAAGTCAAAGTGATGTTCTTAAAGCACAGGTCTAATCTTGCCTTGTCTCTGCACCAGAAACTCTGGTGGGTTCCCCTTGCTGCTGCTGGAACAAAACACAAACTCCATTTTTTTTTTATTAAAGCCCTTCACTTTTCTAGCTTATTACATATTAGTACCTTTTACTTAATCTTTGATCCAGCTAAACTGGACACATGTGGTCCTTCACACAAGATATTACATTTCCCCATCTCTGTGCCTCAATGCAAATTGTCCTCTGTGGCTAAGTATGAACCTCTACTCACCTTTGCCTTTTAGAAACTTCAGTTTCTTACAGCTCAGCTCAATTCTCCTACATTAAGCTTGTTCTTTGGCAATAGGTAGCCTTGGTGTAGTGGAAAGTAAACTGGCTGTAGAGTCACAGAAGCTGGGTCCAAACCCCACCTCTGACAGTACTGGTATGACCTTGGAAAAGTCACTCAACCTCCATTCGCCTAAGCTTCCTTATCTAAAATCAGGAGGCTGTCTGGTGTAGCAGACAGGATAGGATGGCACCAGAAAGACCTACTAGTTATGTGACTATAGGTAAATCACAACTTCTCTGTGCCTTAATATCCCTTTCTATAATAAGAGTTGGGGTTTGGTGGAAGGAACTCTAGGATCTCCACCAGCTTTAAATCCATCAGCTCCCCCCCCCCCAGGTGCCAGCCTTGCCTCTTGAAATTATTTACTTTGTATATGTTATATCTATCTATCTATCTATCTATCTATCTATCTATCTACTGTTTCTGTAGATAAACTGTAAGGTCTCTGAGGGTAATGTTTAATTTTCCTCTTTTCACCCCTCTAATACCTAACACAAAGTAGGTACTTAAAAGATGCTGTGTTGACTAATTGCTAGCTTGTTGAATACGGTTTACCCACATTATTTTACTTATCATTAACTTATCAAAAAAGAATCAAATCATTGAAAGCAGCACAGCATAGTGAACAATTTACTAGATTCTTAAGAGTTAGGAGGAGGGGTGGCTAGGTGGCACACTGGCCCTGGAGTCAGGAGGACCTGAGTTCAAATCCGACCTCAGACACCTAACACTTACTAGACCTGTGACTTTGGGCAAGTCACTTAAGCCCAAATGCTCTACCTTGAGTCCTCAAAAAAAAAAAAAAGTTAGGAGGGCTTGGATTCAAATTATATCTTGGACAAATCTCAGCTGTGAGTCCACACACGTGGCTTCAGTTAGTTCTCTAAAACCACATGTTGCAGAACAAGCTGTCCAGCTGCTATGAAGGAGTTTCTGGGAGTTCCCCATCACTCATGAAAATATATCTGTACCAAAATTACTTTAAAAACAAAAACCCCTCAAACCTACATATAAACAAGCTAATCAGTTTCCTGATGTATCTGCAAAATCAACCTGAAAAAGGGCTAACTGGAACATTTTAAAAAAATCTATATCTAAATTGAAAGACCACCAAGACTATGCTGAACAAGAACAAATTTTGAAAGAAATTAGTCGAATCCTGCTTTTTAAAAATCTGTCAAGATGAACTTCTATAATACAAAGATAAAGCTGAGGGCAGAAAAGAAAACATTTTTAAAGTACAACGAGAGATGATCCATTTACTTATTAGGAAAATTCCTAACTGAAACTATTGTTTTCCAACATGCAAATTCTTGCAGAAAGCTTAATTTTTCAAAACTAGTATAGTAATTCCATGGAAGGTTACTGGACTTCAGCGGAACGACCGAAGTACAAAACTGACTAATTACAGGGTCATCTGATCTCATATCCATTGATTAGTGGCCCCTGAATAATTACAGAGCTGTTTGGGGTAGCTCTACTTTGTCTTCACTTCACTGGCTGCCAACCACAGTCGCTGAGACTTTACGAGGTGTAAAAGCATCTTGGCCGGGGCAGGAGCCGCATCGCGAGCGGGTGTATCCGCCACCTGAGAGCGCGGGCAGGCACCGAGAGGCAGCTGGAGCAGGGCGGGTCGGAGCCAATGGGGGGCGGGCGTGAGTGGAGCTGCCCCGGGCCGGCCGCCTCACTCTCGGTGCTGCTCCCCTCGGGTCACAGGCATCCGAACCGCGCAGAGAGCGACATTAAGGACACGGGGCGCCCAGCGCGCCCCCCCCCCCCAGACACGCTGGGCTGAAAAGCAATTTGTTAAATTCCCTCCTTTATTCCTCTGGGTTTGCCCCGGGAGGGGGGTGAGGGAACCTCTTTCTTCTCCCCCAGTGGCCAGGTCTGGGGTGTGGGGGAGAGCCGGGAGCCGGAGCCGGAGCGCCGCCGTCCGTCTTCCCCTCCCTTCGCTTACCTGCCGCAGCGTAGTTTGACCCGAGCGGTCCAAGGAGCCGCCTCCATCGCCGAAGCCTTTCGCCCCTCGGCCCACTGGGGCCCGCCGCTTCGGCTCCTCGTGCAGCCCCGCCCAGACCGCACTCCTCCCCCTCCTCCTCCTCCCCCTTAGACTGGTTCCCCAGGGCTCTCCTTCGGTTTCCGTCTCCGCCGGAGCCGTCTCCTCTTCCGCCCGCCCGCTAGGTCGACACCGCCACTTCCGAGTGCGACTCCTTCTCTTCCTTTCGCTGCCGCGACCCTCCCTGCCGGCTGGTCTCCTAGCAACCCCTTGCGTGAAGGTGACGCCATCATCCCGCGACCCAATTCCCCCAGCCTCAGCGCGCCTGGGCGTGGAACCGACGCGTAGAGTCGTCATCCGCGCGACGGTAGAGCGCGGGAAACTGGAGCTTGACTGGTTAACGTCTTCTGTCGGGTTAGACTGGGTGAGTAGCAGCCTCGGAGACTCTGGTTTTCTGCCCTTTTGTCCATGGAGAGAATTACTACCTCGTAGTCTCCAGCTCCGTTATTGTCACGCTCCTGAGAACTGACAGCTCCGTGTCCGGGGGAGGGGGCCTATGCGCAGGAGGGAGGCAGCTCTCTCCTCGGCCCAGGTCCCACTCCCTCTCCTTCCGCTGAAAGGTTTTTGCTGTCGCTAAAAACAATTCTTGGAAGTTGTTTTAAATGGATAACTTCCTCTTAAGTTCTCCTTCCTTCCCACCATCCCCATTCTTCAGCTGGATGCACGTTTGTCAGTTTATATTCAACTCAACAAACCTTTGTTAGGAGCCTACTGTGTACTAGCACTGTGCTAAGGGGGGTGCAAAACGGGGCCCCTGTTTGTACGGACAAGCTTTACACAGGGTAACTAGGAAGCATTAATAGAGGGAAGGCTTCTTGTAGAAGGTGGAATCATTGGTCACTTTACATTGGGCAGCTGTAGGACTAGTTCTGATCTAATTACTGAAGGGGTGGGGGGGTGGAGATTCCAGAGCTATAGTCTAGGAAATCAAGGAGTTCAGTTATCAGCTAGTTTTTAAAAAATGTTTAAATGTTGTGCTGATTTTTTAAAAACATAGGTCTCATTTCCCAATAATCAGCTCTTCGTAGAATTCTCCCTCATAGCAAAAATGTACAGTTAAATAAAAACAAACTCAGATTTTGGACGTATCTAAAAGCATATATGCTTCATTGAAATCCTGTAGTAGACCAGCCCTGCTGAGAAGCAGTAACAGTTTTATTAGCTTTCAAGAGTCAAGGTTGGTGATTACATTGAACTGTGTTCTTTGTCGTCTAGTTTTCATTAGCTAATTTAAATTTATTATATTTTAAAATTTAAGGTAGGTTTTTTTCTAGAAAAACCTGTTTTGGATAGCAAAAGGAAGAGATGCCTGCTACTCAAATGCCAATGAGATATGGACATCCAGAGGGACATACAGATGTTTGTTTTGATGATTCTGGGAGGTAATGTGTTTTCCTAATATTTTATGCAGATATGAAATATTAGAATAGTAAATAGAATGTTTGCATGTATAAGCTTTAAGAAATACAATATACTTTGTATGTTAAATATGATGTTGATCCACAGTTACTCAAAGAAGGAATAATGTAATAGATAATACCAAAAGTTTAGAACTGTTTTAGAATCAGGAAATCCCAAATGTCAGTTTTTAATTATCTGAAATAAAAGGAAACCGAGGCCAAAGTTACCTAGTATCTGTGATTTAATTTGCAAAACTATCATTTGCATATCAAGTCAGGTCATTTTACTTCTCAGAGGTCAGAGGACTTGGAGTCATTTACAGAGCTGATTTTTATGATAGAAAAGAGGAATTAAAGAATGACAGAAACTTGTTTCGAACATAATTCAGTTGATCAAGGTAGAACACCTGACTAGTTAGCTTCTCCTAGACTTTTTTTTGCCTTTTTTTGAGAGGGCAATTGGGGTTAAGTGACTTGCCCAAGGTCACACGGCTAGTTTTTGTGTTAAGTGTCTGAGGCCTGTCCTCCTGACTCTAGGGCCAGTGCTCTATTCACTCTATTCATCAAGCCGCCCCTCTCCTAGACTTTCTTAATCCTTCCCCAGAAGTCCTTGCTATAGGTGGTACCTTTTGTAACCAGAAAGCATACTGGGAAAGAGGAACTTGTAGTCAGTAGTTGGCAGTCACACACTCCCATCTTCTCAGAAGATTCTATAACTCATCTTAGACTCTAGCTTAAGAAAAAAAAGCAGCTTATCCACTAAGACTAGAAAGAAGTTTGGAGTTGAATTCTGCAACAGTCTTATAGTGCTCCCCATTTCTATGGCTTCTGCAGAAAAAGGTGTATCCAGGGGCGGCTAGGTGGCGCAGTGAATAGAGCGCCGGCCCTGGAATCAGAAGGATCTGAGTTCACACAAACAAAAACCTAGCCGTGTGACCTTGGGCAAGTTACTTAACCCCAATTGCCCTAAAGGGGCAGCTAGGTGGAGCAGTGAGCAAGAGCGCCGGCCTCGGAGTTTGGATGACCCGAGATCAGATCTGGCCTCAGAAAATGAGCACCCACACACAAATAATGACTAGCCGTGTAACCTTGAGCAAGTTACTTAACCCCAATTGCTTTTAAAAAAATAAATAAATAAATAAATAAATAAAAAGAAAAATGTGTATCCAGTTAGGATTTTTGTAAACTAACCTTCATTTGCCAGCCTTGTTTCATTTACGGCTATGATACTTTCTGAGTTCTCTTGCAACAAGAGCTGTTTGTTTTTCAGGTCTACTAGATTTTGTGTTGTCCGTAAGTATGTGCACATTTCATGCACCAGTGGAGATTGGAATAATTTTTGCAAAAGGTTTTGTACATTTTTTTTTGTGTTTTGACTACAATAGAATCCTCACTTGCTGTACTCACTAAGCAGGCCAGAGTTAGGTTAGGTGAAGCAGACAACTTTTAGGGCACCTTTTCTAGCCTTTTCCTCATATCAGGAGGTGAGCAGTGTAGTCCTTGAAAAAGGCTGCTCAGATACCCAGGGGGCTGCCAAATCCCACCGCTGCTTCTTCCAGTAAGAAGACAACCTTGTATCTTGGGCTGCTTGTGTGCAGGGTTGTGACTACAGCTCCCAATGTTATCTGCACCTGCTCACTTTCATGTTGCCATAGGACTTTGAGGTAGGTAAAAATGGTAAAATGGTGAGGATGTTGTCCTTTGACTTACCCATAAAATGGATTTAAGTGAGGCGGAGTTGCGGGAAGTTTTTGGATTCACTCTTTATCTTCCAGTCATTGGAGTCCAGTGGTGAGACAAAACAAGACAACTGGTGATGACTTGGGATATAGTGAGTGACCTTGGCATCTTTGATGTCTAACAAAGCTCTAAGTGCTCCCCAATGCTTTGTTAGACATCAAAGCTCTAAATTCTCCCCAATGCTTGCGTTAACTGCCTTCATGGCCATTGGAACATATTGTTCTCATTCACCCATCACATCTGGTGAAATCTTCATGTGCCTGAGGGTAGACACCTTTCTAACTCACAGAAAGGGTTTGAGAACTCTCAATTACCCTCAGCCTGGTTTATCCCATCTGCTGAAATGGTTTACTAGAATGTGGCTGCTGTATGCTACAGCTTCTTGGAGCCACAGGTGAGAGTTGAGTGAAGCAGGTAGATACCAAAGGTAGAAAGTAAAGATCTCCCTGAAAAGGGAGATCTGTAGGTTTGTGTGTATGTACACACACACACACGCATGCACACACACATGTTATTATAGGTTAACAAATAGGGATAGTAGAATAGATAGGTTTGTTTTTTTTAACTATGGGAAACATGGGCATATTTGTAGACCAAAAAGGAGAAGCAAGTAAATAGGGAAAGAATGAAGAATATGTAATGGCAATCTTCTGGAGAAGTTAGAAGGATGGAATCAAAGATGCTTATAGAGGGGTTAGACTTCACAAGGTATAAAGGTAATGGGAATTTGAAGATCTTCCCTGCCCCTTAATAGGCCACATATAATCACATGGAGCCTGTGGTGGGAGGAGTTTGATGAACAGGTAGAGCAGGAAAAGAGCCAGAGCAGTTAGAACAGAGGGAGGAGAGGACACAGGTAAGCAGATGGCTAGGATTGTGAGTGTTTGTGGGAAGATGGGAACAGGGGGAAGGTTTTGGGATGGTATTGCTTCCTGTAGTGTTAAGGTGTATTAGCTTCTTTTTTGCTATGATGAATTTGGTTTTCCGGTGTCTAAATAAATGTTTTGCTCTGTCTTCTATGTGGAGAGTCTGTTATACTTTGCCATTCAGAACTATGCTGGCATATTCACAGTCACCGTCAGTGCTGTGAATATTGCCTTGGTGATATACAAGGAGGGGTATTTTTTTCACTATTTACTTATTTTTAGTTTTCAACATTCATTTCCACAAGATTTTGAGTTACAAATTTTCTCCCCATCTCTCCCCTACTCCTTACCCCCTTTCCCCAGTCTTTTCTCTCTTATATTCCTCTCATCCCTCCTTCCCCCTTACTTTCTTGTAGGGCAAGATGGATTTCTATACCCCATTGCCTGTATATCTTATTTCCTGGTTGCATGTAAAAACACTTTTTTAACATTTGCTTTTTCAAACTTTGAATTCTAGATTCTGTCCCTTCTTCCCTCCTCACCCACCCCCACTGAGAAGACAAGCAATTCAATATAGGTTATACGTGTATAGTTTATATATATGTATATATGTATATATATATATTTATATATAGGTTATACACATGTAGTAGCAAAACATTTCCATAGTAGTCATACTGTGAAAGACTAACTATATTTCCCTCCATCCTATCCCACCCCCTATTTATTCTATTTTCTCCTTTGACCCTGTCCCTTTTCAAAAGTGTTCTGACTACTCTCTCCCTTAATTTCCCCTTCCTTCTATCATCCCCCCCTCTTAACCCCTTCCCCCCTACTTTCCTGTAGGGTAAGATACCTATTTGAGTATGTATGTTTTTCTCTCCTTAAGCCATATTCAATGAGAATAAGGTTGACTCATTCCTTTCACCCCCCTGCTCTTTGCCTCTATTATAACAGCTTTCTTTTGCCTCTTTTATGTGAGATAATTTACCCTATTCTATCCCTCCCTTTATCCTTCTCCTTTTTGGGGTCTTTTTCAGGGGATGATCTGTGGATTCTTTCAACCTCTATTTTGCCCTCTGGATCTAAAACATCAGGGCAATTTTCCTTGAGAATTTCTTGAAGGGGATTTCTAGGTTCTTTCTTTGATCATGGCTTTCAGGTAGTCCAATAATTTTTAGATTATCTCTCCTGGATCTATTTTCCAGGTCAGTGGTTTTTCCCATGAGATATTTCACATTGCCTTCTATTCTTTCATTTGTATGGATCTGTTTAACGGCATCTTGATTTCTCATAAAGTCATTAGCTTCCATTTGCTCCAGTCTAACTCTGAAGGAATGAATCTCCTCAGTGAGCTTTTGAGATTCTTTTTCTATCTGGCAAATTTGGCTTTTTAAGGCATTCTTCTCGTCATTGCCCTATTGGGCCTCCTTTGCCATTTGAGTTAGTCTATTTCTTAGGGTGTTATTTTCCTCAGTCAGGCTGTTGACCCTCATTTCATACTTTTCCTGCATCCTTCTCATTTCTCTTCCCAATTTTTCCTCCACTTCTCTTATTTGATTTTTAAAATTCTTCTTAAGGTCCTCTATGACCTGTAACCTGCTCATATTTTCCTTTGGGGCTTTTGGTGCAGGATTTCTAACCTCACAGTCCTCTTCCTGCTCCATGCTTCGATCCTCTTTGCCCCCCAAATAGGAGTCTAATGTAGCAGTTTTCTGTTTATTTTGTTTCCTTTGCCTAGGCATGTTGCCACTTAATTACTTGACTTATGGGCTTGTTGCCACAGTAGGACTCTGCCACCAGACAGGGGGGCTTCCATCCCTAACATTGGGGTCTTCACAACTTCTGGTTCTGGCAAGTTGGATACCCACCCCAGATCTTCCCCCCAGATCACAATCCAGATCCAGGCAGGTTAAAGCAAGAGTGATAACCCCTCAGACTGGTTGCTTGGTCCCCCTACAATCTGTGGTCCAGGAGCCCTGAAGCAGCCACAAGGCGGAGGCTGCATGGCCATAGTGCCTCAGCCATTTCTGGCCCTGGCGGCAAAGGTCAGATCGCACTCCAAATTCCCAGGTCCCAAAGTCCATACTGCATTGATCTCTCACTTTGTTCTTGACATCTATGTGTTGATAATTCTGGAAAATGCCACAGCTGCTGGTGATCTGAAGTCCCTCCAGCTGTGGCTGGTCAAGCCTGCTCTGAAGCTAAAATTAAAAAGCCTGGGGTTGGCTCCCAGAGCACTGTGCTGGCCGCTGGCTGCTGGGCTGTCCTTAGTGGGAGGTCAGATTCCCTGTGTCATTTTGTGGGTTTTGTAGCTTCAGAGTTTGTCTAGAGTAATTTTTTACATTAATTGGAGGAGGTGGGAGCCGGAGCTGCGTGGAAGCCCTGTTTCTACTCCACCATCTTGACTCCGCCCCCCTCTATCCTTCTCCTAATCTATAAGGAGGGCTAGATACTATGGAGAAGAAAGAAATAATGAGGATTGATGTGAGAAGCAGGAGCTCTTGGCTAATGACTTCATTTTTGGTGAAATGTGAGATGAGTCCCCTCTGAGAGGTTTGGAGAAGGATACAGCAGGAGCCCTGACATAGGAAGAGAAGATTCAGAGCTGCTCTGGAAGACGGAACATTGATTTAGCCAGTAGGAGGGCACGGTTGGTTTTAGGTAGCAGTGAGGAATTTGAGCCAATTAGCACTCTTATGACTTCCTCCAGACCTGTTTAACTGCACATAACTACAACTGAGTGAAATGTACAATGGAATCAAGGGTTGTGATTGTGCAAGATGTGTTTGGCAATAGGGCAAAGGGGCAAGGGATTTGAAAAAAGAGCATAGTGTAGAGTTGAACGGGTTCATCAAGGGCTTCATCGAGATTGGGGAGGGAAGAGACTGTAGCCAATATGAGGATAGCCTGGGAAAGTTTTGATGATGAGACAGGTTAGAGTCAGTGGTGAGGATAAAGAATAGAGTTGGGGAAGTATGGCATAGGAAAATCTGGAATGAAAAAGATTATGATCACTTAAAAGAATTTCTGAGTTCTTGAATACAGCAGTGATATACTTTTGGGTGATGAAATTATCAAGTGTTTTACTCCCTGTGTATAGCTGTAAGGTACAGTAGATATTTCTATTTTCTCCTTTGACCCTGTCCCTTTTCAAAAGTGTTTGCTTCTGACTACTCTCTCCCTTAAATTTTTTTTTTTTTTTTGCTTTTTGGAGGGCAATTGGGGTTAAGTAACTTACCCAAGACTTACCCAAGGTCACATGGCTAGGTTTTTGTTTGTGTGTGCATTAAGTGTCTGAGGCTGGATCCGAACTCAGATCCTTCTGACTCCAGGGCCGACGCTCTACTCACTGCGCCACCTAGCCACCCCGCTCTCCCTTAAATATTGATATGTATGTTGAAGTCTGCCATTATGGTTGGATTTGGGGTAGAAAGAGAGAGAGAACTCATCAAAGAAGGAGGCAAGATTTCTTGGATGTCAGTAAATAATTGCCGCCAAGATCTGAAATGGGTGAAATATTTGTATATGGTAAACTTCAAAGGAAGAGAGGTTCTTAAATGATTATTACTATTATTATAGTAATATATAGTAATGGAATTATAGTAATTCCATCTGGAAATGGCAGTAGGAAGCAACTCTTCCACCAGTGAATGATAAAAGTAATGGTATGAAAGAAAGTGTAGCCAGTGCTAGAAGGGGTGACCAAAGAAATAGTGTCATCAGGAGATAGGTAGGTTTCAGTGAAGGCCAGAAGATAGGAGAGAGAGAGGAAAAGGTTTGAGATTGTAGGAAGAGAGCATGATGAAATGGATGGGCATCTTTGGAATAGGATATTTCTGGATAGGGTTGAGATGGATGGGAATAAAGGAGTAGAAAATGGTGTTGGGAAGTGGGTTTGGGGTGAATGAATCCAGGCAGAATATCAGAAAATGAAGATGAGTCTTTTTGAGGAAGAACTTTCAAGATGTATATCAGTATAGTTCAAGATGTCCCTCAAAGCCTGACCTCAAGGCAGATGGTATCACTTTTTTTCTGGGAGTCCCTGAAGGACCAGAAGGAGGTATGATCTAGGGATTCTGGGAGCTCAGTCAGGAGGCAGGAGGTTCTAGTAGGAGGTGGGTCCTCAGAGTCTTACATAAATGTGACCTGTATGTTATATACCATAATTCATATAAACTGAATAGTTGAGCTCATATGTTTTTCATGCTACATATTCATTGATATTTTTCTTTCATTGATCATGAATGACCATAGCATCTTAAAATTTAGAGCAACAAGGGGTCATTACAATCTTGTCCCATTTCCCCCATTTTAATTTTTTTTAACAGTTGAAGGAAGTTAATGGTATCCTTTGTTTAAATATGAGAAATGGGGGCAATGGATTCCTTCCGGGCCGGAGAGGCAAGTCTGTGTTGGTGGTTCTGGAGTCGCCACAGCTCCTGGTGTTCTGGGGTTCCTCCGGCTGGCTGCTGGCCCTGCCGCCCGGGACTGGGACCTCGGCTCGTGCGGACCTGGGCTCAGCTCGGCTCCTGCGTGCTGCACGCTGCCAGGTCCCGGACTGCGGGGCTGCTGGGCTGTCCTCAGCGGGAGGAACACTTGGTGCTGAACATGTGCTGAAGAGGACGAGACAGCCCTCCTGGCCTGGGCTTACTTAGTGTCAAAAGCAAGTCTGGAGCACACCGACTGAGGATACTGTTGGATCAGTTTATCAGCATCTGGCATTACCTTTACAACAAGACAGTGATGGTGCACATCCTTTTTGGATAAATGTCCTGAATTCAGGAAAGGCTGAATCAAATCACATTGGTTTTGAATATTTGGGTGGGGGGGTATTGCCTAATCAGGGGAAAAGCATGTGATTTGTAAATTCTTTTTTTTGTTACATGAAAGGATATGCTGAGAGAGATCAATAAACAAGTTGAAAAATTGAAAAAAAAATAAATATGAGAAATGTGAGCAAATTTGTCAAGTGGCAGCTTGAATCCATAAATAAAAATTGTTACAATGTATGATACTTTTTTATCAGAAAAACTAGATGAGTATCGTAATATATTTGTGTGAGTATGGGTTGTGTATTTGCATAGATAGATGTATATACATGTGATTTTTTTTTTTTAAACAGTTGTATTGTAACTTGTGGAAGTGATGGAGATGTGAGAATTTGGAAAGACCTGGATGATGATGATCCTAAATCTATTAATGTTGGAGATAAGGCTTATTCATGTGCTTTAAAGGTATTATTAAAGATGATTATGAGATCTTTTTGTTAAAAGATACTGGCTTAGTCTTAATCTCATACTTTGGCAAACTAATGCTTTTTCAAAAGTATATATATTCTTTTGTCTACTCTTTTTTTTCCTCTTTGCAGGGGGGAAGGCAGGGCAGTTGGGGTTAAGTGACTTGCCCAATGTCACAGGAGTAGTAAGTGTTAAGTGCCTGAGGTCTCATTTGAACTCAGGTCCTCCTGACTCCAGGGCCAGTGCTCTATTCACTGTGCCACCTAGCCGCCCTTTGTCTACTCTTTAAGAAATAAAAACATCAAGGAAGGAAAAATGTCAACTTTTGAATACATTTAGTAATATGGACATGATTTTCAAACTTTTTTGTTGATTTTTTTGTTTTTATATTTCTTCATTTCTGGATATTTTCCTTTCCTTTCCCCTGTATCCTTTGTTTAAAAAAAAAAAAAAAGAAAGAAAAACAACTTAGCAAATACAACCAAAGCGCTGAGTCTAATTCTGCATTCAGCACTCTACATTTATAACTCCACATCTCTGCAAAGAAGGAAAAATTATATGTAATTTTTAAAAGTTAAGTAATATTTCTTGTATAAGGGACCACTTGTTTTGCTAGAAAGAATAAAGGTATCTTTTTCCCTTTAAAAATGAGCTTTACCGTATCCTTCCTTTTCTTGAATGTTGGGGTAAAGAATGATAAATCAAATTTTTAAATGTTACCTTTTGAATATTTCCTAATGTCTTATGCTACATAATTAAGTTAATGTTCTATCGCTTATTGGAAAACTGGAAATATTTTCAGATTATGTTGTATAAATTGTCAGGTATTCCAAAGGTACTCAATTGATATTTAGGAGGTTTAATAGTTGTTTGAAGTTTTGAATATGGAAAAATTTGGGGTCATTTTTGATTCATCCTGTCAAATATTTTTCATTTTACAATTTTGTAATTAATTCTGGTGTGTATTTTTTCTTTAGAAAGGAAAATTGGTCACCTCAGTATCTAATAATACTATTCAAATTCATACATTTCCTAATGGAACTCCAGATGGTATACTGACTCGCTTCACTACAAATGCAAACCATGTGGTCTTTGATAGAGATGGTGCTAAAATTGCTGCTGGATCTGGGTAATGTTTGACATTGGAAAAGCTAACAATTAAGTATAAAATGACCTTGACACAAGTTGGGAACAGTCAGTGTTGGAGTGAATGTTGAAGGACAGGAATGCTGATGTGCTATTTAAACTAGTTCAGTTATTTTGGATTTTAGTTTGACCAAATGAGGCAAGAAAAGCAACTCAGTAGCCTCTACTGAGCATATACACCAAATGATTTCAGTGATAGATAGAGATCCATTATATGCCAAAACATTTGTAGATTTAGTCTTTGTGTTAGCAAAGAATTAGAAGCAAGGTGGTTGTCCACCAATTGGGGAATAGCTGAAAAAACCGTGGTATGTGAATGTACTAGAAATATTAATGTAGAGTAAAAAATGGCTTAGAAATTCAGAGAAAGAAGGAAGACTTGTATAAATCAGTGTAGAGAGAAGTAAGGAGAACAATGGGAACAGTATACATACAATAACTATTACAGTGTAAACAAAAAGATCACCAAAAGAAAATTAAACCCTAAATAACTGAAAAATTAGTGATGCTCCCAGAAAACAGACAACAAAAATACCGTGCTAGCTCTGAGTCAGAGGACCTGGAGGTCCTACATCTCATCTTGATTACCTGTGAGATTCAGGGCAAGTCATTTAACTTCTCTGTGCCCATTTCCTCCTTTTTAAGATAAGGAGTCTCAGGGGCAGCTAGGTGGCGCAGTGAGTAAGAGTGCCGGCCTCAGAGTTGGGATGACCCGAGATCGAATCCAGCCTCAGAAAATGAGCATCCACACATAAATAATGACTGGCCGTGTAACCTTGAGCAAGTTACTTAACCCCAATTGCTTTAAAAAAAAAAAAAGATAAGGAGTCTCTGAGGTACCTTTCTGCTCTAGATCTATGCTACTATAATCTTATGACCTAGTTGGCTTTTTTATATCTGCTACTATGTCACATTATTTTGGGTTTTAAAAACAGTTTTAGGATTGTAAACTCCTTGAAGGCAGGAATTATTTCCTTTGTTAACTTCACAATAAATTTTAGCATATTACTTCATAGATGATTCTTAGTATATATTTTTGATTGAAAAAATAAGGATATAAAGGTGAATTTTTGATGTAAAATCTTATTAAAATACTTTTGTTGAAGGCTATACAAGTTAACCAAGTTTAGATTCTGTTATTTGAAATTTCTCTTGTTTATTAGGGATAGGGAAAATTATGATGTTCTTTGGAGACAGGTTCAGCGATAACTGTGGTACCCCCATAATTTTTACAACAGAATATTAAAATTGGAAGTGAAGAAAAGTTTAACATATAGTCAGTGCAGATATTTACTAAATTATTAGGATTTTGGACATGTAATTTCAGATTACATATGTAAGCAGAGGTAAAAGTTAAGTAAAAATCAGATATTGCTAAAATACTTAATATTTTGAAGTATGTATTACAACTGAGTCATGGTTTTTAAAAAGGCTTTCTACTTTTCCTTTTATTCATATATAATCATTTCATTGTTTACAGTGATTTTATGGTGAAAGTTGTGGATGTGATGGATAGTAGTCAACAGAAAACATTTCGAGGACATGACGCCCCTGTGTTAAGTGTTTCCTTTGATCCAAAGGACATCTTTCTGGTAGTTTTTTAATTGTTTTTATTTGTTCTCCACTATAAATGTGTGTTTTTTAGATTTGTAAGAGAATAATTAAGGAAAAACTTATATGCAATTTGACAAATTTGATTTGATAAAATTTTATAATTTGCTATTTCTTTTATGACTTGGATAGGGCTTATGAATAGAAATACACTTTTAACTTTTGTTTACCTATTCAGGCATCAGCAAGTTGTGATGGCTCAGTTAAAGTATGGCAAATTTCAGATCAGGTAAACATCCCTTTCACTTTAAATATTTGTGTGTATTTCCTGATTCTTCAGATATTTACTGTTTATAGTATTGCATGATATCATTAGTCTGAATAGCCTAACAACTGCTTAGGTGAGTAACTTTTTGTCTATTCTGCTCATCTCTGGGTGGCATTAGATGGACTTTTTGTCTATTCACATATTTGTGTGTTATATAGAAACATAATAGATCAAAGGGACATATGAGTAAGTTATATTTATAAAGTCCCGGAGTTATGTTTATAAAGACTCCGGAGGCTTTTTATTTCCTCAAGGATAAAATATAAACCCTTCTAGTTGTTATTTAATGTCCTTCAAATCTTAGTGCCAACTTATTTTTCCGGCTGTATCGTGTGTTACTTGTACCCTGGACACACACTACTCTCCAGCTGTACTGGACTGTATGTTTCCGCATATACAATGATCTGTCTCCTGTCCCTATGCTTGAAATATATTCCCTCCCATTTGCTTCTTAGCATCCCTAGTTTTCTTCGAGTTTCAGACTGAGAACCACCTTATCATGAGGCCTTTCCTGATTTTCATTCCCCTTCCTATTTCCAGCTAGTAATTATTTACCTTTTTTCTACTCTATACATTCCTATAGATGAATTAACTAGCTTTTATTAAATGTCTTTCATGTACCAGGCACTGTACTAGGCACTGGGATTACAAAGATAAAAATAAAAGTGTCAGTTCTCAAGGTGTTTACCAATATATGTGCATTTATATTCCCCAATAGAATATAAACTAGCTCATACATTAAATGCTTGTTGGATGAATGAATGCATACTATCTATATATAGCATATGTATTATTAATAGTAATAATAATTTGAAATTTGTATCCTATCTACTTCCAAAAGCATTCAACATATTAAGCAAATATTTTACAAATTTATAATTTTAAAAAGATTAACTTAAATATAATTAAAACAAATTTGCTGCTTTGTCATTTTGTGAGAATTTTTATTTAAAAATAAAATTTTAACTGAAAAACTAATATGTTGTTTCAAAACCTGTATGTTTGAATTCTACATAATTTTCTAATTTTTTAAAATCAGGCATGTGCTATTAGTTGGCCATTGCTACAAAAGTGTAATGATGTGATAAATGCAAAATCAATATGCAGACTTGCTTGGCAGCCAAAAAGTGGGAAGGTAAGTAAAACTTGAAAACATTTTTACCTTTATTTTAATTTTTTGCTTAAATCTGTCAACTTTTTATTGCAAGGCCTTCAGTATACTCAGAAACTTCAGAATAAATCAAAGTTAACATGGAAATCATTTAAGACCTTTTTTTCTACTGACGTGTTTAAGACTAAAATGGCACTTTAAGAATTGTACATTCTACATTTTTAAAAAAAACCACAATTTTTATTTTTCTTTCATTAAAAAACCATAATTTTTACTCTCTAAATAGTTTTTTTTTTTTTTTGCCACATTGAAATGATAAAAGTTGATGTGTTTTTCTTGTAAATTTTTGTTTGGGATTTTGGAATTAGCATTAGAAATATGTATTATTCTTTCTATCAAAATGTTAATAATTGGAAATGTGTAAGAAATTTTTCTTGCAAAGTTTAAAAACCAAAAGCTAAATGTTGAAAGCATTCTAGTTTTTTAGAAGATGGATAATAGTATCCTCTCTAAGGCCATTCCTTTGCTATATCTCCTTTTCACAGGTCTATCCTCATCAGAGGAGACAAATTGTACAGTTTCAAAGTACATAGAATGTTTGGATATCCATTTTTTAAATAGTAGTTGCTACTATTTAAAGTAATTGTATCATATGCCAAAACTTTAGTGTAATAAGTTGAGAAGAGTAGGATGGACTCTGCATAATATTATATTTAAAATGTTTCAGTTAGTAATAAATAGCTTTCTTTTTTTCTCAGTGTAGTTAATGGTCTAATGATTAAAATGATTTATAAAATTATAAAAATCTAATGATTAAAACTTTCATTTACTTTTTTTTTTCTAAATTAAACTTAGCCCAAAGTTGTTTAATTTGATTTAAAATATTTATCTTCCTAATAGCTACTGGCAATTCCAGTAGGAAACACCATCAAGCTATATAGAAGAGAAACTTGGAGAAATGAATTTGATCTTTCAGATAATTTCATCACTCTGGTAGGTTTTGTTGATTGCTCTTTCAAGAGAGAGATATGAATGTTTAATGCACACTCTGCCCAACTTGATATAAACTCAGTTGTCTTTTTTTATTTTATTCTTGCTGTTGATGCTCTGATTCTGTTTTTCTTGCCAAATCTCCAAGTTGCAGTTATAATTATAACATAGTGATCATAGATCATATATATAATAATTGTTGTTGAGCCATTTTAGTCATGTCCAACTCTCCATGACCCCATCATTATTTCTGTTTTACAGTTGTGGAAACTGAGTCAAAGAGGGATTAGATCCAGACTTAACCAGAGTCACAGAGCTAGGAAATACCTGAGGTCAGCCTGATAACAGATTTGAATGTAGGTATTCCTGGTTCCAGGAACTGGTCCTGACATTCTGGAAAGCAGTTTGGAACTAGGCCCCCAGAGTAATAAAACTTTGTGAACCCTTTGACCCTGCTGTACCATTTACTAGAATTCTCCAAAGGGAGATCAAAGATAAAGGTAAAAGTCTTATATGTACAAAATATTTAGAGTAGCTCTTTTTGGAGTTGTTAAAAATTACAAATTAAGGAGGTGTCATTCTGTTGGGAAATGGCTAAAAAGATTGTGGCATATGAATTTAATGGAATATTATCATATTGTTCCTGTATTCCTGACATTTCTCACTTCATATATCCAATCTGTTTATAAGGTCTGTTGATTTCACCTTCATCATACCTCCCAAATACAGTCCCTTCTTTCCTCTGACACTGTCACCAGTCTAGTGCAAACTCTTCTCACCTCACAACTAGACTATTACAATAGCCTGTTGTAAAGCCAAGCACAAGCAGCTTTCCAGAGGGCTGCTGCTGTGAACAGCTTTCAAGGCTCTGATTACATAGTATAGTAAGCTCTCTATTTATTCAGTAATAAACCAGAGCAAAACATTCGTAGAAAATCAAAATACAGCATTCACAATGTTACAACTCAACAACTTACCACTAAAATGGCCACATAGTTTTCACCAAAATGGTCACATGTTTTAAACAAAGTATATTAATTTAGTTGATCACAAAATCCTTAATTCAGTCACAAAGTACAAAAGTCAAAGTTCTCCATCCCTAGGTCACAGTAAATTATAATCTTCTCAGTGATTACACAGTATCAAAGTAAACTCTTCTTTCAGCTTGATTCGAGGCTGGCTCTCAGCTTCCATGGTTCCTCTTCCATGGTCCCAGCTTCAGCTGTCACCTGGGTTCAAAGGCAAGCAGCTTCTAGTTCCTTGTCCAGCTCCTTGTCCAGTTCTTTGTTCAGTTGCCATTCCATATTGAAGTTCACAGTGTCCAGTCCACCTCAAATCCTTTACAGTTCTGTTTCTGGGAAGACAAAACTTGACAGAGCCACAATAATATTCATATACATAGCTGGCACCATCATCAATTCACTATCTGAAATCAACTCATACAACCAGAAAATCCTCTTTCAGGCCTTCCAGTAAGGTCCCAAAGGTACAAAGTATCACAAATAAACATCAACACAGAGCAGACAAACAGAGTGCCAGGATACCACAAGCTTTCTCCTTCTTGACTCTGCCACCATAAGAGTCCTCTTCTCAGTTCTGCTGTCTCAAGCCCTGGGCCTCTCCTTATATATGGTCATTAGCTCCTCCCCTTCCTGTTGCAGGAGTTCATGAGTTCTAGGGTTTACAAATTGTGGGGTTCACACGTTCTGTTTCTTGTTTTTGTTTTTTTTTTCTTTTTGGAGGGCAGTTGGGGTTAAGTAACTTGCCCAAGGTCACACGGCTAGGTTTTTTGTTTGTGTGTGTGTTGAGTGTCTGAGGCCAGATCTGAACTCAGGTCCTTCTGACTCCAGAGCCGGTGCTCTACTCACTGTGCTACCTAGCCACCCCTACACGTTCTGTTTCTTAACAGACTTCATACAAGGTTCAAAAGAAACTTGAGCTGAAACAAGGTGTGAACCACTTCTGTGCTTCCCATTACACTTTTGTGCCTCAATTCTCTTCCCACTCTAATCCATCCTCCATTCAGCCACAAAAGTTATTTTCCTGAAATGCAGATCTCATCATATCTACTATCCTCCCAACCCCCATACATACACTTAAATTTCAGTGGCTTCCTATTGCCAGGATCAAATAAAAAATGCTTTGTTTGGTTATCAAAGCCCTTCATAGCCTAGCCCTCTCTTAACCTTTCCAGTCTTACACCTTACTCCTTGATGCATATTCATAGATCCAGTGATACTGACCTCCTGGCTATTCTATAAACAAGACACTCTATCTCTCTGCACTATGCATTCTCTCTGGCTCTCCCACATATCTGGACCACTCCCCCCCTAGACTCAGACTACCAACTTCCCATAGTTTTTTTAAGTCCCAACTAAAACTCCATCTTTAGAAAGTCTTCCCCAAACCCTCTTTAATTCTAGTGCCTTCCCTCTTTGAATCATTTCCTGTTTTTCTTTTTTTTCAGAATTTATGTTTTTAGTTTTCAACATTCATTTTCACAAGCTTTTGAGTTCCAAATTTTCTCCCCATCTCTCCCCTACCTCCCACCCCAAGATGGCAAGCATACTGATTACCCCTTCCCCTAGTCTGCCCTCTCTTATATCCCCCTCATCCCACCCCCATCGCACTTCCCCCTTACTCTCTGGTAGGGCAAGATGGATTTCTATACCCCATTGCCTATATATCTTACTTCCCCGTTGCATGTAATAACAGTTTTTTAACATTTGGGTTTTTTTTGTTTTTTGTTTTTTTGTTTTTGTTTTTTAGTTAACCAAAACATTACTTTATGTTTTCATATATTACTAACATTATACAGGCATATGTGTCATAGAGAATTTTGTTTAATAGATTTAACAGGTTTTTTTGTTTGTTTGTTTTTATTAGGTTCTTTTTTTAAATTTATTTTTAGTTTTCAACATTCATTTCCCAAAGATTTTGAGTTACAAGTTTTCTTCCCATCTCTCCCCTACCCCCCACCCCAAGATGGCAAGCATACTGAATTCCCCCAATCTGTCCAATTCCTCCCTTCTTATTTTCTTGTAGGGCAAGATAGATTTCTGTACCCATTGCCTGTATATCTTATTTCCTGGTTGCATGTAAAAAACAATTTTTTTTAAACATTTGTTTTTAAAACTTTGAGTTCTAGATTCTCTCCCTTCTTCCCTCCTCACCCACCCCCACTGGGAAATCAAGCAATTCAATATAGGTTATACATATGTAGTTATGCAAAACATTTCCATAATAGTCATATTGTGAAAGACAATAATTTCTCTACATCCTATTCTGTCCCCCATTTATTCTGTTTTCTCCTTTGACCCTGTCCCTTTTCAAAAGTTTGCTTCTGACTATCCTCTACCGCAATCTGCTCTCCCTTCTATTGTCCCCCCTTCTTATCCCCTTCTCTCCAACTTTCCTGTAGGGTAAGATACTCGGTTGAGTGTGTGTTATTCTCTCCTTAAGCCATATTCAATGAGAGTAAGGTTGACTTATTCCCTTTCACCTCCCTGCTCTTTCCTTCCATTGTAATAGCTTTCTCTAGATAATTTACCCTATTCTATTTCTCCCTTTCTCCTCCTCCCAATATATTTCTTTCTCACCTCTTAATTTTGTTTTTTAGATATCATCCCTTCATATTCAACTGACCCTGTGCCCTTTATGTATATGTATACATACATACATACATACACACACAGACACATATTTATACACATATACCTACCTATACATACATATATGTGTGTGTGTGTGTGTGTGTGTGTGTGTGTGTGTGTGTGTGTGTGTGTATGTGTATATTCCCTTCAACTATCCTAATACTGAGAAAAGTCTCATGAGTTACAAATATCATCTTTCCATGTAGGAATGTAAACAGTTCAACTTTAGTAAGTTCCTTATGGTTTCTCTTTCCTGTTTACCTTTTCATGCTTCTGTCAGTTCTTGTATTTGAATGTCAGATTTTCTGTTCAGCTCTTGTCTTTTCATCAAGAATTCTTGAAAGTCCTCTATTTCATTGAATGACCATATTTTCCCCCAAAGTATTATATTCAGTTTTGCTGGGTAGGTGATTCTTGGTTTTAATCCTAGCTTCTCTAGAATATCATATTCCAAGCCCTTCAATCCCTTACTGTAGAAGCTGCTTATTGTGTTATCCTGATTGTGTTTCTACAGTGATCAAATTGTTTCTTTCTAACTGCTTGTAATATTTTCTCCTTGACCTCAGAACTCTGGAATTTGGCTATATTCCTGGGAGTTTTCTTTTTAGAATCTTTTTCAAGAGGTGATTGGTGAATTCTTTCAATTTCTATTTTGCCCTCTGATTCTAGAATATCAGGGCAATTTTCTTTGATAATTTCTTGAAAGATGCTGTCTAGGCTGTTTTTTTGATCAGGCTTTCAAGTAGTCCAGTAATTTTTAAATGATCTCTCCTGGATTTATTTTCCAGGTCAGTGGTTTTTCCAGTGAGATATTTCACATTGCCTTCTATTCTTTCATTTGTTTGGATTTGTTTTATAGTATCTTATTTCTCATAAAGTCGTTAGCTTCCATTTGCTCCAATCTAATTTTGAAGGAATTATTTTCTTCAGTGAGCTTTTGAACTTCCTCTTCCATCTGGCAAATTTGGCTTTTTAAGGTATTCTTTTCCTCATTGGCTTTTGGAACCTCTTTTGAGTTAGCCTACTTTTTTTTTTAAGGTGTCATTTTCTTCAGTATATTCTTCAGAATATACAAATATATATATATATATATTCTTCAGTATATCTTCAATATATTCAGTATATAATATTCAGGTCTCCTTTAGTAATCTGTGAATTTGTTTTTCATGGTTTTCTCACATCATTCTCATTTCTCTTCCTAATTTTTCCTCCATTTCTCTTACTTGATTTTCAAAATCCTTGAGCTCCTCCAAGGCCTGGGACCAATTCATATTTTTCTTGGAGGCTTTTAATGCAGGAGTTTTGACTTTGTTGTCTTCTTCTGGTTCTATCTTTTGATTTTCTTTGTTGCCAAAGATGATCCTATAGTCTGATTTCTCCTCCATTTGCTTATTTCCCTAGCCAATTACTTGACTTTTGAGCTCTTTGCCAAGTTAGAACTCTGCTTCCAGAGTGGAGAGTGCTCTGTCCCAAATTTCTTTCTCTTCTTGTTATAGTTGAAGTATTGCTTTTCACTTAAGAAATTCACTTAATATTGAACAACAATATATGAGTGTACCCTGGCTTTTGATGATAAATCTTTTTTTTTTTTTTTGCCTTTTGGAGGACAGTTGGGGTTAAGTGACTTGCCCAAGGTCACACAGCTAGGTTTTTTTTGTTTGTGTGTGCATTAAGTGTCTGAGGCTGGATCCGAACTCAGGTCCTTCTGACTCAAGGGCTGACGCTCTGCTCACTGCGCCACCTGGCCGCCCCGATGATAAATCTTTTATCACAGTTGAGTGCTGGGCCTGAAATCAGGAAGACTTGAGTTCAAATCTGGCCTCAGACACTTCCTAGCTCTGTGACTTTGGGCAAATCACTTAATCCTGTTTGCCTCAGTTTCTTCCTCTGTAAAATGAGCTGAAGAAGGAAATGGCAATTTACTTTGCCAAGAAAACCTCACATGGCATCATGAAGAGTCAGACATGACTGAACAACAACAAAGTTGAATCACAGAACCATATGATCTCAGATCTGAATAAGGTAATAGGTTTTAAAAAAATATTTTTTTCCAACTTGTTAATTTTTGTTCTCAAACCTATAGACAAAGTAATAGTTGCCAAGAATAATTGAATATTTGTTGTATCCCTACTGTATTCCTTTGTGTAATGCAATATAGTTAGAGGTCTTCTGAAACCTAGGATAATGACATTTCTGGAATATAATAGCAGCTAGCATTTATTTAGTGCTTCAGGGTTTGCAAAGTGCTCTATATGTGTTATCTCATTTGATATTCACAACAATTCTATAAGGGATTATATTATTATTGTTATTATCCTCATCTTACAGATGAGAATCCTGAGGCAGAGTGAAGTTAAATGACTTGCCCATAGTCATACAGCTTGCAGGTGTATTGGGCAGGATTTGAATTTAGGTTTTCTTGACTTCAAGTCCAACATTATCCACTGTGTCACCTAGTTGCTAAATCAAAATGTGTGTATAGTCCCAACATATCTAAAACTGCCTTTCTTGTTTCTCTTGATAGTCCTTCAATGTAGTAACCTGGTCTCCGTGTGAAAAATACTTGGCAGCAGGGAGTGTAAATGGTTGTATTGTAGTTTGGAATGTGGAAACCAAAGACTGCGTGGAAAGGTAGAGTTGAGTGTATGTTGTCATATTCCTCTTTGGTTTTGAAAAACTCATTTGATTTCCTCTAACTAGAATTTACTGAAAGAATTATGTTCATTGGAATTTCTTTATCATGTTTTAAAATCAACCTTTATTTTTTGTTTTTAGGGTGAAACATGAGAAAGGTTATACAATTTGTGGCCTGGCATGGCATCCTACCTCTAGGCAAATAGCGTATACAGATACTGAAGGAAACTTGGGACTGCTGGAGAATGTTTGTGATACAGATGGAACAAAGTCAAATAATAAAGTAATACTATAGAAATTTGATTTTTTTAGTGGTAATTATGCATATGTATTTACCTAAGACGGGTGGGGAACCTGTGGCCTTGAGGCTCCATATGGCTTTCTAGATCCTCAAGTGCAGCCCTTTGACTGAATCCAAACTTTATAGAACAAATCCCCTTAATAAAAGGATTTTTTCTGTAAAACCTGAGTTTGGCGAAAAGGCTACAGCCAAGGGTCTAGAAGGTCACATGTGGCCTCAACGCCATAGATTCCTCGCCCCTAAGATATAGTTAATATATATTCTGAGGAAGAGCATTTGACAGATTCGTGAATTAGGCCTCATTTATCAATTATAGTAATTTACTTGACTCCCTACCAATATCATTAGAGTGAATAAGTAAGTGAAAATGAAAATGTTTTTAATTTCAACAACTGTTTGAATCGTGTAATCTTAAATTTTCACAGCATGTTCTTGTGGTTATACTTGAAAGACATAGTCCAGTGATTAACTTTTATCATAGAATTCTAATTCTAATTGACAAATATTCTTTTCTGCCATAACATTAGTCCTTGGCATGCAGTTTGTAACATTTCTTCTAAAAAATATCAGTTAAGTATCACTTAGCCTTAATATCATCTAAAAAATATCAGTTAAAAGCAGGGCCCATACCCTAACCCTAAGAGAGCTTACTGTCTAGTTGGGGAAAGATTTATGTATGCAAAAGGTAATTACAATATAAGGCAGTAATTTTTAATGACCAGATAAGTGCTATAGACAACTTAGTGGCTGTAGAAGGGAATAGATATATTTCAACTGATTATTAATTGCTTAAGTTAACTTCTGTTTAATTAGGTTTCCCAAAATAATTCCTGAGATTTACAATTTTTTAAAAAGGTTTCTGGCATGGGAAACACAGATTACAATCATCTTTTTGATGGAGATGATAATAGTGATAATGGTGACGATGGCGATTTTTCAAATGAAAATATGGAGTTCCAGTTAACTTCAAAAGGAAGAGCAAATTATGAAGATGATGAAGATGATCTCACGTTGGCTTCAGGGTATCCCAGGCGCAGAAATCATGTCTTAGAAGAGGATGACAATTCAGCTGGTAAGAGTCTAACAGTGTATATGGGATAGGCCACAAGACTAACAAATTATTTTAAATTTTAATTGAAGTAATTATGTAACTCCTGAAATTTTCTTAATGATCATTTTTGATATGTCAGGTCAGGGAAGTGTCAGAGACAATGCCTATTGATTTCAAAATAGCATTTGATAGTCTGCTGTGATGTCATTGTAGACAAGATAGAGAAATGTAAGAGAGGTGATGTCACAGCTAGTTGTATTTGTAACTAATGAATAGACAGACACAAAGAATATTGATTAAAGTATTAGTGCCATTTTTTTCCCCTAGTTTTGGGACTGCTGGAGAATGTTTGTGATACAGATGGAACAAAGTCAAATAGTAAAGTAATACTATAGAAATTTGATTTTTTTAGTGGTAATTATGCATATGGTATTTACCTAAGACGGGTGGGGAACCTGTGGGCTCGAGGCTACATATGGCCTTCTAGATCCTCAAGTGCAGCCCTTTGACTGAATCCAAACTTTACAGGTTTCTGTCCTATTTTCCATTTATATCAAGACTTGAATGAAGGTCTCTTCAAATTTCTGTATGACACAGTATAAAGAAGGGAAGCTCATGTGTTAGATAATGGAATCCATATTCAGAAAGTTCCCAGCTTGTTGCAATAATGTACATTTCATAAGATGAAATTTAGCAGGAATAAATTTCAGATAATACACTAAAAAGTTTTTTAGGAAAGATTGTTGTTATGGGCTGGGGACCATATGGCTTTATAGGCTTTATGTTTATGGTAGGATCAATACTATGACAATAGTTGCCAAAAAAAGACTCCTCTAATCAAAGAAATGTAGAGGATAGAGTGCTACCTTGGAGCCATGTAGACCTGGGTTTGAGTTCTACCTCTGATATATGTTGGTATGGTAAACAAATCACCTGACCTCTCAGTGCCTTCGAAATACTTTAAGATTGTTAAGTTATAAATGATTTGTTGATCTGCGCTGATGGAGGGTGTTCCTGTCAGGAGATACCCACACTAGTGAAATTAATGGACTAAATTAGCTCCTCCCTACTGGTATTATGTATTTATTTATGGGAGAGGCAGAGATTTAGAGTGACTTATCTATAAGTTGACATTCTTGCTAGTTTAAATACATTTCAAAATAGCAAAAAGTAGAACATAAAGGATTATCGCCTTCCTTTTTTTTGGTGTGTGTATGTGGCAGCTAATTTTAGTCCACACCTATACATGCATGGGCTTTTTAAAAATGAACTTGTTGTGGGATGTAAACTGCACTTCTTATCTGACTTTTTAAAATTTTGCATTGTTTTGTACAGGCCTTTAAATATTATATTCCTCACACTTGTCATTCTTACAAGTACTATAGTATGAAGTACTACATCATTTTTAACCATTCCCTAAATGTTAATAATTCAAGTAATTAACAATATTTCATAAACAATTATGATTGATTATTGGGCACTGATATTAAAAGGACATTAACAAGCTGACATAATTCCAGAGGAGAGTGATAAGGGTGGTGAGCCTGTAATATGAGGATCAGATAAAGGAATGAAGGACCCTTGGTACTAAGTCTTTTCACCTTTGGGGTCCTTATTTTTCTCAGCTGTAAAGTAAAATGTTTAATTTGGGGTCTTAAAAGCATTTTCATCACAACTGTCATCCCTTTTTTTTTTTTTTTTAAGCAATTGGGGTTAAGTAACTTGCTCAAGGTTACACGGCTACTCATTATTTATGCGTGGGTGCTCATTTTCTGAGGCCGGATCTGATCTCGGGTCATCCCAACTCCGAGGCCGGCGCTCTTACTCACTGCGCCACCTAGCCGCCCCTTTTAGGGCAATTGGGGTTAAGTAACTTGCCCAAGGTCACACGGCTAGGTTTTTGTGTGGGTTAAGTGTCTGAGGCTGGATCCGAACTCAGGTCCTTCTGACTCCAGGGCCGGCGCTCTACTCCCTGCACCACCTAGCCACCCTGTCATCCCATTTTTAGAAGTGAGGAAATGTAGGCTTAGAGACTTTGTGACTTCTATAAATTCCCATAATAAATGGCATATTGTAGCTTTGAATCCAGGCCTTCTGACTCCAAATCCAGGACCTTTTCCTACTGTCTCTCTACAATAAGTTGTGATAGATAAGGTTATCTCCATGGTCCCTTCTGTTAACATTCTGGAACTCTTTGACTTGATAAAGAAGATATTTAGTTTAACATTGGTGATGGATGTAGGAACAAGGGACTAAACTTATTTTGGGTTCTCCCAAGGGCAGAACTTGATCCAGCAGAACTAGATGCAGCTTAAGAAAACAGATTTTCTTTCAATGTAAAGAAGAACTTTTCAGCATATGGAACTGTTCAAGAATGCAATGAATTTTTATGAAGTAATAAATTTATAATGATTTATTGTATTTGTTTTAAATGACCGGACAACTACCTTTCAGGATTTTTTTTCTTTTTTGGAGGGAGGAAGGCAGGGCAATTGGAGTTAAGTGACTTGCCCGAGGTCACACAACTAGTAAGTGTTAAGTGTCTGAGGCTGAATTTGAACTTGGGTCTTCCTGACTCCAGGGCTGGTGCTCTATTCACTGTACCACCTAGACACCCCCCTTTCAGGATTTTTATAGAGGAGTATCTTGGGTAGTAGGTTGGACTAGATTATTGCTAGTTCTATGATTCTGTTATTTTACAGCCTAAAAAAAAAAATAGATATTTGAATATTCTAGGTGAAATTCCACAAATATAATTACTTTATATATAAGGCTATTATTTAAAAATAAGATCTTAGAAAATTCCTTGTATGTAAAGGTTTCCAGATGTATAGCAATACAAGAGAAATTATTTTATCTGTCTTTAGGGCAGCAGATTGCCTAATACTGTATAGAACTAGGCTTAGTTTAGTATAAGAGATTCCATATTAACAACTATTTTTCATCAACCTGAGTCAGAGGTTGCATAGATTTGTTTTTGCCTAAGCAACTGCCTCTTTTTTACTTTTGCTTCTACAACTACCAGGTGCTCCCTTATTGTAGTGAAGAAGTCATGAGGTTTAGGACTGCCCTTTGGTTAGGATTTTCCCCTTTTCTATTTTGACTAGTGTATAAATGTCCATTGTGTTAAGATCAGTAGGATAGTATTGCCAAGAGACTACCTCCTCACTGGCTGATTGTCAGGTCAGATTGCTCATAGTTTGTATGAGATAATCAGACATTGGTCTTTATTTTCAAAACAACTTCTTAGCTTGTGTTCTTTATTTTCTCGATTTATGATTCTCTGATTAAAAGACTTTCAATTCTAGAAGTTGCATCACTGGAAAAAGAGGAGGATAAAGATGAGCAGTTTGGTAACATTCATGTTATGCCACTTAGAACTTCCCAAAGGCCTTTTTACAATGGACCAATGCCATCACCGCAGCAAAAGCCATTCCAATCTGGTTCTACTCCCCCACACCTCACCCATAGATTCATGGTAAGACTCAACAGGAGGTTTGTATTTAATGATCAGAAGTCTTTCGATTATGTTTAGCAGTTATCCTTACTGTTATGAGACAATAGAAAACCTTGATCACCTGAAATAGGTTATTGTAGTTAATTTCCTGGTTAATTAAAGCTTTAACATATTGTTAAATTATTATTAAAATCTTGTTAAATTATTCTAACATATATAACTCTACCTTACTATCTTATAGAATGCAGTATACTGAACATAATTGCATCTTTTCTCAATAATTTTAGCCCTTTCTTTGCATTATGGTCTTCATTTAGAATATTTTTCATTATACATTAGTATAGCTATAAAAGGAAAAGGAAATTACATTTGTCTTGACCTCAGGATTTTTTTAAAGATTGGCCTTTTGAATAAATTCCTGCTTTTTTTTTTGCCTATTTCCCTTCAAAGTAGAGTTCAGAAAGTGAGCATTTCACATAGTTGGATGCTTACTAATCAAGGTTTTAGTGTGTTCAGCTTATGGTTCTTTTAGATGAAATAGATCTGAGATGAATTATATTTAAAAATCAGGGACAACATTTTATTTTGAAAAGTTTTTGAAACTTTTGTTGTAATTGTTATTGTTCATGAGACCTTAATCTCCTGGTCATTATGTACTATGTAATATATGGATTTTGAGTTTTGAAAAAGGTACAGTTGTAGAAGAAGATCTTCCCCATACCTTTATGCCTGCTGTTTCCCATGTCTGGGTGCACTTCTTCCTTATCTCTGTATCTTAGTATGCCTGGCTTCCTTCAAAACTTAGCTCAGACAACAGCAGCTACTAGTGTCTCCTGAAACCCTTTATATTTATTGTGTGTGTTTTGTATACACTAATATATGCATGTGTTACGTCCCCTGACACAGTACAAGCTCCATGAAAGCAGGATTGTGCCTATCTAATATCTACCTAATAGGATTGTCTCCATCCCCAGTGCCTGGTGCATAGAAGTTGCTTGTTAAATTCTTATTGTTTGATGGCTAAATGTCTTGCAATAAGCCCGTAATGTTTCTTGATAGAAGATGAAAGCTGTCTCTAGCTAGGCCATCATCATCTCCACTCCCTCACCTCTGAAAAATTGGACCTTCCCCCTGGAATCATCTTGCCCTTTGATAGGCCAGCTTTGACCTTAAATGACTTAGTTCCAGGTTTCTACAGCAACTAAATGCACATCTCCAGCCATGCTACTACTCTGTAATGCCTCCTTTTCCTCCTTTACAGTTCCCCATTATGATTGTCTTCTCCATTAGAATGTAAGCTTCTTACAAAACAAAAACAAACAAAAAAAGAAACAATTAGAAACTCAAAAATTTTGGGGCAGCTAGGTGTCGCAGTGAGTAGAGAGCCTGGAGTCAGGAGGACCTGAGTTTGGATCTAGCCTCGGACACTTAACACACACACACACACACACACACACACACACAAACTAGCCATATGACCTTGGGCAAGTTACTTAACCCCAATTGCCCTCCAAAAAGCAAAAAAAAAAAAAGTATGTAAGCTTCTTGATGTCAAGGACTGTTTTTCTTGTAGTTGTTGGTATCCCCAGTACTTAGCACAGTGCCTGATATATAATAAGTGCTTAATAAATGCTTTAGCACTCTACAAGGATTACAGATGCTTTGTTCTTTATAACCCCAATTTAAATTTTTGTTGCTGTATTAGAAACCAAATACTAGAATAAAGAGAAAATGAGTTGGTATTTGTAACTGTATTAGTCAATAATCTATATGTTAAAAAAAATTTTTTTATCAGCAAAAACCTGCCTTTTAACCCTCCAGCCCCAAACCACCTCCATCCCTGCCCTGAAAAATAAAGAAGAATAAACTCTTTTATAGACATAGTCGGTAAAAACAAACTTCCATATTGACCATTTAAAAAAAGAATTGGTCTCATTCTGCACTTGAGCCCTGTATTGTTCTATTAGGATGTGGGTAGCACGTTTCATCATTAGTCCTCTGGAATTACACTTGGTCATTATGCTGATAGACGTTCCTAATTCTTTCAAAGTTGGTTTGCCTTTTCCATATTACTATCATTGTGTAAATCATCCTTTTGTTTCTGTTCACTTTATTCAGCTTTGGTTTATATAAGTCTTTCTAGGTTTCTAAGAAAACATTTTTTTTTATCATTTCATACAACAAAATAGTATTCCATTGCATTTGTATACCATAACTTGTTTGTCCATTTCCCAATTTATGGACAGCTCTTTGGATTCTCATTCTTTGTCACTTCAAAAGAACTATGATGTTTTTATACATGCTTAGAGTTTGTTTTCTATAAGACTAATAAGCCTTTTCTTAATTTATTCTCTCTTGAAGTCCCCTTCTCCCATTCTTTCTTTCTCCTTTCAATTCACTGTTGAGTGAAGTATTTCTGTACGCAACTCTGTATGTGTGTGTGTGTGTATATATTCTTCCTTTAACCAATTCAGATGAGAGATCGGTTGAACTTTTAGCTGTTTCCCCACACCCTCTTCTTTGTATAGATGTTTACTTGTGCACCCTAATTATGTGAGACAGCTTTCCCTAGTGTTTTTTTCTCTACTTTTGCTACGCCTCCCCAGAGCCCCAAGGGTATTTCTCTTCTCTTTTTCCATTCTTCTCTTTAAGATCATCAGGATATAACAACCATTTCCAAACTTTGTCTAATTAGACTATCTCTTTTACTCCTGATGATGATAGGGCTTTATCATGTCTCTATATTAGAATATAAGCAACTTATCATTATCATTATTTGTTCATGATTATTCTTTTATGTTTCTCTTAACTCCTATGTTTACCTTCAGTTTCTATACAGCTCTGATCATTTTATCAGGAATGCTTGGAAGTCCTCTATTTCATTTAAGGTTCATTTCCCCCCCTGTAGCATTATACTTGGTTTTGCCAGGTAAGTTATTCTTTGCTAGAAGTATCCTTTGCTTTATAGACTATCATATACCAAGTTCTCTGTTCCTTTATAATGGTGACTGCTAAATTGTGGGTGAGCGTGACTGTGGCCTTAGTACTTTCATTCTTTTTTTGACATAGAAACTGGATTTTGGCTATTATATTTTGGGGAGTTTTCATTTTGAGGTTTATTTTAGGACATGACTACTGGGATTCTTTCTGTTTTCACTTTGTATCCTGTTTCTAAGATATTTGTGCAGGTTTTATTTTTTAATTTCTTGAATATAATGTCTAGGCCCTTTTTTGTGTTGTTCAGGTAGTTCAATGATTCTGAGATGTTTTCTTCTCTGTTTTCCAAGTCAGTTATTTTTACTATGAGATACCTTATATTTGCTTCTCTTTTTTAGGCTTTTGATTTTATTTGAATATTTCTTGTTGTCTCATGGAGTCATAAGCTTCTGTTTGATCCATTTTAATTTTCAAGGAGTTTGTTGCTTGAGTAAAGTTTATACCTCTTGTATCAAGCTGTTAATTCCCATTCTAATTAATCCTTTCTTCCATAACTCTCATTTCTTTTCCAATTTTTTTTCAAGTGCCCTCATCTCATTTATAAATTCATATATAAATAAAAATTCCATTTTTAAAAACACTTTAAAAAAACCTTTTGTTTTATCTCTTCCAGGAATTTTAGTTGAGTTTGTGTCCAAGCTGTGTTTTCCTCTGAGGCATTGCTTGTAGATGTTTTGGAATCATTTTTTCTTTTGCATTTATGTCTTGAGCATCATTGCTTCTGTAATAGTTTCATTTCTTCTATGATAGAAGAAACCTCTTTTTGTTTACCTGTTATTCCAGTTTTCTTCCTGACTTCAGATTTGATGTTAAAGCTACACTTCTGGAGGAAGATCCATGCTGGTCCTGTTGTTCCTTTTTGGGGCTGTTCAGTGCTTTCAGGATCTCCAGGACAGGCTGGGACCTGCAAGCTTTTAGTGTTACTAAAATATTCTGGTTCAGGATAAAATTTGATAACTGATACATATATAGGAGATACCTTATTATAAAACAGCCTGTAATTGGGGCAGCTAGGTGGCACAGTGAATAGAGCACCAGCCCTGTAGTCAGGAGAACCTTAGTTCAAATCGGGCCTCAGACACTTAACACTTACTAGCCGTGTGACTTTGGGCAAGTCACTTAACCCCAATTGTCCTCCCCCCAAAAACAAAAAAACAGCCTGTAATTGACCAAAAAATAAATATATATACAGTGGAATCATGTCTATGTCTTTCAATTAATTATGAAATAATTGTAATAGTTAGAAAAGCTAACTGATTTTAGGTACTTATATTTCATCAAGACTAGTAATTTAATCTTGGTGATTTTTTTACAGGTTTGGAATTCTATTGGAGTTATTCGATGCTATAATGATGATCAGGACAGTGCTATAGATGTGGAATTTCACGATACATCCATTCACCATGCAACACATTTGTCAAACACTTTAAATTATACAATTGCAGATCTTTCCCATGAAGCTATTTTGTTGGCATGTGACAGTACCACAGAACTTGCAAGGTAAAGCTGATAGAGAAGAATTTATACTGTGAGCAAATATATACATTAATGCCTTGTAGTTTAATTTTGCCTTTTAAACTCTTGCATTACATTTTCTTCCAGTAATCCATTGAAATTGTCTGTAAACTAATTTATTTTTTAACTTACTAATTCTTAAATACAATTTAAAAATTATTCTAAAATTCTTAAATTTTAAAAAATATGTAGTTTTCTGATTCTATATAGTAATAGTGACTGCGTCGTTTCAAGATGTTAAGTTTCTAAAAGACATTATTAATGAAAGCTGTTCACTTATTTACATAGATTCACATCATGCACTAACCACTGAATTTTAGTTTGATGTATGATAACAAGTGAAAATTGTCAATTTCAGGATTTTATGTAGCAACCATATATCTAAATATGAAGGTTTTAAATGATTATTCTTTTTTTCTTTCCATTTTAAGTAAGCTTCATTGCTTACATTTTAGTTCATGGGATTCAAATAAAGAGTGGACAGTAGACATGCCACCAAATGAGGATATTAAAACCATTTGTCTTGGTCAAGGATGGGCTGCTTCTGCCACCAGTGCCTTGCTCCTTCGTATATTTTCTATAGGAGGTGTTCAGAAAGAAGTCTTCAGCCTTCCTGGCCCTGTTGTGTCAATGGCTGGACATGGAGAGCAACTTTTGATAGCTTTCCACAGAGGTAACTGTTTTTACTATTTTTATAGTTTCACTATGGTGTGGTGTTGAATATAGAAGAACCTAGATTTTTTTTTTGCTTTTAAATGCATAATGTACTTTCCCCTTTATTTTAGCTATTATACAACTGTAATCTTTAAAAAAAATTATCTATACATTTTGTTTTGACCCATCAGACACTTCCTGAAAAAACTCCCTAAAAAAAGCATTACTCCCAAAATAGCTTATTGAATGTTAACAGAAAGGATGGTTGTGTCATTGAACTTTGACAGTCTGGTTATAAGATTGGCTATTGTTTGATCAGAGTTTTGTTACCTCTCAGTATTGACTTTGTTGTAGTCATTATGTATAATACATTATGTATAATACAATTTTGTCTCTGTTTTCTTTAATCCCACAGTAATCTTTGGTTAAGAAACAGCATACTATTGTGTGAAAGTAGTGAAATGTATACTACCACTAGTGAAAGTACAGTCTAATTATAGGGATACTAGTATTAACAAAAGCATTCCATGTTAGGATTTTGTCTTTATGTCTTTTGTCAGCTTGTCTTTTGTTGAGAAGAAATTGAAATTCAATTATCATCACAGAAAGAAATGGGGGTCACTAATCCATATATAAGGATTCCTGAAGGCTACATATTGACTTAGTTTTAAAATGTAATTTTATCTATGTTTTATTTTGATTTATTTTGTTAAATATTTCTCATTTATGTTTTAATCTGATTCAAGCCACACTTGGGAGTGTTGTGGACTACTACAGCCTGTGAACCATGTGTTTGGCCCCTCTGTTGTTATTATACCAAAAATAGATGCATAGTGTAGGAAGCCAAACGTTCCTAAAACTTAATCCAGAAAGGTGTTGTTTTTTTGGAGGGGAGAAAGGTAGGGCAATTGGGGTTAAGTGACTTGCCCAAGGTCACACGGCTAGTTTTTGTGTTAAGTATCTGAGGCTGGATTTTGTGTTAAGTGTCTTAGGCTAGATTTGAAATCAGGTCTTCCTGACTCCAGGGCTGGTGTGCTATTCATTGCACCACTTAGCCACCCCCAGAAGGTTTTTAACCTTCCTGTATAGATAAAACCTTTTCTTCTTTCCTTCCTTCCTTCCTTCCTTCCTTCCTTCCTTCCTTCCTTCCTTCCTTCCTTCCTTCCTTCCTTCCTTCCTTCCTTTCACTTTTTGGAGGGGAAGGGCAGGATAATTGGGGTTAAGTGACTTTCCCAAGGTCACATGGCTACTAAGTGTTAAGTATCTGAGGTCAGATTTGAACTCCTGACTCCAGGGCTGGTGCTCTATTTACTACGCCACCTAGCTTCACCCTAAGAACCTTTTCTTAACGTATAGTGCTTTAGGTTTGGGGTTTTGCTCATTAAAGTTGATCAGTGAGCAGCTTTGTGCATATTGGGTACTTATAAGTATTATTTGATATTGATTGAAGAAATAAAGAAAATTGTACTCTCTGATGAGTTTTCAAAACAATGTAGAA
Source organism: Gymnobelideus leadbeateri (assembly GCA_011680675.1). Taxonomy (NCBI): domain Eukaryota; kingdom Metazoa; phylum Chordata; class Mammalia; order Diprotodontia; family Petauridae; genus Gymnobelideus; species Gymnobelideus leadbeateri. The sequence goes on along the minus strand of WOXC01003614.1, from coordinate 32,762 downwards.
ACATCCTGTCATTTACTTTGTAAAAATCACAGTTGCAACATATATGAAATGCTGTAGTTATATTTAATGTGTATGTGTATGTTTTATATGTGTATTACTTATAGATTTTATGACCAAGAACTGAGTAGTGTCATATATGGATTTGATCCTAGACAACAAACCTGATATTAATCTTAAATGTTATAGTTATAAGAATCACTCATAGTATGAAACTGTGTCACAAATAACTATTTAGCTTATTTGTTATAGTTTGATAACCTTTGATGCATAATTTTGATTGCTATCTTTTATTGATAGGTACTGGATTTGATGGAGATCAGTGCCTTGGAATACAGCTACTAGAGCTGGGGAAAAAGAAAAAGCAAGTTTTGCATGGAGACCCTCTTCCTCTTACAAGGAAGTCTTATCTGGAATGGATTGGGTTTTCCGCTGAAGGCAAGATAAATTTACTTAATTTTCTTTGGCCTTTTATTTTATTGTCAAATATCAAACACTTTGTTTTCTCTCCTTCCTGATATCCCTCAGGCACTGAAATGAAAAAAAAAGAAAGAAAGACAAAGCCCTTGTATAAATAGGTATTGTCAAGCAAACAAATTCTTATATTAATCTCGTCAAAAAATGCAGGTGGAATAGTTGATAGAGTGCTGGACCTGGAGTAAGGAAGACCTAAGTGCAAATCCAGCTTCAGATATTGACTGTCTGAATATTGACCTAGTCGTTTAAGCACTGTATGTGTCAGTTTCCTCTTCTGTACAGTAAGAATCATAACATCACCTATTCTAGAGTTAATGTGAGGATAAAATAAGATATTTATGAAGTACTTTGCAAACCTTAAAAGTACTAAATAAAAATGATACATCTTAAGTCCATCATCTCCCTTTTGGGAATAGGGTGGCATGCTTTATCAGTCCTCGAATCATGATTGTTCACGGCATTGATCGGAGTTCTGAAGTCTTCCAAAGTTGTTTATCAATTAATTGATCAGCAACTATGTATTAAGCACCGATATGTACCACATACTACTAGGTATACAAGTAAATAGAATGAGATAATCTTTCCTAGCTTACATTCTAATGGGAGAGACAACAAATACATATAAAATATATGCAGCATAAATATAAAGTTAGTAAAATGTGTACGAAATACTTAAACACAAGGTAGTTTATTAGGGACGTTATTAACAGTTGGGATCAGGAAAGGCTTCATGGAGATGATGCCTATTAGTATACAAATTGTTCTCTAGGTTTTTCTAATTTCACTCTGCGTTAGTTTGTACAGGACTTTTGGGTTCTCTGAAATGCTCCCTTTTATCATTTCTTACAGTGCAATAATATTGTTATATTAAAATGCCACAATTCTTAACATTTTAACTGCCTCTTACCTTGCTTTTTCAATTTATTATAAGCATTAATCTTCTCTTCCTCCAGTCTCTTCCATGCTTCATTTGAAAAAAAAAATACAAATAAAGCCCTTCTAACAAATATGCATAATCAAATGAAATAAATTCCTATTTTAGCCAGGTTCAAAAATATGCATATCTCCTACTTCCTAAGTCCATCAACCTCTTTTTCAGGAGGAGGGTAGCATATTCATTATCATTCCTTAAGAATTGTGGTTTTTCATTAAATTGATTACTTAAAGCTTTCATAATTGTTTTTACAATATTTTATAATTGTTATACTGTAATTTGTTTAGCCATTCTCTAATATATGGGCATCCTGCAATTTCTAGTTCTTTTCCACTACAAAAAGAGCTGCTATAAATGTTTTTGCACATATGAGTCCTTTTCCTTTATTGTTATTCTTTTTGAGGGATAGGCTATAGGTATAGTAGTGGAATCACAGGGTCGAGGGATATGCATGGCTTAGTATATTTGGAGGCATAACTCCAAATTGGTGTCCAAAATGACTGGACCAGGGGTAGGGAATTTGTGGCCTCAAGGCCACATGTGGCCCTCTAGGTCCTCAAATGTGGTCCTTTGACTGAATCTAAACTTCACAAAACAAATCCTGGGCATAGGTTCCCCACCCCTGGACTGAACCATTTCACAGTTTTTTTATTTTGTTTTGTTTCTTTTGGGGGGGGGAGGGAAATTACGGTTAAGTGACTTGCCCAAGGTCACACAGTGTTAAAGTGTCTGAGGCTGGATTCAAACTCAGGTCCTCCTGATTTCAGGGCTGGTGCTCTATTTACTGCACCACCTAGTCGACCCTGTCCTCTGGTTTTAATAGAATTGTAGGATTTTCATTAATGATTTCTTGAAATATGTGTCCAGGCTGTTTTGTAAGGGCATGATTTTCAGGGAGACCAATGATTCTTAAATTATTTCACCTTGAACTTTTTATCCATGCTTTTAGAAAATATCAATTATCTTATATTCTATTTTTTCTCTTTTGATTCTAATATTTCTTAAAATCATTGGTTTCTAGTTTCTATTCTAATTTTCAAGGGATTCATTTCTTGGGTAGATTTGCCACACTTTCTTCTAAGTTATTTTTTCTTCCAGTTCCTTGCTCTGGAACTGGTGGCATGGTGCTGAGCCTAAGTGAGGAATATCTGAATTCATACCCAGACTTAGACACTAGCTGGGTGAAGCTGGGCAGATCACTTAGCCTCTGTTTGCTTCAGTTAATTTATAACTGTAAAATGAGGATGATGATGACCTCACTTGCAGAATTGTGATGTGAGAATCAAATGAGATAATCTTTGTAAAGCTGTTTAGCATGCAGCTTGGCTCCTAGTAGGTACTATATAAATGCTTGCTCCTTCCCTTTCCCTTTTTCTTTCCCTTCCCCACTTCCTTGAGAGTTTATCTTTGCTTAATATCTTGGTATTTGAATAGTCCTTGTGGGAAACCTCATCTTTTCCTTTGAGTATCTCCTTGCAGTTGGTACTAGATTACTTGTTTCTTACTTCTTGGAATATCTAGGCATAATAATTTTTTATACTAGTCAATGTTTTCTGTGTTTTTCTTATTTTTTTAGCTTTAGTTCTTGAATTAGTACTTTTTGGCCATCCCAGGACCCTCATTGCAATTTTGAATTAGACGGTTGGCCCTTTTAAGTCTCCCCCTTCGTCACCTGGGTTCTGCACTGAAGTACCTCCCAAGGTTAATCACTTCCTATATTATTGAGATTCAGAGCACTGGATCTTTAATGTCCTCTCTGATTTCTCAGGTCAGACCTTAAAGAACCCCAAGCCTATCTGATGTCCCTGTCTGACATCTATAATATCTTGCTAATTACTGCCTATTGCCCTCTGTTGCACCCTGGGATTTCCAGGATTTCCTGCCCTGAGGCTTTCTTGGGGAGCTCTTTACTCTTGCATCTTCTTGATATAGAACCTTGCAGGCTACACCTGTCATGATTCATCTCTGCTAGCTTTTGCTAGCACTGATTTTGCTGGTGCCCCTCTTAGGCTTCTGACTGACCTTTCATGCTGTTCTGGGGTGTAGTAAGTCATTTACATTTTCATTGAATTTCTTAATTTTTTTTCAGTTTGATGTAAACTTCAGGGTTTTTCTGGAGTAGGTATGTGAGAGATATGTGGTTTGTCTCTATTCAGAAAGTCATATTAGCTAAAAGTCATCTCTAATCTTAAATCCTTCTTTCACTGTCCCTTTACTACTACCATTTTTATTGCATTGTGGCAATAGTGGTAAAATAGGTTTTTAACATTTATGCTTTTCTGTATACATTTGTGCATTTTTTTATACTGTCAGTTTTTATAAAGTTGCTATGTGCCATTGAAAAATATATATACTATTTTCGTTTCCATTCAGTAACCACTACAGAGCTAGCATATTTAACTTTAAAATTCTTTTTAGAAGGTTGACTTCTTTTTTTTTTTTTTTTTGGAAGGGGGAAAGCAGGGCAATTGGGGTTAAGTGACTTGCCCAAGGTCACATGGCTAGTTTTTGTGTTAAGTGTCTGAGGCCGTATTTGAACTCAGGTCCTCCTGACTACAAGGCCAGTGCTCTATTCACTGTGCCACCTAGCCACCCCCAGAAGGTTTTTAACCTTCCTGTAATAGATAAAACCTTTTATTTTCTTTTCTTTGGTTTTTTTTTTTTTGCTTTTTGGAGAGGAAGGGCAGGACACTTGGGGTTAAGTGACTTGCTCAAGGTCACATGGCTACTAAGTGTTAAGTATCAGAGGTCAGATTTGAACTTGGGTCCTCCTGACTTCAGGGGTGGTGCTCTATTCACCACCTAGCCATCCCTCAAAGCTTGACTTCTTTCTTTCTTTCTTTTTTCTTAGAAGTTATATTTGTTGGGACTGCTAGGTGGTACAGTGAATAGAGTACTGGCCCTGGAGTCAGGAGGACCTGAGATCAAATCTGGCCTCAGACATTTAACACTTACTAACTGTATGACCTTGGGCAAGCTACTTAACCCCAAGTGCCCTGCCTTCCCCCCCTCCAAAAAGGAAAAAAAAAGTTATATTTATATAGGTCTGAACCCAGGGGTACTTTGAAGTCCCTAACTATTAAGAGTTTTCCTTTCTATTTCCTCTGGTAATTAGGTTAATTTTTTCTTTAAAATATTTTGCCATTCAGTGTGTGTGTGTGTGTGTGTGTGTGTGTGTGTGTGTGTGTGTGTGTGTGTGTGTGTTGTGTGTCTGTGTGTCTGTGTGTGTCTGTGTGTCTAGAAAGAGAGAGAAAAAGAGAGATGTAGGTATGCATATAGTGTTGGTATTAGTGCAATGTCTATTTTACTGGAGGCATAATGAAATTTTCCTCTTTATTTCTTTTATCCAAGTCTCTTTGCTTTTGCCTTATCTGAGATCTTGATTACTATTCCTTCTTTTTTCAAGTTCATTTGAAGCATAGTAGATTTGTTCTAGCCTTTTATTTGAACTCTATATGAATATACATTACAGGTTTATTTCTTGTAAAGAACATATTGTTGGATTCTGCTTTCCAGTCGTCTCTGCTGTTCTCTATTTGTGTTCACATTTTTATCATTGTTTATTTCCTTGCATCTAATTCTGTTATACTTTCCTTTTCTTTGTTTCTAGTTCCCTTCTTTACTAAGATGAAAAGGGTGGTGAGAAAGGTGTGTGGTTAGCACTAGTGATAAAATCTGCCCCCGTTCTCATTCACCCAGATACCAATCACAGATTCTTTTACCCCTTCTTCCTTACTTGTATAATTTTTCTGTTTACATATCCAGACAATATGAATTCCTCCCTCCTTTCTTTCCCATTTTTTAATGCATGACTTTTCCCCTCCATTAAGATCATCAAAACATAACCCCTAGTTCCAAGTGCATTGCATTTAACTCCTGTGACTTTTGATGACATTGGGGTTCTGAAGGGACACTTGTTTTTTTCCCCCTTTTAGAAAATAAACGTTCCATCCTTATATAGTCCCTTTCAGTTGCTCAAGCATATTTACCTGATAATTTGCCACTTTGGTTTCTTCCTGGATTTTCTGATCACTACTTGGGCTGGTGTTCTGAATGTCCTCGTTTTGGAAGAGATTTGGGCTATATTACTGCTTCCTACTCAGTTACCTTTGTTGGTTCAAGGTTCCTTAAATTTAATATTCTTACTTGGCTGAAATGGTTTTTTCCTTAGTAGTGAAAAAAATGCATTTTTTTTTCAGGGGAGGAGAGGGGTGTTAAATGCTTCAGGGATTATTCAGTCAGTTTTGAGGACTCAATGTGTTGCAGTTTCATGGTTTGTTGCAGCAAGACCATCTCAGAGAATGATCTTCAGACCACCTATAAACCAAGTACAGGCATTTATTGGGAATGACATCTCCAGAAGGCTGAGATCAAGAAGAACCAGGAACTTAGTAAGACAACACAGGCAAATTTAGATGCTGACTGCACCACAGAAATTATGAATATTAAAAAGACTGGAGGAGGGGCAGCTAAGTGGCTCAGTGAATAGAGCACTGGCCCTGGAGTCAGGAGGACCTGAGTTTAGATCCACCCTCAGACACTTGACACAAAAACTAGCCATGTGACCTTGGGCAAGTCACTTAATCCCAGTTGCCCTCAAAAAAAAAAAAAAAGAATGGAGGAGTTTGTCAAGGGATTAGGTAATAGGGGAGGAGTTTGTTAAGGAATTAGACCACGGGGGAGGGGGCCCAGCCTCTGAAATTAGGCATGGGATTACCCATAATGCATACAGAAAAACCCATGGCAGTTATATATGATGATGATGATATTATAATAAATCTCTCTTATGTCATAAATTTACTCTAGGTCAGTTCTGTTCTGGTGCTTACTTAGGGAAAGTCCCTGCTATTGTTTCGGGGTCCACATCCTGTTTGAGCATCCTAGTGGTTCTGCTTTCTGATTGGCTGACTATTGTGGTCCTGTCTGAGATTAGATTGATGTGGTTGTGGTTGAGTGCATGGACATACCTGTTGTTTCAGTGGGAAATATGAGGAATGGGTCTGGGGGCAGTGGCTAGTATCCCATCATGTGGACATACCTATTGTTTTATGAGAAATAGGAGTTCACAGACACTCCTGGTGAGGCAGTGAGGCAGTTAAAATATTGAGTTGGGAGTGAGAGGATGGTGGCTATGTAGGGGCAGTGGGCCTGCTGTTTAATGAAGCCTATGAATGAGTCTGGGAGACTGTGGTGTGGTTAAAGCTAGACTGTGTGGTCAAATCAGGGCATTCTTGCTGTTCATTGGGCCCATAAGGAAGTCAGAATGTTGGGGCTGGGGCCAGCTTTATTAGGATTCCATCAGCTCTGGTCAAAGTCTTATAAAAATACAAAGATGAACAGTACTTTTTACCTAAAAGTTCTTTTCTCAGAAACTGCTGAAACACAGCATACATTAGAATGATAGTTAAAATTGTTACTGTTATGGACCATAAACAGAAAATGTAGTCATTTTAGAGGCTAGCTTCCTGATTAGATATGTTAGCCCTTTGCTTATTCTGTTACAATTCACAGATCTCCCTACCCTAAAATACTTCCTCCTATCCTGCCACAAGTGCTGTTCTACTTTAAACAATTTTTTTCTTAATCTATATTATCATTTTCTGAAATGTAAATACTCTTTGGATTTGGGAAGATACTAAGTTATTATCAGTAACTAACATCTTGCTGTGAACTAATGATGCCTTGGATTTGTGTAACTTTTAGCTTATAACAAGAGTTTTTTAGATTGAATTCAGGATGGCAAGGGAATGGGAATTTTTTGGGAGATAATTTTGGATTTTCTATATGGAGGGCAGGTTTGAGTAGAGAACTGGACAGTTTTAACCAAATATGAGGATTTTAGTTACCTTGGGATTTCATGGAGTTAAGGGTACAGGCTATTGACTGACCAGGAAGAAGGACAGGGGACATGTAAAGAGGTGGAGACAGTGGGGGAGACACTGAAGTCAAAAGCCTGCTTGTTCCAAGGTTTTACTCAGAATTTCTCTCTAAATTGCCTGTCTGACAGTTATAAAGAAAGTACTAGATGTAAATAGAAACTTTTGCTGTTAGGTATTTAGCAAGAGAATCTTAATATTCCATACATTTTAGTGGAAAAACTCAGAGACAGGAGGTATGACTTCAGGTTCCATCTCTGCCACTTCCTAGATGTGTGACTATGGGCAAATCATCTTTACTTCTGTAAGCCTCAATTTCTTCATTATTAACAGTTGTACTGTTGTACTGTTTATGACCCTCTGGTTGCACTATGGACCTAATAGAATTATTGTGAAAAAAGTACTTTATAAAATTTAAAGCACTACGTTATTATCTTCCAGCAGGTGGCATAATTTTCACTATTTTTTCTCCGTGTATTTTTAGGATATATAATAGATATTAGGAAATATATCATGCTATGTGTCATTATTATAAGAAAAATAACTACCATCTGTCATCAAATGTGACTACTTTATAATGAAGATCTAATTATTAGCTTTTTTTGCCTCTTTTATTTTTGTAGTTTCAAATGTACACTGGTCTCCTAAATATATGTTGCTTGCCTAATAAATATCCACATCTATATTTCTTTTATCTGTTACAAAACTATTTTTTTAATTTTTAAATAGGTACCCCTTGTTATGTGGATTCAGAGGGCATCGTACGAATGTTAAACAGAAGACTTGGCAATACATGGACTCCCATATGTAATACAAAAGAACATTGCAAAGGAAAATCTGATCACTACTGGGTAGTTGGCATCCATGAAAACCCCCAGCAGCTAAGGTAGGATGTTAGATAATGTTACAAACTAATCTTTTTTTTTCCCTTGATAAAAATTCCTTTGAACTAATACATACGTATTTGTTGTCACTTATTCTCACTAATTCAATCATTATATTTGCCTCCCTTATTTACCAGATTAGAATTTTATTACTTTTCTTGTTTGACATTTTCAACTGATGGTTTGAAATTCAAGAGAAAGTGTATTTATTTTGTAGGGGGTAACAATCACATCTTTTTGTAATGTTAATTCAGCCATGAAGCAAGGGGCTCTGCTCATCTTGGTCTTCCACTTGTATGAGATACAGTTCTGATGTTTTAGTTAGCACAAATGATTGAAATAAATAGATCCCTAAGCTTCTTTATAGCCATTAGTTTTAAGAGTTTTGCTCCATCAATTCCTTTTAATAAAGGTGCTAACAAATAATAAAAGTTTACTATTTGAGTTGTGATTCCTCTCTGATATTGGTTCTAACTAAAATTTAATTGGCTAAAAAGCTATATAAGGGAGAATGCTGGTAGGTGATGGAAGGGCTCTATTTAATTATTTAATTGTTGGAAAATAGACTTTAAATTTTGTGACAGCACAGAAGGTTCTAAAGCCTTTTGTGGTTTAGAGTGATAGTTCTAAGTATCTCCTTTATGTCATTACCTTCTTTTCCTTTCTCCTCTAACCAAATGTCACCTCACTTTAGTTTTATTTTTGCGTTTTATTATTTAACCTTTATTCACAGGGAATAGTCTGATCAATCTCTTGTCTTTGTTAGTTTTTCAGCAAACATGAGAGACCAAGATATTCTCATTCTACTTGGCATCCTAGATTTTTGACTCCTCAAGAGATAAGCTAAGAAGTTAAATTGGTTTTGTTTTGTTTGTTTGTTTGTTTTAAGCAATTGGGGTTAAGTCTTGCTCAAGGTTACACGGCTAGTCATTATTTATGCGTGGGTGTTCATTTTCTGAGGCCGGATCTGATCTCGGGTCATCCAAACTCTGAGGCCCGCTCTTACTCACTGCGCCACCTAGCCGCCCCTTTAGGGCAATTGGGGTTAAGTAACTTGCCCAAGGTCACATGGCTAGGTTTTTGTTTGTGTGTGCGTTAAGTATCTGAGGCCGGAACTGAACTCAGGTCCTTCTGACTCCAGGGCCGACACTCTACTCACTGCGCCACCTAGCCGCCCCTGTTTTTTTTTTTTTTTAAAGCAGTTGGGGTTAAGTAACTTGCTTAAGGTTACAGGGCTAGTTATTTATGTGTGGGTGCTAAGTACTGAGTCCTAACCGATCCTGGGTCCTCCTGATTCTGAGGCTCTTACTCAGTGTGCCACCTAGCTGCCCCTAAGAAGTTAAATTGTAAATTTATAAGAATTTTAACTATCCCTTCCTAAACTTACTGTCAGTTAATTGACAAGTACTTACTAAGTGCCTATTATGTGCCCAACACTGTTTTTGGTGTTAAATATATAAATAAAAAATCCCAAACAAATAAAAAAACCCTCTAGTCTCAGTGAACTGCTGTTATATTCTATGGTATACAGCATGTCAGTCAGTCAGTTCATTTATTTATTTAGCTTTTTGGAGGGCAACTGGGGTTAAGTAACTTGCCCAAGGTCACACGGTTAGGTTTTTGTTTTGTGTGTGTTAAGTGTCTGAGGTCACATCTGAACTCGGGTCCTTCTGACTCCAGGGCCGGCGCTCTAACTTACTGCGCCACCTAGCCACCCTGATGTCAGTCAGTTTAAATATCTACTGTGTGCCAAACACTATGCTGTGTATTGGGGATACAAAGAAAAGTGAAAAATAGTTCCTGCCCTCAAGGAACCCACAGACTATTTGGGGAGACACCATGCAAACAGTTGTATAAACAGGTTATATATAGGATAAATAGCAGGTTAAGGGCACTAGAATGAAGATGGAATGGGAAAGGCTTCCTTTAGAAAGTGAGATTTTATCTGAAACTTGAAGCTAGGAAAGTGAGGAAGTGAAGATGAAGAGGGGGAGCATTGCAGGCACAAGAAATAGCCAGTGAATGGGGCGGCTAGGTGCTGCAGTGAATAGAGCATGGACTCTGGAGTCAGGAGGATCTGAGTTCAAATTCGGCCTCAGACACTTAACATTTACTAGCTGTGTGACCTTGGGCAAGTCATTTAACCCCAATTGCCCTGCCTTCCCCCCTGCCAAAAAAAAAAAAAGGAAATAGCTAGTGAAAATATTCAGAGTTAAGAGATGAAATGAGGCTCTTGTTTGAGAAACAGCAAGGAGACCTATGTTACTGAATCACAGAATATATTGTGTGTGTGTGTGGTGGTGGGAAGGTGAAGATGGGAACAGTATAGGAAATAACATCATTCTAAGTACCAGCTTGTGCCCAGATTGGCCATTTTTTTTTTAATTAGATGCTTGCTTGGAAGTGTTTAGAAGGTCATATTTTGTGATGGATTATTTAGAGACTTTTAGATTCCCTCTCTTCAGATTTTCTTGCCCCTTTTCAGAATTAATAAATTTGAATTTTTTTTTTAAGAATCAACTTTTTTTAGTGGTAGGAATCTATTGTTTTTAGTATCATACCAGCCCTTCCCTGTTGATGTTACAGTTTATTTTCTCTTATTTTCAAAATATAAGCATGTTTGTAATCGACATTTTGTTCCATTAAAGCAAAAATTGTTTGTGTATACATACATACATACATGCATACATACATACACATACACATATACATATACATATGTACACACACACACATATATATACATATATGCTTTGTATTTCACTCAGACTTTAGAAGATTACTTTGTTTAGTTCTGTTCTAGGACAGTGACTTGATCATCTCTTTTTTTTTTGGTATAGGGGAAATTTATTTTTATTTAGATTTCTTTTTATTGATATTTTTTGTCTTTCTATCACATTTATTTCTGAAAACCTTCTCCCTAATCCAGATTAGATTGAACTCTTTCTCGAAAAAAAAAAAACAGTTAAATAAAAACAATCAATGCAGTAACTACATGTAACCTTTTTTTAAACAAGGAAAAGAATTCCACATCTTTCTGTAGTAGCCAGCCTGATTCTATGTGGAACTAAGCCAAACTGTCCTCATTATTAAAAAAAGTTCTTCCTTACATTTAAGTTAAATCTTTCTCATTTCAGTTCACTCTTTTCTTGACAGTATTTTTTTGTCTTTTTAGTTATCTCCTTTGGTCACTGTGTTATAATAGTTTATTATATTTATTTTTATTATATTTATTTTATTATATTTATTATTATATTCATTATTATTATAATAGTTATAATAGTTTATTGATGAGGGGCGGCTAGGTGGCGCAGTGAGTAAGAGCGCCGGCTTCGGAGTTGGGATGACCCGAGATCAAATCCGGCCTCAGAAAATGAGCACCCACGCATAAATAATGACTCGCCGTGTAACCTTGAGCAAGTTACTTAACCCCAATTGCTTTAAAAAAAAAATAGTTTATTGATGGTGAAGTAAGCTCTCTTGACTAGTACTCTCTTCTCTACATTGTCTTTATGATGGTCATATATAAAAACGAGTACTTGTTTTTAAAGCTTAATATCTGAAGAGTAGAGGCAGCATGGTGCATACCTGGAGTCAGGTGCCACTGATACATAGCTAGTACTGTCGTTGCTGTTCTTGTTATTGGATGTGTGATCCTGGGCAAGTTATTTAAGCTCTCTAAGACTATAAATTGTGGAGAATAAGCTGACCTGCATTAGTAGCAAGTTTTCTTACCTTGAAAGTTCCCTATATGAATGAAATCATGCATCCTTTCTCTAGCCTAGTCCTTAACATTTATTTGATATTTCTTGAAAACTATAATGTAATATTATTATGTACTATAATATTATGTAATACTAATATTATTAATATAATAATATATAATAATGTGAAGATTAACCCAAACTTTTTTTTTCATCCATAATTTCTTGTCCCTTCTTTGTACATGAAACCAAAGAGAAGGGTAAACCTGCACTTCTGCAATTTAAAAAAGGGTGTATGGTTTTGCTCTATCCAGTAGGTAGTAAATTATGTATTTTATCAGGAGGCATTTGAAGTAATTTTGTGTTTAGTAAATCTTAGTTCATTTCTTCACATTATTCTTTCCCAAAATGTTTTAGTAACAACATGAGTTTCTTTTTCCTCTTGCTATATCAAGAAAGAAATGTTACATTACCAGTTATCAAATGTTCTTTATTATAATTCATCAGCCTTATAAAAGAAGATTTATATTAACCTCCTAAGAGGACTCATTTTGCTTTTCTTGATCTATTTTCTCACTTATTAGGTGTGAAGGTTAGTTGGACTTAGATGACCTCAAAGTCCGTTTCATCTCTAAAAATTTCTTATAATGTGAGTCATTATAGTACAATGTTTCGTTTAAAACAGTAGCAGTTCATGAACATCTGTTGGAAGAAATAATTTTTGTTGTTATAAAAATATTTGAATTATTTATTTCTTCTTTTAAAAGTGTATTTGTTTTTCATTAGGACCTTAAGTAACTTTATATAAAATTAATCAGCATTAAACTATTTACATTATACAAAATTATTTTCTCTTTAATTCACATTTTTACATTTTAAAATATGACATACATACTGAATCATAGCTGTCTTATTACCTTTTTCTAATTAACATTTTTATACAAATTTCAATGGATTGAATGAATTATTCCAGCTACACAGTGTCCCATTTTGTTAAAACATGAATCATTTTTTTTGTTATCATAACTAGATCTTCTGTGAACCTGTTTGTGTAAACTTTTTGGCTTTTTTTAAATTTTGTTGGTTGTTTTGGGTTTTCTTGGGGTATACAGTAGAATTACTGTGTCAAATGCTGTAAATAGTTTTTTGGTAACTGTTATGCATTACCAGATTACAGAAAGATCATGAAAGCTGGTATTTATGTAGCACTCTAAGAATTGTAAAACTTTCTTCATCTTGCTAGTGCCTTCTTTCTTTGATTATCTCTCATTTATTCTGTTATCTTGTTTGTCTGTGTTTTCTCTCCCATTTTACTATGAGTTCCTTAAAAGCAGGGTCTAGTTTTTGTTTTTGCCTTTCTTTGTATCCTCAGTGCTTGGCACATAGTAAGCACTCACTAAATCCTTATTGATTGACACTGGACTTTCAAAAAATTATTTAATAGACCTGCGTTGAAGTTATCTGTGAAAAATGTTTTAAAGCAAAGAGGATAGTAATAGTTTAAAGCCTAGCTCTTACTGTATTTGACTTTCTTCTCTCAAGTACATTGTCTCAAAGTTCAATTCTAAGAAGCATTTCTACTTAAGTAGAATTAAAATATAAGCCCTTGTAAGGGGGACTTTTTCATAGTTAGGACTGAAGACAATACATGACAGGTGCTTAAATGAATAAAAGTATGAGCCAATGGAAAACATATTGCACTCTTTGCTATTGTGGTGTTGTTGTTGTCTTAAATAGCTTTATGAAAGTCAGGGTATCTACACAAAGTATTTCCATTATTGTACCATAGTTTTCCAGTGGCTTTAGAGAAATCTGGAGTAATGTGCTATAGTCATTAAGCCTTAAAGAAGTATATACCATTTGGTGTTGAATGAATGTTTTGTAACTTAATAAATAATATTAGTATTAATTATAATAAACATTTGTTTATCTGAAATGTGCTGATCAAAACCCGTTTAGATGTATGTGGGTTCATATGAATTCATGGCAGCTACAGTAGCCTTTGAGTCATAAAACAAGTTAGTCCAGAAGGACTTTGAGGAGTTTTGCAATAGACTTTTATTTTGTTATATTGTTAATCATACAATGGAAGAACCAAGTTTTTTTTTTTAAACAAATGCTTTATTAACTTCTGTTTTACATCATTCATTTCTGCCAGATTTTGAGTTATAATTTTTTTCCCCCGTTTTTCCCCTACCCACCATCCCAGAATAGCATAGCAGTCCCACAAGATATCGCTTCCTCCAATCTGCTCTCTCCCATATCTTCTCCCATACCCCCTTCGACTTTTCCATTAGAGGAAGGTGAATCTTTGTGTCCCAATGCCTGCACATTTTATCTCCCAATTTTAAGCAAAAGAGTATTAATAATATTATTTATATATATTTGAAATGTTAATTAATGTTAATGTTAAGACCTCGAATTTCAGATCCATTTCCTTCCTCCCTTGTCACCCATTCCCTCTGGGGAGATAAGTAATTCAGTATATGTTGTACATGTCTAGCTATGCAAAACATTATCATAGTAGATATATTGTACAAGGCTGCTTATAATTCCCTCCCAGTCATCCCACCCCCCACCTGGTCCATTCCCTACATGATCCTGTCCCTCTTCTATAGTGGGTACTTCCAACCTCCCCTCCCCCCAAGGATGCCCTCCCATCCATCATCCCTCCTCTCATCCCCCTTCCCCCTATTCTGCTGCAGGTTGAGATATCCCATTTAGTATGTATGTCATTCTCTCCCTGAACCAAATTCAATGAGAATGTGGTTTTGCCTTTTTTGCCTTCCTATTCTCCCCCTCCCTTGCAACCACTTCCCTTGCTTCTTCTACATGAGATAGTTTACCCTACCCTGTCTCTCCCCATCTCCTCTTGCCACTTTCCTCTCTCACCTCATAATTTCATCCCTTGAGTATTCTCCCTTCCCAACAAATTCAACCTATGCCCTCTATCCATATGTAACTGTAATCATATACACACACATTCACATATGTACTCATATGACCACACACCCTTCTTCCATTATTTTCATAGTGAGAAAGATATCATCAGTCACAGTTACTGCTTTTCCATATAGGAATGTAAATAGTTCAACTTTGATAAGTTCCTTTTGATTTCTTTTCCCTGATTACCTTCTCAGGCATCTCTTGCTTCTTGTGTCTGGATGTCAAATTTTCTATTCAATTCTGGTTTTTTCCTCAAGAATGCTTGAAAGTCCTCTATTCCACTGAATGACCATATTTTCCCCTGAAACAAAATACTCAGTTTTGCTGGGTAGGTGACCCTTGGGTTCATTACTATCTCTTTTGCCCTCTGGAATATCATATCCCATGCCCTTCGATCCCTCAGTGTAGAAGCTGCCAGGTCTTGGGCTATTCTGATTGTGTTTCCACAATATTGAAATTGTTTCTTCCTGGCTGCTTGTAGTATTTTCTCCTTGATCTGGGGATTCTGGAACCTGGCTATAATATTCCTGGGAGTTTTCTTTTTGGGATCTTTTTCAGGAGGTGATCTGTGGATTCTTTCAACCTCTATTTTGCCCTCTGGATCTAAAACATCAGGGCAATTTTCCTTGAGAATTTCTTGAAGGGTGATTTCTAGGTTCTTTCTTTGATCATGGCTTTCAGGTAGTCCAATAATTTTTAAATTGTCTCTCCTGGATCTATCTTCCAGGTCAGTGGTTTTTCCCATGAGATATTTCACATTGCCTTCTAATCTTTCATTTGTTTGGATCTGCTTAACAGCATCTTGATTTCTCATAAAGTCACTAGCTTCCATTTGCTCCAGTCTAACTCTGAAGGAATGAATCTCCTCAGTGAGCTTTTGAGATTCTTTTTCCATCTGGCAAATTCGACTTTTTAAGGCATTCTTCTCCTCATTGCCCTTTTGGGCCTCCTTTGCCATTTGAGTTAGTCTATTTTTTAAGGTGTTGTTTTCCTCAGTCAGGCTGTTGACCCTCATTTCATACTTTTCCTGCATCCTTCTCATTTCTCTTCCCAATTTTTCCTCCACTTCTCTTATTTGATTTTTAAAGTCCAGGATTTCTGACCTCACAGTCCTCCTCCTGTTCTATGCTTCGATCCTCTTTGCCCCCCAAATAGGAGTCTAATGTAGCATTTTTCTATTTATTTTGTTTCCTTTTCCTAGGCATGTTGCCACTTAATTACTTGATTTATGGGCTTGTTGCCACATTAGGACTCTGCTAGCAGACAGGGGAGCTTCCGTCCCGAACTTGTGGGAGGAAAACTTCCGTTTCTGACAAGCTGGATACTCACCCCACGACCTCCGCCCCAGACCACAATCCAGATCTAGGGAGGTTAAAGCAAGAGAGATTACCCCCCAAGACTGATCGCTGGATCTCCCTACAGTTCGCAGGCTAGGAGCTGGAGCTGCCACTGAAAACTACAAAATGGTGTGTCTCCTCAGTGGCTTCTAGCCCCCAGGGGAGGAAGCCGACACATTCCCCAAATACTGGTCCCAAGGTCCATAGGGCATTAACCTCTCACTTTGTCCTAGGCATGTCTGTGTTGATAATTCTGGAATCGCCACAGCTGCTGGTGTTCTGGGGTCCCTCCAGGCGGCTGCTGGTCCGGCCGCCCTAGGGCAAAAACCGAGGCTCATGCGGACCTGGGCTCGGCTCTCCGTGGGCTGTGCTGCCGGCTCCCAGAGTGCTGTGCTGGTCCTTCCTGCAGGGCTGCTGGGCTGTCCTCAGCGGGAGGTTAGCTTCTCTGTGTCATTCTGTGGGTGCTGGGGCTCCAGAAGTTGTTCAGAGTCCCCTTTTACATAGTTTGGAGGTGGTCTGGGGGGAGAGTGCCTTGGACGTGCTGTTTCTACTCCGCCATCTTGGCTCCACCCAAAGACCCAAGTTTTGTTATAATGCCTTGGGGTGAGAATAGGAGGATTTTAGACTGAACAGTGAAGAGAGATTTAGGACCAAGGATACCATTGGGTCTTAATCATTGTGAGGGGTGGATATAATAAGGTCTTAGTTCCCAGAGCCTTAAGTGCAGTGTTCTTCAGGCCATTACAAGAATAGGGATTGGTGTCATTCCAGTACTTGACATATCCAGATTCTTTCAAGCTCTCTGAATGTTTTCTTTGTCAGTGTGAGAGACACCCATGATCTTTGTCTCTCTACTCTAGTGCAATTCACTGAAACCATTGAAGGTCATGGGTTTTATAGGAAGGGTATGAATTTTCACTAGGGTACATTTGTTTTTTCTCCTTGTTAATTGATATCATAGGCGTAAAGGTGCTAGATTATTTAATGTCTGAGGAGAGCAAGGGGCTCAGTTGAGTGGAAGCCTGTGTTATTAAAGTTTCCAGGAAAGGGCAGGAAGCAGTGTGTCCACAGAAGAGGCACCCTCTCAAATGAATCTATTGGGTCTTAGAGAGGTCTATAAGGCTTTTTTTGAACCCCAAGTGCCTATAACTTTGTTTAGGGAAATGTTAAGAAAGCTAATTTCACTTAGGAGCTTATTATTAGCAAACTTGCTGTTTAATTAAGAGGTGATAAGGAAAAGTGACCGGTTTTCAGAATTGGAAAAATGTATCTTGTCTTTGCCTTACTCTGGGTAAAACAAACAAGTTCCTGTGTAAAACAAACATTAATAGTAAATGAATTTGAATTATATTATAGAATTTGTTATTTATCAAATATTCGTTGTTAAAAGGCATAAAGGAGAACTGACATTTTGGTGGTTTTAATAATGTAATAGACTTTTCCCTTGTCAACAGGTGCATTCCTTGTAAAGGATCTCGTTTTCCTCCTACTCTTCCACGCCCTGCTGTAGCTATATTATCCTTTCAGCTTCCTTATTGTCAGATTGCAACAGAAAAAGGACAAATGGAGGTATGTGAAAATAAAGTTGAGAAATGTTTGCTAAATACTGATAGTGAAACAGGTATGGTTTTCAGAACATTAATTTTCAGAACATAGTCAGTGGAATCCTGATGCAGTTTAATATGGAGCTGAAGCATAAAGTGATTCAGCCTTGGATCCCTTCTAAGATAGTTTGACTTACTGATGTATCAAACAAAAATACCTTGTTATATTGATGTCTCAAGTATTAGAGAGGGCCAGGTCTGCTTTAAAGTTATTTGTGAAAAACCTTTTTTTTTCTTTTTGGAGGGCAATTGGGGTTAAGTAACTTGCCCAAAGTCACATAGCTAGGTGTTTTTTGTTTGTGTGTGCGTTAAGTGCCTGAGGCCGGAACCGAGCTCAGGTCCTTCTGACTCCAGGGCCCACCCTCTACTCACTGCGCCACCTAGCCGCCCCTGTGAAAAACCTTTTAAAGCAAAGAGGATAGTAATAGTTTAAAGCCTAGTTCTTATTGTATTTGACTTTTCTCCCCTCAAGTACACTGTCTTAAATTTCAATTCTAAGAGGCATTTCTACTTACATAGAATTAAAATACAAGCCCTTGTAAGGCAGGGGCTGTTTCATACTTAGCTTTGTGTAGCCAGGACTGAAGACATGACAGGTGCTTAATTAAGTGTGAGCCAATGGAAAACACACTTCACTCTCTGCTTCTGTGGTGTTGTTGTGGTGTTGGGATCAGGCTAGGCAGTAAGCTCCATGGGGAAGAAGACCCCTACCCAGTCAGTCACATAACAGTGACATTTTCATAGTGAAGTCCAAGCAATGCTGCCAAGCATTGATTTAGGGACTCTTGTGTACAGCACTGTATGGTGGTAGGCTTTTGGGAAAGAATGCAAACTTAAATCGGAAATATGATCCCCACCACCAGGAAACTTATAGTCTAGTTGGAGAAATAAGTAAATATATGGTGAAGTAACTTGTGCAGAATTACGTAGTGCGGATGAAATACGACATTGTTAAGGAGACAAGTTTGTTTTTAGGACATTTCTTGATTTCTATATCCTGCATTTTGTTTCTTTATTTTGATGATCAGGTGACTAGAAGGGAGGTGTTAAGGAAGCATATATTAGAGATTGATATCTGAAGACACATAATTGACATATCCTTAGGAAGTAGTGAAATAAATTACTAATTTACAATAAACAAATATTTACTTTATTTTTCTCTTAAGGAACAATTTTGGCGTTCAGTTATCTTTCATAGTCACCTTGATTACTTATCTGAAAATGGCTATGAATATGAGGAAAGCACTAAAAATCAGACAATAAAAGAACAACAAGAATTGTTAATGAAAATGTTTGCGGTGAGTAAAGCAAATAATTATGTAAAATTCTGAAATATTTTGAAATCATAAATCTGTGAAGGTCAGTACTTTTCTCATCAGTGCAGAATGCAGCCCACCCATGCCGCCTCCTCAGTAGGATTCTTGTCTGTGTCCTTCCACAAATAATCCACAGAATATCTGTCCATTGTACTCTTTCTTTTTTCTTTCTTTCTTTCTTTCTTTCTTTCTTTCTTTCTTTCTTTCTTTCTTTCTTTCTTTCTTTCTTTCTTTCTTTCTTTCTTTCTTTCTTTTTAAATTTATTTGTTTATATTTAGTTTACAAGATTCAATTCCATAGTTCCTTGAGTTTCAAATTTCCCTTCCCTCCCTCCCCCCACACCCCACGATGGCATATAGTCCAGTATGGGATCTGCAAATACTTTCACAATAGACATTAGTCAAGTTACAAAGGCGTATTGTACTACTTGGGATGAAAAATGGTAAGGAATAAATAAAACCAAACAATGAAAAGAAAAAGATCAATTAGATTTCTTCCATCAGGATTCAAGCACAGTTCTTTCTAGTTCTTTCTCTGGATGTAGACATCGATCTCCTTCATGCGTCTTTTGGGATTGACTTATATCACTGCATTGCTGAGAAGAGTCCAGTCTGTCATAGTGGGTCATCATCAAGGCCTTTCTTTAGAATGGGTCTTTTCACTTTTTGTGGGTCCTGATGAACAAATATTCCTTAAGCATCTACGGTATGTTAAATACTGGGCCTGCTAAAACAAAAATGAAATAGTTACTTCCTTCAGGGGTATTACATTCACTTTAAGGACTGAGCATTTATACAGAGAAGTAAATAGAAGGCAATTTGAGGAGGAAGGAGAGTATGAGAAACTGGGATCAGGATAAGGAGTAAGTTCCATGGGGAAGAAGACCCCTTTCCAGTCCCAGGAAGGGGCAAGGGAGCTCCTGTAGCCCCTACCTTGAAGGTGCAGTGATGGTGAAGGGAGGTGTTAATGAGGGAGCAGGAGCCCTCATGTTAGCTTTGGTCTTCACCATCTTTGTCTTAGTTTTAGTGAATGGCTTAGGTGTTGTTTTCCTGGATGCTTCAGTGTTACAGGACAGAGCAAACTATTTATTACACAAGTTACTGTTGATAACAAGATTTGCCCATTTGTATCTCTTCATCATCCTTGAGATTTCTGATGATTTTGTGATGTTTTATGATTTTCTGCTATATAATGTTGGTAAGAGTAAAATAGATATAAGAAATTAAAGTTCTTGAGCAAGAATTTTCTAAATATAGAGGTGCAGATTAGCTCTGTCACATTGTTAAGTGAGTTTCTTTCCTTTTAATCAACCAGTATTAATTAGGCCCCTGTTCTTGGGCCAGGCATTGAGCTAGATGCTGGTAATTAGGAACAAAAATGAAACAGTCTTTCTCTGGAAAGAGTATATTTCATCAGGGCAAACACTGACATATATGAGGAAAAACAAAGTAAATAAGAGGTGTTGAGCATGAGTGAGGGAGCAGAAGGAAAATCCTCTTATAGAAGATGGTACTTGAGCTGAATTTTTATAGAAACCAGGAGTCCCAAGAGACTGAGAGAAAGAAGCAGCATGTTCCAGACACAGTGAGTAAACCATGCAAAAGAGTGGAGGCAAGTTATGAAATGTCATTTGTAAGTTATGAGAAGGCTAATTTGGCTAGTCTGTGAGTATGTGAAGAGAAGTAATATATAAAAAGCCTACAAAAGTAGGCTGAATTTGAAAGACTTTAAATGCCAAAGGAGTTAGTAGTATTTGTTTCTAGAGGTTACAGGCAGCTACTGGTATTTCTTGAATAAAGGTGTCATGATCAAAACTGTGCTTTAGTAGTATCACTTAGTATGGTTTGGAGACCCCATGGCAGGGATGCTCATTAGGCAACTGTTAGATAGTAGTCAAAATGAGAAGTGATGAAGGAGCCAGGGTGTTATCTGTGTAAGTATAGTGAAGGGGACACATGCTAGATATTGTGTAGAAAGAATTGACAAAACTGGACAACTGAATGGATGAGTGTGTGAGGGAGAGTGAAGAGTTGAGGATGAAGTTTGCAAACCTGAATGGCTGAAAGGATGGTCTTATAGAAAGAGGAAGTTCAGAAGAGGGGTGGGTTTTGCAGAAAAGATAATGAGTTCAGTGTTTCAAAAATGCTTCAAATGCAACATCCAGTTTGAAATGTTCGTTAGACAATTGTTAATGTGAGACTGAAACACAGTAGAGAGACAAGGGCTGGATTTATAGGTCTGGGGGTTGAACCCCTGGGGGTTGATGAGATCACCTCTAGAGATTGTAGAGAGAGAAGAGCAGAAGGCTCAGAGAAGAACCTTGAAGTATTTAGGGTTGGAAATGGTTGATGATCCAACAGAAGAAACTGAGTTAGTAGTAGCTGCCAAACTGGTAGGAAGAGAACAAAGAAAGAGTAATATTACGAAAATCCAGGTAGAAAGGGTAGAAAGAAGGATGGAGCTAGTTGCTTCTTTTCAGTAGTTCATGTTCAAATAAAAGCTTGTTCTGACTCTGCACTGAAGTTGTCTATGCTCTAGAGCATTGATGGGGTCAGTCATAGTGGAGAAAACGGTTAAACCCAATTCAAAGGACCCTGAGAAAGTTTTGAAGACCCTGTACTGAATTAGATTCCTAGGTCCACTCCCAGATAGATTCTAGAACTGATGTGGACCCATCTCTTTGCCAAACTGCATTTCTGGGAATGGGCCAGAACTAAATTGACTTTTGTAAAGGAGAGAGTCCTGCCAAAAGTCACTGGGTTATTCACCCCGTGGCATTTGCATCACTGTAGGATTTCTTCCATTTGTTATATACATAAAGAAAGAACTTCTGGAAAGCTGTTTCTGGCCTAAAGTACTTTCTCTCTCCTTTCCTTCTCCTCCCAACTGTGCTTCTGGCTAATTTTGAGGCAGCCTCTGTTTGATAGGATAGCAGAAAACGAGACTGGCAGGACAAAAACAATGATTTATAGATCTTTTAGGGCTCTAAAACTTAAAATGTGCATTTGCTTATTTCTGTGTAATCATTAAATATAGTGTGTATAGGTCAACTATACTTAATTTTTTCCATGTCTTTTCTTAAATAAACTAACTATTCAGAGTCCATGAATATCAGTAGGTTTTGATAAATGAAATGGAGAACATTTTCAGTTATCATCTTAAAAGAACTATATTCTTTTGCTTAGTGAAACCTAAACTAATTATATTTAACTCAATGCTCTGTTAAATTGGTTGTGTAGCTAAGTCAAGAGACTCATCACTGAAAGGTTATGTGCCAAGTAATGTATTTTTTATCTTTATGAAAACCCTGCACATACATAGAGGGGATGTATTGATGGGCAGAGGATCCACACCGCTTAAATCACAGATGTTTTGGAAATATTTGAAGGAATGTTGTGAGGATCAAATGAGATAACATGTATATTTAACTTTGTAAAACTTAAAATGCTTATAAATGCTAGGTATCATAAGTCATCTATAGGGGAGGAACCAAGATGGCAGCATAGAAGCAGGAAGACTCCCTGTACTCCCCCCACAACCACCTCAAATACCTATAAAAAAGTATTCTAAACAAACTTTAGGGCTACAAAACTCACAGAGTAACAGAGAGAAACAAACCTTATGCTGAAGACAGCCCAGCAAGAAGGGTTGATCACAACATGCTGGGAGCAGAGCCCAGCCCTGCATGAGTCTGTGGTTTTACCCCAGGGAGGTCAGACCAGCCACAGCTGGAGGGACACCAGGAGAGTGGATCACCAGCAGCTGTGGCAGTTTCCAGAATTATCAACCCATAAATGTTAAAGACAAAGTGAAAGGTCAGTGGACTTTGGGAACAGGGGATTAAGGAGTGCAGTCTGACCTCTGCCCCCAGGGCAAGAAGCAGCTGAGGCACAGTGACAGCTGCCTTGTGGCTGCTTCAGAGCTCCTGGTCTGCAGATTGTAGGGGGACCAAACAACCAGTCTGAGGGCTAAGCACTCTTGCTTTAACCTGCTTGGATCTGGATTGCTATCTAGGGTAGAGGTCCTGGGGTGCTTGACCAGTGTGCCAGAGCCAGTGGAAGCTTCTGAGAGGGCACCCAGCTAATAGCTCCAGCAGTTGCAAAAACCCCAGCAATTTAGGACAAAGCTTCCCTCTCTGGTAGCAGAGTTCTACTGTAGCAAAAATTTCAGAAGTCAGGTAATTGAGTGGAGACATGAGCAAGCAAAGGAAGCAAAGCAAGCACAGGAATCCGACTTTGGGTTCCTTTTTAGGGGACAAAAAGGATCAAAGCATGGAACAGGAGGAAGACAGTGAAGTCAGAACTCCTGTACCAAAAGCTTCCAAGAAAAGAATAAGCTGCTTACAGGCCATAGAGGAGCTTAAGAAGGATTTTGAAAACCAAATAAGAGAAGTGGAGGAAAAATTGGGAAGAGAAATGAGAATGATGCAAGAAAATCATGAAAAGAGAGTCAACAACCTGACTGAAGAAAATAACACCTTAAAAAATAGACTAACTCATGGCAAAAGAGGCCCAAAAAGCCAATGAGGAGAAGAATGCCTTAAAAAGCTGACTTTGCCAGATGGAAAAAGAATCTCAAAAGCTCACTGAGGAGAATCATTCCTTCAGAATTTGACTGGAGCAAATGGAAGCTTTGTGAGAACTTTGTGAGAAATCAAGATGCTGTTAAGCAGATCCAAACAAATGAAAAAATTGAAGGCAATGTGAAATATCTCATTGGAAAAACCATTGACATGGAAAATAGATCCAGGAGAGATAATTTTAGAATTATTGGACTACCTGAAAGCCATGATCAAAAAAAGAACCTAGAAGTTTTTCAGGAAATTTTCAAGGAAAATTGCCCTGATATTTTAGAATCAGAGGGCAAAATAGAGGTTGAAAGAATCTACCAATTACCTTCTGAAAAAGATCCCCGAAAGAAAACTCCTAGGAATATTATAGCCAGGTTCTGGAGTTCCCAGATCAAGGAGAAAATATTGCAAGCAGCCAGGAAGAAACACTTTGAATATTGTGGAATCACAACCAGGATAACACAGGATCTGGCAGCTTCTACATTGAGGGATTGAAGGACTTGGAATATGATATTCTGGAGGTCAAAGGAGCTGGGATAAAGCCAAGAATCACCTACCCAGCAAAACTGAGTATCATATTTCAGGGGGAAATATGGTCATTCAGTGGAATAGAGGACTTTCAAGCATTCTTGAAGGAAAAAACAGAGTTGAATAGAAAATTTGGCATTCAGATACAAGAAGCAAGAGAAGCATGAGAAGGTAAACAGGGAAAAGAAATCATAAGGAACTTATCAAAGTTGAACTATTTATATCCCTACATGGAAAAATGATAATTGTAACATATGAAACTTTTCTCAGTATAAGAATAGTTGAAGGGAATATAAATATGTGTATATATATATATACATATATATACACACATATATATAATGTATGTGTATACATATATATGTCTATATAGGAGGGTATATGGGTATATGAATACATATGTGAATGTGTGTATATATGTGTACAGGTATACATAGACAGAGGGCATAGGACCAGTTGAATAGGAAAGGGATGATATTTAAAAGGTGAAATTGAGAAGTGAGAGAGGAATATAATGAGAGGAGATGTTGTAAATTATCCCTTATAGAAGAGGCAAGGGAAAACTGTTACAATGGAGGGGTAAACAGGAAGGCAAAATGGAATGGGTCAATCTTATTCTCATTGAATTTGGCTCAGGGAGGCAATGACATACACACTAAATAGGGCATCTTGCCCTACAGGAGAGTAGGGGGGAAAGGGATGAGATGGGGGATGATGGAAGGGAGGGCAGGTTGCACGGGAGGGAAGTTGGAATCACACACTTTTGAAAAGGGACAGGATCAAAGTAGAGAACAGAACAAGTGCTGGGCAGGATAGGATGGAGGGAAATACAGTCAATCTTTTACAGTATATCCATAATGGAAATATTTTGCGTAGCCATACATGTACAACCTATATTGAATTGCTTGTCTTCCCTGTAAGGGTGGGTGATGATGGAGGAAGGGAAAGAATTTAGAATCCAAAGTTTTAAAATCAAATGTTTAACATATATGTGTATTTTTTCTTTTTTACATGCAACTGGGGAATAAGATATACAGGCACTGGGGTATAGAGATCCATCCAGCTAGAAAGTCGGAGGGGATATGGGGGAGGATAGAGGAGAGAGAGCAGATTAGGGGAGGGGTTATACAGTGGGATCACTGTTTTGGGATGGTGGGTAGGGGAAAGATGGGGAGAAAATTTGTAACTCAAAATCTTGTGGAAATGAGTGATGTAAAATAAAAATAAACATAAAAGAAAAAAAAACTTAAGTCAAATATAATTGAAGTGATCCATTTCTGCTTGCCTGTCACACTTTTGTTCTACCACCTTGATTGCTATTTTTTATCCTAATGTTAGAGTTTGTTTTGCTTGTATTTAGTCACTCCCTGATCCTTTCCTTTCTTGAAACCCTCCTTATCTCTCCCATCTATTTTCCTATTGAATTTAATGTATTTCCATATCAAATTCTTTGTGTTCAGCACTCCTTTGTATATTTCATATGATAATGAGGTTCTTTTCCCTCCTCTCCTACCTATCTTCATGTTTGTATATTTTTCATCTAGAACACTCAAATTTAGTAAGGTAATAGATTCCTTCCCCTTTACTTGATTTCTTGCTTTGTATCTTTCCTTTTCCCTCCCTTTTAAAAATTTTCTTAAGACTATGAATGCAAAATAAACTACTTCTGGGTCCACTTTTTATCTTATAAAATGCCCTCTTTGACCTTTGAAATCATTAGCCTTTTGGGGGGACATTTTTTTTCTTCTTTCCCTTTTAAAATGTTAGTATGTTATTGTTGCATACCCCCCCTTCCAGTTGTACAAATAAAGTTACCCTCTCTGGTATTCTCATTTTTAAAAATTTTATTTTAAATTTAACACTTAATAAAGAGGGCATTTCCATATGTGTGGCAAGACAGAAAAAGTGTTGAATAATAAATTCAACATATGCCATTCAAAACTATCTTGTCTAGGATTCTTTCTTGGCTTCCTTCTGTTCTCTAGTGTGTATTTTTGGAAAAGATGTGACTCTTTTCTTCCTTTTTTTTTCATTTTTAAAAAAGTACTGTGTCTATAATAACCTCTTCCTTCTCACCTCTAAAGCCCCATTAAAAAAAAAAAAGAAAAAAGTATAAAGCCTGTACAACAAATATAAATAGCCAAATAAAATGAATATTTCAGTAGGTATGTCTTATTTTGCATCTTTAGTCAGTCATCTTTGTCAAGAGGAAGAGGGTAGCCTGTTTCATCATCATTTTTCTGAAATTCTGTTAGGTCACTGCATTGATCCAAGTTCTTAAGTATTTCTAAGTTGCTTTTATTTTTATTGTATAAACTGTTCTACTGTAGTTTTGTTTTTCATTGTACTCCACAGCAAATTGTCAAGCCTTCCCAGATTTGTCTGAAACTGTGCCTTTTGTGATTTCTTATGTAACAATAATATCCTATTATATTGAGATAACCATTTTGGTACCATATCCCAATTTGTTTAGTCATTCTCTAGTTGATGGTCTCCCTCTTTGTTTCCAGGTCTTTGTCACTACAAAAAGAACTGCTCTATATTATTTTTTTTTGGTGGGGGAAAGATAGGCAATTGGGTTTAAGTGACTTGCCCAAGGTCACACAGCTAAGTAAGTGTTAAGTGTCTGAAGCCGGATTTGAACTCAGGTCCTCCTGATTCCAGGACTGGTGCTCTATTCACTGCACCATCTAACTGCCCCTCTAAATATTTTTCTACATAGAAATCCTGTTTCTTCTCTTTGAATTCTTTGTGGCTTAGGTGTACTAGTGTTAGAAGGTACCCATAGTTAAGTGACTTATGGTCATGGCTCCCAGTTGATTTCCAGAATGGCTAGAACATTTCACAGCTTCATCAATAGCTTTTAATATGTCTGTTTTCCTTCAGTCTCTCCATTATATGTCATTTTGCTTTTTTTTGTCATCTTTGCCAGTCTGATAATTGTGAGGTGGGACCTCAAGTTCTTTTTCATTTGTATTTGTCTTAATAGTGATTTGGAGCATCTTTTATATGTTTATTGATAGTTTGAATTTCTTCCTCAGATAACTGCCCATTCATATTCTTTGATTAGTTTATCTTTTGGGGAATGGCTCTTTCAAAAATAAATTTGAGTCTATTCACAATATTTTTGGATATGAGACCCTTCTCAGAGAAACAGCTAACTGTTTCATTTCTAATTTTATCTATATTAGCTTTGTTTTTTCCAAAAACTTTTCAATTTTATATACTCAAATTTGTTTATCTTTGTGATCCTCTCAGTTACTTGTTTGGTCATAAACTCTTCCCCTATCTATAGATCTAAAAGTTCATCTTTTCCTTATTCTTCTAATTTTCAGTTATTCTAATCTGTTTTTATTTGTATGAAAAGTGTTTTTTGTTAGGGTTTTTTTTTCTTTTTTGGGGGGGGGAGGCAATTGGGGTTAAGTGACTTGCCCAAGGTCACACGGCTTCCCCCCCCCCCCCCCATCAAGTGTCTGAGGCCAGATCCGAACCCAGGTCATCCTGACTCCAGCGTTGGTGCTCTCCTCACTGCGCCACCTAGCCACCCCTATGAAAAGTGTTTTTTAATTGTGTTCCTAGTTTTGTCTTGGTAGGTAGACTCCCAAGTATTTTATATTGTCTGCAGTTATTTTAAATGGAACTTCTCTTTCTATATCATTCTGCTGGATTTTGTTAGTAATATATAGAAATGCTGATGATTTATGTGGTCTTATTTTTTATATCCTGCAAATCTGCTAAAGTTGTAATTGTTTCAACTATTTTTTAATTGATTCTGTAGGGTTCTCTAAGTATACCAGCATATCATCTTCAAAGAATGATAGTTTTTTTTCCTCATTTCTTTTTCTTGTTTTATTGCTATAGCTAGCATTTGTAGTACAATACTGAATAATAGTGGTGATAATTGACATCCTTGCTTTATCCCAGTTTTATTGGGAAGGCTTCTAGCTTGTCCCAATTCCAGATAATGCTTCCTGATGGTTTTAGATAGATGCTACTTATTTTAATGAAAATTCCAGTTATTCCTATGCTTTTCATTGTTTTTAATAGGAATGGGTGCTGTACTTTATCAAAAACTTTTTCTGCATCTATTGATAATCATCTCATTTTTTGTTGTTTTTATTATTGAGTTATGCTGATAGTTGTCTCAATATTGAACCCCTCCCATATTCCTAGTATAAATCCCACCTAGTCATAGTGTTGTATGATCCTTGTGAATATGATATAGAAAAAGTTTGAAAGGCATAAATTCTGGGTTATTAATCAATTTATTAATCATGCTAGCAATAATTGATAAAAGGGGGCAGTGACTCTCTCAAATGCCAAAAACTCCTCATGGAACCCACTCTATGCCCTTGGAAGAGGTAGTGTTACTGAGGGTAGTAATCCATTCTGATTAAGAATTAATGAGAATAATAAATATTATAATGAGAGGTGAACCTATTCTAATGATGGGCTGGGTGACTTTGATCATGTTATTTATTTGCAAATCACCCCCAGCCTTGGGCAGTCTAATCAAAGAATATATCTCCATAAACCTTAGTAGAATACTGGGCTACCCCACCTGGGTGGGGTCTGAACAAAATTGAAGAGAAAGTTAATCCAATCTCATTATCAGCAATGCCCTTCAGATGCAGGTTTGACCTAGTAGAGAATAAGGTTTCAGAAAGGCATGAATCCTGTGTCTCCCAATATTAACAATTAGTTATTTAATAATCATTTCTCTTAAGAGACATTCTAGTAATCTCCTTGCTAGTATTTTATTTTAAAATTTTGCTTCAGTCATTAGAGAAATTGGTCTTTAGTTTTCTTTCTCTATTTTTGCTCTTCCTGGTTTAGGTATCAACAACATATTAGTGTCATAAAAGGAATTTGGTAATACTTTTTTGTCTGTTTTTCCAAATAATTTATGAAGTATTGTAATAAATTGTTCTTTAAATGTCTAATGGAATTCACTTGTGAATCTATCTGGTCCTGGGGATATTTTCTTAGGGAGCTCATTGATGGCTTGTTTTAATTTCTTTTTCTAAGATTAGGTTATTTAAATATTCTATTTCTTTTTCTATTAATCTGGACAATTTATATTTTTGTAAATATTCATCCATTTCACTTAGATTGTCAGATCTTTATTTGTATATAATTGGGTAAAGTAGATCATAATCATTGCTTTTAATTTCATCTTCATTGGTGGTATATTCACCCTTTTCATTTTTGATACTAGTGATTTGGTTTTCTTTTTTTAAATCAAATTAACTAATAGTTTATTTTTATTGGGTTTTTCTTTATAAAACCAGCTCCTACTTTTACTTACTAATTCAATGATTTTTTTTTTACTTTCAGTTTTATTTATCTCCTTTGATTTTCAGGATTTCCATTTTGGTGTTTAATTGGGGATTTTTAATTTGTTCTTTTTTTAGTTTTTTTAAAATTGCATGTCTAGTTCATTGATCTGCTCTTTCTCTATTTTATTGATGTAGGTGTTTAGAGATATAAAATTTCCTTTGCTTTGGCTGCATCCCACAAATTTTGACATTGTTCTTATCCTGTGATTTCTTCTTTGACCCACCCATTCTTTAGGAATGGATCATTTAGTTTCCAATTAATTTTTAATCTATTTTTATTGCATTATGATCTGAAAAGGATTCATTTAATACTTCTGATTTTTTAATTTGTTTGTGAGGTTTTTATGCCTTAACACATGGTCAGTTTTTTTGAAGGTGCCATGTACACCTTTTAGTCCTATTTATCCTTCTGTCTCCGTTTTTGTCCTGTCTCTCCCCAAAATACTGTTTTGCTTCTGACCACTGCCTCCCTTAATCTTCCCTCCCTTCTATTATCACCACCACCCCTTTCTCTTATCCCCAATTAAACTCCAAAAGAGAAATCTTAAAAATCAAAGGAGGGATTGGGCATGTGTCTAATTCACATTTTGTTTCCCTTTGAGGCTTTGCTTGAACTGTTTTGACATCATTATCTTCTTTTGAATTTGTGTCTTGATCTTCCCTGTCACCATTGTAGATTTCAGGGGTCAGGTTCTTTTTTTTGTTGTTGTTGTTTGCTTATTTTCTCTTACTGTTTCTTGACTTTTATTTTTATGTTAAAATTGAACTCTGCTTCTAGAGTGGGGAGGGCACTTGTCCCAAGCTTCAGGGTTTTTGTGCTACTGTCTTCTTTCTTTTTCCTTCCTTCCTTCCTTCCTTCCTTCCTTCCTTCCTTCCTTCCTTCCTTCCTTCCTTCCTTCCTTCCTTCCTTCCTTCCTTCCTTTTTTTGCTTTTTGGAGGGCAGTTGGGGTTAAGTGACTTGCCCAAGGTCACACAGCTAGTAAGTGTTAAGTGTCTGAGGCCGAATTTGAACTCAGGTCCTCCTGACTCCAGGGCTGGTGCTCTATTCACTGCACCACCTGGCCACCCCTGTGCTGCTGTTTTCTGAGCTAGTTCTGGGGGTATTTCAGTTTTCATTGCTTCTAAGGAGAGGTATGGTCACTGCTATCTTGGCTTATGCTCTGGTCTTTATCCAGGGAGGGACTTTGATCCCCTGCAACTGCAAGTGCTAATATTCCTCTCTGCCTTGGAGCTGTGACCAGGGCCCCTGGTCCTGAAGCCGCAATTCCTAGTGCTCCTCTCTGTTGGAGTTCCTTCGAACTGTTCCTAGGAATACTACTTCTCTGCATCCACAAGCACTAGTCCTCATTTTCACCTTGGACCTATGATCTGTAACTGCATATGAGCAGTGCAATAGGGTTCTGTACCCAGTACCAGCAAAGGGTCCCCTGTAATCTCTTTCTGATCAGTGATCTGAGGCTCTTACAATCTCTGCACTCAGAGCTCCTAAAGCTGTAGCAGCTTCCTGCAAGGCTTTCTGCTGTTGTTGCTACTTCATACACTCTGGCCCCCAACCCTGGTGTCACATACCTCTCTTGCCAACCTCTTAAGTTGTCTTGGGATGTAAAAATGTCTCACATCAACCTTTTGTTGTCTCTACCACTCCAGAATTCAATTTGAGGCATTATTTTAAAGTTGTTTGGAGGGCATGTTGGGAGAATTTAATTGAATTGCCTATATTCCACCATCTTGACTCTACCTTTATATCAGGGTTTCTTTTTTTTTTTTTTTAAGCAATTGGGGTTAAGTAACTTGCTCAAGGTTACACGGCTAGTCATTTGATTTATGCGTGGGTGCTCATTTTCTGAGGCCCGATCTGATCTCGGGTCATCCCAACTCCAAGGCCGGCGCTCTTACTCACTGCTCCACCTAGCCGCCCCTTTAGGGCAATTGGGGTTAAGTAACTTGCCCAAGGTCACACGGCTAGGTTTTTGTTTGTGCGGATTAAGTGTCGGAGGCCGGCTCTGAACTCAGGTCCTTCTGATCCCAGGGCCGGCGCTCTATTCACTGCGCCACCTAGCCGCCCCTATATCAGGGTTTCTTAACCTTTTTTTGTGTCATGAACCATCCATGCTAGTCCGGTGAAGCCTATAGACCTCTTCTTGAAATAGTGTTTTTAATGCATGAAATAAAATGCAGTCAGTTCTGATATAGTTCTTGTTTAGAAAACACAAATTTGCTCTGTTGTATTGATATATTAGGGAATACTTTGAGTATAACACTGTACCATGGTGGTGGGATATGCATGAGAGGGATGTGAGCACTACAGATGGGTTGAGGGGAAACCATCAGCATGCAGTAAGGCCTATAGGAAGAGCAGATATCAGGCTCCAACTGGGAAAAGCACTGTGGTGGTCATCTTTCTCCACCTAGATGCTATGAGACCTGGGAGTTGGAAGACAGAGCTTAATACCCAAGAGAGCAAGAAATGGGAGCCTGAAGAGGCAGGCATGGAATGAAAGGGCAGACAGTGAAATTCCTAATGTGTCACTCCTACCCCAAAACAAATGAATGGATAACTTAATTCCTTTGACCCATATCATCCCTAGCTACCTGCCCAGGGAAAAAGCCAGCCAAAGATGGTCATTGAATACTGCTTCTGGAAATGGACTTATTGCTGTTGGGGGTGAGGAGTGCTGCTGGGCACCTCATAGAAGGGGCTAGTCCTAGTCATAAGGGATATCTTCACCTATTCCTCTCATGGAGCAGTGACTGGTATTATTGGTGACCCAGAGCCCATGGTAGGAGTTTCTTATGTCTTGGCTTCTATGGCTTCCCCTGGAACCAAGTTTGAGGGTACTACCCCATCCTTATTTTCCTCATAAGCTCTATGGTTTTTATTTTGAGATTTTGTTGCTACTTTTTGGAGGGCACTTGACATGGTGATTTTTAGGAACATGTCCCTTCACAGAACAACTAGCTATATACAGCATTACAAAGGAAACCTGTCATATTTTTTTTCTTTTCAACAAATGCTTTATTAACTTCTGGTTTACATCATTCATTTCCGCCAGATTTTGAGTTACAATATTTTCCCCATTTTCCCCCTACCCACCATCCCAGAATAGCAGTCCGACAGGATATCCCCTCATCCAATCTGCTGTCTCCCTTATCTTCTCCCATACCCCCTTTGACTTTTCCATTAGGGCAAGGTGAATCTCTTTGCCCCAATGCCTGCACATCTTATCTCCCAATTGCATGCAAAATAGTA